>OZ038455.1:12110591-12128660 GCA_964036195.1 Sphaerolaimus hirsutus | reverse complement strand
CTGATGAAATCTTGGAAGTGGATGATCCCAACAACAGTGATTACATGGATGATGGAAAAAGTTAAAGTTCAGAAGGGAGTGTTGAGTATGAAGATGATGACTACCTCAAGAAAGATATGAAAGATTAATTCAAACTTCTTAAAAGGGTTTATGGCAACTTTGGTATAATACTGGAATCACTGGAGCAAAACAAAAAGGTTTGTTTATCTACTTTACCTGTTTTGGTGGAATTTGAATGTATGGTATGTAGACAATTTACTACAAAAGTTGCCATTTTTTGTAGAATATGGCTCAAGTTGAACTGGAGAGAGGTGAAATGATGGCAATTTGCATGAAAATTGATATGGCAAAAAAAGTAGGAAGAAAATGGTTGATTGCCTAATCCAGATAAAGGACATTGCTATGGAGGACAACATGAGTTTGATTAAAACAGGAGAGAGGTTGTGTGACCTGAACAGTGGGAGAGAAAATTTAATTAAAGAGGTCAGTGAATAGTTGTTTTTTCATGTGTGTGTGTGTGTGTGTGTGTGTTTGTGTGTGTGTGTATGTGTGTGTGTTTGAACACATGTTTATATACCATTTTTTATCAGCAAAAAACATTGGAAGGTTGGTCAAAGGATAGACTTCAAGAGCTGGGGCAAAGGATTGACTTTCTGAGTAAGAAAATTGCAAAATTGGAAAGGGTGAAAATTGTGCTAATGCATGATGGCCAAAAGAAGGAATTGAGGGCTAATCATCCCATTTGGAGGTTGGCTAGGAGTGATAGCAGTGATACCTTGCATTCAGAGACATATGCAGGACAATGTGCATGCATTAGATACAGTGAGTTTTTTTGAATACTATTTTATTGGGTATACCTTTATTATATCTAGTAATTTTGTTATGTTTCTACAGTTGTGTCCATGTGTCAGAAAGAAATGAGGGATCACAAGTGGGGTGTATCAAGTAAAAGGTTGACTTGTGGGGAGTGCACAGCAAATATGGGTGGTGACAATGGGAAAATGTGTGAGAGTCTAAATGGGTGTAAGTTGTTTTATTGAAATTCATTTTTTCCATATGGTCTCAATGAATATATTTTAACTGTCATGAAAATTACAGTTGAAAGGCAGATGTGGTGTGAGATTGAAAAACATGAATCTCTGGTAAAGCAAGGATGGTTCAGTTGTGAACAGTGTGAAAATGAGGGTAGCAGTGGCGAACAGATGGTGCAGGATGATTGAGATTCATTGGACATCTTTCTGGCACCTTAAGTGGTTGTACATTTTTTTGCATTGTAAAGCTTAGTGGGGTGATTGTATTTTTATACTCTTGGTGAATACATGTAAAAAACATTCATCATATTTGTATTTGCCAGTTAGTGATTTGCACAATCATTTAGCATAGGGGTCGTAGTCGCTTCATTATGTCTCTCACGTTTTCAACTGAAGTGAAATGAATTTAGACAAGGATGGTTCCGGTACTATTTGGTTTTGGTAAAAGTGACGTTCTATAATGGTGATATACACTACTCATGCCCGTGAAAAGCGTCATGGCGCTTTTGGCGCTTGGCGCTTTTTCTGACCGGCGCCAGGAACAAAACGCCTGGCGCTGGCGCTTGGCGCCATTTTGCTCTGGCGCCATTGGCGCTTGGCGCTAGGGGTCGGTAAAGCGCCATGGCGCTTTTGGGGCTTGGCGCCAAAGTTATGGCGCTTTTCACATCACTAGTAACGGCCTTTAAAATTGAAAACGTCCGAACTGCAACTTTGATTCAGATTCAGCGAATGTTAAAGAATCCGAATGCTGAACGATCAGTTTCAGTGTACCTGGCGCCTATATCATGTCAAATTATTATCGCGCATAATCAATCGCAGTCCATGGCTGATAAAACGAGGCAAACACGGCTTCGTCGGACCGAACAAGTGCACTTCCTATCACCACAGCCTGCTCGGCACCGGCTCTTACCTGCACTTTTACAACTGCAACATCGAATATTATTACACCTGCAAGAGGCCGGGCAATTGAGCAGAGTGAAGAGATATTGTAGTGATAGAGCGAATGTATCGGCGGATTGCCATTTCATCAGTTGGCAGGATGCCAAAAGTATGAAATGAATATTTATTTGTCGTAAAAATGTGGCAGCCGGCCAAAATTTCGAAGTCTCTATAAATATATAAATAATAAAGGCATAAAGTAGCTGAAAAAAATATGACCATTTATATAAACGAAAAAAGGTGAATTATTTAAGGTGAAAATCGGCAAAATGGAGAAAATGTTAGCAATTTGAGCGCTTTCACTTTCATTCGTACAAAACGCAACTGGTAACTTGGACGTGGGACAAGTTGTCATACGTGACTTGATCCCGCCGAAATTTTGGTAGTGAAACGACAATGGTTAATAGGAGTAGGTATGTGATAAACGTAACGGCGCCAAACGCACTATATCATAACGGAAAAAATAAAACGCCAGCGAAGCAAACAAATACACTATTTTTGGAACGTCCGAGTTCGCTGCGGAACCATTTGGCACACTTCCAACGGACAAAATACTGCTTCGTACCGCACGAGTGTAGACTGTTCTATGAAAAGGAACAATTTTCGAACGTTCCCGGTGACGAAAAAAATGGCTACGCTGTCATCGCTTGGCGGCGATGCGTGGACGATGCGCGAACGATTAGCATTGGCTACTGTTATGGAGAAACTTGGCGGAAATGACTGGTCTGTAGGTTATTTTCCCCCATGTTTTTGAGTTTTCGTGTTCTTGGCAATGTGCCATATTTTGTGTACTGGTCAAGGTCGGCGCGTGGTGAAACTCAATCGCCTTTCAACGTGTGATTGTTTTACATGTTTCTAATGCGAATAAGCGTCTAGTGAAAATTGATATCGCGCTTTGATACTGCGGTTTCAAACTTTGGTAATTCCGACTTTTTTAACGATTACGTCACCCATTTTTACCGATTCCACTGAGTTATCTTCAGCAGAAAATTGAATTCTGGGTTTCGCGCCTTGGTAGGAGAAATTGGCCCAGAGCCCGTGCAGACGCCGTTAACTTAAAGAGCACACGCAACATGCACACATGAAACCAGCTTTAAACACATTTGAGTTTACTAGAATGAGGTGACTGTCAACTAGTTGACGGAAATGAAAAACATCAATCAGTTTTTGTTGTTTTTCATTTCCATGTATGAGTATCCTTTTCATTTCCGTCAACTAGTTGACAGTCACGTCATTCCAGTAAACTAAATGCGTTCAAACCTTTTTATGAGTTTTCACAATTTCAATCAAAACTAGCGTGTGTAGGCGCATTAAAGATAATGGAATTTGTGTGCATGGGCCGTGTAAATGTGCCAAATATTTGTATCGCACAATCTCCGACAGAAGCCGAGTCGGCTACTGAACATAACTCTAAACCGCCTTTTTACCGAACTAAAAAATGTTCAAGAAATTTCAGGTCGGTCACAGCGCGTAATGTGCAGCAGTTGGCTGCAACTCTTGGCGCCGATCCGCGACCCTCAAATTTCTACACGGCTAAGGTGAGCAATTGTACCGTGTATAGTCAAATGACTTTATCTTGCACCCTTGGTACACGCTGGAAACGTGTCAACGAGATTAAACGCGTGCCATTTTCGTTTCTGCTACAACGTTGCATGGCACACTCAAATTTTCAGTTGCAGTTCGAACACTTTATTCGAACACTTCAAGGGCGGAATTCAAAAGGGCGGAATTAGAATCGGGGGTGGAATTCAAAAACGTCCGAACCGCCCTCGATTTCAATTCCGCACATGAAACGTTCGAACACTTTGACGATGGCGGAATTGCCTCGAATTGTGCAGGGGCAGAATTAATTCGGAAAGGGTGGAAAGCGCAAAGCGCACTCTGCCGCACGCATGTCCGCACTCTTTTTATGCATGGCGGAATTGCCTCGAATTGTGCACGGGCCGAATTCGGAAAGCACAAAGCATTTGAACAATGTCCGCACACTTTTGAGTGTGCGGTGCGCCATCTAGGCAAGAAAACATTGGGACACTTTCTAGAGGGTGGAATTCAGTTTAAGTTTACACAAATATGCCACACGGTGAACTTCAATATCTTTAAAACAAGTGGATATTACTAAAAAATTTATCTTTTCATTTTTGAAGACAAAGCCTAGATCTACCTATAAAATTGTTTTCACAAATATATTTGGCAAGATAAGTGAATTGTGTTTCTCGCAACAACCTTCTCTAATGGGTGGAATTGAAAGTCAAGGGCAGAATTGAAAGTGTCCCAATCATTTTGAAACTTGCTGCGTGGAAATGTTATGACACGCAAATCAACGAAAAGTGTACGAATTCGTCCGGACTCCGTTCGAATGTCCAAAAAATGCCCTAAAAATCCTTTAAAAAATCGTTCGAACTGCACTTGAAAATTTTGAGTGTGCGGTGCGCCAACGTGTTACGTTATCGTATTTACAACGATGAATTTTTGATCTTTCCACAAGAACACATGCCTTACTTGTCATCATTGGCTCACTTCCAACGTAAGACACAAATAACTGCGCGTGCAGAGTGTCACATGGCATGCAGCGAGCAACAACAACCTCCACCCACTTTCCCCACCCTCAAAGCAATGCGCCCGCGAGTACAGCCGCCTTCTAGACACTGTTTCCGCACCCGGTCCCAGCACGCCAGAGTCCCCCGTTGGCGTTGGCGCGGCGCGCCATGGCGCCAGGCGCCAGCAAGGCGTCACCGCTGCGAATTTGGACATGACAGGACTTTCGGCTAGTCAGCAGGTGGTCAAACTGCTCACTGTGCAGCTGATGGATGAGCTAAAGGAACAGATACAGCGGGACGAGGCAATTGTTTGTTTGTGTGCTGGGTTTGTGTGAGAAAATGCCACACGGTTTTTATGTGATGAATGTCAAAAAAATCGATCTTTGAATTTTCGTTTGAACCCCACCGACGACCGGAATGTATCCGACGATTTTGTTTTAAAAAAATTGTAGGTTTGTATTTTATTGTTTGTTTTTTTTAATTAAATTTTGAGCATTCATTCTCCGAATCCAGCATTCTGTTTTGTTTTGTTTTGTTGCAAATTTGTCACACAATTTTCCAGTTTCGTCGTTACAAGCGCGAGGTGGAGGATGTGGTCGATGGGAAAGTCAGCGCGGAACAGGTTCTGCAAATGACTGAGGAAGCTAAGGTGTTGGTTTACACGCGTGACCAGTATGCCTTGACTGCGGTGATTGGCTCGCGATGTTTTGACCCCTGCGGAGGTTCATACAATTGTGTGTCGCCTTCCCGGAGGGATCGGGACTGGAAAGAATTTTTTGGGGGATGATGGGAAAGTCAGATTCGAGGGGGTTCGAATAGAATATGTAAAATGTCTTTCAAACGCCACGTCGACACTGTTGAAGTCAGGGGTATTCTAGATTTCTGCCCTCCGGCGGGTCGCGAGGGTTCGATATATAGGCTTTTTTATGGCGTAGAAGGAAGGAAAGGGAGAAAAATCGCTCAAAGTAGGCGTAAAATGGCTCAAAATAGCTATATGAGAACATAAAGTACCAAAAATAGCTGCAAATAAACGACAAGGAACATGAACTAGTGATTTTAAGCGAAAATTGGGGTATAGTTTCACAGAAATCGCTCCGGGGTAGATAGCTAGCCGATATGGGGGTTTAGGGGATAGTAGCCCAAAATTTTGCCTCCGGGCTAGATAGATATTTAGCTAAGAGCCCTCCGGGATAGATAGATAGCCGGGTGATTGGGGGGGGGGGTTCAAATAGCTGGAGCATTTCGTTGAGCTGGAGACGCCTCTAATAAATTATAAATGAATTTTCAACATTTTTTTTGGTCAACCCATTTATTTATGCTTAAAATGTCACACAGGGAAAACCAACGCGCGGGCATCGCCGACGATGACGAGTCGATCGAATCCTGGCGGCGGCACTTCCGCGACAGCGATTGGCGAGGAGCCGGTCCATTTTGGAGCGACTTTTCGCCCCAGTTGCCAGAGAAAGTAAATTTTTAGATGTTTTTTTTGTCGAGCTGACGTAAGTTCTGCACTGTAGACAGAAAATTTTTTGTTGCCGACGCTCTTTGGAGGTGTAAAATCAGGGGGTTCGGGCGATACTAGCTAAAAATTGTATACCTAGATGGGGGTTTACCCCCATTGGAGATAGGGTTCAAACGTGACCACGGTCCCGGTACATGGTTCGGCAAAAAGTCGGGACAGGTGCGGTCCCGACCATCCAGTCCCGGTCCCTACATTGGAAAATTTCTGGTCCCGGTCCGAAAAACTGGTCCCGTTTGAACACAAACCCTGGAGACCCCTCGACCTGTGGTTTTCGTCGTTGCAGGACGCACTGCCAGCAGCTGAGAAAATGGACACTTCGCCTGCGTTACCCGGCCCTGAGAAGGGCGACGATCCGGAGACGAGAGCAAATGAACCTCTGGCAAAATTAATTATTCGCAAGGTTGTTTTTTTGTCGCACTGAAAGTTTTGGTTCCGCAGGGCGCAGGTGCGGAAATGGTATTTAAAAATTTGTGATTCATAGAATAAGTATTTAGACACTCATCGCAGCAATATCCTAGGTACTTGCAATCGTTCGCGAAGTGTTTACACTTGAAACTCATCTTTTTAGTAGAGTTCGTGCTATTTGCGCTATAGGCGCACCGCACACTGGAATTTTGCGTTCAGCGTTCGAACGTTTTTGCACGCTGAACTTTAAACGCTGAAATCAATATCTAAAGAACACAACATTTTTGTAGCGTAAAAAATTCTACTCGCATGTGAATTGCGCGAAATGTTGCAAATTCCGAAATTTTTACGCTTCAAAAACGTTGCGTTCGTTAGATTTTGATTTCAGCGTTTGTAGTTCAGCGTGCAAAAACGTTCGAACGCTGAACGCAAAATTTCAGTGTGCGGTGGGCCATTGTATGTAGTCCCGCATGCAAAAACGTTCGAGTGCGGAGATAAAAATTTCTGCGTACAGCCACACCGCGAGCTTTGGCCACTCAACGGTTGTGACGCGACTCCACCTAATTTTTTTTTACGTAGATCGCCCAAGAGTCGCCCGAGAAAAGTGGCAGTGCGGAAATTGTTCGATCGGCGTTGCAAAGTCCTGGCCCTGCGCCAGACACACCGACGCCCGATGCTGCGGGTACGTATGTGTTTGGTGTGATAAAGCTCTGTTGTCGATGTCGGTAAAAAAGTTTCTGTAGTTCGGCATTGATACATTTGTGACAGTCAGAAATTTAACGTACCGCGTACCGCACTTTTCAGATTTACCGTACCATACCGCAAAACATAAAATTTACCGTACCGTACGCTGCCCACACACCCCCAACTGCACATTCACACAGGCGCCGCCTCCCCGCCAATCTCACCCGCATCCAGCAGCTCAACATCCCGACGCCAATTGCCGCCGCGCGCCGCCAAAGACGCCGCCAGTCCCGCCGCGCAGGCCGCCTTTGAAGAGCTCAACCCCAAGGTGGCCATTAGCCCCGGCTCGTCCAAAGTGACGCCAGTGAAGGGACCTTCCGTGGCGCCGGCGCCAACGCCAACGCCAGCGAGTGGCGCCAAGGTGGTTGGTGAGTCGAAGAAGGTTAAGGAGAGTGAGGTTAAGTTGGACAGTGGTAGGCCGGCCAGGACTAGGCAGAGGAGAGTGTCGGATGCGTCCACTGATACTACTGGTGAGGTGTTTTTTTGTATTTAAGAGTGCTGCTGCGTCGCTTCGCCAGAATCAATCAACAAATTTTAGCAACCGTTTTTCGCGAATTTTTTTTCAAAAACGCTGGTGTCCTTGCGTTTTTGTAGAAAAGGGACTTTAAAAAGTGTTGTAAAAATATTATAAGACGTTCCGAAAATTTGTAAAATAGCTGGTGAATTATCACGGAAAATGTTGGCTGCTGTTTTTCTTAAAATGGTTTCTAAGCTTGCCTTTTAATAAAAACGTTTCAAAATTATGGCTACCCCTGTTTACTCTACCGATTCTAATCTATCTTGGAGAATATTGATTTGTCTATCGATCCGATGAAAAAGTACATGTTTTGTTTTCGAGGAAAAAAGTTTTTTTGTGTTCAATCAACCCCCACAATACATACTCTACCAAATACCCACCCACGCAGTATCACGTGCGTCAGTGAGCACCCAAGGCCCATCAGTTGGCGCTGGCGCCACACTCGACGCCAAAGTCTGGCGCCAGCGCGCCATGCACGCTTGGCGCGCCATTTCTGCGCATAGACACGCCAACGTTTTTGCTCAACCCGTGACCGAGACACTTGCCAGGGGGTATAGGAATGTGATCAAGTGGTTGGTTTCTGTTTTCTTTTGCCACGATTCGAATTTCGAAAATTCGCGGATTCGGGTTGATTGGAATCTGACGGGTGATTTTGTTGTTGCCATTTTACAGTATGATTGCCATTTTACACATCATTTTACATGATTTTTAACTAGGGTTCAAACGGGACTGCGGTCCCGGTACATGGTTCGGCAAAAAGTCGGGACTGGGGCAGTCCCGGTCCCGCAGTCCCGGTCCCGACACCCCGGTCCCGGTCCCGGTCCCGACAATTAAAAAAAGCCAGTCCCGGTCCCGACCACCCAGTCCCGGTCCCGGTCCCGGAATTTTATAGCGGTCCCGACAAGGGATGGAAAAAACGTATTTTTCAAAAAAATTTGCCAGAAATGGCACTTTTCTAAAGCGATTTTGTAGGAACATCTAAATAATTTTTGCGCGCAAGCGCGCAAATACCCAGCCAATGATTACAATGTATTTTTCCATAATGTGACAGCGTTAGAAATGTCCCCAACATGATTCTAGTGCGAAATATAGGTATATAAAGATACCTATATTGTAGATGTTGGCGCCAACGCCAGCGCCAATACTGCCATGGCGTTGGCACCTACAACCGGTGCCGCCCCCCCCCTCCCCAAAAAATCCTGCGTACATTGCGTTTCATCATATATTCACAACTTCAAGTGAATATGGCAATGGAATACTGCATGAATAATGTTATAAGAAAAGGCTAATACATTGAGAGTGGTCCTTCACACAGTGAAGGTGTGTGGAACAACGTTGGCTGGACATTACATGCCAATAAGGTTCAAACAATACCGCGGTGTCGGTACCTGGTTCGGCAAATCCCAGTCCCGGACCCGACCCCCCAGTCCCGGTCCCGGTCCCGGTCCCGACAATTGAAAAAAGCCAGTCCCGGTCCCGGTCCCGACCCCCCAGTCCCGGTCCCGGTCCCGACATTAGAAAATTTCTGGTCCCGGTCCGAAAAACTGGTCCCGTTTGAACCCTATTTTTAACTAGTAATGGCCGATGTATATTGTTTAAAACGGGTGCCGACACAGTGAAAAACTATTTTGTCGTTAAAAAATAATATCGTTTTTTTTGCCATCCCTGCTTTTCACGCATTAATTTGACATTCAACAGGGCACATTAAAATGTTCTGGGATTACTCCCCGACCTAACGTTTTCTGTCAAACACAGGCCAATGGACTTATCCACCATCAAAAAGCAAATCGAATCCGGTCACATCCACACGGCTGCCCAGTTCAAAAACGCCTTGCTTTTGATGTTCGCCAACGCGGTCATGTTCAACAGCACCGGCCACGAGGTGAACGACATCGCCAAGGAGATGCTCCCCGATGCGCTCAGGGAATTGAAAGTTAGGCATATTTTTGTGTCTTGTTCTTTGTGTCTGTTCGTGATTAGCGTACCAAATAAGAGCGTTTTTCAGAAAATATAAGTGAATATAATCTCGGAAAATCTCTCAAAGAATATAGTAAAATTAAATATCTTTGAAAGAGAAAATATAAATAAATATGAATGAGGATTTTTGAAAATATTTTCATCTCATAAATAAAATATAATTTAATCTGTCCGGTAAAACTGGAGAAAATATGATTAAATATTAGTTTTTTTCTTATATTTTCTTATATTAAAAAATATGTAAATCTCCCGAGGTTTTTAGAACGCTATTTCGGTATGATGTTTTTCTAATATTTTTGTGATGTTTTTAAGAACATTTTTTACAGTGGTTTACTTTATTCGTTTCAGGAGTCTATGAATTTGGACGAGTCTAGCTTGAGCGAGGCAACTACAAAGGTGAGGTGTTTTTGCAAATGTTTTTTTTATCACGCTAAAATTGATCATTTCTTTCCTTCCAGAGACGTTCCCTGCGCTTTCATTGAATGGTGATTTACGAGTGATATCGCAATTTTTGATACGGTTCATTTGTTCAGATTTATTTTGCATTTCGCTGTGGTCCCAATGAACTGCAATTAGTTTATCTACCTTATTCACTGTCAACCGTTAGATACAACTTCGGTAGCCGTTTGCATTTGGTGCCGTATTTTCATGGATGATTTTTTATATTCCACAAACGCCGCAAAGTGAAATCCACATCTGGATGAAAGGCCGAAAATTTTATTTTTCCTGTCTCACATTACATGGCTCTCACTTTTGGGTGAATTGTGCACCGTTCAGATTACTATCCATGCTATCCAGACGTGATAGCATTCAGTGTAGGTCACATCAGTGTGGGTAATTTGCGTAACTGTGGTGTTATTATCACATCGCGATAGCGGCAAAAAATGCAGCATGCGTTACTTGGAAAAGGTTTAAAATAAGGCTTTAATTAGGGATGGCCAGGTTGATTTGAGGTGTTTTTAATAAAAAAATACTTTCAAAAATGCTTGCACCAGAACTACTGTATTCAAAAAGACGGAAAGAAATTTTGGAAAGGTTTCTTTGTTCATTTGTCATCGGCCTTGCATGTTGTGTCAATTACATTATAACTACCGTTCACATCGCTCTTTTGACAGCCACCGACATTTCCCTTAAAATGCGACTAGCATCGACTTGTTCACTTTTGCGGCAATGTATCGCCGCCAGCGGCCGAATATCAGCCGTTCGTTTGGCGCCTCAGCGGCACAATTTTGTTCGGCTGGCGCCGGTGACCAGCGCCAGAAGTGTGTTTGGTTTTGCTGGCGCCAAGGAGAAGACTGGCCCTGGTGACGGTTGGTTCGCTTTTGTTGATGTGTGTGCGGTGGCTATTTTCTGATTGTTCTAGGCACTGTCGGATGGATTCTCAAATTTCTAACTGCAATTTGCTTGGATTTCGATGCAAGTAGTGTTCGCCGCAAACTTTAGAGACAATGGCGCACCGCACACTCAAAATTTTCAAGGGCGGTTCGAACGATTTTGAGTTCTGCCAAGGCAGATCTCCAAGGGCGGTTCGAACATTTTTGTTAAGGAAAAATGTGGCATTTTTGGGACATTCGGATGAAGTTCACACGAATCCGGATGAATTCACACAGTTTTTGTCCATTTGCATATCATAACAAAATGTTTCAAAAACATTGGGACACTTTCAATTCCGCCCTTGACTTAAGAGATACGCCCTTTAGAGAAGGTTGTTATGGGAAACACATCTTATTTATCTTACCAAACATATTTGTGAAAAAAAGTTTATAGGTAGATCTAGGCTTTGTCTTCAAAAATGAATAGAGAAATTTGTTTGTAATATCCACTTGTTTAAAAGATATTGAAGTTCACCATGTGGCATATTTGTGAAAACCGAAACTGAATTCCACCCTCTAGAAAGTGTCCGAATGTTTTCTTGCCTAGATGGCGCACTGACACTCAAAATTGTCAAGGGCGGTTCGGACGTTTTTGAGTTCCGCCAAGGCGGAATTCCAAGGGTGGTTCAGACATTGTGCACTTTCCTACCTGTCTGAAATAATTCCGCCCATGCACAATCCGGGGCAATTCCGCCATCGTGCAAAGTGTTCGAACGTTTCATGTGCGGAATTGAAATCGAGGGCAGTTCGAACGTTTTTGGATTCCGCCCCCGTTTTAAATTCCGCCCTTTTGAATTCCGCCCTTGAAAAAGTGTTCGAACTGCAACTGAAAATTCGAGTTTGCCATGCAACAATTCCGCACCGCACACTGAAGTTTTGCGTTCGGCATTCGAACGTTTTGCGCGCGGAACTACAAACGTCAAAATCTGAGATACACAACGTTTTTGAAGCGTAAAAAATTTGGAATTTATTATATTTCACGCAATTTGCATGCGAGCCGAATTTTTTACGCTTCAAAAACGTTGTATTCTTTAGATTTAGATTTCAGCGTTTGCAGTTCAGCGTGCAAAAACGTTCGAACGCTGAACGCAAAATTTCAGTGTGCGGTGCGTCATTAAGGTCCTCAGCATCTTCATTTCGTAAGAAAAGTTGTCAACTCTTTGGTGAGGTTGGCGAAGTCATTTCCCGAAAGTCATTTAACCATGGCAATTGTTCACCTGTTTGCCTAAGTAGTGTCTGAGCGATATTCATAAATGTTTCCAATGTCTGTGTATTTATGTCGACATTGGCCCACCGCACACTAGGGTTGGGAATTTCAAAATTTTCGGTTCCGGTTCTCGGTTCTCGGTTCCAAAAGATTTCGGTTCGGGTATCGGTTCTCGGTTCCTAAAAATTTTCGGTTCCGGTTCTCGGTTCGGTTCTGAAACTCGGTTCCGGTTCGGTTCTTTCGGTTCTAAAATGATCAAAATTTTGGTTCCGGTTAATAAAATGGCAAGGGCCCATTCCGCAAAAAAGCCCATTCCGCATTTTTGCGGAATGCTACACTGTCAATAAAATAACCGGGTATCGGGTAATAATCGGCTGAAAAACAGAAAAACAATATACCCAAGTTTACATGTGTAAGTACATTGGTTGGATATTTCATACTACAGGAGCATATCACAGCTTATTATTTCATGGTAGAATGCAGAAATCAGAGTTGTTATAATAATACTGGTATTTAAAAAAGTGTAAAAGCAAACATACACGTTTTCTGTACTCCCGTACTTTCAAAAAGTACACGAGTAAATGAGTACTGGTATTTTTTTCTGGAGGAAACGTAAATGTATTTATGTAGTACGCGAGTGAGTACGCGTATTTTTTTGAGTACAAACATAAATAACTTTTGCCAACTATGGTTAAAACTGCCACAAAACCAATGAAAACTAGTACCAGTGATAATGTGTATACTGCAGCGACATTACACCTTACAGTGAAATCTACCATATCCCATCTGAATAAACAAACATACATAAAAATTTCATCATATTTATCAAAGCAATTTGATAAATATGATGAATTTTTTTTATGTTTGTTCTTTTATCCAGGTGGGATATTGTAGATTTCATTGTAAGGTGTAATGTCGCTGGAGTATATGTGAAATTACACGCTCCCGCGCAATCATTTTGCAAACAGATGAATTTTGCAATTCTGAACACGCACCAAGATGTTCAGCTGCTGTTTAAAGGCTTAGATGTAGGTGTTGAAAAAACACTGTTTAAAAACTTTAAGATTCCTAAAAATTTTTCGGTTCTTTCGGGTATTTACTTCGGTTCCGGGTATAAGTGCCGGTTCTCGGTTCCGGTTCGGTTCTCAAGCTCGGTTCCGGTTCTCGGTTCTCTGTTCCAAAATAGTGCTCGGTTCTCGGTTCGGTTCGGTTCGGGTCGGTTCGGTTCCCCAACCCTACCGCACACTGCAAAGTGGCACGGGCGGTTCGGACGTTTTTTGCATGGTCGGAATTCAAAGGCGGAATTAAAAAGGGGTGGAATTAAAGATCGTCAGAACCGACCCAAATTTCAGTAGTTTTTTAGATTTGTCGTAAATAAAATCGTCCGAACCGATCTAAACATTCCGCCCGGGCGGAAATTAAAAACGTCCGAACCGCCCGTGCCACTTTGCAGTGTGCAGTGGGCCAATGTTTCAAAAATGTCGGATGTCGATATTTATCATATTTGACATAAAAGAAGTGAGAAATCCAAACCGTTGCTCTCACAAATGGTGTGTTCAATATTTACCACATGAGTCGACATGTGCGTGTAGGGTGGCAGACGGTACGGCCTTGCGGTAAACCGTACGGTACGGTAAATTTTCCATTTTGCGGTAAACGGTACGGTACGGTAAATCTTCAATTTTGCGGTAAACGGTACGGTACGGTAAATCTGAAAAGTGCGGTACGCGGTACGGTACGGTACGGTAAATTTCCGATTGTCAAATATGTATCAATGCCGGACTACAGACAACTTTTACTTCATAAATTGACACCAAATTCAATGCCACAATTTGATAAATGGACTTAAGAACACAATAACAGTATGATGACATCAATTCCATTAGGGCCCACACACGCTAGTTGACATCGACACCAAATGTCAACTGGTGTCGTTCCCGATACAAAGCTTGCTGATGAGCCGACGAACAACGTTCAAACGCAAGCTTTGAATTGGGAACGGAACCAGTTGACATTCGGTGGCGATGTCAACTAGCGTGTGTGGGGCCATTCCCACAATGTAGGGGCTCAATATTAGATTTATTCAAGATGGAGATGGAACAAAAGGAAAAAATATTGCTAAAAGTGGTGAAAAATTGCTCAAAGTATGTGAAATTTACACTTTAAGAGCGTGATGAAGCACATGGCTTGATTTCATAAACACATTATACTAATGTAAATCATGACTTATATCAATGAAATGAAAGGGCTTCAAATCAGGAAAACAGTGTAGTGAAATTTGCGCGCTTGCGCGCAAAAAAAATTCAAAACACCACATTTATTGTCATCAATAAATTGGCATATTTAAGGTCAATCTGAGTCAAATTTACCGCATTTTCTGCGGTAAATGAGTGCGGTACGCGGTACGGTACGGTAAATTTTGGAAAATGCGGTACGCGGTACGGTACGGTAAATTTCTAAAAGTGCGGTAAACGGTACGGTACGGTACGGTAAATTTCCCAAAAATGCGGTACGGTACGGTACGGTACGGTAAATTCTGCCACCCTAGTGTCAATTCCACCCTCCTCCCTTCTGCAGACCCAAGCGGCTCCGAAGCCACCGACCAACAATCAGCCGGCGCGGCCACAACACCCGATCAGGAATCATCTCAAAATCCCCAAACTGGGCAAAGTGCCAACATCGATCACGAAGCCGTGGCAAAGCAGGAGGCCCAGGAAAGTTTGAAAAAGCTCAGCGATGAAAAGGAGCAATTATTGGACAAATATCGACGGGCTTTGGCAGAGGTTGAGAATACTCGTGTAAGGGGGCAGCGCAGAGTTGATGAAATGAAACTTTATGGTATTCAGGCTTTTTGCAAGGACTTGCTTGATGTCTGTGATGGGCTTTTTATGATATCTTTTTTTGGGTGCTACGTTTATTCGAAGTGTTTGGGATGTTGTAGATAGGTATACTCGGCGGACAGCACACATAGTATGAAAACCTACCATAATTTGATGAATAAAATCTTGTGATAAATTTCGTAATTAATTATTCCATAGTATAAATGAAATATTATGATAAAATTTTTTAATTTTTGGTTCATTTTTCAGATAGGATTGGGAAGGTTTTCATACTAAGTGTGCTGTCCGCCTAGAATAAATATTTATGTAACGTAAATATTTACGTAATGTAATGTAAAATATGTGTATACATATAGCTCAAAATATCTAAATGTTTTGATGGAGAAAATGTTTAATAATGGCAAAAATGATCGATTTTGACAGAACATTCGGGAAAATCGCTCAACCTGCAAAGTGTACTATGCTTCGATGTTTAGAATGGTAAAAATTTGGATTTTCCTTCCAAGTTATCCATCTGTGTACATTTAGTTGACTTCCAAGTAGGATAACCTTGGGATTATGTCGATATGAATTTGAATCATTTAAGGCTTGTAAATATTGTACGTTTTTGTGCCAGATAGCTGACGTATTAGAGGCTGCTATAAAAGCGTCGGATGAAAAACCCAGTGACGAATCAGTGAAAGATTTGATGGATGGCGTCAAGATGACACACCGAAATTTGATCAAAGTTTTTGAGAAACATGGATTGGTAAAAGTGAGTGAATGTCTATCTATTACAGTGAGTGGCGCCACACACTGGATCTCAACTGTTTCGGTGTCAACTAGGGTTGGCCGATTTTTTTTTTAAACGTTTTTTATTAAAAAAAAAACGTTGACGTCCGAAATGTTGTTTTTTTTAAAAAAACATCGACCGAAATTTTTAGTACTAAGCACTAGGTATTTTGCAAAATTTTTGCGCGCAAGCGCGCAATTTCACACACAAATTGACATTGGTGGTTGTTTGAATTGGTTTTGTGGCATTTTTAGTGTCAAAGTATCCATTTCTATGTGCTACCATGGGTTAATAAGCCGTCATATGTTGCTGTAGTATATAATATTGAGGTAATGTGCTTCCATGTACCTCCACAGTGTGTAACTTCACTCCCAAAGTAACAACCTCGTTTTATAACCTTGTTTGATCACTATTCCGTGCCAAACTTTACCTGAAGTCACGAACATTTGACTATAAGGCGATATACGAACGATATGTCGACGAAAAATGGATATTTTTGACACAAATCACCACTTATAATGCTATCCCATGGCTCCACAGACATTATATGGTCATATATAACATCACAGAGTATTGCCACTGTCTGATATACCTATATATGTTGACACAAGGTCATATCTGGGAGCTTTTAAAAAAAAACGTTTAAAAAAAAACAACGTTTTTTTTATTTAAAAAGTTGTTGTTTTTTAAAAAACATCGAGTAAAAAAAAACGTTTTTTTTCCAACCCTAGTGTCAACTCGATTTTAGTTCAATTTAGGCCGTGGGGCACAGTGGAAGAGAAATTTATTTTACCATGTACATTTTAACATGGTTTTGCAGCCCATTAACTAAAAATTTATGAAAAACCATCGGCCCAGTTGACATCCGGATGTAAACTGGTCCAACAGTTTTTCATAAATTTTTAGTTTATGGGCTGCGCAATTTTGTTCAAATGCACATGATAATTTAAATTCCTTATCCACGTTGCCGCACGTGCACTTGAAAATTTTCCTGCGACCTAAAATCGAGTTGACACTAGGGTTCAAACGGGACCGCGGTCCCGGTACATGGTTCGGCAAAAAGTCGGGACTGGGGCGGTCCCGTTCCCGGTCCCGGTCCCGACACCCCGGTCCCGGTCCCGGTCCCGACATTTACAAAAAGCCAGTCCCGGTCCCGGTCCCGACCACCCAGTCCCGGTCCCGGTCCCGGAATTTTATAGCGGTCCCGACAAGGGATGGAAAAAAATGTTTTTTTTTCAATGACCTCGGGTTTAA
This sequence comes from Sphaerolaimus hirsutus, assembly GCA_964036195.1. Taxonomy (NCBI): domain Eukaryota; kingdom Metazoa; phylum Nematoda; class Chromadorea; order Monhysterida; family Sphaerolaimidae; genus Sphaerolaimus; species Sphaerolaimus hirsutus. The sequence continues at coordinate 12,111,542 of OZ038455.1, read as the reverse complement.
GGAAATATGTTTTTTTCATAAAATGTTTTTCTCAACGGCTCCCAAATATAGTTACTATGTGGTCAACACGTACATGTAAATATGTCTGACAAATAGCAGTGTCTTATGTCATATATGGCAATACAATGGCTTTGGAGCCATGTTGTAGTATTATAAGTGGTGATTTTTGCCAAAAAATCTATTTTAGGTGTTATTACAAGTGTCTTGTGTAACTTGTTACATCAATACATCGTTTTTCATAAAATAGTCACGACTTCAAGTGAAGATGGGATTAGAATAGTGCTTGAATAATGTTATAAGAAAAGGCTAATACATTTAGAGTGTTCCTTCACACAATGGAGGTGTGTGGAACAACATTGGCTCAATATTACGTACCAATAGGGTTCAAACGAGACCCCGGTCCTTAGGGTTCAAACGATATGACTTTTCGATATCGATATTCGATATTCGATATTTTTTCAAAATTTTCGATATCGATATTCGATATTCGATATTTTTTTCTGAAACTCGATATTCGATATCGATACGATATGGAACCTCGATATCGATATTCGATATTGAAAAATGGTCGATATTCGATATTCGATATTTCGATATTTTTGATATTCGATATTGTTGTATGTTTTTGGTATAGCAAGGCATATTTCAAGTGGCATATTGTATTTTCATGTGGTTGCACACATGTTTAATCATCTCTTTACTGAAATGTGAATGGTACAAGTGATTTTAACAAGCTTTACATCACTCAATGGTAGAAAATAGAAGAAAAACATGATGAATCAAAGTGTATCAAACAAATAACAATTGGTAGATATTACAGTTCATCCTTATAACCTAATTGCTTAAGGGCATGTTGCAAAAAAAAGTATATCAGCGTTTTCTGGCTTCCAATTTAGCACTCCAACAAGAATGACATTATAAATACTGTACTTTTACTCATCAAATACAATA
>OZ038455.1:11957707-12110391 GCA_964036195.1 Sphaerolaimus hirsutus | reverse complement strand
CCTAAACATGTGTATGCTTTTGAATGCACATGTTTAGGTGCAGCGTCCACTTTTTGTTGGCTTTAGCCATTTTTTATGGGATACTGTGTCGTCGAGCAAAATCGTGGTTTCAGATAAGAAATTTTGGGCTGAAAATGGATTCCAACGACGATGTTGTCGCCGTCGACAGCACTAACTCCAAGTTGGAAGATAAAAAGATGACTTACCGTGTTTCTTCTAATAGAACGGCAGCCTCCAATAGAACGGCAACTTCCATATACCGGCAGGCAAAAAAAGTTGACGAAAAAAATTGAACGGTGCTCTCCTATTATAAGAAATACGGCTGCCGATGAATTGCCAAACAACATATGAGTGTAGACTACTAGTGGACATCCGAAAAATGTCGCTGAGGGCTTGATTTGGAAAGAATTCCCTCTGAGAAAACGTCTCTAAAAAAATTTTTACGCTTACGCTTTCCCAGGTATTTTAAAAATACCTTACGCTTTAAGTATCCATACTGAAAATTTGGAAAGTGTATTTACGCTTACGCTTACGCTTTCCAAAAATACCGGTATTTTAACAACTCTGGTATCAGACAAATAACAATTGGTACTAATAACCTGATTGCTAAGGGCATGTTGCAAAAAATAGAATATCAGCATTTTCTGGCTTCAAATTTAGCACTCCAACAAAAATGACATTATAAGTACTGTACTTTTACTCATCTAATACAATTCTCAGATCAGATCAAGCACATCAGATCAATCAAAAATATCTCAAAATGACAATGATAACTTTTTTTTGGGACACAATATAGGTTCGATATATCGAAAAAATGGTCGATATTCGATATCGATATTCGATATTTTTTCAAAATTTTTGATATCGATATTTGATATTTTTTCAAAATTTTCGATATTGATATTCGATATTAAAAAATGGTCGATATCCGATATTCAATATTCGATACGATATATCGTTTGAACCCTATGTGGGGGTGTTCAAGGGAATGTAGCCAAAAAAATTGCGCCAGGGATAGATAGATAGTTGGGCGGTTTGGGGTGGTGTTACCCACCCCCCTTTCTTACCTCTGCAGGCATAATGTGTCTATAATGGGTCTGCGGAATGGGCTTTGATGCCGAATGGGCCCTAGCCGGTCAGATTGGTCACACCATTTTTCAGTTTCGTCGTTACAAGCGCGAAGTGGAAGATGTGGTCGATGGGAAAGTCAGTGCGGAACAGGTTCTGCAAATGACTGAGGAAGCTAAGATGTTAGTTTGCATTTCTGCGGAGGCACATACGAATTGCGTATCGCCTTTCCGGAGGGATTGGAAACGAGCTATAAATAAATTTTTTTGGCGTGGGGAAGCCTAAATTTTCTTCGTAAATTTTTTCAAACAGCTGGAGCATTTCGGCGAGCTGAAGACGCCCGTAATCAACTTTGTGAAGTGATCAAGTGAATTTTCAACATGTTTTCAATTATCAGTTATTTGTCAACCTATGGATTTACGTTTCAACTGTCACACAGGGAAAACCAACGCGCGGGCATCGCCGACGATGACGAGTCGATCGAATCCTGGCGGCGGCACTTCCGCGACGGCGATTGGCGAGGCGCTGGCCCATTCTGGAGTGACTTTTCGCCCCAGTTGTCGGAGAAAGTAAATTTTTAGATGTTTTTTTTGTCGAGCTGTCGTAAGTTCTGCACTGTAGACAGAAATTTTTTGCGGCCGACACTCTGGAGCTGTAAAATCGGGGGGTTCAGGCGATACTGGCTAAAAATGGTATACCTAGATGGGGGTTACCCCCATCGGAGATAGGGTTCAAACAGGGACTACGGTCCCGGTACATGGTTCGGCAAAAAGTAGGGACTGGTGCGGTCCCGGTCCCGGCACCCCAGTCCCGATCCCGACCATCCAGTCCCGGGCCCTACATTGGAAAATTTCTGGTCCCGGTCCGAAAAACTGGTCCCGTTTGAACCCTAACCCTGAAGACCCCTCGACCTGTGGTTTTCGTCTTTGCAGGACGCACTGCCGGCAGCTGAGAAAATGGACACTTCGCCTGCGTTACCCGGCCCTGAGAAGGGCGACGATCCGGAGACTAGAGCAAATGAACCTCTGGCAAAATTAATCATTCGCAAGGTAGTTTATTTGTCGCACTGAAAGTTTTGGTTCCGCAGGGCGCAGGTGTGGTAATGGTATTAACAAAATCGTGATTCATAGAATAAGTATTTAGACACTCATCGCAGCAATATCCTAGGAACTTGTAATCGTTCGCGAAGTGTTTACACTTGAAACTCTTCTTTTTTAGTAGAGTTCGCGCTATTGTATGTAGTCCCGCATGCAAAAACGTTCGAATGCGGAGATTAAAATTTCTGCGTACAGCCACACCGCGACTCCACCTATTTTTCTTTTTTACGTAGATCGCCCAAGAGTCGCCCGAGAAAAGTGGCAGTGCGGAAATTGTTCGATCGGCGTTGCAAAGTCCTGGCCCTGCGCCAGACACACCGACGCCCGATGCTGCGGGTACGTATGTGTTTGGTGTGGTAAAGCTCGATTGTCGATGTCGATTAAAAAGTTGTCTGTAGTTCGGCATTGATACATTTGTGACAATCGGAAATTTACCGTACCGCGTACCGCACTTTTCAGATTTACCGTACCATAACCGTACCATGCCGCAAAACATAAAATTTACCGTACCGTACGCTGCCCACACACCCCCAACTGCACATTCACACAGGCGCCGCCTCCCCGCCAATCTCACCCGCATCCAGCAGCTCAACATCCCGACGCCAATTGCCGCCGCGCGCCGCCAAAGACGCCGCCAGTCCCGCCGCGCAGGCAGCCTTCGAAGAGCTCAACCCCAAGGTGGCCATTAGCCCCGGCTCGTCCAAAGTGACGCCAGTGAAGGGACCTTCCGTGGCGCTGGCGCCGGCGCCAACGCCAACGCCAGCGAGTGGCGCCAAGGTGGTTGGTGAGTCGAAGAAGGTTAAGGAGAGTGAGGTTAAGTTGGACAGCGGTAGGCCGGCCAGGACAAGGCAGAGGAGAGTGTCGGATGCGTCCACTGATACTACTGGTGAGGTGTTTTTTTGTTTTTAAGAGTGCTGCTGCGTCGCTTCGCCAGAATCAATCAACAAATTTTAGCAACCTTTTTTCTAGAATTTTTTTTCAAAAACGCTGGTGTCCTTGCGTTTTTTTTAAAGCGACTTTAAAAAGTGTTGTAAAAATATTATTAGACGTTCCGCAAATTTGTAAAATAGTTGGTGAGTTATCACGGAAAATGTTGGCTGTTGTTTTTCTTAAAATGGTTTCTAAGCTTGCTTTTTAATAAAAACGTTTTAAAATTATGGCTACCCTAATTATTATTTAAAATTTTACTCTACCGATTCTAATCTTTCTTGGAAAATATTGATTTGTCTATCGATCCGATGAAAAAGTACATGTTTTGTTTTCGAGGAAAAAAGTTTTTTTTTGTGTTCAATCAACCCCCACAATACATAATCTACCAAATACCCACCCACGCAGTATCACGTGCCTCAGTGAGCACCCAAGGCCCATCAGTTGGCGCTGGCGCCACACTCGACGCCAAAGTCTGGCGCCAGCGCGCCATGCACGCTTGGCGCGCCATTTCTGCGCATAGACACGCCAACGTTTTTGCTCAACCCGTGACCGAGACACTTGCCAGGGGGTACAGGAATGTGATCAAATGGTTGGTTTCTGTTTTCTTTTGCCACGATTCGAATTTCGAAAATTTGCGGATTCGGGTTGATTGGATGGGTGATTTTGTTGTTGCTATTTTACAGTACGATTGCCATTTTACAGGTCATTTTACATGATTTTTAACTAGTAATGGCCGGTGTGTATTTTTTAAAACGGGTGCCGACACAGTGAAAAACTATTTTGTCGTTAAAAAATAATATCGTTTTTTTTGCCATCCCTGCTATTTACACATTAATTTGACATTTAACAGGGCACATAAAAACGTTCTGGGATTACTCCCCGACCTAACGTTTTCTGTTAAACACAGGCCAATGGACTTGTCCACCATCAAAAAGCAAATCGAATCCGGTCACATCCACACGGCTGCCCAGTTCAAAAACGCCTTGCTGTTGATGTTCGCCAACGCGGTCATGTTCAACAGCACCGGCCACGAGGTGAACGACATCGCCAAGGAAATGCTACCCGATGCGCTGAGGGAATTGAAGGTTAGGTTTATTTTTGTGTCGTGTTTTTATCGTCTGCTCCAGAGTTGTTAAAATTACTGAACTTTTTTCAATGTAAGCGTAAAGTATTTATTTTTAGTCACAGTGGTACAGAAAACGTTAATTATTTTTTACTTTTACTCATGTGCAGACATAAGTAGCTGACTTTTGTCCCCGGAAATCAAAGTTTTCCCATTATCACACTCAAATTCAGTAGTTAATGTGTTGTTTGTTGGCTATTTTAACTTTATGCCTCTAAAAAAGCCTATTTGAAATACGTTTTCCGTACTCGCGGACTTACTCGCGGACTAAAAGCACGCGTAAAGGTGAGACAGGTTTTTTGTCAGAGGAAACGAAAACGAATTTACTCAGTACTCGAGTATACGTATGTTTCAGTAAACGTATGTACGTTTTAACAACTATGATCTGTTCGTGATGTTTTCGAATATTTTTGTAATGTTTATAAGAATGTTTTTGGTGATTTACTTTTGTTCATTTCAGGAGTCTATGAATTTGGACGAGTCTAGCTTGAGCGAGGCAACTACTAAGGTGAGGTGTTTTTTGTAGGGTGGCAGACGGTACGGCCTTGCGGTAAACCGTACGGTACGGTAAATTTTCTCTTTTGCGGTAAACGGTACGGTACGGTAAATCTTCAATTTTGCGGTAAACGGTACGGTACAGTAAATCTGAAAAGTGCGGTTCACGGTACGGTACGGTACGGTAAATTTTCGCTTGTCAGAAATGTACCAATGCCGGACTACAGACAACTTTTACTTCATGAATTGACAGAAAATTGAATTATGCAATGTGTTAATGGACTTCAGAACACAATAACAGTGTGATAACATAGAATTACATTAACCACAATGCAGTGGCTCAATAAATAGGCTTTTTAAGGTTTAGAAGGAAGAAATGGAGAAACATTGCTAAAAGTGGGTGAAAAATTGCTAAGTGAGTGAAAATGGTAAAAAGTATATAAGTGCATACACATGTACCTACAACAAATAAGCTCAAAACATTGAGGATGATGTAAAACAACTACAGTGCGATTTGAAGCACTTGGCTTGATTTTAAAAGCACATTATACTAATGTAAATGAAGAGTTACAGCAATATTGCATGTGGAAATGGAAGGGTTTCAAATCAGTCCAAACAATGTTGTCAAATTTGTGCGCTTGCGCGCAAAAAATTTGCAGAACACCACATCTTAAACTCAATTTTAAGGTGAATTTTTAAGGTCAATCTGAGTCAAATTTACCGCATTCTCTGCGGTAAATGAGTGCGGTACGGTACGGTAAATTTTGGAAAATGCGGTACGCGGTACGGTATGGTAAATTTCTAAAAGTGCGGTAAATGGTACGGTACGGTACGGTAAATTTTTCAAAAATGCGGTACGGTACGGTACGGTCAGGGACGTATCCAGGATTTTTGAGCGGGGGGGGCTGCTTGTTTACGGTTTTGGCGCTAGCGCCATACAAAGGCGCCACGCCATGGCGCTAATGGCGTTGGCGCCAGCGCCAGGAACCGCTTTATATGTATGTAAATATGCATACATATACAGCGAAATTCGCAAAATTGTGTTCATTTCCAGAGATTTTGGTTTACTGGGGCCGATCCGCTGAAAAAACAATGCATGGGTAAGGAATTGCGCGCTTGCGCGCAAAAATTTTAAGCAACATCGAAAAATATGCAGGAAAAGTTGCATTTTCCGGTAACTTTTGAGGTCTCACCCCGGGAAGGGGGGGGGCTGCAGCCCCCCCCCCGCCCCCCCCCCCTGGATACGTCCTTGGGTACGGTAAATTCTGCCACCCTAGTTTTTTGCGTATGTTTTTTTATCACGCTAACATTAATAATTTCTTTCCTTCCAGAGACGCTCCCTGCGCTTTCATTGAATGGTGATTTACAAGTGATATCGCAAATTTTGATACGCTTCTGTTATTCAGATTTATTTTGCATTTTGCTGTGGTCCCAATGAACTGCAATTATGTAGATTAGTTTATCTTAGGGTGTCAACTTTCCGTTTTCCGCTTTCCGCAGGCAAATTTTTTTCCGTTTCTGTTTTCCGGCTGCTAAATTTATTTCCATTTCCGTTTTTCCGCCTCTTTCCGTTTTCTGGCTAAAATTTCAGTTTTTCCTGCCTTTTCCGTTTTCCGGCTCAATTGTCTGTTTTTCCAACTTTTTTTCCGTTTTCTGACTCAATTCTCTGTTTTCTGTTTCAGCCAAACTGTTAAACATGCATGCAGGTTCTCAATTATGTGAATTGTTTCTATTTATAGCAAGATTCTGCAAATTTTTTGATTTCTGGATAAATTTCTGCAATTTTTTTCCGTTTCCGGCAAAATTTCAGCAAATTTTTTCCGTTTCCGGCATAATTTCAGCAAATTTTTCTGTTCCCATTTCCGTTTTCCGGCCTTTCATTTTTCCGTTTTCCGGCAGGTGCAAATTTTTTTTCGTTTTCCGGCAAGTGTAAATGTTTTTTCCGTTTCCGTTTTCCGCCAAAAAGTTTTTGTTGACACCCTAGTTTATCTACCTTATTCACTGTCAACCGTGAGATACAACCTCGGTAGCCGTTTGCGATTGGTGCCGTATTTTCATGGATGATTTTTTATATTCCACAAACGCCGCAATGTGAAATCCACATCTGAATGAAAGGCCGAAAATTTTATTTTTCCTGCCTTACATTACATGGCTCTCACTTTTGGGTGAATTGTGCACCGTTCAGATTACTATCCATGCTATCCAGACGTGATAGCATTTAGTGTAGGTCACATCAGTGTGGGTAATTTGCGTAACTGTGGTGTTATTATCACATCGCGATAGCGGCAAAAAATGCAGCATGCGTTACGTGGAAAAGGCTTAAAATAAAGCTACAAATAGGATGGCCAGGTTTTTTAGGTGTTTTTAATAAAAAAAATACTTTAAAAAAATGCTTGCACCAGAACTACTGTATTCAAAAAGACGGAAAGAAATTTTGGAAAGGTTTCTTTGTTCATTTGGCATCGGCCTTGCATGTTGTGTCAATTACATTATAACTACCGTTCACATCGCTCTTTTGACAGCCACCGACATTTCCCTTAAAATGCGACTAGCATCGACTTGTTCACTTTTGCGGCAATGTATCGCCGCCAGCGGCCGAATATCAGCCGTTCGTTTGGCGCCGCAGCGGCACAATTTTGTTCGGCTGGCGCCGGTGACCAGCGCCAGAAGTGTGTTTGGTTTTGCTGGCGCCAAGGATAAGACTGACCCTGGTGAGGGTTGGTTCGCTTTTGTTGATGTGTGTGCGGTGGCTATTTTCTGATTGTTCTAGACACTGTCGGATGGATTCTCAAATTTATAACTGCAATTTGCTTGGATTTCGCCGCAAAGTTTAGAGACTTTTCCGCACCGCACACTGAAGTTTTGCGTTCGGCGTTCGAACGTTTTGCACGCGGAACTACAAACGTCAAAATCTGAGATACACAACGTTTTTGAAGCAAAAATGCGGAATTTATTTTATTTCACGCAATTTGCATGCGAGCCGAATTTTTTACGCTTCAAAAACGTTGTATTCTTTAGATTTAGATTTCAGCGTGCAAAAACGTTGCAGTTCAGCGTGCAAAAACGTTCGAACTATGAACGCAAAATTTCAGTGTGCGGTGCGTCATTAAGGTCCTCAACCTCTTCATTTTGTAAGGACAGTTGTCAACTCTTTGGTGAGGTCGGCGAAGTCACTTCCCGAAAGTCTTAACCATGGCAATTGTTCACCTGTTGCCTAAGTAGTGTCTGAGCGATATTCATAAATGTTTCCAATGTCTGTGTATTTATGTCGACAATGGCGCACTGCACACTCAAAATTTTCAAGTGCAGTTCGAACGTTTTTGAGTTCCACCAAGGCGGAACTCCAAGTGCAGTTCGAACGATTTTTTCAAAGAATTTTTAGGGCATTTTTTGGACATTCAAACGGAGTCCGGACGAATTCGTACACTTTTCGCTGATTTGCGTGTCATAACATTTCCACGCAGCAAGTTTCAAAATGATGTGGACGTGACAAAATGATGTTCAAAATGACTTTCAATTCCGCCCTTGACTTTCAATTCCACCCATTAGAGAAGGTTGTTGTGAGAAACACATCTCACTTATCTTGTCAAATATATTTGTGAAAAAAAATTTATAGGTAGATCTAGGCTTTGTCTTCAAAAATGAATAGATAAATTTTTTAGTAATATCAACTTGTTTAAAAGATATTGAAGTTCACCGTGTGGCATATTTGTGTAAACCGAAACTGAATTCCACCCTCTAGAAAGTGTCCCAACGTTTTCTTGCCTAGATGGCACACTGCACACTCAAAAGAGTGTGGACGTTGTTCAAACGCTTTGCGCTTTCCGCCTTTTCCGAATTAATTCGGCCCATGCACAATTCCGCCGTGAGTAAAAAAGTGCGGACGTTGTTCAAACGCGTTGCGCTTTCCGCCTTTTCCGAATTAATTCCGCCCGTGCACAATTCGAGGCAATTCCGCCGTCGAAAAAGTGTTCGAACGTTTCATGTGCGGAATTGAAATCGAGGGCGGTTCAGACGTTTTTGAATTCCATCCCTGATTTTAATTCTGCCCTTTTGAATTCCGTCCTTGAAAAAGCGTGCGAACTGCAACTGAAAATTTGAGTGTGCCGTGCAACATTGGCCCACCGCACACTGCAAAGTGGCACGGGCGGTTCGGACGTTTTTTGCATAGGCGGAATTAAAAAGAGGGGTGGAATTAAATATCGTCCGAACCGACCCAAATTTCAGTATTTTTTTTTAGATTTTTCGTAAATAAAATCGTCCGAATCGATCTTACAATTCCGCCCGGGCGGAAATTAAAAACGTCCGAACCGCCCGTGCCACTTTGCAGTGTGCGGTGGGCCATTGTTTCAAAAATTTCGGTATTTGACATAAAAGAAGTGAGAAACCCAAAACGTTGCTCTCAGAAATGGTGTGTGCAATATTTACCAAATGAGGCGATTTGTGCGTGTCAATTCCACCTCCCTCCCCACTGCAGATCCAAGCGGCTCCGAAGCCACCGACCCACAATCAGCCGGCGCGGCCACAATACCCGACCACGAATCATCTCAAAATCCCCAAACTGGGCAAAGTGCCAACATCGATCACGAAGCCGTGGCAAAGCAGTTGGCTGAGGCCCAGGAAAGTTTGAAGAAGCTCAGCGATGAAAAGGAGCAATTGTTGGACAAATATCGCCGGGCTTTGGCCGAGGTTGAAAATACTCGCGTGAGGGGGCAGCGCAGAGTTGATGAAATGAAACTTTATGGTATTCAGGCTTTTTGCAAGGATTTGCTTGATGTTGGTGCGGGGCGTTTTTTGATGATGTGGTTTTTTTGTGTGCTAGCTTATTGAAGGTGTGAGGGTGTTGTAGAAAGGTAAATATTTGTGTAACGTAAATATTTATGTAACGTAATGTAGAATATGTGTATATAGCCCAAAATAGCAAAATGTTTTGTAGGGGAACTTGTGCAAAAAGGGCAAAAATCATCGATTTTGACAGAACATTCTGGAAAATCGCTCAACTTCTGCAAAGTGTATTATGTTTCGATGTTTAGAATAGTAAAAATTTGTATTTCCTTCTATGTTATCCACCTCCATTTAGTTACAGCCTTGTGATAATGGGGCTGCACATTTGACAGTTGACATCACTGCTAGTTGACATCGGTTTTTGGGTATCAATTGTGTCAACTCAGAGTCAACTGAGAATTTTGTGAGTTGACCCTGGAACATTTTAGATGAAAACGTGTGCAATTTTATTGTGTCAACTGAAAAATTTGGGCAGTACAAATTTTTGTGTAACTGGGTCTGGGAGAATCAACTAAAGCGCACACGTGCGTTAAAAAGTGTTGGTTTTGTATTGAGTTGACATTTCTCAATGATTACTTTTGTCAATTGCATCATTTTATTAGGCAAAAATCAACTTCAGTTGACATTTTTGCTGTCTACACAGAACAATTTTGTATGGTAAAAATGTCAACTAGTGAAAAAGTGTACAGAGGCATGCAGGTGTACATTTGTTAGTTGACATTTTCATGATACAGAAATTTGATTGACACAAATTGTTGCTGTTCATTGTCAATTGCCCAAAATCATGCAAACATGAATGAAAAAGTGTGTTTTATGGCTAGTTGACACAGCACTTGCCAACTTAAAGTAACTTTATTCATTCAATTTTAAGCAAAAATTTATGAAATTTGGGATTCTGATAGAGAGACATTTACCCCATCTTTCATAGAAGAACTTTTTGCATGAAAATTAATGACAAATGAAAAAATAAAAATTTTCTGAAAAGTTTCAGAATGAGTTGACATTGGGTTTTTGTATACAGATGACGTGTATGCATGCTTGACAACCATACATTATTAACTTTGTCAACTTGAAAAAAAATATTTTATCAGAAAGCTTACTAAAATTGTAATTTAACACTAGGGCAGTATAGCAAAAGGTGAAAAAATGAATGAAGACATCTTTCATGTGTAGGCATCTTTCATGAAAAAATTGGAAAAATTGCTGAATTGATAATTTAATGTAACTGTATTTGTCAAATTCATGAATTCATGCTCAACTCAGCAATTTTTTGCTCCTTTCTAAAAATAGTTTAAAAAATGAAATATGTTTCAATTCTTTACAATTTTTTTCTGCAATGCTTTAGTACTTTTTCATCTATCAAATGACACAAGTTACACAATTTTAATTCCAACAAAAACATTTTTTTAAGCATTGAATTTTCTAAAAATCATACCTTTCATTTCCTGTGTGCATTTTTTCAGTTTAATGATCACTATGTTCCAAATTTTGTTGCCTTTCTGCTGGTACTGTTCGCAATATGATATAAATTTCTTAACTACAATGAAAAATGCATTTTTGTTTGTTTCAAAATAATTTGTTCCACTTTTATAAGGCATCATCTAAATATTTTTCAAACAATTGCCTTATATTTATTCTGCATGAATCAACGAAACTATATTTACACAATCACACATATAACAACTAAAATTTTTTTCAATGTCTAACAAGAAAATAAATTCAAAAACATCATTGTTTACTCTAACATGAATAATTAAGTGTCGCAATATCATATCAATTTTGCTTAATAACATAGGAACATGTAAATCACACAAATACCATTTGGTCATAGGGTCAACTCATTTCTGAAATTGTCATTACCCAAAAACACAAAAATTGCTTAACTTGTATGCAGTTAATTTAAATGTCAATTTAGATATTGATTGCGTCAACTAAACACTAGTTGATGCTGAGTTGACTCTAATTTCAATGTCAACTAGTGTGTGCAGCCCCAATGGCCCTACACACACTAGTTTTCACCCTGACTGATGTGAAAACTGAAATGGTGACATGGAGACATTCAGCCTACTCTTATTGTATGTTATACGTGTTTCAGTTTTCAAATTTTCAAAGTTCAACTTTCATTAATTTAAATTCAAATGTAAATTTTATAAAATTATTCAACGGTGTTCATTTATTTGCACTTTAAAAAATTTCAGTTTTCACACGAAGTCATGGTGAAAACTAGTGTGTGTAGGCACAATGTCGACTTGAATTTGAGGTATTTAACTGTTGTTAATATATTATCGTTTTTATGCCAGATAGCCGACGTGTTAGAGGCTGCTATAAATGCGTCCGATGAAAAACCCAGTCACGATTCAGTGAAAGATTTGATGGATGGCGTCAAGATGACACACCGAAATTTGATCAAAGTTTTTAAGAAACATGGATTGATAAAAGTGAGTAATCATTTATGTTTTACATTGGTATCAACTTTCCGTTTTCCGTAACCGTCTACCACAGGCTAAACTTTTCCATTTTCCGGCCCGCTGAATCCTTTTTTCTGTTTTCCGCTGCTGAATTTGTTGCCCCGTTTTTCGGCTCAATTTCCGTTTTCCAGTTAAATTTTCTGTTTGTTCCACTTTTTTCAATTTTTCAGCTAAATTCTGCGTTTTTCTGCTGCATTTTCCCTGCTCAACTTTTTTTCTGATCCCTCCAAAGTGGTAACATGCATGCAGGTTCCCAATTACGTAAATTTTTACAGTTTCCAGCAAAACTTCGCAATTTTTTCCTATTTCCAGCAAAATTGAAGCAATTTTTTCCTTTACCAGCAGAATTTCAACAAGTTTTACCATTTCCGTTTTCCGGCCTTTAATTTTTCCGTTTTCCATTTTCTGGCAAGTGCAAAAAAATGTTTTGTTTCCGTTTTTTTGCGGCGACTGCAAATTTTTTTTCCGTTTTCCGTAAAAAAAATTGACACCCTAGTTTTACGCATTACACACGCTCCATCGTTTGCATATCCGTTTTATCGTCGTTTTTTTCCAGGTGGATCCTCTCCACCAAATGTTCGATCCCAATTTGCACGAGGCGCTATTCGAATTGCCCCCCGGGACCGATGATTTAGAATCAGGCAAAATTGGTGCAATTTTGAAAACTGGCTACATGCTGCATGAAAGGCCCATCAGGCCCGCGCAGGTGGCTGTTGTCAAGTGATACACTAAAAGGATACGGTATTTCCTCGAGTAAGACCCCAGGGGAGTTGTTATTTCGTCAGAGGTTTTGGAGGGAGAGCTATCCAAGAGGGGAGTTATTTTTTCCTCAGATGTTTATTCATTGTATCAATGCATTCCGTCAACTCATGTACCTAATTCATTTATTGAACAGTTCAACAACAACAAAGACAAAGTATTCATGCTAAAATTCGTGTTCATCTGCATCCAAATCTTTCAAATACACATTGTGGATAAACATGAAATAACCAGAGAGGCAGTTATTCAAGAGACGAATTATTTTTTCCAAACCTGGCCAACAGGGGGGAGTTTTTCAAGGGGGGTCTTATTCAAGGATATACGGCACATGGACAGCTAGGTGCCATCCAAGTTGAACGCGTTTCAGTTGCGACCGTTGTTTGTTCTCAATTGTTTCGGATATCGTTTACATTTTCGTTTCTGTCTACCTAAACATTTATAGATTTTTGGCTGGGCTTCATTTTGCCCACATTCCGGTAGACCGCATATGGGCAGATTTTTTCCCTCCACGTTTCTGTGTGATCATAGCTGTTTTACAATTGAGGCGTCCAATTCTAAAAGTCGACAAGTCCAAAATATGAAAATTTTGAGTTAGACCCGGAAACGTCATCTGGGGCTACTCCCGCACATTTTTCATAATTTTCCATAAATTTTTTGACCTCACATGCCCATGTGGCAAAGTGCCAAATTTGACATTTTTGGGAAAAAATGCAAAAAAAAAATTGGGCAAGAAGTCGACAAGTCCACTGAGTTTTGGGCTAAAAGTCGACAAGTCCACCTTCCGCAGCCTTTTTTTTATGAAAAAAACGCAAGAAATATGATAAGTCCATCATTGACACCGATTTCTAAAAGTCCATAAATTTCCCATAAGGCAGGGGCAACCTGGGCGGGAACAAAAATGTTCTCGAGTGCAAGAAGTCGACAAGTGCATTTTCCTCCCTAAAACAGTTCTGTTCGGTCGTCCGAGTAGAATTTTATAGACACCCAATTTCCATTATACGTTGAGAGCAGGGGCTGAAAATTTGACACTTTATTGTTAACATTTGGAACTTAATGTTGAGCATGAGAGAGTCCCATTGGACACGCACCTCGGACCTGGAATTGGAAATGAAACTTAAAATGCGATTTACTCAAATTCGCACTTTGTGGACTTGTCGACTTTTAGAATTAGACGCCTCAATTATGTTTTACATTAGCTTAGGATTAGCCCAACTCAGCTCAAAACACTTACAACACAGAGTCATAGTTTGCAAAATCTGCACAGTTTAATCTTATTTTTGACGAGTATTTTTTCAACCTGTTGATTAGAAATTCGGGAGCCCCTGGCTGGAGGAAGTAGAATAAAAAAGACGAAAAAATCGTATTGAGCTTCTGGAATGTCTTGAAAAGTGATTATTTTTAATCAATAGATATCTGCGAAATGGTTTTAACTGCGTTGAATTATTCTGAGTAGTTAAAGGTACTGAACTTTTGATAAAGTTGTAGTTGATTGCACTTACTAATTTTGTAGTAAGTTCAATCAACTACTACAAGAGTAAACGTAAACATTAAAATATTTAACTTTAACTCACCTCTGAGTGCATAAAACGCAGAGTATAAATATGAGTCACCCTCATAAATTTTACTGAATTACGTTTTCTGTAGTCACCTACTATCAAAAAGTACGCATAAATGAGTACATGTTTTTTCGGAGGAAACGTAAATGTATTTACGTACTCTTGTATACGTATTTCTTTTGTACGTAAACGTAAATACGTTTTAGAAACTATGATTTTTCTACGTGACGCCGTTTGATGTCGCTTCAGCTGTTTGCGCAGTGCTCGGGCGCTTCATTTTGTATTCTACTGTAGCACATGTGGCGATTTTATGCATTCCCAATACTGAACTTTTGTGCTCCTGACTATTGCTGTAAAAGCGCCATGGCGCTCATAGAGCTTGGCGCCATTTTGCCGTGGCGATATTGGCGCTGGGGTTTGAAAAGCACCATGGTTCTTTTGGCGCTTGGCGCCATTTTGAAATGGCGCTTGGAACCAAATGCCTAGCGCTGGCGCTACACCAAAGCATAAAGCGCCATGGTGCTAGAACGCGTAACTAAAAACTCAAGTGCGTGATGTATCGCATACTGTAATGCCTGACAAACATCCACTTTCACGAAAGCGAAGTCACTTCCACTTTCAACATATGTAGTTTTGCCAGTTCCAGCCGGTCGGTACGAATTGAATGAATCGCGGCGCGTCGCTGCTGTCGGCTTGCTGCCGATCCCGTCCCGGCGTCTCCGCGAGTATACTGTGCGTTTTGTTGTCTTTTTGTTTTGGCTGGCGTTTGAATGCTCTGTCCTTATTTGAGGTCGATAGTGTTAATTTTTCATGGTGGTAATGGTCGTGAAGCTCGCTTTTGTGTGCTGTCAGAACTTTTCTGGAACTGGTTCTGAACCTGTTTTTCACGTTAGCTGTCACTTGTATCTAGGGTTTAGTACCGGGTCTACATGTGCACCGGGGTTACCTTAGCACCGGTACAGGGTCGTGTAAATAAGGTATTTATTACTGTTTTGCTATTTCATCGCAGCATGCACAAATAGAATAAATGTTTGCCACTAAAAACAAAAACTAATATTAAAAAATGGCCACTGATAATTTGTGAGTGGAGGGGCGCGTTTGCACGCAAAAAATTATTAAAAACTTTGCCCCTAGAATAAAAATGAATGAGATTGGTGAATATGTGCACTTTTATCATATCCGTGAAAACAATATTCACTCGTGCTTTGTAATTGTAACGGCGTATTTACCTTCGCTGTTTATGCTGCTGTGGTCTACGATCTGAATCTAGCCTTTTGTGATTACTATATAATTTACATTTTGTAATTTGCACTTGGCGGCCCGTACTTTTCGGTTTGTTTGCTGCCACCGACCCGCAGCTTTTGTGTGCATTTCGTTCTATTTGCCCATTGCATTTGCGTGTAAATGAAACTGTAAAAAATTCTGTTGGATATATTTACGTAGAGCCGCACAGAACATTTTATTTACACTACATTATTATTTACTTGTATCTACCGTATTTCCTCGATATACTCCCCGGGGGGTGATCGTTTCAGATTGAGAATTTTGAGGGGGGGGGGTATTTCGAGGGGGGCTTATTATTTCGCGAGAATTTTTTTGAAAACCCAGTACCAAATTGTTTCTTGAAAATGCTACAAAAACCACCTTGTACAAGATTCTATAGACTAATATTAGTATGTATGTAACGGTATAACCCTGGTCTGACGGAACTCAGTCATTGTTTTTAACGTGTGTTCTGCATTGTCCGGATCACAAACAATAACTTTTGTCGTATACGTTCCCCTTACACTCAATTGGGGGGGGGGGTATTTCGAGGGGGGGGGCTAATAAAGAGCCCGTGCCATCCGATATATAAACCCATCCGACATCTAGACCAACCACACATCTTATTTTGTGTCATCCATGTCAATGGGTGACCCCACCCAAACCGCCCAGCGATCTATCTATCCCTGGGGAAATTTTTTTTGGCTACTTTCCATGACCCCCCCCCCCCCACCACGCTAATTCCTAGCTATTTAGCTATCTGGAGCGCTTCTGAGCAATTTTACTCTAATTTGCACCAGAAATCTCTGATTTTCATACTTCTTATAGATTTTCACCTTCCAAATCATTAGGTCATGTGTTTTATTGCTTATTCTCAGCATGCGGGGTATAATTAAATGTGTTCCGTGTCAACATGTTCCGTGTCCCAGTCTAGATGTCGGATGGGTTGTCGGTTAAGCATGACCCCTAATAAATCCATAGTGGCCATTTTGAGGGAGGGGGGTATTTCGAGGAAATACGGTATCCACTACCCGAAATAGCACTATAATAATCACACAACGACAAAATCGTTGCAGCGGCGGCGCGCGTGGCTTGCTGTTTAAATCGGGCCAGCATTGTTTTGGGCGCACCGCGAACAAGCATTTTGTTAGACGGACGTCGGGTATTGCCGCGCCCGAAAAGTTTACTTCTGTTGGGTATGTTTTGTTTTGGGACTTTTTCAAAGCAGTAATTGAAACCCGGATTAACTGAAATCTGACTTGAACAGCGTTTCGGCTGGGCGGTTTGGGCAGTGTGCACTTTTAATGAATAATCTGGATTGTGATGTGACAACTTTATTCTCGACAAAAGTTGTCGAGAGTGATTTCAGTACAGGCAAAATTATTTTTGCAGGGTTTCAGCGGGGGGTTCTATTGCATAGATGTTTATCTTCCATAGAAAACTTCTTGTGGCAGTCCCGTACACTGCAAGGTGTAATGTGAAGGTTAATATATAAAAGGTTCTATGGCTGAATTTTTGACACTTTGCATGACATTTCACAAATTCGTGTGACATTTTCCATGACTTTTGACACTTTGCAGGGTGCTTCGGTCCCCTGGTATCTATCCTGGAAGGCTTAACCCATTTGTTTGTTATTTGTTATGTCCCCACTAGGGTTGGAAAAAAAACGTTTTTTTTAACTCGATGTTGTTTTTTTAAAAAAACGTTTTTTTTTTAAAGCTCCCAGATATGACCTAGTGTCAACATATATAGGTATATCAGACACTGGCAATACTCTGTGATGTTAAATATGACCATATAATGGCTGTGGAGCCATGGGATAGCATTATAAGTGGTGATTTGTGTCAAAAATATCCATTTTTCGTCGACATATCGTTCGTATATCGCCTTATAGTCGAATGTTCGTGACTTCAGGTAAAGTTTGGCACGGAATGGTGATCAAACAAGGTTATAAAAGGAGGTTGTTACTTTGGGAGTGAAGTTACACACTGTGGAGGTACATGGAAGCACATTACCTCAATATTATATATTACAGCGACATATGTCGGCTTATTCACCCATGGTAGCGCATAGAAATGGATGTTTTGATACTAAAAATGCAACAAAACCAATGAAAACAACCACCAATGTCAATTTGTGTGTGAAATTGCGCGCTTGCGCGCAAAAATTTTGCAAAATACCTAGTGCTTAGTACTAAAAATTTTGGCCGATGTTTTTAAAAAAAAAAAAACATTTCGGACGTCATGTTTTTTTTTAAAAAAACGTTGTTTTTTAAAAAAAAACGTTTAAAAAAAAACATCGGCCAACCCTAGTCCCCACCCCCGAAAAGAAGTCTTCCCGGTTATAATTTGCTACTGTGTCGACCAGCCAAAGTATGCTGAAACCCTAGCATAATCAATTTCCAGCCAATGGGTAAATTGTTCAGTCGTATGGCCTCACACTTACATCAGCTGTTTCATGGGCTGTATGTTTGCTGATTTCGTGTTTCAACTACTTGTATTCCCATAGGTATAATAACGAAACATGCCTCGTCAACCAAGTTGATGTGTGTGACAGTTACGGGCACATTTTGGAGGTACGGTAGTGGATTGTTACGGTAGATGTCGACATCCGGAGTGCTACCAAAGTGGCCATTTCGAGGCACTCAATTTTTATTTCACATAAGTGCCCATATTTTAAAGATAAAGAAACATCACGCAGAAAATTTACATCCTCTTGCAACATGGCCGGTGTGGTAAAAATTGTTGACAATGTGGTCAAGTCTCCTGAAGATAAAAAAGATTATAGGGGGCTATTGTTGGAAAATGGAATGAAGGTGCGTTTGTAGATTGCTTTTTCTTGCTGTTTATTGGTGATAAGTTTCTCTGCAACGACTTCCCCGCAAACGTTAATGTGGCACGTGCGTGGCAGAAAAAAAAACTGACTTTCCGATATAATGCACATTAAATGGTCAAAGAGTTACAGTGCACTCAAATTTGGCGACTCGGGGGCACTCCCAGACCCTGTAAAATGTAAAATGTCATGCAAAGTGTCAAAAGTCATGGAAATTGCCCTGCAAAATGGCGAACGTACGTACGTGGCCCTGTACGTTTGCCATTTTGCAGGGCATTTTCCATGACTTTTGACACTTTGTTTGACATTTATTATTTTACAGGGTCTGGGAGTGGCACCTGTTGTCATGCTGTGCATAAATAGAAAAGTCTCGTTTGAACCATAGTTTTATCCATAGTGTAAATGTGGTCGTGTTTAGGTGTCATCAAAAATATGCGCGGGAATAACTTCATCCATCAAACATTTCCGCGAAAGTGTGCATTTCAAATTCAAATACAATAACAATAACTTCATTTACGGATTTTATCCTGTTTGAAAAGCTACCTTGGTGACCAATTCGATTGCAAACCCACCAAACTGCAGATTCTGCTGGTCAGTGACCCTACGGCGGAAAAAGGCGCCGCCTCTCTGGAAGTAGCCACTGGTCACCTGAATGACCCACGCGAACTGCCTGGCCTGGTGCCACTCCCAGACCCTGTAAAATGCCATGTCAAATGTCAAATGTCATGCAAGATTTCAAAAGACATGTAAAATGGGGCGTGCACTGATACGCACACGTGCCCGATACGCACATATGCCCGTTTTTTTCACTTGACACTTTTTCAAGTGATTTTCAGATAGGAGTAAAGTGAAAAAAAGTTGCGCAATGACATTAGTAAACTTTTTCACTTCACTCATATCTGAAAATCACTTGAAAATGTGTCAAATGAAAAACAGTGAAAAATGGCTATTTTTCACTGTTTTTTTCACTTGACACATTTTCAAGTGATTTTCAGATATGAGTGAAGTGAAAAAAGTTCACTAATGTCATTACGCAACTTTTTTTCACTTTACTCATATCTGAAAATCACTTGAAAAAGTGTCAAGTGAAAAAAACGGGCATATGTGCGTATCGGGCACGTGTGCGTATCAGGCCTGCCCCTGTAAAATGCCCTGCAAAATTGCAAACGTTCGTTTGCCATTTTCCAGACCATTTTACATAACTTGTGACCATTTGCATGACATTTGACATTTTACAGGGTCTGGGACTGCTACCTGGCGCACTTTTGCGAGCACATGCTCTTTTTGGGCACCGAAAAGTATCCTAGTGAGAATGAGTACTTCGAGTATGTGCAGAACCATGCGGGCGCCGCCAATGCTTATACGGCTACCGATCACACGAATTATCATTTCGACGTGGGCGCCGAACATTTGGAGGTGCGTTGAGTATTTTTTTTTGGGGGGGGGGCGGAAGTGTTCGTTAAAATAGTGGACTATAGGTTTACTTTTCCTCATTGGGCCCTCACACGCTAGTTGACATCGACACCAAATGTCAACTGGTGCCGATCCCGATTCAAAGCTTGCTTACGAGCCGACGAATGACGTTCAAACGCAAGCTTTGAATTGGAAACGGAACCAGTTGACATTTGGTGTCGATGTCAACTAGCGTGTGTGGGGCCATTGATAGAATGCTATTTTTGAAAACATTTGAGCCTGAACGCTTTGTACATGACTTCCCTTATCCGTGGCAAAAAGATATGGCGAAATCTGTACAATCGTTATGTGAAAGAATAGTTGTGGCGGAAACTGTACGTTTAACATGGCTGATTTGTTAACAAATCTGTTTGACGTTTCACGTTACATGTGGCAATTTGCGGGAATATTCTTACGTCAGCCGGGCGGGCGCGTTGTGGCCATGTGCCCCGGATGGGAAATTAGCGATTTTGAGTGAAAATAAGGGTCAACATGCACACCGGGTAAACATGCACAGAAGGCCTCAGTCGCCCCGGATGTCCAGGGGTGTTTGCTGCCCGCCGCACACACGCAAATATCCACCGGAGTAAGATGTCCAGGGTAGGGTTGGCCGATGTTTTTTTAAACGTTTAAAAAAATATGACGTCAGAAATGTTTCTTTTAAACATCGGCCAAAATTTTTTTGTACTAAGCACTAGGTATTTTGCAAAATTTTTGCGCGCAAGCGCGCAATTTCACACACAAACTTTTTGACCAAATTTGACATTGATGGTTGTTTTCATTGGTTTTGTTGTATTTTCAGTATCAAAGCATCCATTTCTATGTGCTACCATATGTTAATAAGCTGTCATATGTTGCTGTAGTATATAATATTATGGTAATGTGCTTCCATGTACCTCCACAGTGTGTAACTTCACTCCCAAAGTAACAACCTCCTTTGATAACCTTGTTTGATCACTATTCTGTGCCAAACTTCACCTGAAGTCACGAACATTTGACAATATGGCGATATACGAACATGTCGACAAAAAAATGGATATTTTTGACACAAATCACCACTGATAAAGTTATCCCATGGCTCCACAGCCATTGCATGGTCATATATTTATAACCAAGGTTGGTTTTATAAAAATTCATTTTAGTAAAATTGTATAAAAATTGTATAAAAATTTTATTTTATTTTAATTTTATTCTTGTTTCATTTTATTTTATTTTATTTTTTTCACAAAAGTCATTAATAAAATAAAATGACACATTTTACAAAAAATTTACAAAAATTTTACAAAAAATCAGAATCATGCATGCAAGGCCAGAAAATTTTTATATTTAGACCTATACATGAAAAACGTGTGACAAATTTTTCCCTTACTTTTCAAAAGTTGCATGCAGTATGTATTGTTAGCTAGCTGCAAGTGTAAAGTTACAATTATTGATAAGTGTGGTTTGCATTTTCAGTAGAAGGACTACTGTAGTGTGCTGGGCACATTTGTAAAATGTCATGCAAAGTGTCAATTGTCATGACAAATGTAAAGTAAAGTGTCAATTGTCATGCAAAATGTCAAGTGTGATGTCAAATTTCAAGCAAAGTGGCAATTGTCATGACAAACGTCATGCAAAGTGTAAATTGTGTATCTAAACCTTGTGTTTTTGTATCCATAGTATGTTTTGTATCCAAATCTTATGTTTTTGTATCCAACTGTTCTTGTAAGATTTGGATTTAACAACAACATAATTTGGATACAAAACAGAAGATTTGGACACAATTTGCTTGACAATTGATACTTTAATTTTTACATGTCATGAAAATTTACACTTTACTTTACATTTGTCATGACAATTGACATTTTGCATGACATTTTACATGACATTTGACACTTTACAATGCTTGGGACTGCCCCCAGATCCATGAATAAACAGGTAGAAACTAAAGCAATGAGATAAAATTTTACAAAAAATATGAATTTTTATACAATTTTACAAAAATACAAATTTTTATACAATTTTACAAAAAATTTACAAAAATTCGAATTTTTATACAATTTTTGTTTTTATTTTTAAATTTTCCATTTTATTTTATTTTATTTTATTCTTGAATATTCCATTTTATTTTTATTTTATTTTTATTTTTTTCTGAGATTTTGCCAACCCTGTTTATAACATCACAGAGTATTGCCACTGTCTTATATACCTATATATGTTGACACAAGGTCATATCTGGGAGCTTTTAAAAAAAACGTTTTTTTAAAAACAACAACAATAAAAAAACGGGTTTTTTCCAACCCTAGTCCAGAGGTGCTTGCTACCCCACCTGCTGAGTCGTCACTACCACCCGAAACATCGCAAATTGCCCATTCTCAGGGTGCCATGGATCGATTTGCCCAGTTCTTCCTGGCGCCGCTGTTCACCGAATCGGCCACCGAGCGCGAAGTGAACGCGGTCGATTCCGAGCACAACAACAACGTGAAAAATGACCAGTGGCGCATGGCTCAGATAGAACGGTCCTTGAGTGATCAGGCGCATGATTATTCAAAGTTTGGCACGGGAAATATTGACACGCTGTTGAATTTGCCCAAGGCTAAAGGTGCGAAAAGGCTGGGGGTTGTTTTTGAGAGCGTTGTGTGTTTTTAGTGGTGGATGGGATTGGACGCCAGGCTATTTACAAATCGTTGTGTTATTTTGTTTGGGGTTTACGTATTGTGTCTGTTTTGCGCACAATTAATTTCAATCTCTGTTCCCTTCCAACTTAAGGGTTAAAACAAAAAGTATTTATGTTGTTACTAGGGTTGGCCGATGTTTTTTTTAAAACGTTTTTTTTTAAAAACAACGTTTTTTTATAAAAAACATGACGTCCGAAATGTTTTTTTTTTAAAAAACATCGGCCGAAGGTTTTAGTACTAAGCACTAGGTATTTTGCAAAATTTTTGCGCGCAAGCGCGCAATTTCACACACAAATTGACATTGGTGGTTGTTTTCATTGGTTTTGTTGCATTTTTAGTATCAAAACATCCATTTCTATGTGCTACCATGGGTGAATAAGCCGACATATGTTGCTGTAATATATAATATTGAGGTAATGTGCTTCCATGTACCTCCACAGTGTGTAACTTCACTCCCAAAGTAACAACCTCCTTTTATAACCTTGTTTGATCACCATTCCGTGCCAAACTTTACCTGAAGTCACGAACATTTGACTATAAGGCTATATACGAACGATATGTCGACGAAAAATGGATATTTTTGACACAAAACACCACTTATAATGCTATCCCATGGCTCCACAGCCATTATATGGTCATATTTAACATCACAGAGTATTGCCAGTGTCTGATATACCTATATATGTTGACACTAGGTCATATCTGGGAGCTTTTTAAAAAAAAACGTTTTTTTTTTTTTTAAACGTTTTTTTTTTTAAACATCGAGTTAAAAAAAAAACGTTTTTTTTCCAACCCTAGTTGTTACTACTTTCAACTTTCATCGGGCCGCAGCTCATTGCACTGGCTATGCCATCTTGGTCATAGCCGGCCCACACACTAGTTGGCACACGTGTGTCAACTGGTCTGTGTCAACTCATCTTCCAGTGTACTTTCTGTAATATTAATTTTTCATCATTGCCCGCATTTGCATTTTGAGATCGCTTAGCAACACATGAAGCCGAAATCTGAGTTGACGCTACCATTTGACATACAAGTATCAACTACTGTGCGGGCCGCTATTTTACCCTGTGTCCAAAATCGACAACTCTTCAGGCGTCGACACCCGTTCCGCTCTGCTCACGTTCCACAAAACCTGGTATTCGTCCCATCTAATGTCTCTGTGCGTGGTGGGCGCCAAAAGCCTCGACCAGCTGCAAGATATGTGCCTGCAATATTTCATCAATGTGAATCAGATCGACGGGTGCGAGCTGAGAAAATGGGAGGAGCATCCATATGGGAAGGAGCAGTTGACCAAGGCGATCAAGGTTAACGCGTTTAGGGGAGAATTCGGGATGCCGTATTTACTCGAATAATTCCCCTCTTGAATAATTTCCGCCATGGATACTCCCCCTGTTAAACGAGTGAAGAAAAAATACCCCCCTCAAAAATTCCGTCCTTTAGGCATATGATAATTTTTTTGTGTATAATCTGAACAAAAATGGCATGTTATGTTTTTATAAAGCATACCTATTTCATGAACTCAGTTGATAGAAACATGCTTAAGAATTTTGACGAATAAATAATTCCCCGGGGGAACTATTCGAGTAAACACAGTATTTTGAAATTCATTTTTTGATTGTCGTAGATAGTTCTGAATTTGCGGTAAATCGGTCACATGGATTACAATTTTCACTGCTTGTTTTTTACTTAACCCTGCATGTTATTTAGGTATGAAAACTGCCAGTCATCACCAATAACTCCTATTTCAGATGGTGCCCATAAAGGACAGCCGCATAGTGAACATCAGTTTCCCCATGCCCGACCTAACTGCCCACTACCGTACCAACCCGGCTGGATACTTAGGTCACCTTTTGGGGCACGAAGGCCCCGGTTCCCTGTTGTCGGAATTGAAACGCAGAGGATGGACGAATAGTTTGAGCGCTGGATATTCTCCCGCGGCTAGGGGCTTCGGATTTTTCACTATTGGTCTGGATTTGAGTGAAGGTCGGTTTTTGGGGGAGTTTTTGGGTGATGAAAGTACTTGAAAGTGGTGATGGCAGCAAATTCACGGCGCCGTGGTGCCATTTTGAAATGTGACCAGAAGTTTGTGCGATGATGGCACCAAAAATAATAATTGTACACAATGGTGCTTCCAAAACCCTGCGTGATCAGACTGGATCTCAATCCCGAATCCCGTAAACTTCGGGATTTCTCAGCCCCACTCCCGAAACAAAACCCGATCCCAAAATCAAAAAAACAACCGTGACCCCGATCGCGATTCCGATCCTGAAAACACAAAAACTAATCCAGACCCCCACAAATGTAAACTTGCTGCAACGCAGAGGGGCTGGACAATGTCGAGGGCATACTCCATCTGATGTTCGAGTATATCGGCTTGCTGCGCTCCAAAGGTGTCCAGGAATGGATTTTCGACGAGTGCCGCCGACTCAACGACATTTTCTTCCGATTTAAGGTAGGGGTATCTGCGTTAAATTTGTGCGTCAAGTTTGAACGGTGTGATTTTATTCATAAGTTTTCTATATTTTTGCGAAAAATTCCGTTTACGCTGTCACGTGCTTTCTCGGCACACGTGACGGTGTAAAGGCCGCTTTACTCGTTTCCACATATCGTTCCATATTTACACTTTACAAAAATCCACAAATTTCATTTCAGGAAAAATCGACGTCTCTCTCGTTGGCTACAAAACTGGCTTCAGACATGTGGTTCTACGAATTGGACGAAACGCTCATTGGACCGTACAAAACGGACCAATACAAGCCGGAAATAATCCATGAGGTTTTGAATAGATTAGTCCCTGAAAACATGAATTACGTGGTTGTATCGACGAAATTCGCTGGCGCCAAGGGAAATGTCAAGGAAAAGTGGTATGGAACGGAGTATAACCTCAGCGATTTCGATGACGTGTGTTTTCTTTCCAATGTCTAGTCTTTTATTTTATTTACCATATATCCTTAAAAAAGACCCCCTTGAATGACCCCGTCCCTTGCATAACCCCCACCTGTTTGACGAGTAAGGATTAGGGTTGGAAAAAAAACGTTTTTTTAACTCGATGTTTTTTTTAAAAAAACAACGTTTTTTTAAAATAAAAAACGTTTTTTTAAAAGCTCCCAGATATGACCTTGTGTCAACATATATAGGTATATCAGACAGTGGCAATACTCTGTGATGTTATATATGACCATATAATGTCTGTGGAGCCATGGGATAGCATTATAAGTGGTGATTTGTGTCAAAAATATCCATTTTTCATCAACATATTGTTCGTATATCGCCATATAGTCGAATGTTCGTGACTTCAGGTAAAGTTTGGCACGGAATAGTGATCAAACAAGGTTATAATAGGAGGTTGTTACTTTGGGAGTGAAGTTACACACTGTGGAGGTACATGAAGCACATTACCTCAATATTATATACTACAGCAACATATGACGGCTTATTAACCCATGGTAGCACATAGAAATGGATATTTTGATACTAAAAATGCCACAAAACCAATGAAAACAACCACCAATGTCAATTTGTGTGTGAAATTGCATATGTGCATCCGATACATTTCGGACGTCATGTTTTTTTTATAAAAAAACGTTGTTTTTTTAAAAAACGTTTTAAAAAAAACATCGGCCAACCCTAGTAAGGATAAATAACTTCCCCACTCAAATAACTCACCCTCTGATAGTGAAAAAGGTGCTGGGTCGATTTTTAAAAAACAACAACAATCAATGAAGTCAGACAGGCCAAATCTAGCTACGCCTGGGCTGCAAATGCAGTGCAGTGTGTGAAACGAAAAATACAATGATATTAGCTTACGGAATATAAATCTGATGGAAAAATAACTCCACCTTGAATAACTCCCCCCTCAAAAACTCTTGACGAAAAAGTAACTCCTCTGGGGTTTTATTCGAGGATATACGGTAATTGAATTTAAAAAAAACCCTTCTCAAATATTAGGATTTCCTCAAATCGGCGAACAAATCGATGGAGCAATGGGAAGAGCGGAACCACTTCAAGCTGCCGGTGCCGAACGAGTTCATCCCGCAGAACTTTGAGCGAGTCAGCGTAGATATTAAGGAAGTGGATATCGGGTGAGCTTAGCGTTGCTAATTCGTAGTTCACATATTGTTTTCTACTCGGCTTTTTCTTTTTCTCCAGCCTCGTCTGCGAGCTGCGGGAGGTGTATAAATGGGTAACGGGTAGACATGAGTAATGGGTAAAATTTTATGAGTAACGGGTCGAAACATGAGTAACGGGTAGCATGGGAAATAGGCCTCAGTGGTTTAATGTCCACAGCTGCTGGGTCCAATAAAACAGCAGTGCTTATTGTTTATCTTGTGCTAGCCTGCAGAAATGGGTACATAGTACGACAAAAAGAAGTAAATACCAGAAATTCTGTGCTAAATATTCTAATATTACTTTTGTCCCCTTCAACGTTCAGCTCCTAGCAGCACACAACTTACAAAAAAGACTTCACCCCCCCCCCCCCAGCAAATACTCGATCCCGTCGATCGTGAGCGACGGGGGCGACCTGCGCGTGTGGCACAAGGCCGACGACGAGTTCAACATGCCCAAGATGGTGACCTTGCTGCGGTTGGCCACGCCCCTCGCCTACGCCGACCCGGTCAGAGCTAATTGCGCTGGATTGGTGGGTTCTGGCTTGGCTGTGTTGATCATGTTTGGGTTGTTTTGATGAAGCCCTGCAACTGCACTGTGTATTTAGACTAGCTGATTGACCAACGTCACCGTTTTTTATTTATCGATAAATTTTTTACACGTCATCCGATTATCTATTTTCACTTGTCTGGTTTTTTTGAGGACTTAACTGAGGCCACTCCGAGACACTGTTAAATGTCTAAATGTCATGAAAGTGTCAAAATTCATGAAAAAAGTCAAAAGACGGTAAAGAAATAACATTTTACATTTTACTTGACTCTGACACATTGCATAACATTTGACATTTTACATGCTCTGGCAGTATGTCCTTCTAGGAATTAATTACTTTACATGGCATTTTGAATCTGCCATACTGGACCCTGATGCATTGCTAATATCGAAAGTGCAAGAAATCTCGCCAATTACTCTTGTCTTATCACATATCGAAATAAATCATATCACTACTTTGTATGTACTCATCTCGCACCCCCTCCCCAGCTGCAAGCGTGCCTAGCCGACTCGCTGACGGAATATGTCTACGCACCTTCTTTGGCCGGTCTGTCCGCGCAGTGGGCGTTTGCAAAGGAAGGGGCCACCTTGACAGTCAGGGGTTACAATGAGAAGCTGCCCCTGTTGGCTGAGCGTATGGCTGAAAAGCTTCGAGAGTATAGACCGGATGAGAATAGGTTCGATTATGACGTCATTGTAGACATTGATGACATTGCAATCAGTTTGTTCTGACGGTGTGGCTTCATTTCAATGCCAAGACTTGTTGGGTGTCATTGGGCCCACACACGCAATTTAACATCGCAAATTCGTTCCAAGTCAATGTCAACTAAATACATGTTTAACAAAAAATAATTTTAAAAGTATCGCCCTTAACAGAAACAATGAAAATTAAGTGTCATGATATAAAATTAACTATGTTTGCTCTAGGGTTCAAACGATATGACTTTTCGATATCGATATTCGATATTCGATATTTTTTTCTGAAACTCGATATTCGATATCGATACGATATGGAACCTCGATATCGATATTCGATATTCGATATTAAAAAATGGTCGATATTCGATTTTCGATATTTTCGATATTCGATATTGCGATTTGCTTTTGGTATAGCAAGGCATATTTCAAGTGACATATTGTATTTTCATGTGGTTGCACGCATGGTTAATCATCTCTTTAGTTAAATGTGAATGGTACAAGTGATTTTAACAAGGTTTACATCACTCAAAAGTAGAACATGTAGAAAAAAAACATGATGAATCAATGTGTATAAGACAAATAACAATTGGTAGATATTACAGTTTATACTGATAACCTGATTGCTAAGGGCATGTTGCAAAAAATAGAATATCAGCATTTTCTGGCTTCAAATTTAGCACTCCAACAAAAATGACATTATAAGTACTGTACTTTTACTCATCTAATACAATTCTCAGATCAGATCAAGCACATCAGATCAATCATAAATATCTCAAAATGAAAATGATAACTTTTTTTGGGACACAATATAGGTTCGATATATCGAAAAAATGGTCGATATTCGATATCGATATTCAATATTTTTTCAAAATTTTCGATATCGATATTCGATATTTTTTCAAAATTTTCGATATTCGATATTCGATATTAAAAAATGGTCGATATCCGATATTCGATATTCGATACGATATATCGTTTGAACCCTAGTTTGCTCTATTTATATGGAAGTTGAAATCACATACCTAATTAAATAAAATTTAGTTGACACGACTCAACACGAGTTGACTTCCAATGTGTGGCGCCATCTTCTCGGCGTTCTCTTTTCGGCGGTGTCCATTTTGGAAAAAATCACCCGCTGCACTTTTGCCGCAGGTTTGCAGTTCTCAAAGAGTGGTACACCAGGGAACTGCGCAACTTCAACAAAGAACAACCATATCACCACGCCGTGTACCACACCAACGTGCTGCTGACGCACGCGCACTGGACCAAGGAACAACTTTTGGAAACTGTTCACTGTTGGTTTTTGTGTAGAGCGTGTTTTTGTCGTCACTCGGTGTCGGTATAGTTACATATTGTGAGTGGCTTGCGGTGAGACTAGGGTTGGCCGATGTTTTTTTTAAACGTTTTTTTTATTTTAAAAACGTTGTTTTTTTTAAAAAACATGAAATTTTTAGTACTAAGCACTAGGTATTTTGCAAAATTTTTGCGCGCAAGCGCGCAATTTCACACACAAATTGACATTGGTGGTTGTTTTCATTGGTTTTGTTGCATTTTTAGTATCAAAACATCCATTTCTATGTGCTACCATGGGTGAATAAGCCGACTGATGTTGCTGTAATATATAATATTGAGGTAATGTGCTTCCATGTACCTCCACAGTGTGTAACTTCACTCCCAAAGTAACAACCTCCTTTTATAACCTTGTTTGATCACCATTCCGTGCCAAACTTTACCTGAAGTCACGAACATTCGACTATAAGGCGATATACGAACGATATGTCGACGAAAAATGGATATTTTTGACACAAATCACCACTTATAATGCTATCCCATGGCTCCACAGCCATTATATGGTCATATTTAACATCACAGAGTATTGCCAGTGTCTGATATACCTATATATGTTGACACTAGGTCATATCTGGGAGCTTTTAAAAAAACATCGAGTTAAAAAAAAACGTTTTTTTTCCAACCCTAGGTGAGACGCTAATACAAATTGCTGAATCATGTGTTTTTTTATAAATAAATATTTATGAAAAGAAGAAATCTATTTGAAGTATGAAAATTAGCGATTTTGGGTGAAAATAAGGGTAAAATTGCTCAAAAGCGCTCCAGATAGCTAGATAGCTAGGCAAATTGCGGGAGGGGGATATTCAGGGGAATTTAGTTAAAACATTTGCGCCAGGGATAGATAGAAAACAGGGCGGTTTGGGGTGAGGTTACCCGCCCCCCCCCCTTTTTACCCCTGCGGGCATAATGTGTCTTTAATGGGTCTACATGCGGGATGGGCTTGACCCGTTTTTACTGGGTATGGTCGACTGACCCAAGCTTTGATGAAATCTATCTGAATAAATTTGGTTACTTTTATCTCAGTGACATGATCTGTAAAGCGTTTATTTCGATTGCTATAGAAGCCGATACTCACATTTAGCATATTACAAGAGAAACCAATTGTTAAACGTTCTCAAACGAGTTGGTAAAAAATCGCAACCGTTCGCAGTGGTGACCGTGGATCGCATGGTGTCTTTCTTGGACGAGGTGCTGTCCAGCTTGCACGTGGAGGCGCTCGTTCACGGCAACTGCAACAAACAGGTGCGTGCGTTGCCTCTGGGAAATCGTTTACGATTGGCGCGGAGCCAAAAACAAACCATAGTTATATTAGCCAGTCTACATTTGGAAAATACTCATGTGTTTTATTGTTTTTAGATCTGGCAGCTTGAAAAAACTCGATTTTAACGCAACGCTAGTGACACATGTAAATAGTTTACAATAATCGAGTTTCAGGTAAAACATACAAGGGTACTAGTACTTTTTAAAATAAAAATTTTACACATCACTTCAGAATATAATCAGGTGTAATTAAATGATTTCTCACTTGCTCGCCGTTTGACTGGGGTAAGGGATATGCCTCTTTGTCAACTAGTGCTAGTGTATACATAATTGACGCATTTGTGTCGGCGTTATTTTTTCCTTCAAAAATATCCCCCTACTTCCAAACCATAAAATGCACACTTTCCCCCCATGTCAGAGCGCCATCTCAACAGCGGAGCGCGTTCTCAACGCCCTCAAGCATCCAAACACTCAGCCAATCTACTGTGACCAATTGACACTGGACCGTGAGCACGAAGTGCCCAAGGGGGAGTGGCACATTTACGACAGTGTAAATGACACCCATCCCAATAGTGCCATAGAGTGCGTCTATCAGATTGGCACGCAAAATATCGCCCACAATGCCATTTTGGATCTGTTGGCGCAAATGGCCGCTGAGCCTTCGTTTAATATTTTGAGGACCAAGGAGCAATTGGGTTTGTTTGGTGTGGGCGGGTTTTTTTGGGAGTTATGTTGCTGAATGTCGAGGGGAAAAATTGGAACGAAAAAATTGCCGGGGAGTGTCGGGTGCATTTTTCCTGTGTAAAAATGTGAAGCGTCCTTACTAGGGCTGGCAAGCGATTTTTTTTTCGATTTTTTTTTTCGATTTTTTTTTTTAATCGCAGCACCCGTACCGATTTAAAAAAAAATCGCTGGCTAAAAATTTTGGTACTCGAGCACTAGGTCAAATGCAAAAATTTTGCGCGCAAGCGCGCACTTTCATGCAAACAATCCATCAGTTACTTTTTTCATTCCTTTTACAACCAATTTGGGGGTGTAGTACGCATTTATGTGTGCTTTTAAGCGTGTAAGGTAGGCTGTAAATCATTTGAGGAAGTATTCATAGTTATGCTTTGTGTTGTCACATCAAACATTAATGCAATTGCATCCATGTTCACTTCCAATATGATTTATAGTTTGTTCTGAGCAAGAACATGCTATTTCTGCGAACAAAATTGCAAATGGTCGATGAAATGTGATTCACGTCACAAATATAACAATTTAATTACTTTTACACTTAAAAATAACTGACTTTCAAGCTATTCCGAAGCTCTACAGTACTTATATTAGCACAGAAAGCATAAGCGTGCACTCTCTATCAATTTATATTGCTTTTATTACCCCCAGAGGCGATTTTAGGCAGAAATGGGGCTAATTTTGACCCCAGCGATTTTTATTTAAAGAAATCAATTTTTTTTAATCGATTTTTTTTTTAAATCGGGGTCGTTAAAAAAATCGATTTTTGTCCAACACTAGTCCTTACTTTTGAAAAAAAACTATTTACCTAAAAAAACTATGACAATTAAGTGAGCATACCCTCACAGAAGTTTTTATTTGCGCCAGTATATTACTAGGCAGTCTTTCTTGTTGCAAGTATTTACTTCATCGTAACACCGTTTTTCTTCGAATAGAAGAGCGCGTTCTTTTTTTCCGTCATTTTTTACCTGCCGTTCTATTAGAGGGCCGTTATATTGGAGGTACGGTATAAAAAAATACGGTAAGTGTGAAAAAGATTTTACCACCACTGTCTGTACGTAATGAAAAAATGTCGAATTGCCGTCAAGATAGCATAGGAAAACAATCGACAAACATGTCAACTTTCTCAACCATCACAGGCTACATAGTGTGGGCGGGCGCTCGTAGGGCCCACGGCACCCAGTCCCTCAGAGTGATCGTCCAGGGTCCGCGTAACCCGAAATTTGTCGAGGCCCGAATTGAAGCCTT
Source organism: Sphaerolaimus hirsutus (assembly GCA_964036195.1). NCBI lineage: Eukaryota > Metazoa > Nematoda > Chromadorea > Monhysterida > Sphaerolaimidae > Sphaerolaimus > Sphaerolaimus hirsutus. Next base: position 12,077,958 of record OZ038455.1, on the reverse strand, counting down.
CCTCAAACATTTCCGTCAGGAAGTTCTCGAGAAAATGGACGATAAGACTTTCGAGCAACACAGAAATTCGCTGGCTACGAAGAGGTTGGAACGGCCGAAGAAATTGTTCGATTTGTCGTGCAGACATTGGGCCGAGATTCAGAGCAGGATGTATAATTTTGACAGGGGTCAGCTGATTTTTCGCGTAATATGTTTTCTCACTGTGAATTGAAAGCGTGTGGTCTGTACATTTTAGGTACTGTTCACCAAATAAAATCATCCGGAGGGATGGGTAAATATATAGCTGGAATTTTTCGGTTGGGGGTTCGCGGAGGCATGAGCTTTTTCAACATGTAGAATGCAAAAAGGGAGAAAAATCGCTGTATAAATATAGTAGGGATGGCAAGCGCTTTTTTTTAAAAAACGCCGCTTTTTTTTAAAAAAAAGCGCAAGGGTCCCAGCGCTTTTTTTTAAAAAAAAGCGCTGGCAAAAATTTTAGTACTCATGCACTAGGTATTTTGCTCAAATTTTTGCGTGCAAGCGCATAATTTCACATGCAAATTGCCATTGGTGGTTGTTTTCATTGGTTTTGTAGCATTTTAGTGGCATTGCTTCTATTCCTGCATGGTATCATGTAATAATAATTTGAGGAGATATGTCAGTGTAGTAAATAATATCCAGCCAATGTGCTTCCACTTTTCTACAGTGTGAAACATCACTGTCAAGTATTAGCCATCTTTTATAGCCAAATTTAAGCACTATTCCATGCCTAACTTCACTTGCAGTCAAGAAACATTCAAAAACGGCGATATACATAATTAGTCGACATAAAATTGGATTTTTTTGGCAGAAATCAGCACTTATAATGCCATCAGATGATTACATAGCCATTTTATGGTTATATATCATCACAAGTACAGCCACTTGTCTGATATACCTGTATATATTGACTCAGGACCATATTTGGGAGCTTTTAAGGTAACGTAGTTGACAATTTTTGAAGAAAAAAAAACGAAAAAAGCGCGTTTTTTTTAAAAAAGCGCTTTTTTAAAAAAAAAAGCGGGGCCGTTAAAAAAAGCGCTTTTTCCATCCCTAAAATATAGGTAACCAGATATGGCTGAAAATGGCCGGGCAATAAGGCACATGAACTAGTTATTTTGAAGGTGAATATGGGTAAAAAAAGTGTGATAGAGTTCCGTGATTGATAGGTAGCTTGCCGGTTTGTGTTTGTGTGTGGGGGTAAGCCCCTCCCCATTGGAGACCCCCGGTACACACCACCAATTTGGACTTCGATAAAAGTTCGCTACACTGTTTCATATTCCCAAACAGAAGACCCTAAAATTTCCACGCAGACATTTTCGAAACCGACAAACTTCAAACCGTCACAAAGACAGAGTTGTTGGAGTTTTTCGATCGCTACATATCCGCCGAGTCGTCAGATCGCCGCAAATTGACAAGTAGGGTGTTTTCACACACTTTGGATGCTGCCGAGAGCAAGGACAAGGATGAACCAGAATTTATTGATGAATCTAAGGTAAGTTTTTCGTTTCCCTTTTTTGACTGAGCTGGGGCAGTCTCAGAGGAGCCTGTAAAATGTAAAATGTCATGCAAAGTGTCAAAAGTCATGTTAAATGCCCTGCAAAATCTAACCGATTTGTGTATGTAGAAACGTGCTTCAAAATGTGAGCAATTGACCCATCCTTAATCCCTTAAGTAACCGCATTTTCCCGCCGCCTACAGGCGCAGAACATAAGCGAGGCGGCGGACTTCAAAGAGCAGACGGCCCTTTACGCCCGGCCGGCGCCCTACAAACGAGTGTCGCTGCCCGGCGCCACTGCGAAAGTGCTGCCCTCCACGCCGGTGGGGGAGGGCGACAGTACCACTCAGGAGGAGGAAAGCGAGCAGTAGGGCTGTGACGGCGTCACGACGATTCACTTTTCAGCGCGTCATGCGGCGTCGAGATGTTTTAGTATTCCATGCGATTTTTGTGTAAATTGTTTTGGAAATCTGCGTCTAGTCTGTTCTTCCGAAAGTCTGTGGGTCAGGAGGATATTTGAATTCCAGGGCACAGTTCAGCACCGTGTGAAATGTCACGTAAAATGTGAAGCGTCAGGTGTCGCTAAATTAAAATAACCGGTAGGACAATAAAGGTTAATGTTTCCGACGTTGTGCCTCGGCGCGGATAAGCTCTCAGCGCATCTAAAATTGCTTCCAGCTCATGCAAACGCTCAGCGTATCTAGGCCCCCAATACGCGGCGGCACAATGAAAGGCCGCGCCGCGCAGCGCCGCAGAGCATCCGACGGCGTCGTGCCATGGTCATGCAAACTCGATGGCACAAATTAAACTGGCAATTCTGGTGGCGCAAACGAATCTGATGAGGGGCTCTTTTCCAACCACCAGATCGGAATTTCAAGTGGTGTTTGAAATTTGAGATTTCAATTTCTTTCCTTTTTATTTCAAAAATATTTGCAAATAGTAATGTCGATTTGCATGTGTAAATATTTATGTATGAACTATATTTCAAACACTAGTTTTATCTTTGATTGTGCTGCAGCATAGATGCGCTGGGGGCTAAGATGCGCTGAACGTTTCCGCTAATGTGTCGTGCCATTTGAAGTTGACATAGTGAGGAGTGCGTGACTGTTCCCTGTGTCACCTTATGGCCATACCATAAGTATCCCAATGTGCACCAGCAGAGCGGTAGACTCAATTTCTGCAAAATGCGGTTTTTGACCTTTCATTTTTTTTCAAGGGTAGTCCGTCATGCCACATGCTTGGCGAGTGCAATAATTCATTTTTTGAAATTCAGCATACTTTTGCACGGAAATGGTTCAAGACAGCAGTGAAATTTCATTTGGGTATAAAATCTTATCCTTTTTTAACTGAATTTTGTAATATTTACGAAATTTTTGTGTGATTGAATTTTTCAGTTGCATTGAACTATTACATCTGGAGGAAATTCAGGCAATGTGTGAACGGGGTATAAAATGCGTACAGTGAAAAGCGTCTTGTCGCACTCAATTGTAATTGCTTTATCGTCGCAAACCTCGGGGCGTTAATATTTATATATGCTTGACATCGAAGTTTACAGTGATTGTTCCAAGATTATAAGTACACTACTGCTAGCAGTTTTCAGTTTGATGAATCTGCTTTGTGTTTTTCTCTGGGTTCACAATAGGGTTCAAACGCCATCGACTTTTCACGATCGTGATCGGGATTGCGATTTTCAAATTTCTGGATCGGGACTGAGGTTTCGGAATTGGGATCGGGAACACTAAATCCCGCAATTTTTCGGGATTCTAGATCGGGCATCCCGTTTGAACCCTAGTTCACAGGTCTGCATGCTGTATGCTGTTTCAGAGTCACCTGTCTTGTCGCTTTTTGCTTTTTCGGTTGCTCATTTTTAAATTTGGCTTTACGTGAGAGTATCACTTGTTGGTAAACTTAGAAGAGTAATTCTTCAGCGTAATTGGCATTTTCATTTGTAATGAAAACCATGCATGTGTGAGTTTCGATACTAAATGAATGAGAACACAGATGTAAATAAATCCTGCGAAAAACTCAAAATTAGTGGTGTAAAAGCGCCATGGCGCTTGGCGTTAAACCCCTGGCGCTTTTTACATCACTACTCAAATAACACGAATGCTTTGTGTAAACCATGCTTTCATTTCCAGTAATCTGTACAACAATTCCAATAGTGAATCCTACATACGGTATTCCCTCGAATTACCCCCGGAGGGTTTAGTTTTCCCGGGGAGTGACAATTTTGAGAGATGGTTAAACGGGGGGGGGGGATTTCGAGGAAATACGGTAAATACGTGTGTATAGCAGCCGCATCTAAATATTTATATAACGATTGAGCAGCATCCAAAAAGAAATGGAATTTTGCCAACAGAAAAGTATCACGTGAGATTTTTTGTGAGGATCTCGTCTCGGTGAGGTGGGAAATATTCTGCCGTCACAAATTATGCCTCCAATGTCTTTTACGATGTGTCGAATCGTCCGTGTCATCCAATTTTTCGATTATGTACGACACCGGGGGTAGCCTGAAATGATAACTGCGTATTGTATTGATACTTGTTACCAGGGGTGTATATACTTGTATACAGGACCCAGCGAACGAACAGGCTTAGCCCCCCCAAATTTGCTCTTGTATAGCTGTGTGCTGGTGGGGCTTAGTGATGGAAAAGCGCCAGAAAAAAAGGCGCCAGGCGCCAATGGCGCCATGGCGCCATTCAGAAAGTGGGCGCCAAGCGCCAAGGGCGCCACAGAAAAAGGGCGCCAGGCGCCATGGCGCCATTCGGTAAGCGGGCGCCAGGCGCCAAGGGCGCCACGAGAAGAGGGCGCCAAGCGCCAAGGGCGCCATGGCGCCATTTGCAAAATAGGGCGCCAGGCGCCAAGGGCGCCAGGATAAATAAGTGCATACAAAACCCTGCGTGTGCTAAAAGTGTTTCTACAGCACCCTAGTACATGCATTCACTACTTAATTTGCGTTCTCCAGGGTGTAATGAACAAAGACAACACATGCAACAAAAAAATTCAAGTAAAATTCACATGACAATTCAAACACAATGGATATTGTCATTTGACAACAATCAATTCACTTCAAATTGACTTTTTCAATCATGTTTCCTCGAAATGGACAAAAAAAAATTTATTGTTTTTGCAAGTTCAACGTTCCATCATTCTCGTCTTCTGGTCTGTCAGACACATCTGATGAACCGTTGCACAAAATATTTATACCCACTCACACCACTTCGTCCATTTTTATGGCGAATTCAGATCATCCATGAATGCGTCTTTCATCTTTTTTTTCCATTTATACAGCACTCACCTTGAAACCCTGCTGGCGCCTTTTTGGCGCCCTTTAAAAGCAGGGCGCCAGGCGCCACGGAAAAAGGGCGCCATGGCGCCTTTCAGAATGTGGGCGCCAGGCGCCACAGAAAAATGGCGCCAAGCGCCAATGGCGCCATGGCGCGGCGCCCTTTGGCGCCCTCAAATGGCGCCAGCGCCATGGCGCCATTCCATCACTAGTGGGGCTGCAGTCGTGCACCTCAGCCCACGTAATTACCACCAGAGTTGTTATAAGTACTGAACTTTTTCAAAAGTACCCATACTGGTAAATACTTTCATTATACCCATTCTAATAAAAATACCTTGGTAAAATACTTTGTTTTTACCCGGTACTTGAGTAAAATTGCGTAAAAGTGTTTTTTCAAGTATTTTTTGTCACAGGAGTGTAAAATCGATTATTTTGGGGTACATGGGTGCTTAAGGTAAGTGACACTATGTTTAGACAACAGATGCCTTCATTCTAAGAACAAATTACATGTGAAAATATCAATTAATGATTCTTTTTTGCTTTTGGTGTGTATATTTGAATTTTCTGAAATACTCGGAAGTACCCAGTACTCATGAAAAAGTACTCCTACAGATGGGTACTGGTAAAATTAATGTATTGTACCCATGAGTATTTAGTACTCAGTACGCAGTTTTACGCGTATTTCAGTGTAAAAGTAAATACCCACTATCAACTCTGATTACTACCAGTGCAAGCATACATAAACGCAAGCTCTGAGCGCAACTAAGCTCATAGCGAGAATCGTGACCCAGTATTTAATAGTTATTTTTTGTCTTGTTTTTACTCAAAACATGACCCATGTCGATTGCTGCAGCAGTGGGGGTAAATTACTTTCACCGAAAGTTTCCGCCCGGCTGGTGCCTCGGCGCTAACGCCATTCATTGGTAGCACTGCATGGCGCTGTTGGCACTCCAAAGAGCACCATATAAATCATGCGGAAACCCCCACTCATTTACGACATTGTAAATATTATGTGCATCTTTATGAAGGTTTAGGTGCCAACCCAGACGAATTTATCACTTGTCTCGCTTGAGCACATTCTTTGCTGTAATAAATATCACTAAAACGGAAACAATGGCTGGCACGGCGGTAGCGATAGCTGTTTCCTAAAGAGTCCAAAGTGCAGACGCTTTTTTTAAGCGTCAATGGCGCTACGCACTCTAGTACGCTTCCAGAATTTGGGAAATTCATAAATCTGCTTTGAGTTTACCAGAGTGACGAGTATGTCAACTACTGTTCACGGCGATCAAAAACCATTCATTCTGGTGAACTCAAACATGTAAAAAAAAGGTTAATGAGTTTCCCAAATTTTCCACACTGTACCAAAATGCCAAGTGGATGTGCTGCCGCCTGTACACTTTCCATGCAATCTTCAGCCATGACTACGAGCCCATCAATCCAGATCCAAATATGGCGTAGACATCTACATTCAATTCGACTCGAAACCCCTGCACGTAGGGTTCAAACGGGATCCCGATCCCGGATCCCGTGAAATTCCGGGATTTAGCAGTCCCGATCCCGAAAATGTTCAAATACCGATCCCGAGAAACTCCCATTCCGGGATCCCGATCCCGGAAAAATTAGTGGAAATAATTAAAAGTGCAAAATGACATTTTTGCATGCAAAAATGTGAACACAAACCCCCAGCGTCCATTTTATGCCAATTTTCTGGCATCCAACAGTGTTTTGAGACCTTTATGAACAACTGTGGATGCCAGAACATTGGCCAAATTCTCTATCCCAAGACCCCAATCCCGATCCCGAAAAAATGCCAATACCGATCCCGATCCCGTGATCCCAATCCCGGCCAATCCCGATCCCGAAAAGTCAATCCCGTTTGAACCCTACCTGCACCCACCTGGACAACCTCCTCAGCGACCACTTTGTCCTAGTGTTCCTCCCGCTGTGCAAGTGCGTCGGCGCGCTGCCCCGTTGCGCAGATCTGCAGTGGGCGGTGTGCGCCCGTAGTAAACATAGGCACATGCCCAGCGTGCAGATGTGCCGCACTTGCAGCATTTTGATGGGGAGGTTGTTGGGGTGATTGATGATTTGTAGGTGTTTTAGTTTAACTGGTCGAATGTATCGGGTTGGGGGGATTCAATTTGAATTCGGTTGGTAGGTCTGTGAATTGAGATTAGGATTATGAATATTTTGTTCACGTGATAGGATTTTGCAAAGTTTTTTTCTTTTCGCAGTATTTATGTACCTACATTTGAAGCGGCCACTTTAAATACGTCTGTCAGGCTTGCTTGAAACATTTTTCAAAAAATTTCCAGCAAAAAGTGAGGTAGGTATCGTAATTCTTGTACCGTATTTCCTCGAAATACCCCGTCGAATTACTCCCCTTGAAACATCCCCCCCGCCCGCCCTCAAAATTGCCACTATGAATTTATAAACCCCCCGGGGGTAATTCAAGGAAATACGGTATAGTGATGTGAAAAGCGCCATGGCGCTTTACCGACCCCAAAGCCCAAATGGCGCCAGAGCAAAATGGAGCCAAGCGCTTTTTGCTTTGGCGCTAGGCATTTTGTTCCTGCGTCCGGTCAAAATTAGCGCCAAGCGCCAAGCGCCAGAAGCGCCATGGCGCTTTTCATGTGCATAGCGCCAAGCGCCAATGGCGCAAACGGCAAAGCTTACATCACTATCCTTATAGTAAAACGCCAAACCTGCAACAGGAATGCATAGTTGTTAAAACGTATTTACTTTTACTCACAAAATACATATACTCGAGTACTGAGTAAATACGTTTACGTTTCCTCTGAGAAAAGTTTCAGTACTCGCTTTTACGTATACTTTTCACAAGTACTCAAGTACAGAAAACGTATTTAAGATGGTTTCCTATATAGACTTTTTAAAGGCATAGAAGGGGAAAATGGGAGCAAATTTGGTAAGAATAGAGCAAAATAATCTAAAATGTGTATTTAAGCACAATTTTATCCAATAAGTGCTGAATATAGGCGAAAAGTTATGAAAATTAGTGATTTTGAGCAAAAAAATGGGTCGAAATTTCTCAAAAATACTCTCATTTACGTTTTCTGGTGGGAAAAGTACGTTTACTCACGTTTACTCGTGAGTAAAAGTAAAAAAAGTTACTTTATGTTTACGTATACTTTGAAAAAAGTTTGGTACTTTTAACAACTCTGCGGGAATGCACCTACAATAGGCAGGTAGGGTACGATGGAAAAATGCCAGGATACAAAAAATATAAATTGTGCCTACACACACTAGTTTTCACCGTGACTTCGTGGGAAAACTGAATTTTTTTCAAATGCAAATTAATGAACATGGTTAAATGATTTGATTTTATTTAAATTAGAATTTGAATAAATGAAAGTTAAAATTTGAAAATTTCAAAACTAAAGCACATATAGCATACAAAAATGTCGCCATTTCAGTTTTCACATCAGTCACGGTGAAAACTGGTGTGTGTAGGGCCAATGACAACCAAAAAGTGAGCACAGAGCGTGAACGTTCAGATACTGATATTCAATTTCAAATTGATGTTCCGATATTAAACTGCTGCTCAAGTAGTTCAACTGAAAGATGTGATGATGTGTTAGTGAAGTACGCTTTAAAAAAATTTAAACGGTCATTGAAAACGTTTTTTTCATCCCTAAAAAAATAGTGCTCTTCTATGTTTTAGAAGAAACCGTATTGTGTATTAGTATAATATCAATTGGGATACTGAGAAGTGGGGATCGACTATAATGCAAAAAAATTACGCTGGATGTCGCGACCATCTGTTCGATTTTTACCGTAATAATAGATAAATAATGTTCCCTGCATGGTCACATACACATGGTTTCTTCCATGTGGGAAACATAAAATGTCAGCGACTGCCAAGGTCAAACTTCAAGTTTGACTGGACTGAATTTATTTATCAGAAGAGTCGTTAAAAGTGGAGTATATTTGTATAATATTCAAAAAACAAAGCCCGGTTTTGTAAACATGCCAAAAAGTGGGGCTGTTGCAAAAAGTGTTTTTTCCATCCATAGCCCGGAGTAGGTATTATAGGCTCATTTTATGAAGCATAATTGACATTTAAATTATTTAATAAAAGCGAAATAAAGCTGGAAATCGAGTAATTCTAAAAAAATCACTATGGAAACTCTGTCGCACAAAACATAAGTTTGCTGATGGAATGTTAAAAGTTTACAAAAACACATGAATCAGTCTTGAACGCATTTTAGCTTACTGGAATGAATTTTTTTTTTGACAAGAATACCTAGTTGAAAAGCACCCAATTTCAGTGATGTGAAGTGTCTTTCAAAGTTGATTTATGAGTTTACTAAATTGTAGTTTACTGGCAGTAGACAAGTATGTGCACCACCTTTGAATGTTCTCACCCACCATCCATTTTTGAATACTTTTGTGTTTGGCACACTTCCACGATATTTCTACCTGCGCGCCATTCTGTTCTAGGTACCGTATTTGTTCTAATAGAACGGCATACCTCTAATGGAACGGCACCTCCAATAGAACGGTACCTCCAATAGAGCTGCATGTTTTCGGACTTTTTTGCACTCACGAAAACAATAGAACGGCAGCCTACAATTGAACGACCGGTAGAAATTACGCTGGAATAGTGCCAACACGCAAAAAAAGATGGTAAGAAGATGATTAAAGCATTCAAATATGCATATTAGGTACATGTCAAATCGGTAAAAAATAGAACGACAACCTCCAATCGAACGGAAGGTAAAAAGTTGTGAAAATAATACAATTCTAAAAGATAAGAATAGTTGTTCTATTATAAGAAATACGGTGTGCTTTTCTATTAGAATAACTTTATTCATATAAAGATCACGTTGCATTGCGTTACAGTGCCACTGAACAGGCAACCGCAGGTTGTAAAATCTTGTTATTTCAGACGATTATTTCTGTTTACAAAAATACCCGTGGTCACGTGGTGCATTTAAATAGAAGTCACGTGGTGCAGTTATCGTTCCAAAAGTATCGGGAGATTTTTTTTAAATAATAGAATAAAAATTATTTATTCCCCAGGTAGATTCATAGAGATTCAATTATATAGGAAGAAAGTATAAAAATATCTACCATTTATACCGTATTTTCTCGAATAGTTCCCCCGGGGAATTATTTTTTCCTCAGACTTTTTTGAAGGGGGGACTACCGTATTTCTTCAAAATACCTCCTCGGGGTTTATTTTTTTCAGAGAATTTTGAAGGGGGTAATTCGAGGTGGGTTTATTATTTCACCAGAAATTTTTTGAAAACTCAGTACTAATTTGCTGTTTGTAACGTACACAGACATAAAAAATGCGACAAAAACCACCATATATAAGAGTCTACAGACTTACACAGGTATTCATGGGGGGGGGGATTTTTTTGTCAAAATTTTCAAGCACAGTTCTTACAACATACACATGTCCGAATGGGTATACCTATGTCCTTTCCCATCGGTAGTGCACATTCCATTGTATTTTTGCACACGGGACTTCAATGCCCAGACGCAGCAGCACTTTTGTGTTGGTTTTAATTATGTGTAGTGTTATTTGAGCGTCAGTGGGGGGAACTATTCGAGGGGGAAAATTTGTTGCCTCACTCGCCTCACAGGGGGAAACTATTCAAGGGGGAAACTATTTGAGAAAATACTGTATGTAGGTATTTATGTTCTCTCTGTGTTTTTATCAGAGAGATTCAACTAATTTTACTTTCTTTTTGAGAGAATTTCTAAAGTTATATTTAATCATATTTTGAAAAACAGAAAAAACCCCATTTTTGGAACGTTAGGTGGTTAACGTGTTATTGGCAGCATGACAAAAACACACGTACTAAAAAACAGAAAACTCCTTGTTGAGTTTCTGTGTTTTTGCTTAACACGGAAACACAACATTTTGAAACACTCAAAAAATACAAATGAGTTTATATTGGAGAACATGGAAACACAGAAACCCAAATGGTTTTTTATTTGTTTTTTTTAAATCGGATTCAAGGAATACTGTAGTTAAGAGGATTAGGTTGGGGTCCCTCAGCCCCCTGTGGCAACCAGCTGGTGTTGTTGTCTTTTGTCAGTGTTCCTTGTAGACTGGTCATTTGTGATACTCATAGTTTTACTGGCCTTTGTGACCTCTATGTTGTCTTTAACTGAACAAAAAAGGTATGTGCATGGGTACATATCAACAGATTGATGCATACAGGAGGTTTGCAAATTTAAGTATCCAAAAAGTAACAATATATAATTGGCATCCATGGCACCAGGGGCCAGTCCCTCAAGTTGACAAGTTCTTCACTTTTGACTCTTGACTTGACTCTTGACTTTGCCTTTGACTTTTAACTTGATTCTTGACTTTGTCACTTGCGGAACTGGTAGCTGACAATGACAAAGTCAAGGGTCAAGTTTAAAGTCTAAAGCACTTGTCAACTTGCGGGACTGGCTCCTGGTCATTCTGAAAATGGGAATTGTGAGTGGAGCATTAAACATTATACATACATACATGACTGTTTATATTTTTCAGTACTGACTTATGAGTGTTTACATGCATGAGCAAATGTGTTATGAAAAACCACTGTTTTGCAGTGAAACACTGCCCTTATGTAAAAACTCAGCTTTGTGTAAAAAGTTCAATTTATCGAAAATTGAGTTTTCAGCAAAAACACAGAAAAAAGAGTTCCTCAAGTTTTTTCCGCAAAAAAAAATTCAAAACAGGTATTATTTTAAAAACTCAAAACACAGATACCTAGTATTCTTTTAAGAAAACTCACCCATGGTTATGGACTCATGTTTTTAGCCTGAAGCATCCACGTTTGTCCAAACTTGATTTGGTTTTGGTGATGGGTTCAAAGGTGCGGGAAAACAATGAAATATCACTCAAATTTACGCTTCAAACGCAAGAGAACGGCTGGGGTCCAGAAAGAAGGTCACTTTACTTACAGCATTTTCAAAACTACCATAAAAACATGTGTGCTGCAGACTTAACAAATTTTAAATTTTCTGGCACATCTATAGACTCGAAATCCTCGCTTATCGGCTTCTAAAAGTATTCGTAAAGTTGCGGCAGTGTTGAAAATGTGCAATGATTTCTGTGAAAAAGTACCTTCCATGAATGGATAAATCAAATTGTCAGGTCAGGTGTTGTGTATTATACATAATTAGCATACCAGTATTGGGTAAGATTTGGCATGACCAAAAGAACCAGTACACAATTTCTTATCACCAAATTCGCCATTTTGCCAATAAACATAATGGTACTGGGTCGTGCCGGGGAAAAAACTACTGTCTTGTTTGATTTTTAGGTATTTGCGCGTTGCACCGAGAGTTGGTTGTAAAAAATGAGTTTTTACTGAAATTGTATACAAACTGTAAAAAAGTTGTATTTTCTTTTACGTTTATTCATTTTAAATTTTATTCTTTTTCAAAAAGTCATTGATCACATAAAAAGACACCATTTTACAAAAACTTTACAATGATAACCAACCTTGCATGCAAGGCCACAAAACAACGGGCCTGCTACTAACTAACATCCTGATGATTACAAAAAGATTCAAAATGGAATTTTTTGATGAAACGTCAAAGAAGGGACATATTGTGAAAGAAAAAACCACGTGCCATATCAACAAGTGGATAAGTAGAAAGTTTCGAGACAAGAGATAAAGTTGTTCACTCAAAAGCTGAATTTTACATACCGTATTTCCTCGAAATACCCCCCCCCCCTTGAAATACCCCCCCCCCTCGTTTGACCCCCCCCCCTCTCGAGACCACTATGAAACAATCACCCCCCCCTCGAAATACCCCCCCCCCCAAATTGAGTGTAAAGAGAACGTACATGACAAATACTGCAGTTTGTGTTCTGCGTAGTGCAGAACACATGTTAAAACAATGTCGGAATCATGTTAGAGCAGTGTTTATACCATCTACCTACTAATATTAGTCTACAGAACCTTATAAATGGCGGTTTTTGTTGCATTTTTCGACGTCTGCGTACGTTTCAGACGACATTTTCGTACGTGGTTTTCAAAAATTTTCTTGTGAAATAATAACCCCCCCCCCCTCGAAATACCCCCCCCCCTCGTTTAACCCCCCCCCCCCTCTCGGGACCACTATGAAACAATCACCCCCCGGGGGGTATTTCGAGGAAATACGGTACAATTTTACAAAAAGGTATATGAATCTTTAGATAAATTCACAGAGAATATGAATTTTTATACAATACTGCAAAAATGCGAATTTTTATACAATTTGTATAGGTATACTCGGCGGACATGATACTCTGCCCTCGCACTCATTTATGTCTCAGGTTGGAAGCGTGCCAATGATGAGTATTATTAGTATTAAAGATGAAAACGTCAGTGTTGTGAATAAGTAAACATTTAGCGTCATAACAACGGTTACTTTTTCAACATTTCGTGAAAATTGCATGCGTAAAAAAGTCGTTGGCACGCTTCCAGCAGGAACCACGCGTGCAGGGTGTAAAGTAACCGGAGTATACATATACACCCGCTTTGCACGTGTATCGTATTTTACATTAGGTAATTTTAATGCCATTATATGTCACGTAAAAAATGTCTATCTACGTGGGAATTGCCAAGTACTTATATAATACGCTCTACCACTGCCAACTCAAGCATTTTGCTATGTTTCAAGGTCACCCATCTACCGTATTTCCTCGAAATACCCCCCCCCTTGAAATACCCCCCCCTCGTTTGACCCCCCCCCCCTCTCGAGACCACTATGAAACAATCACCCCCCCCCTCGAAATACCCCCCCCCAAATTGAGTGTAAAGGGAACGTACATGACAATAACTGTAGTTTGTGTTCAGTGTACTGCAGAACACACGTTAAAACACTGTCGGTGTCACGTTAGAACAGTGTACATACCATCTACATACTAATATTAGTCTACAGAACCTTATAAATGGCGGTTTTTGTTGCATTTTTCGACGTCTGCGTACGTTTCAGACGACAATTTCGTACTTGGTTTTCAAAAATTTTCTTGTGAAACAATAACCCCCCCCCTCGAAATACCCCCCCCCTCGTTTAACCCCCCCCCTCTCGGGACCACTATGAAACAATCACCCCCCGGGGGGTATTTCGAGGAAATACGGTACATATAAATTTCCACTATGTATAAATGCTGTTACCGTATTTTTTCTGATATAAAAGAGGGATGTTCCATCTTTTTCTAAAACTTTTCTACCTGCCGTTCTATTGGTGGTCCCGTTTTATTGGATTCGGAGACTGCCATTCTATTGGAGACGGCTGTTCTGTTGGAGCTTACCGTTCAATTGTTTTCGCCATTTTTCACACATTTTTATTCTAACACTGTTTTATTTTCAATGAAACATGAGCAACATCTTAATAACATTTGAATGCTTTTGAACATTGTCACCGCATCGATTTTTATGTCTTTGGCACTAATTCAATGTAATTTCCACCTGAAATTTTATTTAGGTGCCGTTTTATTGGAGGCTGCTGTTCTATTGTTTTCGTGAGAGCAAAAAAGACCCAACTATTGGAGGTATGCCATTATATTAGAAGACATACAGTATGTTACTATGTTACTGTTGGATTTTTCTACATGCAACTGTATGAGTATGTTACAAGCAATGAATAAATACCTAGATAATATGACTTCATTAACACACTTTTTGTGCACCTACAATTAGTGGGTACCTTATATCAATAATTCAAATATATATAAATAATTCAAATTCCATAACAGAGTCGATACGTTACCACCAAAATGGTCAATTTCTGGCAACACAACATACACAAATAACTCCAAGAATGTGGTGGTTGCTGGAACTAAAATACCAATGGCATTTCTTCTGTGTTTCCTGGAGCTTTTCCAGCAACAGTGAATATTGTGACCAACAAAGTTGGTCCACCAAGTATTTATGAAAAATATGGTGTAACAAACCTACCTGTAAAAATTGATGTCCTCAGTGCCTTGGCCAGTGACTGGTGAGGGAACCCTGGGAAGTTGGCCTTTTGGCATCAATTCCATCTGTTGTAAAACACACAGCAAACAGTGAGAAATTGTTTCAAGTTCAGTGAAACCTCATTAAGTCACACATTATATCACATATTTCTGTTTTCAGTGGAAAGGGTAGTAAACTGCGCCATTCAGGTAAAGCTGCGTTTACACTGGCACGTGTGACGACAAAATTTTTTTGGGCTTTCAACTTTCGTTATGTGACGAAAATTGAATATTTGTTGTGTCAGATACCTAGATCTCGATCACTATTTTTGCCTAGGACAAACATAAATTTTTATATATGACGTGATCATACACAATAAAACAAACAAGAAAATTTGTCGTCACAAGTTGTCGGTTCGAGTTGTTCCCGTCCCGGGAACAACTCGAACCGACAACCTGTGACGACAAAAATTTTGTTTCGTTTTATTGTGTATGATAACGTCATATATAAAAATTAATGTTTGTCCTAGGCAGAAAGAGTGATCGACATCTAGGTGTCTGACACAACAATTATTCAATTTTCGTGACATAAAGAAAGTTGAAAGCCCAAAAAGTTTTTGTCGTCACACGTGTCAGTGTAAACGCCGCTTAAGGTAAAAGGCAGGTACTATCTGCTTGTGTGAACATCCATGATGAGTGTTTCAAGGCTGTTTTTTTGGCTGAAATTTTTGTGAAATGATTGTCTGGAGATGCTCATGGTGTATTTGAGTGCTTATTCTCACCGTTAGATTTGACAACCCCCAAGAAAGTAAGGGCAGATCTAGGTCAAATTTGTTCAAAAGATGCCACTTACAGTTTTGGTGAGTGGTAAAATGCAATAGTGTTCAAAGTGAACCATTTGTGAACTTTTATTGTAGACTCCAGGGCGGCAATGCCGACTGAGATGAAAGGATGCTCAAATTATTGTTGCCTCTATATTTAGTTAAACTGTGCTTGAAAGTACTTTGATTTCCCATAGGTAGTGCTAAATAGTGCCGTTTTTCAAATGGAATTTTCATATTTATTTAGCTTTCATCCGTGATGCCGCGTTACTCACCACAGTATGTTATTGTAGTAGGTACCGTATTTCCTCAAAATACCCCCACTTGTATTAACCGCCCCCCTCGAAATAAACCCAGGTCTGGGTGAGTTGAGGAGAAAATACCCCCCCCCCATCGAATTACGTACGTTTGGCCTCTGGAATTATGTACATCATGTATGCAATGTATACTCGGATGACATTACACCGTACATTTTTCCGGAGGAAACACTCCATCAATGACGTCTTTAGTCACTGTAGTCCGAGGGAAACAACCGCGGCCCTTTGGGATAGTACCAACAGATTTGGATACAATCTGTTCTTTCAGATAGAATGTTCTCTCGTCAAATCATTCACGTTCAATTCAGTTGGGTGGGTTTCATCGGTGGAATAATGATCGACGTGCTC
Source organism: Sphaerolaimus hirsutus (assembly GCA_964036195.1). Lineage (NCBI taxonomy): Eukaryota > Metazoa > Nematoda > Chromadorea > Monhysterida > Sphaerolaimidae > Sphaerolaimus > Sphaerolaimus hirsutus. The sequence continues at coordinate 12,061,754 of OZ038455.1, read as the reverse complement.
GATTACATCCAATAACTATAAAAGAATTGTGTTCGCAGAAAATAAAATTGAGAACACTAACTTGGCAGCCGGCCAAAATTTCGAAATCGCTATAAATATAATCAAATGAGCTAAAAATAGGTATTTAACAGTGTATATAGACGAAAATAGCGATTTTGAAGGTGAAAATTGACCTAATGGAGCAAATTTTTAGCGATTTTGAACAACGATTTGAACAACAACGGTCCAAGTTACGCAACCGGTAACTTGGACGCCGGCCAAGTTTATATACGACCCGGTCCGATAAAAACGAAAAGATGATGAAATCATTGAATGGTATGAATAGGGATACAAAAGTTTTTTCAAGCACACCGGTTTTAAAAAACAACGTTTTTTTTCTAAAAACAACATTTTTTCCCTAAAAACAACAACATTTAAAAAACTAAAACCAAACAAGCTCCCAGATATGGTTATGGGTAGGGTGTCAACTTTCCGTTTTCTGTTTCCGCTTCCCATGGGCAAATTTTTTGTCCATTTTCCGACAAGTGCAAAAATTTTCCGTTTCTTATAATGCTATCCGATAGCTCCACGGGCCATTCTATGGCTATACATAACATCACATAGTACTGCCAGTTGTCTAATGTACCTGTATATGTGGACCCCTAACTATATCTGGGAGGTTTTGGAGGAAAAACATAATTTTTAAAAAACACGTTTTTTTAATTAAAAAACGTTTTTCAAACGGGGTCATTCAAAAAACAACGTTTTCCATCCCTCAAGCAGACGTAGAAAAATGCAACAATAAGCACCATGTATAAGAGTCTATAGACATTTAAGTTTTAGATAAATAGTACAATCACTGTTCTAATTTATTATCTACTTATTTATCTTCTTAACTGAACTATAATGTCAATCCTCTCCTCAACTCAATTTTTTCTGTGTGTGGAACACCTTTAGGATGGATTACCGTATTTCTTCTTATAGAAGGACGTATCCAATAGACGATGCATTTTTTCATGTTGACACACGAAATAAATAGCAGGGGCGGTCCATGGGTATCTTGAATTTCGACCCTCCGGGGGGTTGAATAGATAGCAAATCGTTTGTCCGGAGGGATAGATTGCTGCAAATTTTATGCGGGGCAGGGGTATCCTTGAATTTCGACCCTCCGAGTGGTTGGATAGATGGCAAATCGCTCCACTGGGAGGGACAGATAGCTGAAAATTTTTCTGGGTGGGGGGGTTTGGGCAGGGGGGGGGGGTTGCGGTGGTTTGATATATAGGCTTTTTCGAGGCATAGAAGGAAGAAAAGGGAGAAAAATCGCTAAAAGTATGTGTAAAATAGCTCAAAAATGGTATAGAAGAGCATTTAGTACTAAAAATAGCTGCAAATAGGCAAATAGGAACCAGAACTATGATTCTGAAAGTGAAAATCTTGCCCAAATTAGGAAGTTAATGGTAAAGTTTGAAATTCAGTGATGTGGTCTCGAATAGGTGGGGTGCAGGGGTCACCCCCATATCGCCCAGCTATCTATCTATCCCAAAAAAAACTTTTGTCCGGCTATCCACTGAACCCCCCCCCCTAATCGCTCAGCTATCCGGACCGATATTTGGGAAAATTTGCCCCAAATTGCTTATTTTAATTACCTTTTTTTGATTTTTCACCTTCAAAATCATTAATTCATTTGCCTTTTGTCAATTTTCAGTTTTTTTTTTGTATTCAGGCTCTTGTATATCGATTTTCAGCCCTAATTTTAGCGATTATTACATTTTTTTTGTGTCTACACATTGGAAAAGCCTATATATCGAAATCCCGTGAACGCCCCCCCCCCCCGGTTTAACACATCAAAAAAGCCTATGTATCAAAACCCCGCAAACCCCCCCCCCCCCGCTTCTACACACTGATAAAAGCCAATATATCGAAATCCCGTGAACGCCCCCCCTCACTTCTACACATTAAAAAAACATATATATCGAAAAACCGCAACCCCCCCTGCCCCAAAAACAAATTGTTCAATCCCTCCGGAGGAGCGATTGCTATGCTCCAACCACCAGAGGGACGAAGTTAAGAAAGCAGCTCCACACACAGCGATTTTTAGAATGTTAAACTTGTTTAACTGCTGTTCAATTGGAGGTTGACAAAAAACATAGAACGGCGCTCTTCTATTAGAAGAAATACGGAACTCATACTTTGCCAAAAAACGTTCGAACTTGTTTTAAAAATCGCTGTGTGTGGAGTGGCAAAAATAACACTGACTAAGCACTTGCACTTTCGTCACGGGAACATTTTGATCCAGATTGGCACTGTTCCAAAACAATGAGGAGACATGTCCGCACTGCAAAATGGTCGACTATAAACCCATTCAAGTGTTACTGACTTGTCGCAGACGTTGCGTAAGCGAGTTCTGAAGGAGCGACACTAAGCCAGCATGTTGCAAAAAATCATTTTGCCATCAAAGCAACATCCATGCGAAAGATCAAACGAAAATTACAGAAATAAACGAACCGTTTCTATCGCACGCGCCTCACAGCAATGGATAACACTCGTGTGCATCGTTTTTATTAAAAATTACGAACCAAGTCCTACCAAATCAACGATATGGCGGGAGACGTCGTCCCGTCACATCAAGCGATTTGCGAGGACAATATCGCATTGTACGCTTGTTTAGCCCGTGAATTTTATAAAAAAATATGAATAAAAATGATTTAGTTGGTAGCTAATAAGTTCCGGTAAATGTCGCGATTTTTCTGCCTTTAGAAAACGCAGCGCTATTTAAGATAGTACGGCCGGTTTGCGTACAGGGACTTTTTTTATATTTTTTTATTTTCTTTTTGCCGAACCTTGAGTCATAAGTTCTCGGCTGGCCGTCTCCAGCCGAAGACATAACTCCGATCTGTTTGTAGAGTATCGTGTCTGCCGACTATATTAGGTATACATTATTAATGACTGACACATGTATAAATTATTGTTGACTTTTGTACGTCTGATTATGTTCAAACAATCGATACCGTGAGTATAAAAACTCTAGAATGTTGTTTGACTTTATTCCTAATACTTATGTATCACTTTCTAATTTGAACGGATGATTTTCGCTCAGTTCACTGTCGATACTACTTTCTGTGACCACGTGATGTGAGAACAAGACGTTTTTGCATTTTCGGCTCAATGACAAAGTTTCATATCAATTAAATATAATATAATTAGAATATAAAATATATTAATATAAATAAATATAATACAAAAAGTTATAATTACCCCCCCCCAATAATCCCTCAAAATTTGCTGACAAAATAATAACACCCAGGGTATTTTGAGGAAATACGATATTTATTAGGTATTTTTTCTGCTTTGCACTGGTACAATAATGCACAAGCATTGATCCCTAGGGCGATGTGCATATTTGTGGCCAGAGAGCGCCCCATACCGTATTTCTCAGATTTTAATTCCTGGGGTACTATACAAATTTGAGGGTTTTTTCCAAACACTTTCAAAGTGCTACCATAAATACTCTTTTAAAGCGACTGTCGGTTTATTGTTTTCAGCACATTTTTGGGGGTCGCATTATTGGGGGGTCGCTTTATTGGAGAGTGTCGCATTGTATTTTTCAACAGCTCAACAACTCTACTGGTCAAGTACTCCAGTATGAGCATGGGATTGTAAAGCAATATTGAAAAGCAATAATCACCACAAAGCCACAAAATTCGAGAAATTTGCGAACTGGCCGCCACTTTGTCCACCGAATTAGCGACGTCCGAACAATGCGACATCATTTTCTTAATTCCTCCTTTAGTTTTTTTTTTCTTTGGGGGTTGCTTTATTGGAGGGGGTCGCATTATACTTACACAACGTACCCGAAGGGGTCGCACTATTGGAGGGGTCGTTTTATTGGAGGGGGGTCGTACTAATAAAGTACAGGGGTGGGCATTTTCAGTTGCCGCTGGAAAAACGCGATAGCTTGAGCTACAGTTGAGCTATCACAATGAAATTTTAACACAATCGAGTAGACTCCATAGGACACCTAGTCTAAAGTTTGCAACCCAAACGGCCTCATTTTGGGTGAGTTGTGGAACACACAGTTTTTAGTGTAATTTTGTGACTTGGCTTCACCCATAGGATAAATCGAGGGTGGCATTTGAGGGGGGGGGGGGGTCACCGGTCTTTGGTGTCGTCCCATTCTGTCGTACATTGGCTGATTTTGATGCCCTTTGAGTATGTTGGGGTTTGGGGTTGGGGCTAAGAGCAAATTTTTTTTTCTTGAATAGTCCCCCAGTCCTGAGATAAAGGGGGTCAAGTCACAAAATTACACTAAAAAGTCTGCATGTCATAACTCACCGAAAATGTGGCCATCTGGGTTGCAAACTTGAGAATAGGTGTCCTATGGAGTCTACTCTATTGTCTTAAAATTTCATTGTGATAGCTAAACTGTAGCTCAAGCTATTGCGTTTTTCCAGCGGCAACTGAAAATGCCCACCCCTGTATTTACGGTATGCATAGTACCCAGCCACTGTGAAATTCACCTTATTCAACTTTGCTTCCGCCGAAAACGATTTTCTATAACAGAAGCAGAAAAGTCGCGCTGATGCATGATTGCATGGTGAAAGTAAAATACCATCGAACAAAGGCAAAACACAAATATAAATCTTTATGTAACAGACGCCAGCAAGAAAAGATTCGGTTCCTTCATCTGAGGAACGTGATCCGCTTTGTTTGCCAAATACATTTTGGGCCATTGCATCGTGCCTGGGCATGGAACTTTTTGCAGTGTATAATGCCCTGAACACTATAGTGGTTATAATCGGAGACATACGGTAACCAAGGACAAAAATACACCATCCTCATGTGCAGCCCATGCCAACCCTGCCGTCGGCTGGGAAGGTTTCCACCAAGTGAATTAGCTCTGTTTGTGCTTGCATGCATGCATCCAGCTATGCTTAGTAGAGCGGCGGCGCGACCGCCGTTTTAACACGCGCAGTGCTACGCAAGCTGTTAAGCCTTCGCTGCTCATTGTTGTTGGAAAGGCGCCAAAAAAATGGCGTCAGGTCCTGGTAGCGTCATGGCGTTTCCAAGAGATACGCGCCTACAAAAGGCGCTTTCCATTACTAACGCTAACGCAAACACGCGTGTGCTTGACCACGGTTTCCCGTAGTTTTTTTTCACAGCTCAAGTTTTTCGAGCGCCTGACATCGTTTCAAAGATGATTGTAGCGTCATTTTTCTACAGTTGCGAAGTTTTGCCCGTGAATTAGTACAGAGCCACCTTAAAACTGAAATTACAGCTCAATGTACCTATTTATCTATAATGTAGTGGGATTGAAAGATAAAGTTTTATCACAAGATCAATTACATGCAAAAAAGGTCCCAACAGAAGTCAGAAAGAAGTAAAAGTTGAAAGAGAAAAAAAAATAGAACTGATAAGTAAAACAGCAGAGTTGTTAAAAGGTACGTACGTTTACTCGAAAAATACGCGTACGCGAGTACGCAGTAAATACATTTACATATACTTTTCAAAAAAATACCGTACGCACTTGTACGCGTACACTTTCGAAGCGTACGCGTACGGAAAATGTATTTATGAAAATTCAATGTGGGACATATTTATAAAGTATAAAATATTTATTTAAAATATATACCGTATTTCCTCGAAATACCCCCCCCCTCGAAATACCCCCCCCCTCGTTTGACCCCCCCCCCTCTCGAGACCACTATGAAACAATCACCCCCCCTCGAAATACCCCCCCCCCCCAAATTGAGTGTAAAGAGAACGTACATCACAAATATGGCAGTTTGTGTTCTGCGTAGTGCAGAACACACGTTAAAACAATGTCGGAATCACGTTAGAACAGTGTACATACCATCTACATAAATACTAATATTAGTCTACAGAGCCTTATAAATGGCGGTTTTTGTTGCATTTTTCGACGTCTGCGTACGTTTCAGACGACAATTTCGTACTTGGTTTTCAAAAATTTTCTTGTGAAATAATAACCCCCCCCTCGAAATACCCCCCCTCGTTTGACCCCCCCCCTCTCGGGACCACTATGAAACAATCACCCCCCGGGGGGTATTTCGAGGAAATACGGTAAGACATATTTATAGAGTAACTACACTGCTATGTATTTACAGAAGTGGTTCCATTGAATATTTTAGATATGCCGGGGTAGTGCCTTAAAAATTTCAAAATTCGCAACCAAATCGAAATGGTTGTGGAGACAATGGATGTGGTAAACGAGTCGGGATAACGATGATTTTTATCAAGAAAAGAGACTAGAAAGAGAATAGAAAAAAGAGACCTTGAAAACTATATAGGTAATCTGTCATTTGCTTATAGAAAAACATACGTTGTGCTGTACACGTATGAAAAAGTGCCCATTTTTACACATTCTATGAAGAAAAGTAGTCGTTTCTACACTCACAAAAAAGTACCCACATTTACGCGTACGTACGAGTAAAAAAAAGTATTTTACGTTTTCTATACTTTGTGGTGAGTATAAAAATAATACTTTACGTTTACATATACTTTTAAAAAAGTTCAGTAATTCTAACAACTCTGTAAAACAGCAGTAATAAAGTAAATTTTAGTGAAAAAGGAAAGTGAAAATTGAGAAGTGGAATACGAACAATTTTTATTATTCTGTAAGCATTTTCTTGTTCTCAACTTTTTACTTCTCAATTGTAAATCTTTCAACTTTTAACATCTCCTTTCACTTCTCACTTCTCAAATTTTTTTTCAAATGTAAAATTTCAAACGTAAAGTATTTATTTTTTACTCACCCCCTGAGTACAGAAAACGTAAAGAAATTTTTTTACTTTTACTCATGAGTAAACATGAATAAAATACTTTTCCCTCCAGAAAACGTATTTTCGAGTATTTTTGGAAAATTTTGGCCCAAGTTTTACTCAAAATCGCTCATTATCGTACCTTTTTGACCATTTTGACATTCAAGTTCACAAGTACACGTGTTATATGCTTATTTTTAGCATTTTTTTCTTTTTTTTTGCTCTTTCTCCCCCTTTTTTCCCATCTATGCCTTGAAAAGCCTATAAAAGACCTAGGTATATTTGAAATACGTACGTATTCTGTAGTCGAGTACTTTTGAGTACTTTCAAAAAGTATACGTAAAAGCGAGTACAGCTACTTTTTTCAAAGTATACGTAAACGTATTTACTCAGTACTCGTGTATACGTATTTTTTGAGTAAACGTAAATACGTTTTAACAACTATGGATTCTTGAGTGATTTCTCGTATGTGATTCTAAAATATATGATTGAAAATGCGCCAATGAAATTTCGTAGATTCATGAACGATCAACGGAAAATGAGTCAACGGAAATTTGATTGTGCGTTGACTAATTTTCAAGCGTTCAAATTCATCTCATCGTAAATTTTTGGAACACTCGGCAGATCGTTAAGTATGTGCAGTATCGTACCATAATTAAATGAATAAAATCTTCTGATAAATTTCGTAATAAATTATTCCAGAGTAAAAACGAAAGATTATGATGGAAAAACTGAACAGTTTTTGGTTTATTATTCAGATGGGTTATGGTAGGCTACCATACTAAGTGTGATCTCCGCCCGTATAAACATTTATTTAAAGCTTCATCTTCCATTCTTCGCGAAACTGTACGTTACTTTAACAGTGCGATCTTTGACTCAATGTCAATAGTGCCCAGAAACTCCTTTCCTGTAGAAATGAAAACTAAAATATCATGCATAGGTAAAATACCGTATTTCTTCTAATAGAACGGCGCCGTTCTATTTTTTTCGTCACCTTTTTTACCTGCCGTTCTATTGGAGGTGCCGTTCTATTCATTTCATCAAACTTTCTCACACAATTATCCTTTGAACATAGTAGTTTTAGTGAGACATGAACGACATTTTTATATCAGATCATCAATTCAAACAAAACCAAATGAGAAAACAACACCTGAATCATAGTTCTGAACAGCCTGGATATTCTAACCATTGATTACTCATATATTTTTCTTTTCAGGCACTCTTAAAACTTAATTTCTACGTGCCGTTCTATTGGAGGTGCCGTTCTATTGGAGGCTGCCGTTCTATTGTTTTCGTGAGTGTAAATAAGTGCCAAAAACTGCCGTTCTATTGGAGGTGCCGTTCTATTGGAGGTATGCCGTTCTATTAGAAGAAATACGGTATGCATAATACATATTTCTCTGACACAGTTTTACACCATTTGTTGTATGCAAAAATCTGGTATAAATACGATGTTCACAAAAATCACGTCGATGGAATAGACCTACCGTATTTGGTCGAATAATTCCCCCGGGGATTTATTTTTCATCAGACATTTTTGAGGAGGGAACTATTCAAGGGGGGAATCATTCAAAGTGGATGAATAATCAATTCATGAAAATCTTAAAGCATGCATCTATCACACCACATTAAACATCACAACTCAAGTACCCATCTGCAATAAACAGTGAGCAATTCTTAAATGTACATCTAAATTTATCTATTTACAGCAAGGAATTTTTTCCTTCAAAAGTTGTGCCAATAAATAAACACCTTCCCGATCAAGTCCGGCCCCCAATTTTTTATTTTACTTCTGATGTCCTATCTACAGTTCTAGGACGCGCCAGAAGCTGAAACTTGGGGTAGATATTGGCGCAACCCCCCTCTACTTCGCATGAATTGAAGGGGTCGCAGCGACCCCCTACTGGGTGGGTCGCCGAGTGCAAAAAAAATTTGCAGCTTTTTTAGTGTCCCACACAGGTCCGGCCCCAACTGATTTCTTACACTGCGGGTGCTGTACTTCCAGCTGTGGGAGGGGTATCAATCTAAAATTTTGGGGATGTGTCGCCAACACCCCTCCCCTACTATACACTGGCCAGACGGTTTTTGGCAACTCACCACAGTGTGGGGTGCAACGTTTAAAATTTATAAAAATGTTACTGTCCCACACAAGTCCAGCATCCAATTGTCTTTCAAAAAATGGACACTTTTGTGTTGTTTTAACACTAATCTGGTTGACAATGTGAAATAAGCATGAAATATCCTCTAAAAATATCTTATCCGACCTAAAACCGCCCACCACATGAACCCCTCCCCCAAGTGGGTGACAAAAAATCACTTTTTACAACTTTTTTTATTAGACACTTGAAATGCTGGTTTACAATAATTTATAGGGGAGGGTTAAAGGTTTCAAATTGTGTAAAAAACTTTACCTCAACAATGCCTTCATAAGAAAATTTGCTGGGGGTAAATTTAAAATTGTAAATTTTGCCTATTTTTGTTCCTGCAATCATGTCATTTTTACAATTTGAAATTCACCCCCAGAAAATTTTCTTATGAAGGCATTTTTGAGGTAAAATTTTTTACACAATTTGAAACCTTTAACCCTCCCCTATAAATTATTGTAAACCAGCATTTCAAGTGTCTAATAAAAAAAGTTGTAAAAAGTGATTTTTTGTCAGCCACCTGGTGGGAGGGGTTCATGTGGTGGGCTGTTTTGGGTGGGATAAGATATTTTTAGAGGATATTTCATATTTATGTCACATTATCAAACACTTAAATGTTAAAACAACACAAAAGTGTTCATTTTTTTGAAATGCAATTCGGTGCTGGACTTGTGTGGGACCGTAATGTTTTAACAAACTTTTAGCGCTGCGCCCCACACTGTGGTGAGTTGCCAAAAACCGCCTGGCCAGTGTATAGTAGGGGAGGGGTGTTGGCGACACATCCCCAAAAAATTTTAGATTTATACCCCTCCCACAGCTGGAGATACAGCACCAAAAGTGTAAGAAATCAAGTGGGGGCCGGACCTGTGTGGGACAGTGAAAACGCCGTAAATTTTTTTCACATATACAGCGCCCCCCACTATAGTGAATCGCCGCTGCCCCATTTATTCATGAGGGGTAGTGGGGGGTTGCGCCTATATACCACCCAAGTTTTAGTTTTCCACCCCTACCACAACCGGAGATATGGCCTGCGAAGTGAAAAAAAAATTGGCGGCCGGACTTGATCGGGAAGGTGTTTATGTCGATCTATTTACATGCAGATTGGTGAACTAGTAGTAAGTAACTAATGTTTTCAAATAGGTATTTTTATAATATCTGCTTCTAAAAGTAAATACTGTATTTCCTCAACTGTACAGTAAATTCTGTATTTCCTGTATTTACACATATATATATATACCGTAAATCCTCGAATAAGTCCCCAGGGGAGTTTTTTTCCTCAGAATTTTTTGAGGGGGAGTTATTCGAGCGGAGAGTTATTTTTTCATCGGAATCTTGAGTAAAAAGCGTGATCAATATACAATCTGAATGGGGTTAAGTAGGTTGCATAAACGTGTAAACCAGAATAGAAATACCGTAATTCATGCAATGAAATCAATGCTTGTGTGCAAAATAATGCAAAAAATGCATATTTTTAATGGTCATATACATACATACATACATACGTTTTTTTACATGACTTCTTTCCCACCCATAAGATAGGGGGAGTTATTCCGGGGTGGAGTTATTTTTGCCTCAGTGAGCTTACAGGGGGCGTTATTCGAGGGGGGGAGTCACTCGAGGGGGGTGGCTTATTCGAGGATTTACGGTATGCTAATTTGTGTATTTACAGATGTCCCGATATATCCTATTTTCACACGTTCATCACCGGTTTTGGGTGTGAAAAAGCGTATTCTTTAACATGAACTTAACGAAAATTTCCGACGAAATAGTAACCCCCCTCGAATAAGCCCCACCCCCTTCTCGAAATACCCCCCTCAAAATTTCCACTCTGAAAAAATAAACCCCCTGGGGGTAGTTCGAGGAAATACGGTACCAAACTACAGCGTGAAAAAACGATTTGCAATGGTTTCGGCCTGCCCCAAAGTCAGTTGCAGTCAGGTATTTCAGACAAAATGGAAAAAATTACAACGCCGCTGATAACCATGTCAATGACATTTTCCGTTTTCACTTTGCACAAAATGCACGTGAACTTAAACGCGCCATTTCGAGTCATTTTGTTGGGAATGTCAGAATCACATTTGAGTGTGCATATAAAGAAACACCAACATCCTGTCAAATTCTTGAAAATTGATGAAAGGTGTGAAGTGACTAGGTAAAAGTAATGAGAAATTAAAGGCGTGATATTGTCCGGTCGATAAAAACGATTAAAATTTTTTTCGTTTTTTTATCCGCGTAGCTGCGGTTTCAGGACAAAAAAAAACAATAAGAAAATTCAAAAATAACTTTCTAAAAAGCTTCTTCTTCTATCCATTCCCTCCTTCTACCCTCAATCAGGGTTGCATTCCTTATCTTTCCCAGAATATTCCATTCCAGCTATCTGAATTTCTACGCTAGACGTTTCAACTTATCCCTACATTCCAAAATCGTCAACAAGATGACACAGCGCGCCGGTGAAGTTGAAATTGGCGATAAAATCGATTTGCACGCGCAAACGGACGTTGTTCTCCACCCGAAGCTGGAGAAAAATGAGTCGGTTCGAATGTTGTTTTTTGAGGGATTGTTCTGTAATCTGTGAGTCGCCCTGTGTGCTCGGGCGCATTTGTCGAGTTTTCCGTATTTGGCACTGTGCCAAGCTTTTTTTATTTCAGCTTGTAGGCGGTATTACGAGCGGGACCGATGCTGGGGCGGACTCTTTGTGGAAATCTATCATTTCAGAACCCACAACTGAAAAACTTTTATTCACAACGAATAAAAATAGGGACAAAAACACGCGCACGTTGGATCATGCAATTTCCTTTTAAAAATACCCGTTAAATACACATTTTCTGGCTTGTCTCGATCGCAATTTACCCAACCGAATTCACAGATACCCGATTTCCTCCGAACACAAATCACTAATGGCGAAGCACGTGACCCCCGAGATGTGGGCCAAATACAAGGACGTTAAAACGCCCGCCGGTTTCACTCTGGCCAGAGCGATTAACACTGGCGTGAAAAATCCACGATCGCTTGTTGGATGCCACGCTGGCGATTTGGAGTCTTATGAAGGTGTTACTGTTTTTACTGTTTACTGTTTCTCTCTGGAATTTACTGTTTCTCTGTGCTTTTTTCGATGGTATCCAAGACTTGAGTCTTGGCTGGGTATCGAAATGGTTGAAATGGCATCGAAATGGTGAGAGGTGCACATGACTTTAAGATGTTTTTTTTGGAGGGGGGGGGGGGGTCGAGATTTCGAGATTTCATTTACCATATTTCTTCTAATAGAACAGCGCCGTTCTATTTTTTGCGTCAACTTTTTACCTGCCGTTCTATTGGAGGTGCCCTTCTATCCTGGATGCTGCCGTTCTATTTTTGACGAAAAAATGCCAAAACCTGCCGTTCTATTGTGGGTGCCGTTCTATTGGAGGTATGCCGTTCTATTAGAAGAAACCTGCCGTTCTATTGGAGGTATCCTAAAAACCCTCTTACCTTCATGGTTCACCAACTTACAACACGCACCCGCTTTCAGTGTTTTCCGACCTATTCGACAAAGTGATCGAAGATTATCATGGAGGCTACAAAGCAAGCGACAAGCATCCGACAAACATGAACGCAGCTGAGTTGGGCGATCTCACGATCAAAGATGACAAACAGAGGATCATTTCTACCAGAATTAGGGTGGCTAGGAATTTGGCCGGATTTAGGTTTGTTTGGATTTTGTCTTTTGAACTACTTGATTCCATTTGTATAACAGTTTGGTGCGTGGGGTCAAATGATTCTACCAGTTTACCTTAACTTAACCCCGACTCGAAATCTGCCACAATTTTGAGTCACGAGTCGAGTCGAGATTTTGGCCTAGGTATAAAGCTTTAGAGGGTGTGTGATCGCACTCAAAATTAACGCTGCCAACATAAATAAACCCCACAGCCTAGCGCCAGGCGTCAACAACGTCTCCGAGAAGCTCGAAGTGGAACAGCTGATGATCAAAGTCCTGGCAAAACTGCCGCCTGACTTGGCCGGTACCTACTACCCCTTGGATGGGATGACTGAGGCTACCAGGCAGGAACTGATTAGGGACCATTTCTTGTTCAAGGTTTGAATTGTGTGTTGTTTTGTTTTTTAAGTGTGAAATAGATGGGAGTGATGAAGTGAAGGGATGGCACTTGATTTTTTGAATGATTTTTTAAATAAAAAATCTGTTTAAAAGATCACAAGGTGGAAACTGATTTAAAAAAATCGAAAAACAAAATGTCTGGTAGGCATGCACTATGTATTTCGAAATCCGTGATATGTTAGTGTAGCATATAATATCCAGCCAATGTGCCCCCAAATACTTCTATAGTGTGAAAAATCACTGCCATGTATTAGCGTTGCCACCTTTTTCAATCACTATTCCATGCCCAACTTCACTTGAACCTTCAACAAAAGGCAATAGTCTACATAAAAATAAATATTACAGTCTAGGATATTTTTACGAGCCTACATAAAAATGGATGGCAGAAATCACCACTTAATGCTATCCCACGGCTCCACAGTCATAATATGACCACAATAGACATAACAATACATGTGACATTAAACATACGCAAATTTTTCTATACCCGTATATTTCTATATTCTATACGTATTGGACGATTTTGAAAAAAATCTGTTTTAATGAACAAAATCAATATCATTGAAAGCATTTTTTACTAATCATGGCGTTTTTCCAACACTAGCGTGGAGCATTCTAATTTTTCGATATTTACTGGGTGATATTGCGATCTGATTTCGAAATAGTAGTTTTGTGAGCGTGTTTTAAATATAACCTTGGAAAAAGTTACGTCGCAAATGCAGGGCAATGACGCAATGCAAGCGGATAGTGGTTATCATCTCTGGTTCCCGAAGGGAAGGGGTATTTTCCTGAATCACGACAAAACGTTTCTGTTGTGGATCAACGAAGGCGACCACATGCGCATCATTTCCATGCAGAAGGGCGGTGATGTGGGCGCTGTGTTCAAGTTTGTCGATTTTCATTGCCCAGTTGCTTATAGGGATGCCGGGAGTTTTTTAACCGTTTTATTTAAAAAAGCAAGCGTCGAAACTGTATTTTTTTAATGGCAACCAAAAATTATAGTACTTATTGGCTATTGATATTGCAAACTTTTTGCGCACACTTCTACATCCAAATATATATTTGAGATTTGTAGCAATTTTGATTTCAAAGTGGGGTACAACTAGGGTGTCAACTTTCCGTTTTCCGTTTCCGCTTTCCGCAGGCAAATTTTTTTCCATTTCCGTTTTCCGGCTGCAAATTTTTTTTTCCGTTTCCGTTTTTCCGGCTCATTTTCCGTTGTTTTTCTGCCTTTTTTCCGTTTTCCGGCTCTATTGTCTGTTTTTCCAACTTTTTTCCATTTTCTGACTCAATTCTCTGTTTTCTGCTTCAGCCAAACTGGTAAACATGCATGCAGGTTCTCAATTATGTGAACTGTTTCTATTTCTAGCAAGATTTCTGCAAATTTTTTGATTTCTGGATAAATTTCTGCATTTTTTTTCCGTTTCCGGCAAAATTTCAGCAAATTTTTCCGTTTCCGGCATAATTTCAGCAAATTTTTCCGTTTCCGTTTCCGTTTTCCGGCCTTTCATTTTTCCGTTTTCTGTTTTCTGGCAGGTGCGAATTTTTTTCCATTTCCGTTTCCGTTTTCCAGCAAGTGTAAATTTTTTTCCGTTTCCGTTTCCGTTTTCCGCCAAAAAGTTTTTGTTGACACCCTAGGTACAACTAGGGTGTCAAATTTCCGTTTTCCGTTTCCGTTTTCCGCAGGCAAATTTTTTCCGTTTTTGGTTCCGTTTTCCGGCTGCTGAAATTTTTTTAATGTTTTCCGTTCCGTTTCCCGGCAACTTTTTTTTCCGTTTCCGTTTTTCCAGCTCATTTTCCATTTTCCGGCTAAATTTTCAGTTTTTCCGCCTTTTTCCGTTTTCCACCTCAATTTCCAGTTTTTCCGCCTTTTTTCCATTTTCCGCCGCAATTTTCCATTTTTCCGCCTCATTTAACCTTTTTCTGACTCAACTTTCTGTTTTCTGATCAGCCAAACTGTTTAAAAAATCATGCAGATTCCTGTTTCCAGCAAAATTACTGCAAATTTATTCCACTTCCAGCAAAATTTCAGCAAATTTCATCCATTTTCCAGCAAAATTTCAGCAAGTTTTCCCATTTCCGTGCAAATTTGATTTTTCCGTTTCCGTTTTTCCGACTTCTTGTTCCGTTTTCCGGCCGCTTTTTCCGTTTTCCGGCTGCTTAAATTTTTTTCCGTTTCCGTTTTCCGCCAAGTGCAAATTTTTTTCCGTTTCCGTTTTCCGCCAAGTGCAAATTTATTTCCGTTTTCCGTTCCGTTTTCCGGCCGCTGAAAAATTTTTTCCGTTTCCGTTTTCCGTAAAAAATTTTTTTTGACACCCTAGTACAAACGGCAATAAAATTTTAAAACACGGATATTTTTTTATCCCTTTGTTCCACCAACAAATATGCTGTAAAGTTATGAAGCAACCATTCTGTACTGTACTGTGGATAAGTGCACTCTTGCGCGAATTTTTTTCGTATTTTACCTGGTAGTATTTTTCCCAGGGTTTAAAAAAATCGAATTTGATTTAACTTAAAAAATAGATTTTTAAATCTCTGAAAACCTTTCCAATCCCATTTCCACCCCCCCCCCCACACACACCCCAGACGCCTGTCCCGTGGCGCGGAGCAAATCGAATTCCTCGTGGGTCAAATGCACGGCAAACCCGCCTTCCTGCACACGGACCACCTAGGCATGGTGACCTGCTGCCCGTCGAACTTGGGCACCGGCCTGCGCGGCTCCGTGCTCATCAAGCTCGCCAAGTTCATCGAGAAGATGGGCGAGCAGAAGTTGCACGATACTTGTGAACAGTTTGGATTGCAGGTGGGTATTTTGGGGGGTTATGCGGAGAGATTTCTTTGGTTGGGCAACGGATCCAACTGTGTTTTTTATGAAAATGAGCATGGACAAAGTTGAGCGTGCGTGCGCTGGTGGGCGGCTTCTCACATGGTCGCGAGTGGGCGGAGCCACACGTGAGTTGATGAGCGCCGCTGCGCACAGCGAAGTGTCCAGTCGCTGTTGGAGATGGTATATATTTGATGTTTTAAACTGTTTTATTTTTTGAAAATTTTTGTTGTTTTTTAGTTTTTAAAAACGGATGGCAAACATGTTTTTCAATCAAGAACCAAAATGAGGTCGGGATTCACTATACAAGCACTACTTTCCATTTATTTAACGGTCAAAAGCCAAATTAAACAAAGATTATAAATCTATGTCCTGCCCGGGAGGTTACGGGGCACCTTTGCCATAGATCCGTCACATTATGCCTGCACACACTAATTTTCACCGTGACTTCGTGTGAAAACTGAAATTTTTTCAAATGCAAATTGATGAACATGGTTGAATGATTTGATTTTTTTTTAAATTGGAATTTAAATTAATGAAAGTTAAAATTTGATAATTTGAAAACTAAAAAGCATATAACATACAAAAAGTGTAGGCTGGATGTCGCCATGTCGCCATTTCAGTTTTCACATCGGTCACGGTGAAAACTAGTGTGTGTAGGGCTATTGGTGGTGTTATTTAAGTGTCGCGTTTCGTGAAAAAAAAACTGATTCATTTTTTATTTTTGCTAATGCAGGCGCGCGGCCTATTTGGCGAGCACTCAGCCACAGTGGATGCGATTTATGACATATCCAATAAATATCGCTTGGGACATTCAGAAGTCGATTTGGTCAGAATGATGATCAACGGCGTGAATAAAATTATTGAGATTGAAGATTCTCTTTAAGTTTAAAACTGTTTAGCTGATGACAGTTGTTGAACGTTGTTTGCTTAGGCTTCATGACTTTAGGAAGGTGGTGGCTTAAGAAATATTTTTTAGATCAATGTATTGATTGTTATGCATTTCTATGTGTTCTATGTGTTTTAAGAATTAACTGTTAACGCGATTTTCGTTTTGAGAGCTCATGCATTTGCGCATGCAAAGGCATTTAAAACATTCCTGGTTCTTGTTCTATTTGACATAATGACATATATTTAAAAGCACTGTGCTCAGTATGGTATTTTACGTCGAGTAGGAATCCCTATTTTGTCAGCTTAAAAATTTACAAATGCATGTGTTTTCTAACAAAATTGGAATTTTTGATCGCTTGTCGCCATCAGGCATGGCGTCTTATGGATCTTGTACGTGGAATTTCAGTTTCTTGCCAGGTTGATTACTGTTGTGTTTTTGCTCCTGTAGCACATTGAATTTCGAGGGTTTTTTTCACATCATCCCGGTGAAGGTCTTACACATTCTATAAATAATTTTTTTAAAGTGACATTCCGACTATAACATGACGGGAAACATGTTGTACCATATCTTGCGAAAATCATAAAAATGACACATTCCGTTGTCACTATTTAATTGATGTGATCCGTAAATTTTTGGTGGTGTACCTACCTGTAATCGTTTGCCGTTACAAGTGATGTCATAGTTTGTAAACTAAATAAGTTTCTTTTTTTCCGATTTCATAAATACAAATATAAAAAAACTTACTTAGTTTACAACCTATTATTAGCATTCAGAGTATTGATGTATTTGTACCCAGATTATTTAGTAAATACATTTTCGTTGTTGTATGTAATTATGCAAGGAATGAACATTTTATACATTTTTCAATATTATCACTTGATAATGAATTCTTCAATCTGGATACTTATCTAACAAATGTCATCTGTCCTAAAAATTCTGGATTTTTATTCCAAAAAGACCCTATATATGTACTGACGTAACTATCCTTGAATTAATTCAGTGGGTTTTCTGGTGGCTACATTTATGACGTTATCACTCGAAAAAAAGTATCCATACCATTTGATCTCTTGACTACGGGGCTTTTCGAGAAATTTTTGTCATGCCATTCCTGTAAGCAATGCGTGCCCGAAAGGCATCAAAATCGGCCAACAAAATTGGAAAAATCAAATGTACCTAGGTAGGTATGTATGCTGTAATTACGTATTTACACAAGCGTTATCTGCCGCACCACGCACATATATTGCTTATTAATTTTCGCGCCAGCTCCATGGCGATGATGATTTGTATGTTTATTACGATTTAGCATGACTGCCATGTAAGTGACATTTCTGTTGAGTCACATCGCAATGATATCACTGTGTCAAGGACGTATCCAGGGGGGGCGGGCCCCCCCCCCGTTCCCGGGGTGAGACAAGAAATGCCCGGAAATTCATATTTCACTACATTTTTCATGGTATGTGTAAAGAATTTTGCGCGCAAGCGCGCGTTCCTCACCACGCACACTTAATTATCAGCGGATCGGTTCGCGCTGACACAAATACCTGAAATTGCTCTCAATCGTGTGAACGTCCCTGTATACAGTGTAGTGATGGAAAAGCGCCAGAAAAAAGGGCGCCAGGCGCCAATGGCGCCATGGCGCCATTCAGAAAGTGGGCGCCAAGCGCCAAGGGCGCCACAGAAAAAGGGCGCCAGGCGCCAAGGGCGCCATGGCGCCATTCGGAAAGCGGGCGCCAGGCGCCAAGGGCGCCACGGAAAGAGGGCGCCAAGCGCCAAGGGCGCCATGGCGCCATTTGAAAAATAGGGCGCCAGGCGCCAAGGGCGCCAGGATAAAAAAGTGCATACAACACCCTGCGTGTGCTGAAAGTGTTTCTACAGCACCCTACTACATGCATTCACTACTTAATTTGCGTTCTCCAGGGTGTAATGAACAAATACAACACTAGCAACAAAAAATTCGAGTAAAATTCACATGACAATTCAAACACAATGGATATTGTCATTTGACAAAAATCCATTCACTTCAAATTGACTTTTCCAATCGATGTTTCCTTGAAATGGACAAAAAACGGAATTGCAACAATTTGAATCCGTTGATTTATGATTTTGCAAGTTCAACGTTCCATCATTCTCATCTTCTGATCTGTCAGACACATCTGATGAACCGTTGCACAAAAGATTTATACCCACTCACACCACTTCGTCCATTTTTCTGGCGAATTCAGATCATCCATGAATGCGTTTTTCATATTTTTTTTCCATTTATACAGCACTCACCTTGAAACCCTGATGGCGCCTTTTTGGCGCCCTTTAAAAGCAGGGCGCCAGGCGCCAAGGGCGCCACGGAAAAAGGGCGCCAAGCGCCAAGGGCGCCATGGCGCCTTTCAGAATGTGGGCGCCAGGCGCCAAGGGCGCCACAGAAAAAGGGCGCCAAGCGCCAATGGCGCCATGGCGCGGCGCCCTTTGGCGCCCTCAAATGGCGCCAGCGCCATGGCGCCATTCCATCACTAATACAGTGGCGTAGCCAGGGGGGGGGGCGGCCGCCGGGGAGAGACCAAAGTTGCGAAAGTGTATTTACACTTACCCGAAATACCCGGGTAAATGGGTATTTATATTTACACTTACACTTACACTTTCATAAAATACCCATACACTTTTTTTACACTTTCCTGGGCAAAATACCCGGGTACAGAAAGTGTATTTTTTTCTTTCAGATGGCCCTGTTTTATGCTTTTGAGAAAGCATAAAATAGGGTCATGTACAAAAAATGCATTGAATGTAGAAAATATGGCAAATGTACAAACTAGCATTTGATCTACAACCTTTGATCAGTACTCATGGTATTGTACAGTTTCATCATACCTTTGTAAAAAGGACAAGATCAATGGAAATTCACCAGCTGGACACAAAGTCAACTTTTGCATTGACATTTGCTGCATGTCCATTCTTGCATTTAAACAGTGTGTATCGCATTGCTTTATCAGTAAAATATCAACACTGAAAAAGTGCCATTATTAGGGAACTTCATACCACTACAGTATTTGTTACAGTCTGAAATTTTTCATAAAAGGCTGTAAAATGTGAAATAATTCATGAAAATGATAAATAAATTGATCTAAAGGTGAGAACAGCAGTGTTTTCTAATGCTCAACAGTGAGAGTACTTTCTAAAAAAATGTTTTACACTTACACTTTTTTTACACTTTCCTAGGTATTTTTAAAATACCTTACACTTTTGGTATCCATACTTAAAATTTGGAAAGTGTATTTACACTTACACTTACACTTTCCAAAAATACCGGTATTTTAACAACTCTGGGAGAGATAGAAATGTACGGAAATGTGTTCTTGTGCAACGATTTTGGGGTCAATTTTCAAAAATTTTGCGCGCAAGCGCGCATTTGTGCTACACATTATGGTACAGGCATTTTCATATCACAGGTCGCGATCGGCTCAAGCTGGGTGATAATGCACTCAATTCTGTCTATGTCGCTGTATACGTATGCAAAATACATACATTTACAGCGATGTGTGGCGCCATGGCGCGGCGCCTACGAATGGCGCCAACACCATGGCGTGGCGCTTACGAATGGCGCCAGCGCCATGGCGCAAGTTCCCTACTACAGGGGTCAAACTTAAGTTGGGGGGGGGGGCCCCGTTCGCCGAGCTCCGTAAACTATCCGCCCCCCCCCCCCCCGCTCAAAAATCCTGGCTATGCCACTGCCTGTATATGTACGTGTATATAAACTGCGTTCGGATCAGGTCCGGCAGTCAGTTTCTGACCTGACTGCCGGATCTGATCCGAACGCAGTTTACATCATATACAGTGGTTTCTGGCGACAGTAAACGTAAACGTAAGTATAAATACCCGAATAACCGGGTATTTCGGGTAATCGTAAATACGTTTTTCCAACTCTGTAAATTAGATACTACAAGGCAATATGGGAGTAATTGTTGCTAAGTAGCAAGTACTGTCGCCAAGTTACACACCTATTTATTGTTGCCTATATCACTCATTTTGCATGGTTTTATGAAAAACTTTGACTGGAAAGGAGGGTTGAAATGTTTACTATATACTGATTGATTTAGATATTTTTAATATTATTGATTTCAACCTGTAATATCGAAAATATTGAATATTCTATAGATTTGTGAAGCTTTTATTGTTGATATTCTAGTTTAACATTGTTTCTAAATTTTCTATATTGACATGCCAAATTGAAATTGCAAAATATCAGATATGTTATTCATATCTTTGGAAACATACTGTATAGTTCAAATATTCCATTTAGAACAATTATAGTGATGTTATCGCTAGTCACAGTCAAAAACTTCAATTTTCATGGATGCTTTCATTTTTCAGAGACTTGGAGCATTTACGGTAATATTCCATGATGAACATCATACACCATCTTCTTCTATCAGTGATGTTTATATCTCAAACTATAAGTACTACAGTTCTAGAAACTGCATGCAATGTGCTGTCTGTCACAAAAGGTGAGTATTTACATTCAAGGCTGTATTATACTTCTAAAAGTTTATAAAACCGAAAAATTGATTTTGAGAAGTTCCATTGTAAATTTTATTTCCAATTCTCTCCCGTTAATGTATTGTGTTGAATGGGCTTGCTTGCTGTGTGTTGTAAAGTTCCAAGTGTTGATGAGGAACTACAATTTTCTGGCTCTGCTCTCAAAATAAATAGAAGCAGTGGCTTATCCAGAAAATGCATTTCAATCTTTTTTATTTGATCTATTCGATATGTTTTACACTTAAATGAATGTTCCAATTTCAGTCTATGTTGAGGATGCTTGTTATGCATCTACAACATCAATTGATCCAACTGTTGGTAAATTATGGTCACAACTCAATGAAATTTGCAATCATCTACCAGGTTATGTGTCTTCACTAAATCATTTATGAGTGCTATTTCGGTCCCACACACACATACTGTTCCATATACCGTATTTCTTCTAATAGAAAAGCGCCGTTCTATTCTTTCGTCAACTGTTTTACCTGCCGTTCTATTGGAGGTGCCATTTTTCATCAATTTTTGTTTCACAGCTTTCGCATCCCAATATACGCTTATTTTTAATGTAGCTTTAGCAATATTTTAATATCAGAGCATCAGTTTGAAATTTGACACCTATTTGAATTGAATGCTTTGAACGTTCTCACGATCCATTTTTGATTTTTTGTTGTGTTTACCTGCTTTTACTTTTACATACTTGGGTGCCGTTCAATTGGAGGCTGCCGTTCTATTGTTTTCGTGAGTGCAAAAATGTGCCATAACCTGCCGTTCTATTAGAGGTGCCGTTCTATTAGAGGTATGCCGTTCTATTAGAAGAATTACGGTAAATATAAATGGTATTTATATACCGTAAATGCTCTATTAGGACGACCCCCCTCCAATAAAGCGACCTCTCCAATAGTACGACCCCCTTTGTCACGTTGTGTAAGTATAAAGCGACCCTCTCCAATAATGTGACCCCCTCCAATAATCCGACCCCACAAAAAAATATTAAACAAAAACATCATCCAATAAGCCAATAAACTCGAATAAGCCGATTCAGGCTGCTGAAGTGGATCACGCTTAAACGCGGATGCATACCTTTTAAGGCGATGCTTTACGATCAGGGTTGGTTTTATCAAAATTCATTTTAGTAAAATTGTATAAAAATTGTATAAAAATTTTATTTTATTTTTATTTTATTCTTGTTTCATTTTATTTTATTTTATTTTATTCCCAAAAGTCATTAATAAAATAAAATGACTCATTTTACAAAAATTTTACAAAAAATCAGAAACATGCATGCAAGGCCAGAAAAATGTTATAATTAGACCTTACATGAAAAACCTGTGACAAATTATTCCCTTACTTTTCAAAAGTTGCATGCAATATGTATTGTTAGCTAGCTGCAAGTGTAAAGTTACAATTATTGATAAGAATGGTTTGCATTTTCAGTAGAAGGACTACTGGAGTGTGCTGGGCACATTTGTAAAATGTCATGCAAAGTGTCAATTGTCATGACAAATGTAAAGTAAAGTATCAATTGTCATGCAAAATGTCAAGTGTCATGTAAAATTTCAAGCAAAGTGGCAATTGTCATGACAAATGTCATGCAAAGTGTAAATTGTGTATCCAAATCTTGTGTTTTTGTATCCATAGTATGTTTTATATCCAAATCTTATGTTTTTGTATCCAAATGTTCACATAAAGTTTTGGAGTTAACAACAACATCATTTGGATACAAAACATAAGATTTCAAAATAAAACATGAGATTTGAACACAATTTGCTTGACAATTAATACTTTAATTTTTACATGTCATGACAATTTACACTGTACTTTACATTTGTCATAACAATTGACACTTTGCATGACATTTTACATGACATTTGACACTTTACAATGCTTGGGCACCCCCCAGATCCATGAATAAATAGGTAGAGACTCGAGCAATGAGACAAAATTTTACAAAAAATATGAATTTTTATATGATTTTACAAAAATATGAATTTTTATACAATTTTACAAAAATTTTACAAAAATTCGAATTTTTATACAATTTTTATTTTTATTCTTAAATTTTCCATTTTATTTTATTTTATTTTATTCTTGAATATTCCATTTTATTTTTATTTTATTTTTATTTTTTTCTGAGATTTTGCCAACCCTGTTTACGATGCCATGCTCATACGAGTTAAATGAACAGTTGAGATATTGAGGTGTCAAAAAATATAATGCGACCCTCTCCAATAAAGCGACCCCTCCAATAATGCGACCCCCAAAAATGTGCTGAAAACAATAAACCGACAGTCGCCTTATTGGAGCATTTACGGTATATCTATTTTATAGCGTTGGGGGAAAGCAGAATACCAAAGCATTTTGTCTTGCAAATGGATACTTATGTCCCAGTACAGTAGTTGGACCACTGATGGCATAAAATTTCACTCACACCACTTCATTTCAATCCAGATATGAAATATTTAACTGGCAAACCGATGCGCTGCGCATGTCCTGCCATGATAGTTAGATCATTTTAAAATGATGTATGTCATTTCTAGTGAACATAGTCTCACTTATTCCCATGTTATGACAACATAAC
The DNA here is from genome assembly GCA_964036195.1 of Sphaerolaimus hirsutus. Taxonomy (NCBI): domain Eukaryota; kingdom Metazoa; phylum Nematoda; class Chromadorea; order Monhysterida; family Sphaerolaimidae; genus Sphaerolaimus; species Sphaerolaimus hirsutus. The sequence goes on along the minus strand of OZ038455.1, from coordinate 12,037,944 downwards.
AGTCATTTCCATAACACACAACAGTAAATAAATAGGTATATGCTGTATTTGCTCAAATTACCCCCCCTGGAATTGACCCCCTCAGTAAACATAATTGAATATGATCTCAGAAAATCACTCAAAAATTAAATTAAATTTCTCTGAAAAAATGCAGAGAAAAAATATAAAAAAATTTATGAACGATTTTTATACCGTATTACCTCGAAATACCCCCATGGGGGTTTATTATTTCGCCAGCAAAATTTGAGGGGGGGTTAATTCGAGGGGGGGGGGGGTTTATTCGAGGGGGGGTTTATTATTTCGTCAGAAATTTTCGTAAGGATCGTAGTAAATAGTAGGGATTTGCGTACCCAAAATAGGTAATAAATGTGTCCAAACAGGATATATTTGGACATAAAAACGTAGATAGCTACACAAACTACTCTATGTGTAGCTGCAATGCAAATTAACAGTAATAAACATCATGTACATTGCGTACATGACGTATTTATTATGTACATGACGTACATCAATCCGAAGGGGGGTATTTCGAGGGGGGGTTTATTATTTCCCCAGCCCATTTTGAGGGGGGGGTTAATTCGAGGGGGGGGGGTTAATTCAAGGGGGGGATAATTCGAGGTAATACGGTATTTCCTTTTTGTAAAATAAATATCATAAAATCTCTCGGGAAAAACCTGGACAAAATATTAAAAATATAAGACTTTTTTTAAACAACTATCAATTGCCTGAGATTGTTTGAACACAATTTGGAATTTTATAAAATTTCTGGCAAAACAATAACCCCACTCAAATAACCACCCTCAAAGTTTGCTGGCAAAATAATAAACACCATAAACATCAAGGGAATACCACATATAAGTTACCTATATGACATCATCGAAATGTGTCTAGTAATGTATTGGGACATTCAGTTATAGGTCTAAAAGCTATAGTATTCTGCTCCACAATTTTCAATCATTTCAGAAATGCAAGCATCAAAATCATTGTTATGATGCCTCACCCAGTGTATCATCGCTACAAATTGTATAAAAATTGTACTTTATTCTAATTTTATGCTTGTTTTCTTATTAGATTTTTCAATTCTACATGTAATAATGATACATGACCTGTCACTTCTGGGCCAGTTCCGCAAAATGAGAAGTGAGAAGTGAAATGGCAAAGGCGAAGTAAAAGCGCAAAGGTGAGGTAAAAATGCAAGTGAATTGGCAAGTGACTTGGCAAAAGTGAAGTAAGAATAAAAAGTAATTTCTCTTCGCTTTCGCCATTTCACTTTCCACATCACGTGCCATTTCATTTCTCCTTTGCGCTTTGCGCTTTTGCCATTTCACTTCTCACTTCTCATTTTGCGGAACTGGTACCTGATGTATCGCAGTAACTCTGCGCTTTTCAAATATCCCCAACCCCAAGTTGGGGTGAAACCGCTCTGTAAGCTTCACTATCTAGGTATTTTTGATAAATTTCAGCCTACTATACTGTAACCCAAAAGTATTTGTTGATGCAAATCTAAAAATACCTATTTTAAGTCCAAAGAGACGTTCTGTGAGCAATGGCAAATGCTGAAGAATGTCTCAATTTTTAGCCAAATAGACTTGTTCCAAGCTCAACTTGACCAAAAAGTCTGGACCTGCTAAACTGCTCGTGATCCTGAAACTGAACAGAATTCAATTCATAGGTTATTCGGGCCACCTGGCATACCCCACCAGCCAGACATTGGTAGATGAACTAAGAACTTTTGTTGGTGCAACAGACACAAACCTGTATTTTTTCGGCTTAAAGCATGTCAGTTTTGGCTTCACATTTTTTTGACAAAGAAAAATAAAAACAAAATAACCAAATTCAAGCAATATGTTCTTAATTTGTTTATTCATGAAGTGTGGATGTGAAAAGAAATCCCACAAATATTTTCTCTGTTGGGGTTATGGTAGGGACTTTTGCTTGGATTTGACATGTTAGGCTTCTGGCCGGGGTTGGAATTAGAATCGAGACAGTATGTAGTGATGTTAAAGACATCGAATGCGATGGGAATGAAAAAGCCATCGCCGGCACATGTTCAACTGTGCATTTGATTACTGTAAATAAACGGTGGCCAACCCCTTTAAAAAAGTATTTTTAATTTTTTCTAAACTGACTTTTTGAATTTTTCACCAAATAACTTTTTGAAATTTCAAATGTTAGATTTTTTGGCAGTTTTCAAATTTTTTAAAATACCTTTCCTTTTTTGGGGAAAAATATTGAATTTAGGCTGTAAACACAGAGTTTGGCCAGTTTTTATGTTTGGATCCTTTGTAACCTTATTTTCACTGTAATTTAGCATCCCAAATGATGGGAGTGCTTATGTGAACCAGTTTGCCGCTTCTTCATTTCATTTATGCATTGATTCAAGACAGGGAAAGGCAATGAAATTTAAAAATCGGCATCAACATGCACATATCTTCAACAATCAACATGCAAAGATTTTACAATTCACTCGAATCATAATTTGTATTTCAAAAAATTTCTGGTGAAATACTACCCCCTTCGAAATACTTCCCCGTCGTTAACCCCCCTCAAAATTTCCATTCTGAAAAAATAAACCCTCCAGGGGGTAAATATGGTATTCAATTTTCATGACAAAACGATGATCAAACACTGAAAAATTTTGTCCTCACTACAGCTCTGTGAATAGCATTCAAAAAAATCACCGATTTTTTGGAAAAAATATAAATATATCACTCCAAATTTGGAAAAAAATATAAATATATGTAAATCACTCAAGGTCTTCAGAAAATATAATTAAATTACTGAAAAAAAACTCTAAGCTCAAAAAAATCTCAAAAAATCACTTATGCTTTATTCAATTTCTAGTGATATTGTGGGCTTAATTTACCATTTGCAAGCAAAAAATGTACTCCAATGTCCCACAGTCCATTTATTATCATTTCACAAGCAGTATTTATGTCATACAATATTTGTCAAGTGAAAATATCAAGCAAATATCACATCAGAAAAATTCAACCTACAACCTCAATGACAACTTCAAAAAGATTTTGCACTGCAAACATTCTGCACTGAACCTATAGTGCATGGTTGTGGCAGTGGATGTTCGACTAAATAGGTGCTCAGCACTTATAGCACTGCCAGGTATGCTGAGCAAGTTTAGTGTGAATTCACTTAGTTCATGCAATCATCTAGTGTCCTAAAAAGCTACTTTTTTGACAGTGGTGAGCTGTGAAAGCTCAGGGCACATGGCTACATTTTTGGCAACATTTTTGTGACACTAGTGGTACTGGTGTTTCTGTGGCAACAGTTTTCCATAGTTGTTCCCCATATTTGAAAACTGACAACATTGGTGTATGAAACCAAGTGTTACCAGTTTTCAAAAGTGGTGAACTGAGTTTTCAATTATTGTAGATCATTTTTGATGGCATCAAATTGGAATATTTGGTTCAATGTCATGTTTTACTAAGTATGTTATAAGATGAACAGATGCTTTGTAAAACATGACAATACAATTCATAGCAGGATGAAATATATAAAAAGTTACTAAAACAGTTTACGTCTTTGTCACACACAAAATGAAGACTTAGTGATAGTGAAAGTGATGTCACCGTTTGTCATCATTTGAGTTTTCACATTTGAGTTTTTGAGTTTTCCGAGGGGCAGTCACACAAACGTTTTTGGAATGCATTCTGCCCTAGTGAAAATGGTGCAAACTGATCCACATAAATGTTTCTACCATTTGTCATGTTAAAGTGAAGTAAAATTGTCATGTCATGCTTCACTTACAGTGGAATTAAGGTTAAAAGGGGCTCAAAACATGAAAACAGTCTAAATACTGTGTTTTAAGTGGGAATTAGAGCTCAGCGTCGATTCGAAGTGAAATGATGACGTGAAATGACGTCGTGAAATTAATTACACGAGTGTGGATCATGCTACGGGTCTACAATTTTCTAAGGATAATATATGAATCTATACCTTTATCGTGTCCAATACTGAGCGTTATCAGCCACAACTAGAGCGAATTGAAAAATTCAATTTTTATCATGTCACGTCATCATCATTTCACGTCACAGTGTCAGGGAACAACTTGACATTTCACGTCAGACTGCTGCTTGCAATAGTCTGACGTGAAATGTCAAGTTGTTTCCTGACACTGTGACGTGAAATGATGATGACGTGAAATGATAAAAATTGAATTTTTCAATTCGCTCTAGTTGTGGCTGATAACACTCAGTATTGGACACGATTAAGGTATTGATTCATATATTATCCTTAGAAAATTGTAGACCCATAGCATGATCCACACTCGTGTAATTAATTTCACGACGTCATTTCACGTCATCATTTCACGTCGAATCGACGCTGAGCTCCAGTTCCGGCTTTAAGCTTCAAATTCAATCTTTTTCTAAAAAATTCGAAAATTGCCAAAAAAGATTCGAAAATTCAAAAATTCGAAAATTAAATTCGAAATTCGAAAATTAATTTGGTAAAAAATTCGAAAATTCGAAAATTCATTTTAGAAAAAACACTTAAAAATTTTAATACTTTTTTCTGGGAGGTTTGCCATCGTTAACCACAATGTATCTAGTATGAGTGATTTTCTCAGTGATTTTTTTCAAATTTCAAAAATATATATAAATATATCACTCAGAATTTGAAAAAATTATAAATATATATAAATCACAGGTTATTTATATTTATTGTGATTTTCGAAAATATAAATCACGGGTTATTTTTCAAATGCTATCTGTGAATGCTGCTTTGAATTTAGGCCTAGTGTAAACAGCAGAATTATTTACATATTTACATAAATATATTCAATGACAGGAACCATCCGCCTTAGCAGAAAATAACTGGTTTCTCATGAAGTCACCCACTGAGAAACTGCATACAATGCCTCTGCAAAGTACCAGGACTGGCGACCCACCGAATGTGAGTTCTAGATGGATATGTTGACCATGCTACTCACACCATTTGAAATAGTTAAAAAAAAGATTGTTTTAAAGTTTTTAGTTGAAACATATATACTTTTACACAGGGGTTTTATAGATTTGGACCCCCGCGGGGGTTCATATAGATAGTAAATCGCTCCTCTTGTGGGATAGATAGCTGACAATTTTTTTGGTGGGGGGGGGGGGTTCGCGGGGGTTCAATATATAGGCTTTTTTCAGAGGTATAGAAGGAAGAAAAGGGTAAAAATTGCTAAAAGTGGGAGAAAAACAGCTAAAATAGGTATATAAGTACATATAGTACAAAAAAACAGCCGAAAATAGGCAATATGGAACATGAATTAGAATATTGAAGGTGAATAACTATAAAAATGTACGAAAATTAGCGATTTTGAGCGAAAATTGGGGCAAAATTTCTTTAAAATCGCTCCAAATAGATAGATAGCTGGCCGATTTGGGGGGGGGCTTTAGGGATAGTAGCCCAAATGTTTGCTTCCGTGATAGATAGATAGCTGAGTGGCCATCTGGATAGATAGATAGCTGGCGGATTTGGGATTCTAGCTGCCAATTTGCGGAACTGGTGCCTTGTTGTTGCTTTCATTGTTGGTAAATAAACAATGTTTTTGCTCAAAATTGTAGATTTTAACATATTTCAATATATTTTCACCTTTAAAATCACTAATTTATGTGGATTTTTCCCATTTTCTTCATACCATACCTTGAAAAAGCCTATAGGTATATTGAACCCTGCAAGCCCCCCCCCCGCCCTGCCCTGCCCCGAAAAATAACGAAATTGTAGCTATCATTCTATTAATGACATTTCAGAATAAAATAAAATAACATGAAACATGAATAAAATAAAAATAAAATACAATTTTTATGAAAATAAAATACAACTTTAGTAAAAAGAATTTTACTAAAACCAACCATGGTCTTGTGTGCCTGATCATGACTTAATGCCGTATATGCAATCTGCGGCATGAGGTTCGCTCTTGAACATGCAAAAATTGCACAAATCACCTGTGCCAACAACAATGGCCATTTACAGCCAAAATTACTATACTTTACCAAAAATTGCCATTTTTTATACATGATTGGCACTTCCAGCAGTTTTACTGTGATTATGACTAGGGATGGAAAAAAACCGTTTTTTTCAATGACCCTGTTTTTTTATTCAATAAAACTTTTTTTTTTCAAAAGCTCCCTGATATGGTTATGGGTCAACATATACATTAGACAACTGGCAGTAATTTGTGATGTTATATATAGCCACAGAATGGCTGTGGAGCCATGGGATAGCATTAAAAGTGGTGATTAATGTCAAAAATATCCATTTTATGTCGACTTCTTACGTATATTGCCTTTTGTCGAATGTTCATGACTTCAAGTGAAGTTGGCATGGAAAAGTGCTTAAATAAGGGTATAAGAGCAGGCAAATACATTGGCAGTGATGTATCACACTGTACAGCGATCTGGATGTTATATACTACACTAACATATCATGGCTTATTATGACACAAATAGCATGAACAAATGGAAGGTTTCACACTAAAAATGCCTCAAAACCAATGAAAACAACCACCAATGGTAATGGGCATGTGAAATTGCGCGCTTGCGTGCAAAAAAATTGCAAAATACCTAGTGCTTAGTACTAAAAAATTTGGCTGCCGTTTTAAAAAAAACAACGGTTTCGATGCCTCTGTTTAAAAAAAACGTTTAAAAAAAACGGTTAAAAAACACACCGGCCATCCCTAATTATCACATGACCCTGACATTGGAGACCTTCCTTCTGTTTATTTCATGACCAGGGTTGGTTTTATAAAAATTCATTTTAGTAAAATTGTATAAAAATTGTATAAAAATTTTATTTTATTTTTATTTTATTCTTGTTTCATTTTATTTTATTTTATTTTATTCCCAAAAGTCATTAATAAAATAAAATGACACCATTTTACAAAAATTTTACAAAAAATCGAAATCATGCATGCAAGGCCAGAAAAATGTTATAATTGGACCTGTACATGAAAAACCTGTGACAAATTTTTCCATTACTTTTCAAAAGTTGCATGCAGTAGGTATTGTTAGCTAGCTGCAAGTGTAAAGTTACAATTATTGTCAGTAGGACTACTGGAGTGTGCTGGGCACATTTGTAAAATGTCATGCCATGTGTCAATTGTCATGCAAAATATCAAGTGTCATGTCAAATTTCAAGCAAAGTGGCAATTGTCATGACAAATGTCATGCAAAGTGTAAATTGTGTATCTGTATCTTGTGTTTTTGTATCCATGGTGTGTCTTGTATCCAAATCTTATGTTTTTGTTTCCAAATGTTCACATAAGATTTGGATCAACAACAACATAATTTGGATACAAAACATAAGATTTAAAAATAAAACATAAGATTTGGATACAATTTGCTTGACAATTGACAATTTAGTTTATATTTGTCATGCCAATTGACAGTTTACTTTACATTTGTCATGACAATTGACACTTTCCATGACATTTGACACTTTACAAACTTTGGGACTGTTCCCAGATTCATGAATAAACAGGTAGAGACTCAAGCAATGAGATAAAATTTTACAAAAAAATATATGAATTTTTATACAATTTTACAAAAATACGAATTTTTATACAATTTTACAAAAATTTTACAAAAATTCGAATTTTTATACAATTTTTATTTTTATTCTAAAATTTTCCATTTTATTTTATTTTATTTTATTCTTAAATTTTCCATTTTATTTTTATTTTATTTTTATTTTTTTCCGAGATTTTGCCAACCCTGTTCATGACAAATAAATTGTCAAAATGTGTGTCTTCTGTTGGAGATGCCCTTCAATTGGAGACCCACCTTCTATTACAGTATTCTTCGCAGCTACTGCCCTGGTTACTTACAACAACACCAATCCAACCAGACTATCTAGGAGAAGGTTGCGCTAATGTGAACAACTGGAATGGGGAAATCCCATATGGCATGTATGACAACTTGTGTGTTTAGTATGCTGAAGTATTTACCATGAAGAATAGTTGAGAGCGTGCATGCTGCATGAAAAACATTGCCCAAATTTCAAAATTTTGAATGTGCACAGTATTTGGATACCATTGATGGTTACCAAGGGGATTGGCCACATGTGCCCACTGAGACCGCTACGCGACCGCCCCTTCATTTCTGATGTGCATTAATAGCGCAGTAACATATTCACTCAGTTTGTGTTTCAGAATGGCAAAGTACCACAAAATGGGAACCAACAAAAGTTTGGTGTGATCCATTTCTCTATGGGTGAAAAGTCCCACCCAACCTGGGTTGGCACAATCTCAGAAAAAAATAAAAATAAGCTGGAGAGTTGAAAAAAAAATAAAAATGGAAAATAAATAAATTCAAATTAACGTTTGACAAAAATTCGAATTGTTCTACAATTTTGGTAAAATGGCTTAAATTGTAAATTTCTATGCAATTTTTAACAATTTCCCTCCCGATTGCATATGTTTCTACCTGTCAATTTGCAATTTGTTGCCTGGTTGTTGTTTTCATTGTTGTGATTGAAAATTTTTTTTTCCAAATTATTTGCAAAAACCTGCTGATTTGCACACCGTTTACATATTTTCACTATAAAAACACTACATTTAATTTTTCCATTTTATCTGTTCGATCCTTGAAAAAGACCATATATTGAAACCTCGTGACCCCCCATCCACCAAAAAATTTTTTTAATTAATCTTTCCTCCGGATGAGCAGTTTGCTACCTATACAGCTCAAGCAAGGGTCAAAATTCAAGATACCTGTGTCTAAACCCATGTCACAAGCTATGTTAAAATCTTTTTTTTTTGTATTTATCTAGTTCTAGCATGCACATTGTTTTATGGCCTTGCATGCAAGATTCCGATTTTTTTTGTAAAAAAATCTGTAAAACGGTTTCATTTTATTTATGACATTTCGGAATAAAATATAATGAAACATGAATAAAACTCAAGTAAAATACAATTTTACTACACTTTTAGCAAAAGTAATTTTACTTAAACCAACCCGGTCTCAATTATTCTGCATGGTATTCTATTACTAGTGTAGCAGTTGGTTGAACTTACAGTAAGTTCAATCAACTACTACATCAGGGGCTGTTTTCAGGTTCAGTTAAACTCAACATTAGAATAAACATGTAAAAAACTATGTATATAAAAGCACCACTTAAGAGTCTTCAAAATTAAATTTGAATACCGTATTTCCTCGAAATACCCCCTGGGCCAGATTTAATTCTCCCTACAGATTTGTAGGGTAGGGCGTACGCCCGACAGATTTTTAAAAGTTCAGCCGCATCGACGCACATGCACCCAGAGTAAGGCGGTTTGTAAAATATACGAAACCATCCCTTAAGGTCGCCGATATTGCAATATGACGTATATCACTTCGATTTTGGCACGGAAATCATGATTTCGTCATTTATTGGCCGTCGGCTAATTCGTTTTTTATTTTATTTTGTCGGGCGGGTTACTCGCATAAGTCGCGCTTTTGTGTAGTCAGGTGGTCACTTTTTTAGTGTTCACTGTCTGCAACCGAAACCATGAGGGCAGCGACAAGAAAGAAATGCATGCACGAGCGTACAAAAGCGCGACTTATGCGAGTAACCCGCCCGACAAAATAAAATAAAAAGCGAATTGGCAGACGGCCAAGAAATGACGAAATAGTGATTTCCGGGCCAAAATCGAAGCGATATACGTCATATTGCAATATCGGCGACCTTAAGGGATAGTTTCGTGTATTTTACGATCCGCCTTGCTCTCGGTGCATGTGCGTCGATGCGGCTGAACTTTAAAAAATTTATCGGGCGTACGCCCTACCCTACAAATCTGTAGGGAGTATTAAATCTGGCCCCAGAGGGTTTATTTCGCCAGAAATTTTCGTAAAAGGTGGTAGTAAAGAATGGGCTTTGACGTACCCAAAACAGTGATAAAGGTGAACTCACAAGATATTTCCATACATATCAACGTGGTAGGTACACATATTTACACTAGTCTATGTGTCGCTGTGATGCAAATTTACATCAATAAATATATCATGTATCGTGTACACATGATGTACCTTTTTCCATACGGGGGTATTTCGAGGGTTTTTTTCCCCAGCTCGAAAACACCTGTGGGTATTTCGAGGGGGGTGTTAATTCAAGGGGGGGTATTTCGAGGAAATACGGTAAATGGATTCTGTTCCGTTTTTGAAAAATCTGACGTTTTATGTGAGAACAAAGTGAATTTGATGAATGTATAGTCATACAAAGTCGGAAAGTAGGGTAAAATATGTACCTATCTTAGTGTCACAACCCCAACAAATTCCTCCAAAGGGTACATGTGCGTAAGAAGGGAAAAAGAATGACCCTAATCTAAGTTAAACAAGCACTCATACAATAATTTTTAAGGATTGTTTTTAGTTCTTGTTTGTTTGCTTGTTAAAAAAACGATTGGAAGAAGAAAGACAAGGTAAAGAAAAGTAAAGAAAAACAAGTGAAAAATGTAACACCATCCAATATCCATCATTTGAAGCCCCAACATATAAAAACGTGTATGTACACCGAGTCGATATTGTATTTATCAACTTTTCTATGATTTCAGATGTACCCGAACCGATGTCTCAGTTGGCATATGTGAATACAGTGAACATGAAAATGCGGACGCAACAAACATTCGTTATATCATTGCTAAGTCTACGGTCCGGATAAAGGTAACTAAATTTTCATTGGAAGTAGAAAAATTCGGCAAGTGACGGAATGGTGCCAAAGCGTTGGCACCATTGACGGCGCCGAATTTAGGCACCGCCATTACTGCATTGGAGCTTGGTGCACATATTCCATGGCGTCTATTGTAGGCTGCTTTTAATGGGTGCCGATCAGTGATGGAATGGCGCTGGTGCCCTTCAATGGCGCCAAAGGGCGCCAGCGCCATGTCGCCATTGGCGCTTGGCGCCATTTTCTCTGGCGCCTGGCGCCATTTTTTTGGATGGCGCCCTTGGCGCTTGGCGCCATCTTTGCTGGCGCAAATTTGGCGCCCGGCGCCATTGTATTGGATGGCGCCAGAAATGGCGGCAAAATGTTAAGTGAGAGTTTACTTTTTACCATTTTTCAAGTGCATCTGAATGATAAATATCACAAATTAACATTAGGGCTGTTTTCATCAGTGATTTTACACTTACGTATTTAGATTCAAAAGTTCCATCTCATGTAATAATGAGTTATAATAATATTTGGTATTTAGTATACCAGCCAGTCAAGCCAGCTTCGTTTTAAAATACCGTATTACCTCGAAATACCCCCAGGGGGTTTATTATTTCGCCAGCAAAATTTGAGGGGGGATAATTCGAGGGGGGGGGGGGTTATTCGAGGGGGGGTCTATTATTTCGCCAGAAATTTTCGGAAATTCCCCATACTCGGACGTAGAAAAATCAAACAATTACATAGATGTATATGTCTTTATAGGTATATATAACTGTATATACACATAAACCCTTCCCTAACGTCACTCAATCTTCAGCTTTAACGTGTGTTCTGCATTGTACAGATCACAAACTGCGGTATTTGTCTTTACACTCAATGTGAGGGGGAGTATTTCGAGGGGGGGGGTTATTATTTCCTCAGCCGAATTTTAGGGGGGTATTTCGAGGGCGGGGGGTTAATTCAAGGGGGGGAAAATTCGAGGTAATACGAGGTAATTGAAGGTAAAAAACATCACATCAACTCATCTTGTCTACTGAACTAGGTATTCCAAACACTAATTCATATTCATAAGTGTGAAAATATTGATATACATTACGCATCAATTTTACAGATTCATACTGGGTTATCCCACTTGCTTGCTTGCAGAAATTTCCAAAGTTGTTAATAATACAAACCTTTTGCATAGGATACATAAACATAGAGTATTTTAAATTTACTCACTGTCTGATTACATAAAATGTAAAGGAAAATGTTGCTTCTTTTACCTGAAAAACTGTACCTCGATAAAGTAAGCGAACAAACAGTGGTCCCCATTTGAAGAATTTTTGAATATATAAATATGTATGTATATATATATATTCATTGGTATATTAAATACTGCTTATTACGTTTTAAGTCTGGTTACATACATAGGAGAAATGAGATGTAGGGCCATACCCTTTGCAGGGTTGCGCCCCTCAAACCCAAACCTGGTTAAACCCACCTGAATTTCAGACTCTGGCCGTGACGGAAAGTTTCCAATCTGTGCACGTTCTTGAGTGCATGGCGAAATGTTCGGCTGCAAAATCTGCCTGCAGATGCGTCGCATACAACGATGCCACCAGGTTTTGTACATTCACACCATTTCCATGCAGCAGGAGTGATATTTTCGAGTCTACCGTTGATCCCGTGAATGTATACAAGAGGTTATTTACATGATTTGACCAGAGTTGATTATGGGTATTTACGTTTACCCTGAAATACGCGTAAAACTGCGTACAGAGTAAATACCCATGTGTACAATACTTTAATTGTACCGGTACCCATATGTACGCATTTTTTTACGAGTACTGGGAAATCAATTCATCATACTGGTATGGAAAGAAGTGGCAACAACTTAGCTTCAGAATTTTTTTGTGAAGGTATTGAAAGTTGATGTATGTATGTAAAGAAATGTATGTCGGTATGTGCGGAGGTGTGGAATACCATGAAACCTGATTGAAGGTCAGAGATAATCCTGCTACCGTATTACCTCGAAATACCCCCATGGGGTTTTTTTATTTCGCCAGTAAAATTTGAGAGGGGGGGTTGATTCGAGGGGGTGGCTTATTCAGGGGGGGTGGGGGTTATTATTTCGTCAGAAATTTTCGTAAGGATCGTAGTAAATAGTAGGCATTTTCGTTCCCAAAACACGTAATAAATATGTCCAAACAGGATACCTATATTTGGACATAAAAACGTAGATAGCTGCACAAACTAGTCTTATGTGTAGCTGCAATACAAATTAGCAGTAATATAGACATCAAGTACGTTGCATACATGATGTACATTATTATTCCCGGGGGGGGGGGGGTTAATTCGAGGGGGGAGTATATTATTTCCTCAGCCCATTTTGAGGGGGGGGGGTAATTCGAGGGGGTTAATTCAAAGGGGAGGATGATTCGAGGTAATACGGTAGTTACCCATATTTTTAAATCCCGTTGCAAGCTTTGTTGTAAAGCCAACGATGTCACAAAAACATGCACATTTAGATTTCCATCGCTCGAGGCCAGGGTGGCCCTAAATTTGCATAAGTATGATTAAAGGATTTTCTTAATACTTGGGGGCTGAAAGTTTTTTAACGATATTCTGACGTGCGTATTTGTAGACCGTGTCATTTGCTTGAGCTACTTGTTTTTTTGTATCACTTGTTAAATAAATAATTTTTGAAAATGGTTGCGAAGTGGAGTATATAGAGTAAAAAAACTATAGGTACCGTATTTCCTCGAAATACCCCCCTCGAAATACCCCCCCCTCAAAATGGGCACTATGAATTTGTGGTCCGGGAAATGCATAACAGACGTTCAAAACACTTACTGTGTTACGTTAGAACATCGTTTATACCATCTACATCCTCATATAAGGCTGTAAAAACTTATAAATGGTGGTTATTGTTGCATTTTTTACGTTTTTCTCTCAAAATTTTCACTCTGAAAAAATAAACCCCCCCGGGGGGGGGGTAATTCGAGGAAATACGGTACTTATTTTTTATGTGACTGGTTTTGCGCTCAAGTGCGCAATTTTACATACAAATTACAGTTGGTGGTTGTTTTCGTTGGTTTTATAGCATTTTAGTGTGAAAAGCTAAATACCTTATTGTCTGATATTGAATAGAAGATACAAATGTAATGGAAATAATTGAGAAATGCTTGAAATGGTGAAAACAGTAGTGTTTTCAAATGCTCTGAGCCCCTGATGGTGGGGGTATTTTAAAATGTGTTTTTTTTCGTTTACATTTTTTATGCTTTCAATGTATTGTTATGTATTATACGTTTTAGTTAAAATACTCAACTTTGGGTGAAATACCGGCTATGTCTAATATCACAATATAGTCTCCCAAAGTTTGGAATGGCCAAAAAATCTGTACATAAAATTACATACATTTAGTGATTCTAGGGACATTGAGTGCATTTGCGCTGGGATCATGGTTAGCATTGAAAAAATCTCTGGGAGATTTATATTTAAAAAATCTCAGAAAATCTCAGAAAATATAAGATTTTCTGAGATTTATATTTTTTTCATGATTTTCCAGAGAGATTTAATTGGGGATCACCACATGTGACATTAATGTATTCTACTATGAGGAAAAATGTGCTTAAATCATATTTTTATTCATTATTCAGATACTAAATACATGGTAGTACAAGGTGTGCCATCAGTAGACAATATGCTGTTATCATATGAAATTGTGAATGAAAAGGTTAAACAACACATAATGTGCTAAATATCTATATATCTCAATGGTTCAAACACCTTGAAATATCGATTAAATCATACTTTAAATTGAGAGATTTTATGAGATTTTTTTGAACTGCAAGAGATTTTCTCAGAGATTTAATTATATTTTCTAAAATGACCCAAGAGATTTAACTATATTTTTTTCTTGAGAGATTTTCTGAAATAATATTTAATTATATTTTCTCAAAATCGGTCATTTTTTCAATGCTAATCATGGTTCAGGTAGATGGACATAGGGTTCAAACGGGATCCTGATGATTTCAGGGATTCAGTGATCCCAATCTTAACGCCCTAATCCCGAAGATTTTAAAGTCACAACGCCCATAAAATGACCCAACCTCGTTCCTTGAAGAATCTGCCAAATGACTCTTTTTCACTGAGAAATTATAATAGAAACCCCCAGTGCGCATTTTTGTCCACTTCTCTGCAATCTAAGTGTTCTTTTTAAAGCTTTTTGTGACAAATTACAGGAAACCCCAAATACCAGAACTTTGTCAAAAATACCGATCCAGATCCGCAACAACCCCGACCCAGAGACCGCAATCCCGATTTCAAACATTCAAAAAAAGCAATCACGACCACGACAGTCGATCCTGTTTGAACCATATTGGGACATTTATGTTTTGTTTTGTTTTTGTTTGTAAATGTGGATTATCAAATTTCATTAGTCCGCCTCCATGCTCCATCATTGCAGAAATGATTGAAGATGTAAAAACTTTTGGTTTAGAGCGAAGTAATGATAATATTTATCACCCACGCTGTCGGGTCGCCATAGCATGCTTCCCCACAGTGAAACATATAAATAGGTAGTTGATTGATATATTTTGAAGTATATCTTGAGACAAATAATATTTTCACATGAAAAATGGTAAAAGCTTTCTCTACATGGAGCAATTCCTTTGCCATCAATCTGCAGCAATATTGTACATACATTCACGTGTTTACCATATTTCTTCTAATAGAACACCGTTCTATTTTTTTGTCAACGTTTTCACCTGCCGTTCTATTGGAGGTTACCATTCTATTGTTTCCGTGAGTGCAAAATGTGAAAAAATGTGCAAAAACGTACCGTTCTATTGGAGGTGCCGTTCTATTGGACGTATGCCGTTCTGTTAGAAGAAATATGGTATCGGTATGTATGCATTTAACTGTAGTTTTGACAAACGAAAAAACCGTTTAGTGATTCTTTATATATGCTCTAATTTCTTCTCACCAGGTTTCAGTACATGACATTTTTCAGACACTCGCTAACACATAGAAACAATAAATCTCATTAGTATTTGCTCATGGAGGCAGCCATGCGCAGAAATTGTCTCGCATCCGTTTATGCATGCTTACTTTGTTCTTTTCACAGCTCTCTTTTGACAGTGTGCTCTGTACTTTCGCAGAAAATCATAGCTCTAGAGTCTGGAGCCTCTGACCGGGCTCAAGAATTTATCACCAACGTGACGGTATAATCATTTTCGAGTTGGGTTCCATCTCACCGGCTATCGCGATGCCCTGATCACTTGCTACGCTCGTACCCAGCTTTGTTCGACATAATTTGTCGCAGACCCGGTGGTATTCCAGTCTCAAAGTGCATCATTCTCTTACAGCGGCCGCCCTACTCGCATGCAGTGAGTGCTTTCGCCGCGCAGAGAACAGAAATTAGGGAGTTAGGACGGGGGGGGGGTGGGAGAGCTAAAGTGCACTGGATGGCTTAAGGGTTCATTTGCTTGCCCACAGTTCATTTCCCAGAGGTGCGCCTTCATTTTGTGCCGCCGTCTAACTGGGCATTGGCGGAAAGTGTGCTGATTTTGTTCACCACTCGTTTGTTTACATGATTTAAATGGCGATATTGATTTACCTGGTTCATTTTTCAAGTTTCCCTAATGACAGTTGCCCCGTTTGTGTTGGGCTTTGGTAGTTGTTAAGGGAGCTGTACTTCTCGAAAGTAACTGTAACTAAATATATCCAGGTATCTGGCCTGCAACATGAAAATTGTAACCATTTGGTGTTTTTCAATTTAACCTACTGTGACAGGTATTCTCGTTCACTGTAACTGTCCACGATGTAGTTTGCACTTGTTTTTAAAGCACATGTAATTAAAGCAGGCAATTCTAAAAGTCGACAAGTTCAAAATATGATAATTTCGAGTTAGGCCCCGAAACGTCATCTGGGGCTACTCCCGCACATTTTTCATTCTTTTCCATAAATTTCTTGACCTCACATGTGTGTGTATATACGATGGTGCAAAATTTGACATTTTTTGGGAAAAATACAAAAAATTTGGGCAAGACGTCAACAAGACCACTTAGTTTTGGGCTTAAAGTCGACAAGTCCACATAGTTTTGGGCTAAAAGTCGACAAGTCCTTCCTCCGTCTCCTTTTTTGTTGGGAGAAAAACAAGAAATGTGATAAGTCCACTGTTTACAACGATTTCTAAAAGTCGACAAGTCCATAAATTGTTTGTAAGGTAGCCTCGTTGTCGCCGGGAACAAAACTGTTCTCGCGTGCAAAAAGTCTGCAAGTCCATTTCCCTCCTAAAAAACTCCTTGCTCTGACCAAATGGGATTTTTATGGACCCCCATTTTTCACATATACGTTGAGAGCAGGGGCTGAAATTTTGACACTTTATTGTCAACATATGGAACTGAACGGTAAGCATGAGAGAACTTAATTGGGCACGCTCCACGGACCTGGAAATGGGTCTGAAACTTAAAACGCGATTTACTCAAAATCACATTTTGTGGACTTATAGACTTTTAGAATTAGATGCCTCAATTGCATATTTATATAACATTTATATAATTGCCCGGAAGTTGTCGATACAAATCGATTTGCGGGTGTAAATGTGTGATCAAAGAAAGGTCTGCATTACACATTCATCTGATCATGTGGCCTTGCCAGACCGCTTGAATACATCCTCGGATAGATTCTGTTAATTACAGTATAAATGTCACAGGTTTCCACTGATTTTCTCCTACACCACTTTCCAAACTATTTACCATATTACCTCGATTTACCCCCGGGGGACAACAATAACTGCCGTAAATATGTAAGAGTCTATAAACTTATGTGGGTATGTAGATGGTAACGCCTGTCATATTGCCTGTTCTAACGTAACACAGTCGTTGTTTTAACGTGTGTTCTGCATTGCCTTGATATCAAACCGCAGCTTTTGTCATTTACGTACTGTTTACACTCAATTTGGGGGGTATTTCAAGGGGGGGTCTATTTATTCAGGGGGGAGGGGGAGGGAGTATTTCGAGGAAATACGGTAAATCGTCGAGTTATTGACGAATGAAATCCTTATTCAATTTGAATTTGTATTTTGTAATGTGTGTTTTAAATAAAGTCAATATCGAGCTTTTACAGTTGCTGTCAGATACACCTTGGTAGCTACCAACTCTGGTGTCTATACCGAGTAGAGCGCATACTGTGCGCCGAATTCTCCCATTATTTAATGAATAAAATCGTGTGATAAATTCCGTAAATAATTATTCCATAGTAAAAACGAAACATTACGATGAAAAATTGTATAATTTTTGCTAATTATTCAGATAGGTTATGGTAGGTTTCTATACTAAGTGTGATGTCCGCCGAGTATACAAATAAATACCACCGCCTCTTTACGATTTGTACTGAAACGTTGGGGCGAAAATATTTTTGTCTGTATGTCTGTAAATCATTCCTACATTCATTTCAGTTGTTTTTTTAAGAAAGCATGGTGATTGAATATCATGCGGCGAACTAAGTAATTGCAACCGGGCGATCCCATCCGCGCGTGGTTATTGGCAACTTGCAGCGAAGGAAATTGGTTATTTTTTAGTTATCAGTTTTCAACAAAAGACACGTGAACACGACTATTGATTCGATTGAAAACGTGAAAAACTTTTTTTATCACCCGTCATGAAGTGATAGATAGATGAGCGGTGCCGGGGATGGTGAACCCCTGCGTACGCGACTCTGCCTTTCACGTTTTTTAAAAGTTTAGTTGAAAGTGCATAGGTACATAAGTAACGTATTTCCTCGAAATACCCCCCGGGTGTGATTCTTTCATAGTGGGAATTTTGCATCTTTTGCATTCATAGGGTTAAACAAACCGCATCTATTTTCATTAACGTCCCATTTACACTCAATTTGGGGGGGGGATATTTCGAGGGGTGGGCTAATAAATTCATAGTGGCCATTTTGAGGGGCGGTATTTCGAGACGCGGGGTATTTCGAGGGAGGTATTTCGATGAAATACGGTATTCTCTCGCGCATTATCGTTTGGGACATACCGTATTCAACGATGGAAAAAACACAGAAATTGAACACAGAAACTCATTGAGTTTCTGTGTTTTTGTTTTACACAGAAACACGGAAACTCATAAATTTTGAAAAACTCAAAACTCAAATGAGTTTTTTTTTGGAGAACACAGAAACACAGAAACACGGAAACACAGTAAAGTTTTTTTTGAGTTTTTGTGTTTTTTTTCAGCGAAGTGGTTGAATGCACATTAATTCAGTTAAACTAAACAAGATAAGATAAGCATTTAGTGTATGTAAATATGTACATAATGTATTCATATTTTATAATGGTACAAAAAAGAAATTCAAGATGGCATGCACATCTCATGGTGGATTTGACAATTTAAGTTTTGACATTTAAGTATACCTTATTACCTCGAATTAACCCCCCTCAAAATGGACTGGTGAAATAATAACCCCCCCTCGAAATAGCCCCCTCCGGGATGATGTACATCATGTATCCAATGTACATGATGTATTTATTACTGCTAATTTGCATCGCAGCTACACATAGACTGCACTAGGTTGTGTAGCTATCTACATGTTTATTTCAAATATATCCTGTTTGTACGCATTTATAACCTGTTTTGGTTACGTAAATGCCTACTATTTTCGATGATCCTTACAAAACTTCCTGAAGATATAATAAACCCCCATGGGGGTATTTCGAGGTAAATGGTAGTTGTAGTTCAAATCAATTCCGTAGTCTTCCATACAGTGCACATCCATTGAAGAATTTTGGAGTACTGCATAAATTGTCATTTCTGGGCATTTTGTTGCTGGTGTTGTGATGTTGATGTCCTCATTGTGGACATTTTTATGGACTTTTTGACACTTGAATGAATACACTGATGTTATGTGGGGTTAAAACATGTGTAAAACCAATATTTTATAAGAAAACCACTGTTTCCAGATCGAAATGCTGTAAATCGAAATTTTTGGGGGTAAAACTCGAATTTTTTGGAAAAAACTTGAGTTTTTTAGAAAAAAACTCAAAAAATCGAGTTTTTACAAAAAACACAGAAATAAAAACAGAGTTACTCAAGTTTTTTTCAAGAAAAAAACTCAAAACACAGGTATTCATTTTTGAAAAACTCAAAACACAGAAAGTGTTTTTTTTTGGAGAACTTACCCATCGTTGACCGTATTACCTCGAATCATCCCCCCTTGAATTAACCCCCCCCCTCGAAATACCCCCCCTAAAATTCGCCTGAGGAAATTATAAACCCCCTTCTCGAAATACCCCCCCTCGAAATACCCCCCCTAAAATTCGGCTGAGGAAATAATAAACCCCCTTCTGGAAATACCCCCCCTAACATTGAGTGTAAAGAGAACGTACATGACAAATATCGCAGTTTGTGATCTGTACAATGCAGAACACACGTTAAAACTGAAGATTGAGTGACGTTAGGGAAGGGTTTATGTGTATATACAGTTATATATACCTATAAAGACATATACATGTATGTAATTGTTAGATTTTTCTACGTCCGAGTATGGGGAATTTCTGAAAATTTCTGGCGAAATATAAGACCCCCTCTCGAATAAACCCCCCTCGAATTATCCCCCCCCCCTCAAATTTTGCTGGCGAAATAATAAACCCCCTGGGGGTATTTCGAGGTAATACGGTAAGTGATTTTGGACGCATATTTTGCGATCCGCCGAGTATATGTGAAAAAGCGTCACAGGTATATGGTGTATGGTTTTTCCATTGCGCAATCATTGGATAAATTATGAAACAGATCTTCAGATGTATAATCCATAATCAAAACTGCACCCAATATCCCCACTTGTATAGACCATCAAGAGAGGGCCGGTCAGCTACTAGTGTTCAAATGGAATCCCAATACCAAATCCTGATAGTTTTTCAGGGCACTATTCCATGTCCAAATTCACCTGAAATGGCAAGGGTTCAAGAAAAGGTGATGTAAGTCACGTGTCGACATAAGAAAATCAACATCAACAATCAACAACCATAATATACCATATATTTATAACACTAACCCATGGCTCCACAGCCATTCCATTGCTACATTTTTATAACATCACACAGTATTGCTAATTGTCTTACCGTATTTCCTCGAAATACCCCCCGGGGGGTGATTGTTTCATAGTGGTCCCGAGAGGGGGGGGGGGTTAAACGAGGGGGGGGGGTTATTATTTCACAAGAAAATTTTTGAAAACCAAGTACGAAATTGTCGTCTGAAACGTACGCAGACGTCGAAAAATGCAACAAAAACTGCCATTTATAAGGTTCTGTAGACTAATATTAGTACGTAGATGGTATAAACACTGTTCTAACGTGATTCCGACATTGTTTTAACGTGTGTTCTGCACTACGCAGAACATAAACTGCCGTATTTGTCATGTACGTTCTCTTTACACTCAATTTGGGGGGGGGGGTATTTCGAGGGGGGGTGATTGTTTCATAGTGGTCTCGAGAGGGGGGGGGTTCAAACGAGGGGGGGGGGTATTTCAAGGGGGGGGGGTATTTCGAGGAAATACGGTATATACCGGAATTGCTTGAAGAATCCACCTTAAATAATTCCCCCTTGAATTCTTTCCCCTCGAGAGTTACCCCTGTAAGTGACTGAGGAAAAAATAATTTCCCCTTCCCACTCAAGGTATATGATGAATTTTTTTGTGTTCAATTTGAACAAAAATGGCATTTATTGTGTTAATCAAGCATATTTTGCGGTATGAGTGCATAGACACATGGTTGATAATTTTGACAAAATTATAATCCCTCCCCTTGAATAATTCCCTCCTCAAATACATCCCACTCAAAAAAGTCTGATGAAAAAATAATTCCCCAGGGGGATTATACAAGCAAATACGTTATCAGTATTTGTCGACTCACCATATCGAGTGAGCATAATAAAATAATCCCCCCACTGATGGAAGAAGAATATGCACTTAGGTATCTTTAAAAAGCAATCAATGAAATCAGACCAAGCAAAATAGTTGTGTCTGGTTTGATTCAACGAATGTTGCTGCACATCCGGTGTGCAAATATGCCATGGAAAATGCACGACGAAGGGAGACAGGACATAAATACATGTGCACATAGTGCGATAGAAAAATGCGTAAAAATTCTGATGAAATGATAAAGTTCCCACACTTGAAAAAATTCCCCCTCGAACGGTTCTCCCCTCAAAAGGGTCTGTCAAAAAGTAATTACCCAGGGGAATTATTTGAGTAAATACACCAATCTGTTGGAATTGCATATTGATGTGCTTATAATCTGTTGGAATTCCACAGTGATTTGGGTTCAAAAACATCAGCAGTAGAAATAGAAACATTACTGTTGAATGTTGATCAACTATCATCACACAATTATTTTTGTTTTCATGGTCCAAAAATAATTAAATAAATGCTGTTGTGCCAATATTTTGTGTTATAATGTGTACAAACGAATTATAACGAAAACATTTTGCCAAAGCGAGAGCCCAGACGAACCCAGAAAACACTTGCCAATCATATTTTCAACCCAAAAAAATCTTATCTAGGTATATCTGAGTTACTGAATCAAATTTTTCGACTTTTCAGTGAAAACTTTTCATATGATATTTTTGAATATTTTCTGAACTGGCATCAATCTTTCACATTTAATATCACTAGCATTTATTGAGCTACTTTTCCACTTTTCCACCGCTAGCGTGCATCAATTGGTGCTGAAGCTAAATTACCAATCCGAAAAAAAGTTTTACTGCTAAAAGATCCATTTGTGGGCCGGCCATGCTTTTCTCATTACAAAAGGATCGCAAGCTTTGAAAGAAGGAAAAAGTAGATGGGTTTTTCATATTGGTAACCAGTAGCCAGTAGGAAATTGTGTTCTGAAAGCTTTCTGCTCGCAATGGAGTCCGGCCATACTTATGCGGCGCTTGTTGCCGCCTGTTATTTAGTCCATTAAGTGCAAAGCGGTATGGCATGACGAATGCCTTTTTTCTTTCATTCTCAAGAAAATTACATCACATTTGAAAGTGTTTTTCTATTGTTTTTCCATGATACACACTTAAAAATGATAAATATTTATCTTATCCATAGTCACACGTGCGCGCATACTGAGTCACATTTTATATCGATAATTTATATTGTGTTTATTTCAGAGCTATTATTCATCCAAGTTACATGCCGAACCATTCCCAAACTCAGGAAATTGCGCAAAAGCATCACCCCATTTCGAAAACAATTATTGTGCGTTTGCCAGCCAGCCTGAAAAAGCTCCATCTTTCCACCGTACCATGCGAACTTGAATGCTCTCTCTCAATCAGCCCGCTGAGCGATTTTTTTTGGTCGTATGCGTGTGCTCGATGGAACACATTTCTGTTTTTAAGGGTATGCTATGCGGTGTCTAGTGATGGAAAGGCACCGGGGCACCGGTGCCACAGTGCTGGGCACCGAAGGGCACCAACACCGGTGCTGGCGCAGTGCGGTACCCTTTTTCGAGGGTGCCCCACGCCCACGGTGCCGGTGCTACTTTATTCAAAATGGCACTGGTGCCGGTGCGGTGCGGTGCCATTTTTGCCGGTGTCCATGGTGCCAGGTGCCCTTTCTGAGGACCGGCAGAGGTGCCGGTGCGGTGCGGTACCATATTGCCCGGTGCCTTTTCCATCACTCGCGGTGTCCCGAAATCCACGGCCATAATGCCAGACGATACCATCTTTGTTTAAAATGAAGCATATTTACGTCTACGCTTTGGATTGGACCTAAAGAACGTATACTCCGCGGACCGTATGCTATGCATTTTTCTGAATGCAACACTCCATCATGACGTCATCATTGATAAAATTTGATTTCAGGCATGATACATGTCGGTTGTAAGTTGCGAAAATGTATTTAGGTAGGTATGTATACCTGAATTGGGTTTTTTATGCTTACGTTTATGTTTATGTTTTTTTTAATTTACCATTATGCTTTGTTACATTTTCCTGACCAATATACCTGGATACCAGAGAAAATGTAAAACCATCAAAATTCAGTTGCATGAACCCGAGAATCTGACAAAAGTAGTAATGGAAAAGCGACAGGAAATTTCAAAATAATGGGTCGGCTACAGAGAAAAGAGCGCGGGTAGCATTGGCGCCATCTGAAAAATGGCGCCAAGCATTGAATGTTACTATGTAGGTATGTTAGCATGTTACCAATACGGAAGCATTTTTACAGAAACAGCGTTACCGTAAATGCTCTATTATGACGACCCCTTTCCAATAAAGCAACCTCTCCAATAGTACGACCTCCTTTAGCAAGTTGTGTAAGTAAAATGCGACCCTCTCCAATAATGCGACACCCTCCAATAATGCGACCCTCAAAGGAAAACAAAAAATGGACGTAAGAAAATGATGTCGCAATCTTCAGACGATGCTAATTCGGCTGACAAGGTGGCGGCCAGTTCGCCAGAGCCAGCGGGCAATTCACAAGGGTATACATATTGCTATATTGCAAGGGCAATATTTCTTTACCATGCCATGCTCATACTAGAGTTACACGAACAGTTGAGTTGTTGAGGTGTTGAAAAATACAATGCGACCCCCTCCAATAAAGCGACCCCACCAATAATGTGACCTCCAAAAATGTGCTGAAAACAATAAACCGACAGTCGCCTTATTTACGCATTTAGTCGCATTTACGGTATGTATTTACTACATATTGATTGTAGGAAGCCAGCGCACTGCATCTATTGTCAGATATTTTACGTTTTTACTAATTTTACTAGTTTCCGTTTTTTACCACAAAATACGCCACTCGTCGAATCGCTGCGGCGGAGAATTGTAGTTTCCGGTCCCCTTGCGCTAAATGCGTGCGTAATTAAATAAATGGTTGTTTTAATGGTACAGGGATTTTACATGCAAATCAGGAACAGCACCAGTACCCCTTGGGGTCCTGGCAAGTTCCTGAGGACGGACATGGCAACTTACCAATCCCTTTCGTAATTGCAGCCGGTGTTTTGCTTCAATTAGTCGTTAATGAAATCGAAAGTAAGCAATTAATAAAATCAAATTGAAATTCAAAGCAGTTAGTATGCTTCAGGGGGACCAAGTTGATTTTCACGGGAACTTTATTTAGCGATTTAGTCAGAGTCAATTCACAATAGCACAAGTAAGTCGTAAAACCTCTAGTGGGTGTAAAAAATGCAAAATCAGTGCGTTTTATAATCGTCAAAAGTCTACCATACCATAACTGAATACTAGTTTTGAGACACAACAAAATGACCGTAATTAAAGATTATAAGGCAAAACTTTGATCACTGGAAAACAAAACAGTATAGCATATAAGGCGCAAGAAAATAGGTAAGTGCTGTAAAAATGACAAAATGCAAAGATAAACTGAACTAATTAATGAAACGTGAATGTAATTAATTTAACGTAATTAAATATAATTAAAATATCTCAGTGGTGAGTGTCATAAACTGGGCTCTTATTCAACAGTTACGGTACAATTCAGAACAGGTGGTGTGACACTATGTTATCACCCTGCGCCGCTTTAGGTAAAATATTTTATAGCGCGCCCGACCAAGGCCACTGAAAGAATGCTCATTGCGGGGGTTTATTCAAGGTTATTTCATTGCCGGGTAAGGGGTGGGAACTTTGGGCATGAGCACACGCTACAAAGACACTAGCACTTTTGAGTTCACCAATCACCCTAGGTGATGGGAATAATTAATTGGCACAGCTGCGCTCTTCACTTCATGATGTGCTCTGCATGTGTCTTGTTGGCGCATGTTGATTGTAATTGATTTTTGCCGCTTTCCCGCCCATTACCTAATCCTAAGTAAAATGCACCTGGTTGGGGAAATTTCCAAATGTTATCTATCGGTGTGCTACAGAGTGTTTAACAAAATGCACACCTTTAACTTAGCGAGAAATTTCAAAGCCTTTCTAGCCCATTTTCAGACACTACACCTTTTTGAACAAATATGTAAACTAATCAAAAAAATGAAAATTTGGAATAATCTGTCTAAAAGTACATTCGACAAAAATGGAAGTAATCACTTCAAATCTACTTGAATTAAATGCGGGTAGAAATGAATATAATTAAGCAGACAAAAATTCAAAACAATTAAAAATACATGGGGATAATAACGTAATTAACGGAAAAAGTTACTAATTAATTTCATGGCCGCAGTAGTTTCCATTCGGGCGTACCGTCCTGGGGCTGCAGCCTCATTGGCGAATTGCAGTGCACAGCGAACCTCGCGTTCACTGTGACTTTTTTTACAAAAGCAATCAGTAGGTGGGTTTAAAACCTAAGATAAATGTTGTTGATTTGATGGGCACAACATAGGATTTTGTCATGAAATATAGAATAACTAGCTATAGTTATAAATAGAATAATTGGCATAGAGGATTGAGCAACATTGCATTGACTCATTGGCCCTACACACACTAGTTTTCACCGTGACCGATGTGAAAACTGAAATGGCGACATGGCGACATCCAGCCTACTCTTTTTGTATGCTATATGTGTTTTAGTTGTAAAATTTTTAAATTTTAACGTTCATAAATTTAAATTCCAATCAAAATTAAATAAAATCATTCAACCGTATTCATTAATTTGCATTTGAAAAACATTCAGTTTTCACACGAAGTCACGGTGAAAACTAGTGTGTGTAGGCACATTATGCGCCTCCATATGAGAAAAGTTCTGAGTTTTTCAAAATTTTCGAGTTTCCGTGTTGCTGTGTAATACAGAAACTCAGGCACAACGCGCACGATTTGCTTTTGATAAACTGCAGTGACTTTGTTCTATGCTACCTGTACAAACACACTGTTTCATGATCACACTGGTAAACTGCCAAACTGTTACTGGCAAATACAAAATTGGTAAAAATAATGAACAGTTCAGTATAAATCGTTTTACATAACATTTGAACAGCAATTGATGTTGTCATTATTTTATCACAGTTGCGTGTGTATGTGGCGGGTACAGTATCAAGTCTTGGAGATTAACTAGGTACTTCATTTAATATTATATGGTGCAACTGTAGAGATTACATGGGAATTATGTTTGTGCATCAAGCCTGGCACACACAAAAGTATTTGGTACATGACATATTCATTTCGAGTTTTTGCACTTCTGGACCTTTGTGTTCCCAAGGGATCGCCCATGTATGTGCAAGTAGGGTTCAAACGGGATGCCTATCCCGATCCCGAATCCCGAGAAATTTCGGGATTTTGTGGTCCCGATCCCAATCCCGATCCTGAAACCTCAATCCCGATCCCGAAATTTGAAAAAGCCAGTCGCGATCACGAGAGTTTGAAAATCTCAATCCCGATCCCGAAAAAAATGCCCCAATCCCGATCCCGATCCCGGAAAGATTCAGACACAAAAGGTGCCGGAAATGGCACTTTTGAAGGACATTTTTTGAATGCAGTTTGCAAAAAATTTGCGCCCAAGCGCGCATTTCCCCACATCCTCCTGTTCCATGGGCATGGTCACCACTACAAATGGACTCGATACAGTGCCCATTACCATAGTTTAAGGTTAATACACATGCATATGGTAGACAGTGGTGTGAGTGACAATGCCAGGCGGCCCATTGCGCAGTGCCTAAATGAATCTATAGCATTGTTTTGAATGCTAATTTAATCCGACGTTTCTGGTATCCATGGTTTTTGGTGTTTTGGGTTATCTTGTGAAATCTCAGCAAAAAACCCCTGAAAACCAATTTTTAGGACTCAATCCCGATCCAGAAAAAACGCCAATCTCGATCCGATCCCGATCCCGAAATGTCAATCCCGATCCCGATCCCGAAAAGCCAATCCCGATCCCAAAATCTAAAAAAAACAATCCCGATCCCGATCCCGAAAAGTCAATCCCCTTTGAATGAACCCTATGTGCAAGTGCCTGTATTGTTTAGCACAGCATATGTTCCGCAACGTGCCCCCATTGACAAAATTGGTAAGTATTGAAGATCATTCATTGTTGTGAAAAAAGGAAAATGACAAACTTTGGAAAATTTATCTCAAACTTGTTTCCCTTCTACTTCTCTGAATCTTTTGAATTCAGTAAAACAGTGATTAGTTAGACCGTGATGTGTGAAGTGATGTGTTAGAGTCTGATGTGTTAAACAGTAAAACAGTGATGTTTCAAGTGATGTGTTAGAGTGTGATGTGTTAGACAGTAAAACAGTGACGTGTGAAGTGATGTGTTAAACAGTAAAACAGTGGTGTGTAAAAGAGATGTGTTAGAGTGTGATGTGTAAGACAGTAAAACAGAGATGTGTGAAGTGATGTGTGAAGTGATGTGTTAAACAGTAAAACAGTGATGTGTAGAAGAGATGTGTTAGAGTGTGATGTGTTAGACAGTAAAACAGTGATGTGTGAACTGTGGAGTGATGTGTTAGACAGTAAAACAGTGACGTGTGAAGTGATGTGTTAAACAGTAAAACAGAGATGTGTGAAGTAATGTGTTAAACAGTAAAACAGTGATGTTTCAAGTGATGTGTTAGACAGTATAACAGTGACATGTGAAGTGATGTGTAAAAGAGATGTGTTAGAGTGTGATGTGTTAGACCGTAAAACAGTGATGTGTGAAATGAGGTGAACTGGAGTGTACTGGGTGCATTTGCAAAATGTCATGCAAAGTGTCAACTGTCATGATAAATATAAATTAAAGTGTCAGTTGTCATGCAAAATGTCAAGTGTCAAATTTTCAAGCAAAGTGGCAACTGTCCTGACAAATGTCATGCAAAGTGTAAATTCTGTATCTGAATCTTATGTTTTTGTATCCAAATCTTATGTTTTGTATCCAAATGTTATGTTTTGTAACCAAATGTTCACATAAAAATTGAATTCAAAGGACAACAACAATATTTGGATACAAAACACGATTTGGATACAAAGCATAAGATTTGGATACAATTTGCTTGACATTTTTATACAATTTTTTTTGTTGAAATTTTCCATTTTAATTTTATTCTTTTATTTTTATTCTTTATTATCTATAAAGCAGAGTTGTTATAAGTACCGAACTTTTTTAAAAGTACCTGTACCGGTAAATACTTTCATTTTTACCCAAGCTCAAAAAATACCCGGGAAAAATACTTTTTTACACAGTACTTGGGTAAAATTGTGTAAAGTATTTTTTTCAAGTATTTTTGAGTAAGTTGAGAAATTTTTGTCATGGGAGCGTAAAATCGTATTTTAAAGCATTATTTTTGGGGAACAGCGACGTCGGTGGAACTAGCCGTTTCCATTGAACTAGCGGAAGCGTCGATCTAATCATCTTCATTCCTAGTAGCTTCAACCTCGATAAGTTCTGCAGGCTCCGCTACCATGTGAGAAACTGGCCCGCGGCTCGAATTTGTTAAAGAACGTACGTTCACGTTTTTATCTAGGTATGCTCGCATTTGTAGAAGTGCATGTTAATGCAGGCATAGATCGTCACTTTTTTTGCTCATCACATGCTTACCTATATTAAACTTTCTGAAATACTCAAAAGTACACAGTACTTGCGAAAAAATACTGGGTACAATGGGTACTGGTACAATTGAAATATTGTGCCCATGGGTATTTACTCAGTATTATACGCTGTTTTACACGTATTTTAGAAAAACAGTAAAAGTGAATACCCAAATTCAACTATGCTATAAATATCGCAATACACCTATGAATGTAACTTAAGGTATGTTTTCTCTAAATATCAAATATATTTATTTAAAAAACCTCTGGTGGCAGTCGACCTGAAAGGAATCAGAATACCGTATACCCTCGAATCCCCCCCCCCCCGTTGAATATACCTCCTTCGAAATACCCCCAGGTCTGAGCGAGCTGAAGCAAAAATTGCTAACGAAATAATCAACCCTCCTAGAATAAGCCTCTCTCGAATTAACCCACCCTCAAAATTTGTTGGAGAAATAATAAACCCCTGAGGGTATATCAAGGGGATACGGAATGCATAATAATAGGAGTAAGAATAAGAATAGGTAAGAAATATAACATAATTTCCGTCACGTCACTTGCGACATGTAGTATGTATGTATCTACTATGTACCCTTACGTTTTATTTACTTCTTAAACTATACATACCGTATTTTCTCGAAAATAATATTTCACGAGCAAAACTTTGGCAGAGCGATAATTGCGCGGAGGTGTTATTTGGACTACGGAGTTTTTTATCGTCATTGTCATCATAACAAATACATTGTCGCACACACTGACACACGACCATTGGTGATCTACAGTCGTTAAAACGTATTTACGTTTACTCGAAAAATACGTATACTCCAGTACTGAGTAAACAATTTCCTCTGAAAAAAGTACGTGTACTCGCTTTTACGTATACGTATTTAAAGTACTAAAGTACAGAAAACGTAAAACAAAAAATCTATGGGTGCATAAAAAGTAAAAACGACACAAAAATTGGGTACAAAATTGAAAAATACTCACTTTTAGGTTTTCCCTGAGTAAAAATACAGATATTTACATTTACTAACATTTCATGCAGTGTAAAGGAAAACATTGTACTTTACGTTTTCTGTACTCGGAGGTGAGTAAAATAGAATACTTTCGGTTTACATTGATATACTTTGAAAAAAGTGCAGTACTTTCCACAACTCTGTCGTGAACATGAACAATACCGCCCTGTGCCATTACGCATGTAAACCCATCACGCATGTAGACCTGGCACACATTTAACTATACCCGGCTTGCAGAAAATATGCTTTAAAACACATGACCTAGTGATTTGAAAGTTGAAAATCTATAAATGTATTAAAATTAGCAACTTTGCGTGAAAATTAGGATAAAATTGCCTGAAAGCGCTCCATTCCAGATAGCTAGATAGCTAGGCAATTTGGGAGAGGGGGCTGTTCAGGCTTCAGGGGAAAGTAGCCAACAATTGCATCTGGGATAGATAGATAGCTGGGCAGTTTAGGGTGGGGTTACCCGCCCCCCTTTCTTACCTCTGCAGGTATAATGTGTCTATAATGGGTCTACATGTGTAATGGGTTTAGATGCGTAATAGGCCTGACCCGTGCTTCTCTGCATTTGTATCTTTGCATTTATTGCTGAATAAGCCCTCTCTGAGTGTGGCTCCACGCGTTTTTTAGTTTGTACTTTGTTGCTCAGATTCGAGGATTATATACGAGCAAATATGGTATACACAAATGTAACTAGTATGCAAAAATGAAGGCTCTGTGTTTTTCCTTGCGAATGTCTGGGTTTTGCTTCTGGAAGATAGCTGTCTGTCTGGGTCTGCTGCATGCGCAATGTCGTTTTTTATTTGTGTTGCTGTATGATGATGAACTTTTTCATGTCAGAATGTCGTAACATGCATGAGCTAGCACGCTTTCGCTAATTATGAGCTAATTTTCCTTGGTCGAAGGGATGTTCGAAAGGCACCCTCGATCGTCGAACATGACATGAAAATAACATGATAAGAAGTCAACATTTTTAGTGAGACTTATGTGAAAACACCAGGCGCCCACTTCGCAAATAGGTATACTCTGCGGATCGCACGCTCAGCACTTTTCTGAGTGAAACGCTCCAGCATGACATAGGTATATAAAAATAAAATATGTTCCACAAAAATGTTTCCACTATTTCCAGCAAAATTTCTGCCATTTTGTCCATTTCTATTATAGGCAAGTTTCGTTTTCCATTTTCTTGTTTTACAGCCTTTCATTTTTCCGATTTTCGACAAGAGCAAAGAGTAAAGGCAATTGCGGAATTGGGACGGTCCAGTGTACCTAGTGATGGAAAAGCACGGCGGCGGCCAATGCCAATTTTTGCGTGTCGCCAGGGAAAACCCCGCAAAACGCCAGGAATGAAAAAAGCGCCTGGCGCTAGCGCCAAATCGAAAAAGCATAGCACGCACCAAATTCAGTTGAGGGATAACAAGTCCAATATGTTCTTTAAAAAGTTCAGGTGCGGCACCTCGCAGCACCCTGAGCGTTTTACTGCTAAAAATAGCTCAGTAACTGGTTCAACAAGACAAAAAACACTACCTAAAAAACAAAAAGCGCCATGGCGTGGCGCTTCTCACTAATTTTTCTCTGGCGCCATTGACGCTTGGTGATGAGGTTCAGAAAAGCGCCCTGGAGCGTTTTCCATCACTAGTCCAGTAGCCTGACTTCCGTGTTGTTCCGTTATCCTCCCGTAGTGGCAAACTTTTGCAGCAATTCCATGTTTTTTTGTACATACCAACCTCCCACCTAGCTAAATTTGAAACAAGTTGAGAAAAGTGTTACTTTTTGGCGTTTCATTATTTTATGCTCGGCTTTGATCATTCGCACTTTGTGGAAAACGTGCCCTCACAAAATATACC
This sequence comes from Sphaerolaimus hirsutus, assembly GCA_964036195.1. Lineage (NCBI taxonomy): Eukaryota > Metazoa > Nematoda > Chromadorea > Monhysterida > Sphaerolaimidae > Sphaerolaimus > Sphaerolaimus hirsutus. The sequence continues at coordinate 12,006,015 of OZ038455.1, read as the reverse complement.
AACTCAGTTTTAACGTGAACAAAAATTTAACAATGTCACCCAATCGTTGTTGCAATTGCGTCGCAGTGCAGCCGCAGAGTGTACGTGTAGAATTCTGTTTGGTTTTTCGATGCGTGTTCTGTCGTATTGTGGATGAGGGAGCATGTGTTCGTATCTTTGTCCGTGGAACACGCGTTCTAGATTTCGCTCGAGTGTACGGTATTGCCTTGAGCCCAGCCGCTTGAATAACCCCCCCCCCCCTGGCTGAGCAGAAACTTGGCTTCAGCAGCAAAACGGAGATAAACATTGTCACTGACTGCCAGTGGAATAATAATTTTGCAAATAGTGTGTAAGTACCGTGATGGTAGAGAAACATAGCTGTGCAAAATTCACACTTGATTTACATGTAGCGTATTTCCTCCAGATACCCCCTGAGCCCTGGGGGTATTTAGAGGATGTTCGTATATTGTATGGTAGTGAATCTCGATGAAACTTCGATCGAGTGGTGTTAAAGGCGCCGGGAAAAAGGGCAACGCACCGCACAGGCTTCGGTGCCGTTCTGGAAAAATGACACTGGCGCCGGTGCGGCACGTCTGCAAATTACAAAGGCACCGCACCAGCGCTGGTGCTGGTGGTACCCTTCGGTGCCACTACTGGGTCACCGGTGCCTTTACATCAGTAGTTTGTATTTGGTAAAAAAAAGTCACCACGATCATCTCACCATGTTCAATGTGCACTTGATTGCACCACGTATCCTCTCAAAAAAGTACCCGTACTAGCTTTTACATATTTCCAAAGTACTTGAGTATTTTTATAAAACATGTTTCAGATAGGCTTTTATAAGGATGTTTTAAGGCCTAGAAGGGAGAAAACAGCTAAAAATGAGCAAAATACCCCAAAATGGTTATATAACACATCTAGGTAACACTTTATGTTTACATATACTTTGAAAAACGTTCAGAACTTCAACTCTGGTGTGTGTGTGCCTATGCATGTCGCATTTCCCAGCAAAAGATTCCCCACCAGTGCACATACTAAGCCAATGTCACAGCCGCAGTGGTTTTTTAATGCATGATGCTCAGTCATGTAGGGGGACGGCACGGCCTGGAACACATGTGCATGCTGAGGAATTTCTCCGCTTTGCCTTGCACAGCCTGAATCGAAATGAGGCAACTACAGTGTTCTATCGTATAATATGGTGACTTCGGCAGTTTCCTACATGAATACAGTACATGTAAGCTATAATCTATTCAGAATGATTTTCTTCAATATTTGTTTGCAAAGACAATGGGGTTATTATATTGTCATATTTGTGAAAAAAGAATCATGCAGCAGTAACCGTGTAGGTATTCATGTATTTATGTATGTGTCACATTATCTGTATCCATGTGCTTGTGTGCATCCATGTATATGGCATATTCAAAATAGACTTGCATTACTCTTAGCGCAAAAATCACTCAACATTCAGAAAAAGTGAATTTTTACATTCATGTGCATTCTGAGTAAATGCCAGATCGAAATATTCTGCTGAACTACACACAGCTGCGATCCCGTGTACTTTAAGGGAAATGGACAGAGAATATCACCCTACTCTCTAAACAATAATTTATCACTTCAGATATTCACATTGCCTTCTGTTCTCTGCCTCCATGCTTCATAATTGCATTGTAAGTTTTTACGTGAGTAATAAATTTGTCTTGAGAGTCGGTAAGAATATGGTAAAGGCATGTCATTTGGGATGACATCATATGTGTGCATGCACCCATTTCATGTTTTGTTGATGAGATCATTTTTGCTAGATTATTAGTTGGATGTTTGGTATATTTCTTGCCTTCTTTCTGCCTTGTGGTGTCGTTCTGCAATATTTTTATCTAATGTTTTACTTTTTGCATGGATAAATAGATATGATGATTATTCAGAAGAGGAAAATGTAAAAATAATGGTCAAAGTATATGATCATTTCTACATGTATGAAAACCGAGTACTGAAAGAATGAGATTCAATTTCCAACTCCCAATGGGAATGTTCCAAATTGAAAAGTGTATGCAAATCTTACATCCATGCACCATGGAATAAAATGTCCCACTTGCTCAAGTTCCATTACCAGCAAAAAAATTCCCCCGCATTCTCAAAGCTTCATTCTAGGGTTGGCAAGAGCTTTTTAAACCATTTTGTTTTAGAAAACGTAAAAAGCAACCATTAAACCATTGTTTTTAATCGCTGCTGAAATTTCATTATAGATTCACCCTCACATTTTACTATTTTTGTGCGCATGATGATCAATGATATGTTGCTTTAGTATATGAAATATCGCCGATGTGCTTCCGCATGGTTCTAAGGTACGTAAATAAGTATGCAAAATATCCCTGTCAATATACCCGTTGACCTTCTCTTCTACGCTATACAACACTACTTTTTAGGCAGATATTAACACTTGTTAGCTACCGAGTAGCTACTAATTCACACAGCCATTATATGGCTATGGCTATAGAATACATCACAAAGTGCTGAGACTTGTCTCATATACCGTATAAAATGTTGACTCATAACAGTGTTTAAAAAAACGTTGTTTTTTTAAAACAGGGTAGTTAAAATCCTATTTTTTTCATTTTCTACTTCGTTCTGCTGGGTATTAGCTAACAGTGGATTTTTTTGCTGCAGCAGAGTGGAGTGGAAGCTTATAAAGCCTAACTGCTGAAAATTGCATGCGGGTGGGGCTGACTAAAATATCGTGCCATGTTTGTGTGTATTGCATATTGAATATGTTGCAGTGTTTTCCGAACAAACTTGCATAAAGTGCCACGGTCAGTGGACCTTGCATGTTGTATTGTATGCCATTGCCATTTTTTTCTAAATTCGTGCATGTTATTCCGCGGAGGAAAATGACGTCTATTGAACACGTGCAAATATAAATTGTGTATGTAGAGTGAAAGCTGCAGAATACGGTGAATAGCGTTCTTCAAGGTGGACTATGTTTTTTACGTATCTTTTCGCCATACAGCTGTTCATGATATGTTTTACTGATTGATTATCTTTCGAAAATTCGTAATACCCCACTCGAAATACCCCCTCGATATACCCCCCCCCTTCAAAATGACTATTAAATTATAACCCCCATCGAAATACCCCCCCCCAAATTGAGTGTAAAGAGAACGTAAATGACAAAACCTGTGGTTTGTGATCCGGGGAATGCAGAACACACGTTAAAAACGATGACTGTGTTACGTCAGAAGAGGGTTTTTTTATACCATCTAGGTACATACTTATATACCGTATTACCTCGAATTAACCCCCCTCGAATTAACCCCCCCTCGAAATACCCCCCCTAAACCTCGGCTGAGGAAATAATAAACCCCCCCTTGAAATACCCCCGCTAGAATTGAGTGTAAAGAGAACGTACAAAACAAATACCGCAGTTTGTGATCTATACACTGCAGAACACACGTGAAAACTGATGATTGAGTGACGTTAGGGACGGGTTTATGTGTACCTATATACAGTCATTTATGCCTATAAACACGGATACATCTTTGTAATTGTTAGATTTTTGGGTATGGGGAATTTCCGAAAATTTCTGGCGAAATAATAGACCCCCCTCGAATAAACCCCCCCTTCGAATTATCCCCCCTCAAAGTTTGCTGGCGAAATAATAAACCCCCTGGGGGTATTTCGAGGTAATACGGTAAGTGTAAATACTCTTTCTTATACATGGCAGTTATTGTTGCATTTTTCTACGTTTTCTCGTATGTACAAACAGCCAATTAGTATTGTATGCTCAAAAAAATTCTGGCGAAATGATAAACCCTCCATCGAAAACCCGTCATCATTTACGCCCCCTCAAAATCTCCACTTTGAAAAAATAATCCCCCCGGGGCTAATTAGAGAAAATACGGTAGCTCCTTGGTCGTCGGACAATTGCCTATAACAATTGCGTATGTTTCTGGCAGTTTGTCGCGTCTTGTTTCGATGCGAGATGAATTGCTGTTATAAAAAAAACTGATACGGGCTCAGAACAGCAAAATCCTTCAGTGGTCCTTCAACCCAAGGCGAATTTATTTCAATCCTGATAATGCTTGTGCCGTTTCAAACACGATTCAGACCTTTATATGCTCTTGAACTTGACCGTAGTGTAGTCATAGATAACCTATAGTGCTTGCAGGTTGGGTAGCCTCCGTATTAATAAAAATTTTTTAAGTGCATTGTTCTTAAATAATTCAGTTATAAAAATTGCAAAACAATTGAGGCGTCTAATTCCAAAAGTCAACAAGTCCACAAAATGCGATTTTGAGTAAATCGCATTTTAAGTTTCAGACCCAATTCCAGGCTTGTGGTACGTGTCCTATTTGGCTCTCTCATGCTTTCCATTAAGTTCAATATTGACAATAAAGTGTCAAATTTTCAGCCCCTGCTCTCAACGTACATGTGAAAAATGTGGTGTCCATAAAATTGCATTGGGTCAGAACAAAACTGTTTGGGGGAGGGAAATGGACTTGTCGACTTCTTGCACGCGAGAACATTCTTGTTCCCGGCGACATCGAGGCTGCCTTATGGGAAATTAATGGACTTGTCGCCTTTACGAAATCGGTGTCCACAGTGGACTTATCACATTGCCTTGCGCTTTTTTCCCATAAAAAAGGATGCGGAGGACGGACTTGTCGACTTTTACCCCAAAACTACCTAAGTGGATTTGTCGACTTCTTGCCCAAATTTTTTGCATTTTCCCCAAAAAATGTCAAATTTGGCACTATGCGATATGGGCATGTGAGGTCAAAAAATTTATGGAAAATGATGAAAAATGTGTGGGAGTATCCCCCTTCCCCCGATGACGTTTCCGGGCCTAACTCGGAATTTTCATATTTTGGACTTGTCGACTTTTAGAGTTCGACGCCTCAATTGGTCGAATCTGACCCCATTAAACAGTTGGTAGTGATACCCATTGATCACTTCAAAGCGGCACCGCTGCTGGGAGTGGGAACCACAGGTTGAGTGGATGGTAACATTTAAAGCAGAGTTGTTAGAATTACTGAACTTTTTTAAAAGTATATGTAAATGTAAAGTATTTCTTTTTTACTCACCACAAAGTATAGAAAACGTAAAATACTTTTTTTTTACTCGTACGTACGCGTAAATGTGGGTACTTTTTGTGAGTGTTGAAACAACTACTTTTCTTCATAGAATGTGTAAAAGTGGGCACTTTTTCATACGTGTACAGCACAACGTATGTTTTTCTATAAGCAAATGACAGATTATATAGTTTTCAAGGTCTCTTTTTTGTAGGAGATAAAAATCATCGTTCTCCCGACTCGTTTACCACATCGATTGTCTCCACAACCATTTCGATTTGGTCGCGAAATTTGAAATTTTTAAAGGCACTACCCCCGCATATCTAAAATATTCAATGGAACCACTCCTGTAAATACATAGCAGTGTAGTTACTTTATAAATATGTCCCACATTGAATTTTCATAAATACATTTTCCGTACGCGTACGCTTTGAAAGTGTACGCGTACAAGTGCGTACGGTATTTTTTTGAAAAGTATATGTAAATGTATTTACCGCGTACTCGCGTACGCGTATTTTTTGAGTAAACGTACGTACCTTTGAACAACTCTGATTTAAAGGGATGGGTGAGCCAAGAAACTATTACTCGATAACCGCTTGGAACAAACTTCTTGGTATTTGAATAGGATATGGTTTCATGTCGGGGCTTATAGTTTAAGGACTAGCTCGATAACTATCGATTTTAGCAAATCAACAATCAAAATGATCGGGACAACCTAAAGATTCCATGTTTGAAATCGGATTACCTACTGATGCCTGAATTCATAATGCCGGTTTGACCCAGTTTTTCACAATGAAAAATCAATTTTTCTGAACATGCTACTGGAAAAATTATATCAATATCTTTTTTCAAACAAAAGTAATAGCACTTCAAATTTTCACCTATCATCGATGTGAAAAAAAGCGGGAACAACGATGTACACAAATTCAAAACTCCATATCTGAGCCATTTCTCAGCCGATTTTCGCCAATAAACAACTAAAATAATCAGAAATACTTGGAGATTTCATTTCTTAGTTCAGCTTACCGTTAGCTTCACTCTAGTCATCCATAAAATGAATGTAAGTTGTTGACTGAAATAATTTTAGGGCCATATGGATCATCTTTGTCCAAAGTAATGACAGCATCTTCAGAGCAAAATTCTATTTTTCATTTTAAATGTTTACAGATAGAACCTCATAACTGTAATCTCTAGGTTGTCCCGATTATTTTAGCTGTTGAATGGCTAATCAGTATATTCCTTCAGACCCACCCTACCCTATCTCCAGTCAGGGGGTTGATAAAAAGGTGCCTTCAATTTTCATGTTAGACCCGACGAAACCATATCAAAATATCAAAAAAAATTTCCTAAGCAGTTCCCGGGTTGTAACTAGGGTGTAAAAATATTTTTTTACAGAAAACAGAAATGGAAAAAAAATTCAGCGGCCGGAAAAAGGAAAACAAGGCTGGAAAACCGGAAACGGAAAAATGAAATTTGCACGGAAATAGAAAAAATTGCTGGAATTTTGCCGGAAAATGGAAAAAAAAGTGCTGAAATTTGCTGGAAATGGTAAAAATTCTGAAATTTTGATGAAAAATTAAAATAATAACATAATTGAAAACCTGCATGCATGTTTACCAGTTTGGCTTAAACAGAAAACAGACAGTTGAGCCAGAAAATGGAATATGAGATGGAAAAAACAGAAAATTGTACCGGAAAACGGCAAAAAAGCTGGAAAATTTGAAAATTTAGCCGGAAAATGGAAATTGAGCCGGAAAACGGAAACGGAAAAAAATTTAGTGGCCGGAAAACGGAATGGGAAACGAAAAAATTCAGCTGCTGGAAAACGGAACGGAAAACAGAAAAAATTTGCCTTCGCAAAGCGGAAACGGAAAACTGAAAACGGAAATTTGACACCCTAGTTGTAACTGCGTGCTTCGTGGCGAACACCGCCTAAAAATTCTACCTTCCAGTAAACCTGTGATGTGAAGGGGGCTGAGTATAAATGGTTCAACTTTGATGCCCAACTTTATATGCCATTCGCTACAGGACACTTTTGTTATTAGTGGTGTGCTCATGCACACGCTTGGAATTAGGTTTAGAACTGGACCGGACTCATAAAATGAGGTTAGCATAATTGGAATTGGGTTTCAGCATCCATGTGCCTGTAACATAATTTCAACTGGCCACGCAAAGAACAAATATGTACTGGACACACGTGTACTAAAAAATTGTTTCCATTTGTGATAATGTGATACATGGACTACCGCAGTCTGGAAGACTTGCCTACATTTTGGTGTTTGTTAGGGGGTATTTGTTTACTGCAGTTAATTCAGCAGAGATCACACTATGTAGCTTGTATTTCTGGGATTTTTGTGATGCTTTCTGTACTTGAGCTTAACCAATGCCTCTTAATTAACATTAAAGCCAACGCTGAATGTGTATATGTGAATGAGTGGAACTGTACCTGGGGGCAGTCCCAGACTCTGTAAAATGCCCTGTAAAAATCAAGTGTCATGCAAAGTGTCAAAAGTTCTGTAAAATGCCATGTAAAATGGCAAATGTCAAACATGGCAAACGTATGCAAATTGCCATCTTCAAGGCCATTTGACATGATGTTTGACACTTGCATGACATTTGACATTTTACAGGGCATTTTACTTGGTCTGGGATTGGCACCTGGAGGTTCATTGCATGCTATGCTTCCATACATGTAAGTAATCAATGTGAACATGCTTAATCTTATGCTTTATGAGGTGCGCTAGTTATCAGAAAAAATAGTTAGAAGTTAGATCTACTGAATTGTTGGTGGAATGATCTTCAGAAAACATGTTAATTCATCAGAAAAGTTCTCATGCTCTTTTTATGGCGATTGTCAGCGCGGTACATTAAGCAGGGCACACGATTCAGAAAGTGTATCCACCAAAAAAAACTATTGAGAAAATATTTTCTTACCTATTTCATTTTTCATTTCAATAAGGTTCACCACAATTGGCGTCGGGCGTCATGGGTACACAACACATACAAAAAGAAAATAGAAAACTTCAGCGGTACAACTATGCGGAAACTAAGTTGAGCAGAATAGTTTGAACCGTAAGTACAGAGGGATCAAATACGATCAAATACGATACGATACCTATGTATCGATTTACCTAGGGTTTCCTATTTCGTCAGAAATTTTCGTGAAATTCAAAGAAAAGAATACGCGTTTACATACGCAAAGCCAGAAAATAATGTGGAGAAACAGGGTTTTTTCGAGGGGGGTAATTCGAAGGGGTAATCCGAGGGAATATGTCGAGGAAATACGGTATTTATATATATATATATATAAAATATACGTATATAGGTACATTTATTTTAAATTTATATGTTTGTGAACCAGTCAGTGGAGTTTGCTATCATATTTCGTTGTTTTTTTAATAAGCATTATAATGCCGCCAATGAACTCAACCTAATGACTTGCCTTAATTGCCGACAAATTTCCACCTTTCAGGCGCGCATGCTCGACTTCTCCTGGTGTCCCCACACCCAATCTAGCCAGAACCTAAATTCAATCTCCTACCACTCTAATTATTTTTACAAAATCTGAAAATTAAGGAAAATGACCGAGACCGATACGATGACTGCCAGCCAATGTGGTGGAGCCGCGACGAAAAGCTCCAAGTACCAAGTTCCGGAGGGTTTTCGACCCCTCTTGGAAAGTCTGGCCAGGGAGGTGCTCAGAAACCAGCCGAGCGACATTTATGAGTTCAGCGCAATGTATTTCGATCGCCTGCTGCAGTACAGGACTGGTCAGTTTTGAAATTTCGCCAGAAATTTTTTGAACTTCCCGTACTGATTTGTTGTCTGTAACGTATGCAGACCTTGAAAAATACAACAATAATCACTATGTACCTGTAAGAGTCTATAGACTTATATACCGTATTTGCTTGAATAGTTCCCCCCTTGAATAATTCCCCCCTCGAATAATCCCCCCCTGTAAGACAAGTGAGGAAATAATAATTCCCCCCTCGAATAATCCCCCTTTAAAGATTTGATTAATTTCTTATACCTAATTTGGCATTTTATTGTGTTTATAAGGTGTATTTCGTGAAATGAGTTGATGGAAACATGTTTGATAAGTTTGACGAAATTATAATTCCCCCCACCCCTTGACTAATTCCCCCCTCGAATAGTTCCCCCTCAAAAATGTCTGATGAAATAATAATCCCCCAGGGGATTATTCAAGCAAATACGGTAGTTATGTCGATGGTATAAAACAGGTTCAAACGTAACACAGTCATTGTCTTTAAGGTGTGTTCTGCATTGTCCAGATCAGAAACCGCACCACGGACGTGTAAAATGTGACTCACCTTCTTCTAATAGAAGGCGGCTTCTATTTTTTTGTTATTTTTTACCCGCCTTCTATTGGAGACTACATTCAATTGGAAGCCAACCTTTATCACCACTTTTCCAACTGGCATGTTTTGCCAAAGGTTAACTACTTCACATATTCATCGAGTGTCAATTCAAATGACTTTTCATAGAAGCCACTTCACATTTGATCGTCACAATGGCACCAAATTGATGGATCGAAGCCACTAAATATCAGCATTCACAGAAATTTTATGGCATCCATTTGACACTATTCCAGCAATATTTTACCCTAAGATCGCCTTTCTATTAATGGCCCAAGTCAAAAGAATGCGAAAATGCACTACATAATTAAATATTTTAGCAAAAACACTTTTTCCAGAGGGTTTGACATAGTAACAAATGCATACATAATCTTGTCCAGCCATATCCAGATCACAATGGCAATGTGCCCATTGGCGATGACAGTGAATACTCGAAATTCAAGCGTGATATAAAAGAGCATGCCCATCAGAGGCAGTTGATTTCAGCGGATAAGTTTGTCCTTGGCGCGCCGCCAGCGAGAAAGCAGATTGAAGACCAAGAAACCAATGCGAATAACAACAACAATGAAGTGGAAAAGGTTGGTATTTTTCACCACTGTATTTGCGAGTGAATGAAAAACTGTGTTACACTTACACTAGGTAGCTAGCTAGCACCAGCACTGCTGAATAGTGATGTTTAAGGCACCGGGAAATAAATATGGCACCGCACCGCACTGGCACCTGTGCCAGTCCTTAGAAAGGGCAACTGCACTGGCGCTTTGGACACCTGTCAAAAAAGACACCGGAACTGGCAGTGGCAGGGCACCTCTGGAAATCGCAAAGACATCGCACCAGAATCGGTGCCCTTCGGTGCCCAGCACCGGGGCACCGGTGCCCCAGTGCCCTTACATCCCCACTGCTTGAATAACTCCCCAAATCACACATTAACCACAGCTTCTGTGTGTGTAGGATGCTGAGCCAGAAGGTGATATCGAAGAGACTGCAAAGCAACTGAGCCGCGAAGCCACCCCCGAGATTGAGGACAAAGAGTTCGCCCAGGAGGATGCACAGATGCAGGTTGGATGTTTGTGGAGCTCTCTTTTGTAGGAGCTATTGATATTGGATGCTAAATGTGTGAAGGTCATTGGGTTAAAGTGAAAATGTGCTGGTTCTTTCAATGCATTCAATCTTTCAGGATGCTGAAGCAGATGCTGAGTCTGGAGCTGAGGCTGAGCCCGCTGCAGAAGCTGACAAGGAAGCTGAGATTGAAGAGTAAGTTTTTTCAGCTGTTCCTCAATGTACACAGTCTGTTGTTTCCAGCTGTGCACATGGACAGACATGCAGATACATTTTTGCTGCATTTTGTTCCATCACACATGAAACTCTCAACTCCAAAGAGAACATAACTTATTCATTTAGTGCTGGACTTTGGCCAGGTGTGGAAATGTTATGGGAATGTCCTGGTGCCAGGCCAGGACATGGGGACTGGGGTACTGATGTGCTCCAGTGCAGGATTGTAGTGAATGCAGGCAGTTTCCCATAACGTGGTGCCCCAGGCCCAGACTGCTATCAATGAAATATGAGGTTACATCAAGATAAATACTGTCAAAAATGACAATTTCCAAATACAGTCCATGAACACACTAGGAAAATGAATGTAACTGCTCTTCATCGCTATCAATAAAAATGAGGTGGACTAAACCCATAACATAAAAATTACCACCACCCACCGAATAGCATGAAGGACCAACAGAAACTGCACACAGCAGCTACAACTATTCAGAGCATGTTCCGCATGGCACATGCCAAGAAATGCGTGGACACTCTGAAAAAGCAGAAACTTGCACATGCTGCAGTTAAGATTCAGGCTGTTTTTAGGTATTAGTTGAGTTTGAAAATTTATTTTCCTTGTGCTTAGTTTGAGGAGGCTCCTAGGACAAGTTTCTGTGTTATATTGGCCCTACACACACTAGTTAACAACCAAAAGTTTTCACACAAACTAGTTTTTAACACATTCGAGTTTCTCAAGTGTTGATTGACATCAAATATCATTCATTATGATTAATACAAATGTTCAAAACAGATTTATCAGTTTGAGAAATTTCAGTTGAGAACTAGTCAGTGTGCTTAGGCACATTGTGAAGAAAGCACACAGAACTCCTTAAATTAGCCACCAGGAATTATTCACGCCTCTGCTGTTCCCCAGCCATTTTTTCCACTGTGCTCTGCTCTGTCTGGTCATTTTACAATTTTTTTCTTGGTAAAGCAAGGTTTTGGTAAGAAACACAGTGGCATACAGAGCTGATAAATGCATATTGTCTGTTTCGCAGAACGAGACCAAATTTTTTGTTGCTTTGTGCCAAGTTCTCCAATTATCTATCCACCCCAATTATCCACATATCATTTTGTTCCAATGATCCTGTTCCATATTATTTGGTACCATTTGAGTTGGTCCCATAAAATTCATATCTATTGAAATTCAGAAATTTGGATTTTTTTCCAGTTTTTTGTTATATTTATCATGAAATTCAGGGGAGATTTTGGACGTAGTTCTCTTCAGTAGACATTCATTTGTTTATTGTGGGACTAAAAAATGACCTGAAACATAAGTATGTACCAGAATCATTGAACCTGAATAATTTAATGGGAGCCGTATCCGCCACCGACATAAGTTCCTGCAGTGTTTGAAATGCTTTTTGGTTAAGTGAGCAGCAAGTCATTGGGGCTGTACACACTAGTCTATCAGTATGAAACGTCGAGCGTTTTTGCAAACTGTTTTGTACTAAAAAAACGCAATATACGTTTCATAATGGTAACCTAGTGTGTATGAACATAAAATCTCCTCTGGATCTTATTTGAGGATATTCAGAAATGATAATAATTCAATAAAATGCTCATGGACTTTCACAAAAATGCTAACACAAAGTCATCCTTAGGCACTGTTTACACGTTTTTGTGATGACTCCAATGACACTTAAAAGTTCATGGGATTTAGCATATTCAATAAAGATTCTATTGAATTTTTAGGTATTTCTGAGTAGTTGCAGGCAAACTTATCAGCGCGGTACCCATGAAAATTGATAAGCATGGTGTTGATTTGCAGACAACCCAAATTAAAAATCTACCTCACATCCCACCAAACCAATCCCTTTCCTTGTCCAGTCAGCACATTCCCCCACAATCCCTTCACCCAACCCCCTACCACTCACAGGGGCTTCGCCGTGCGCCAGCATGTCACCTCCGAGGAGGGTGCCGTGCCCAGTGCCGAACCAGAAGCTGATGCCGCTGCTGAAGATGATGTGAAGGGGGATGAAGCTGAGGAGGAGGGCAAGGAGGATGCAGCTGAGGAGGGGGGCAAGGAGGATGCAGCTGAAGAGAAGGAAGAGAAGGAGGAGGGTGAAGAGAAGCAGGCTGAGGAGGAGGCGGCTGAGGAGAAGGAGAAGGTTGAGGAGGAGGTTGAGGAGAAGAAGCAGGAAGAAGAGCAAGGGGAGGCACCGTCAGGGGATGGTGATGCAACAGCAAAGGCTGCGGATGCTGAGCCAGAGGCACCAGCAGGTAAAATGGTGATTTGTCTTCTGCACTTGGTGTGGCAGAGATTGCGGTGAAGAGATCATGCCAATTATAAGTTGTGATTGGAGATAAAACTGTGTAGGTGGAGGTGCATTGAGCGTGCTGAAAACAATTTAAATGAACATTTATATCTTCCTTAGAAACACACAAATGAAACACAACTGAGTAGATAAAAAACAGTTCCTAGGTGCATTAAAAATTGTTCAAACTGTACTGCAAGTAATAATGTAGACTCTTCAAATTTCAAAACTCTTCTACAGGTTTTTATGATTGGTACAGCTGCAATGCATTTCTTGGCATTGGATGTTAGATATTCAAAAATTATTATGTGTATTTTAGTAAATATTTTATATTGACCAATACAACAGTATTTTGTTTACTTCCCAACTGTCAAACAAACTGAACCTAAAAAATCTGTACAGTCATCATTTTACTCAAAAATAGGAATTGTTTTGGATCAAGGACAATACAGTTTCATTTAGCCTGTAATCAAACTTACACACACAGAGCCATCAGATGAAGCTGAACCAGATGACGGCAAAACATCTGAAGACCACCAAAAAGATGCAGAGCCAGAAGCAACAAAGGAAACTGCAGAGACACAGGATGCAAAACCAGCTGATGAAGATGGCCATGATGAGAGCACATTGCCCAAAGCAGAAGCTACTGAGAAGGGTGAAGATGCTGAGGTCACTGAGGAGGCAGCTGGTGAAGACAGTGGAAAAGAGGCAGCTGATGATGCTGACGCAGGTGACAATGATGCTGGCACAGCTGATGATGCTTCCGAAACTGCTGCAGAACAAAAAGTTGAAGAAACAGTTGAAAGTGAGTTCAAATTTTGTTGCCGGAATCCAAATCCTCACATGGATTCCAATGCAACAGGTGCTGAGCACACTGCTGAAAAAGATTCAAAGGAAGATGCTGCAGGGGCTGAAGCAGACACATCACAGAAAGCTGAGGAGGCAGAGGAGGGTGACAGTGAGACAAAAGCTGCTGAAAGTGAAGATGCCAAAGAAGATGAAAGTGAAGTGCCTGATGGTGATGCTGGTAAAGCTGGTGATGATGATAAAGGTGATGATGCAGAGCCAAGTGGTGATGCAAAAGGTGAAGCTGATGAAGATGCCAAATCTGAAGAGGCCGGTGATGATGCCAAGGATGAGGGCGACTTATCCAAGGAAAAACAGGCTGAGGATGAACCAGCTGCTGAGCCAGAAGAGCAAACTGCAGGGGCAAAAATTGTTTCATATATTTCAAACATTGCACACAACATTGTCCACCCACAGGAATCAGCTGCAGAGACTGCAGAAAAAGATGAGAATAAAAGTGAGGGTGAAGGTGAAGGCAAAGAAGCTGATGCAGGTGATCGAATCTTTTGTTCAATTAATTGTCTACATGGTAAAAAACAGATATCATGCACTCAGATGATGACAAGTGCGTAGCAAAAGAAAGTGGTGATGGAGAGACTGAGACAGATGCTTGTAATGAAGAGACTGAAGATAAGAAAAGTGATGATGAGCAAGGCTCTGGTACCATTGCTGATGAAAAGAAAGGTTTGTTAACTCAATGTAAAATTACTAGTGGATAGAACAGAATGAGTCTGACCCTAGCCTTGTAATAAATAAATATAAGGATCACAAAATTTTCAATACACAGATGATGAGGAATCTGTTTCTGATGTAAAATCGAATAAGGAGGATGCAGATAAAGGTAGTAAATAGTTGGTTAAGCAAATGTGTTTTGAATACTTATAATTTCAGCATTGAACACAGATAGCGAGAAGCCTGACAATGGTGGGAAAGATGAAAAGAAGGAACATAAAGCAGATTCTGCTACTGATGATCATGATCATAATGATGATGCAGATGGCAAAACAGAGGGCCATGATGACAGGTGCAACATTTAACCTTCCATTTAGTTTGGTTATTCAAAATTCAACTGGTTGTTTTGATAATTGGTGGCAATTTTTCAAAAATTTGCCCTTGCAGACACAAAGAAAGTGGAAAAGTTCAGGATCACAAGGAAAAGTGAATGCAAGTTTGGATCACAAGAATTTATTAGTAGTGCTTGACAAAACAGATTTATCAACCCACAGGTTGAGCTGTCAGTCAAATGCCACTACACACATAAAAAACTATTGAATTATTTAAACCATAAGTGTGGAGAACAAGTGCATAATGTTGAGCTAGTGCTGAAAAACCACTAGATAATCAAAATGTAATAACCTTTAATGATTTTTTAATCAGTTGCATTCCTACTCATAGTGTTACTCTGATTAATTCTACTTTCAAAATTAGTTCTTTTAATACACAACCTTCATACATTACTACATAAAAAATGTTGCTGTTGTTTACTGCATAGAAGTTATGTCTGCCATTTTTAAGCGGTTTTATATTGAATGTGCACTTCTGCGTAGGCTTGGCTTTAAATGATTAGGAAATACTTAAACATTGTATTTTCTTATTGCTGACAGTATGTATGAGAATATACAGATTTCTCATATTCTCCATAATAGATTTGTGGTAAGTGAATGTGGTTGCATTTCTGAATGGGTTACTTATCCTAATTCATGTTTTGTTACAACTTATTACGTATAGCATGTGTCCTATATGAGAAATGGAAAGAAGCTTTACAGCATAATGACAGATAAAAAATGAAACAACGATTCGGTTGCGACAAATGACAAATTCAAGAGAATAGACATACCAATTTTGCAATGCTTAGACATATCAATCAACCCCTGAATTGACATGTTGAAAGCACTAATCGATATCTACCTATAATGTTTACAAAATATATTTTAAGAGCTCGAGTAGTTTTTGTTATATGAATTTTACATCAAGATTTCACAATTTGTTGTGAACCTTTTTTTGGAACTGTCAACAAATTTGATGTAACATTTATATTTCGTAAAATAGTGGAACTTTTTGAATATTTTTTTGACACAATATAGGCATCAGTTATTGCTTTCAACATGTCAATTTAGGGGTTGATAACTTGATATCTCTAAGCGTTCTTGTGAATTTGTAATTTGTTGAGACTGAATTTTTATGCGTCGCTATGCTGTAAATCCTCACTGTAGGCTTGCGTGAGGAAAACCCGATATTTAACCACAGCGGTTCGTAACCCATCCATTCGTAAGCCAAACTATGTCGGTTGTAAAGCCAAAGTACCTCGTTTGTAAAGCCGCAAGTGTTTTTATTTTTCATTCGTTTCGTCACCCATAGTGGGTCGTTATTTAACCCTACTGTGTCGAAATTTAAGCCATATTTACGCCGCAATTCTACTTATTCATACTTGTATTCAGTTCATACTTAAATTCTCCAATACATGCCAGCCAATACTATATTTGCATGGCAATCCATAAGCGTCAGATGTATTCTCACGGTGACCAAATCTCAGGTCACAGGGTCAAATGTCACTGCAGTAAAACACGTACGTAAAAAATCATAGCGGATTTACAGATTCCTAAATATATGCCATTTGCAATCTACCTAAGGCAACAAATTAAATTGTCCACACGTGTCCATACCAGACGCACATATGTATGATGCAAAAAATGCCTGTCATCTCACCGCCACTTATATTTCCCTCTTTCTTCATATTTATGTGTACATGGGTTGTACGTATTTATATTTATATATTGTATTGCGGCTTACGAAACGACACAATGGCTTTTTTAACTATACACTTTGGGTTAAATATCGACGCACTTTCAAAAGTTCAATGAGGCTTTTTTAACAACATACTTTGGCTTACCAACCGAGGTACTTTGGCTTTACAACCGATGGGTTAAATATCGGGTAGGTTAAATATCGCTATACTCTCGGCTTGCGTTTATGTGTCTATCTTTTATATGTATTTGCAAACAAAGCAACATACACAGCAAAAAGGTGTGTGTTCCACAGACTTCCATCAGCTTCACGAAATTTATGTTGAACTGTCTTCCACACGCTTCACCTCGCTTCACGCGCTTCCAAAATTGTGGAAAACACTTCCCGATGCTGGCGATTCGACACACATCACTGATGTAATGCAGCGTCAGCAACATATTGAAATGTGTGAAGTGCCTTCATGCTAATTTTCATGAAGCGTCGGGAAACGTCAGCTTGATGACAGTTGAAGTTGGTTCACAGGGCATTTTTTGCTGTGATAAGCGTCACTTCTTTCAATTGCGTACCCATAATACTGGACATTGTCAGGAGGTCCATAATATTCCGACAATCTCATTTCAAGCATTTTGCTTTTATTTTTATGTAATTAATCGCCCTGCTCCATTTATAATGCCTATACTCGCATTCAAAACTCACTATTATAGATAGGACAGGTAAGTATGTAGGTGAATGAGGTGTGTGACCCATAAAAATAGTTTATGTTCATTTGTCCATCCCATATGAAGTATTATTAAGATATTAGTCTCCAATCTATGTATGCTGCCACATTTTTGCAGCATTGCTGTGCTGCATTTTCTGGATATGTCTATCGTTTATACTGTGGCAATTGTCTATAATTTGTATATGTGATCGAGAAATTTAGGTAGGATCAATAACTTTCAAACACTGACAATTGCTACTTAAAATATTTATAATAATCACCCTAACACTTAAACATAATATAGATATCATAACTTAGTTTTTTATAAATGGATTCAACATTTTTGCACACCAATAAGTGATCAGATCACTGACTGAAAATCAGCACTTTGAGTTTTATTCAAGATCTGCATAATCAGTAGGATTACTTTTGTTAATTGAGCCTTGCGTTTTTTAGTTTGATGGAATAGTTGGTGCCCAAACTGGTAGAAAAATAGCGGACACATTTGAATACTTAAAAATGACCTACACATGCTACTACTGGGATATTTGTATACTCCAGTTACTTTATGCCCTGCACGCGTGGCTCCCCCTGGAACAGTGCCAACGATTTCTTACGCATGCGATTTCCAAAGAAAGTTGAAAAAAATCATCTCTGATATAACGCTACATGTTAACTTATTCACAACAATGATTTTTTAACCTTTTATACAAAAATCGCATGCTTTATAGTTATTGGCACGCTTTCAACGTGAGACATAAATGAGTGCGAGGACAGAGCATCATGTCCGCCGAGTATATCAGTTTGAGTTCCAATCGTTGATTTTCGGAGGAGCATATCCCTGTGTGTTGGGCATCAAAATGTACAATCTACCGTATTTCTTCCAACGAAATGCTGAATAAAACCCACAACAGATTTTGTGGGCGGGAAAACACGTGATATTATATTTTGGTACATTGACATCCTTCGTTAGAAGTGCAACTGATCTACTAGCATGCATTTTATTGAATGGGAGTTATGTTTATTACAATTCGTTTTGGGAGATATGTGGTCCCCGTAACACATGGTAAAGAGCACGGGTGTCATGTCGTTCGGTGAGATGGGAGAACATCGCTGGAGTGTGAAAACTCGTCTTAGCTATCTGCCACGCTTTTTATAGTCCGTATTGTTGAACTCGCGGCAAAGAATATGTTCGTGAAGCGGCTTCGTGAAGGGGTGGATGCGCGTGAAGCGGCCTCTGTGAAGTTACTTCCACACACTTCCACACGCTTCACGATTTGGGGTGAAGTATCTTCCGTGTTTCGTGAAGTGTTTTGTAGCATCCGGAGGCACAGTGAAGTGTCTTCACGCTCATAGTGCCCAAATGGATGAAGTCACTTCACGACACTTCACCATGCATCACACGCCCATTTTTGCATATATGTTAATGATTTATTTGACAATTTCTGGCATAGATTGGCTGTTACTTTTTTTATCATTGTAGCATCATTTTTAGGAATTTAGCATCGCAAATGATTACGTAAATACTTATTGCAGCATTGCCTTCCGTCTGCATAGTGTTTCATGCACGGGTACGATGAGATTTGAGCGACGCCTTGGGCACTCCCTCCAAGACCCTGTAAAATGTCATGCAAAGTGTCAAAAGTCATGTAAAATGCTATGTAAAATGACAAACGAAGTTTTGCCACAAGGTCTGAGAGTGGCATTTGTTTGCACAGCATTGCTTCAAAAAGAACACATCTACAAATTATTTAACCCGAAGTCTTGAACACAACAATTCGAAAATTCAGCCGTCCGGATCAGTCCACAATTTCATATTACCTAGTGCATTTCTTGTTTGATTGCCAATCAAAGCGAAATACTTATTCCCCATCTTTATCTTTAGGCAAATATCGTATTTATTTCACCATTGAACGTAATTAGGTATATTCTTCATGCAAGAGTCTTTTGATAAAGTAAATAAGTTTGCATATTCAGAACCGAACCGCTACTCCATTGTGTTAATGATCTACTGTTGACATTACTGATTTAAGGCATGCAGTGTGTTAGGTCATGCATACAGTATTTCTTTTTCAAATAGGTACCGTATTTCCTCGAAATACCCCCCTCAAAATGGGCACTATTAATTAATAACACCCCCCCCCCCCCACTCGAAACACGCCCCCAATTGAGTGTAAAGTGAACGCCAATGACAAAAGCTACGGTTTATGACCCGGGCCTTTGTTGCGTGAGAACATGGTTTATACCATCTACATACATATATAAGGCTCTAGACTCTTATAAATAATGGTTTTTGTTGCATTTTTCTACGTCTGCGTACGTTATTTATACTGGGAGTTCAAAAAATTCTGGCGCAATTATAACCCCCCCCTCGAATTACCCCCCCTCGAAATTCCCCCTCAAAATTCTCACTCTGAAAAAATAAACCCCCTGGGGGTTATATCGAGGAAATACGGTACAAGGAAATGAAAGGCCAGTTGCATTTTTATCATATTACAACAGTTATCTTAACATTGATATTTGAAAAGTAATTCAGAAATACAGTATGCTTGTCGCTATTAGCAGGATTATACCTAGGTCTGAAGATTTGTGTAACGAGTGCACGTTTTTTTCATTTTCTCCGAGTGATGTGTGTGTTCATTTTGCCGGTACTGTCGCAGCTTTTAGAGCCTCTTGCTCAAGTCAGTTTTGCTCTAGCATATTAATGTATTCGCGTTGTTAAAGGTGCACTGCGATGCAGAAAAAGTAAGAATACAAAAATGGATACCTTGGTTAAAACAGAAGCAGTGCAGCTTTAACTTGCCCGTGCCCTGGTTTCATGTTGAATTCGATTGTAGATCACATTTTTAGCCATTCTATTAATTTATAATCCACACATTGAATATTTAGTCGAGAAGGCATTGATCTTTCATTGTGACCATGTCCAATGAATGAACACTTTTTACTGTAGGTAGGGCAACACCAAAATTCTTGAAGGTGATATAACTCGCACGCACCACCACAGAAAATGTGTACCCAAGTCTAAAAAAAGAGGTGTGTGATTGTGGAAAAATGGAGATGAGGGCAGGGTACCTATTCCAGGTCTACCATAATATTCATTAATCCATGCTAGTGAATAAATCAATGCCTTTCTCCCCATGCGCATAAGCTGCACTGATTAGCAGCGCGTCAAATCAGTAGCGAGAAAACCATTTTTTATGCCCTCTGCTTAATCCAAGACGCATCCGATTCTGTCGACACGCTAAGCATTAATTGTTTCGTGGATGTGATTTTCTGTTCAGCTACGCGTTACAATATTTTTAAATTAAATATAGCATTTGGATTATTTTGCCGAATTTTTTTCTGTGCGAAGCCGCTCTGAAGGTGCGGTGCTAAAAAAATTGGAAATTGGGGAAAACTCCTCGTTCGAGCGAGTTTCTGCCTATGAATAAAAACATATTTATCCCGGCAATAGTTTGAATCTAATGTCCACCGGCTCAAAATTCAGATAAAAGTTCTGCAATTAGTGGGTGAACACCAAAAACACTTAAAAATCAGTTTCACTCTGTTCAGGGACAAAATTCAATAAACCCATTACGCTTGTTCATGCCAACCAGCCAATCTGAACTACCTAGGTATATTTGTTCGGGCTAATAAAAACGTGTTGGATCAATTCAATTTCGTCCCTGTTGTATCAAACGCGGCTGATGTGCCCTATTTGGAAAGGCCACTGGTAGAAGTGTTATCAATTGTTAACAATCAATAGTGAAGTCCCAGACCCTGCAAAATGCCCTGTAAAATGTCAAGTGTCATGCAAATTGCCTAAAGTCTGTGAAGTGCAAACTGTGAAAATGCAACTGTGCAACTGTGAAGTGCTCTGCAAAATGTGAATGTACGTTCGCCATTTTCCAGGGCATTTCACATGACTTTTAAGAATTTACATGACATTTTACATTTTACATGGCATTTTACAGGGTCTAGGATCGGCACCTGTGCGAGTTTCGAGGCGCAACTACCGCATTGATATTCGTTGCACTGTGCTTGGGTAAATTTCGTGAGAGATGCTGAAGGCTTGCCAATTTTGGCCCGGGGTATTCCCACAATGCACACGCAATTTTTATAACATTTGCTATTGTTGATGTGAGCTGCGGTGAATTACAGCAAAATAAATGTACCAAGAAAAAGTATATGTTGTTTGTTGTACAAAAATAGAGAAACGAAACGCAGATACATATAAATTAGAAGAATAAAAAACGTAATTAAGAAGGGCAGTGAATAAAAACACGCAAATTTTGATATCTCGAACATGAGATAAAGGCACCAAAAACCTCATTCAAAAACACATCGAGATGAGATTTGGCGGATGAATGAGTGGAATGAATTTAATGTAGAACACAACGCGTTTGTACCAGAACATTTCAATTGGAAAAAAGTTACCGGTGAATATTTTTAATATTGTAATAATTACCAACACAATGTGATTAGCATTGAAAAATGGGTGATTTTGAGAAATTACAATTCAATATGAATAGGTATATTATTTTAGATTTTTTCAATGCTAGATTTAATTGAAGAAATGCGGAATGTTTCATTGATCAAATTGACCTGAAATATGCTGCAATAGATATACAATATTATTTAACAAATTACAGGTAAAAATAGATTTGCCAAATATTCTCGAAAAAGTCGCCCTAGCGAAAGCCATCTCATTGAATAACTGCCCCATGTGAGGGATATTGAGTAGAGTTCAAACGGGATTGACTTTTGGGATCGGGATTGTTTTTTTTCTTCAGATTTTTGAATCCTGAAAAACTTTATTGAAAAGTCCCCTTGAATATTTTACTTGAATTCACTCCCCCGTAATAATAAGGTGTCTGAAAAAAGGAAACTTCCAGGTAGAGTGGCTCTTGAATATAAATGGCATATCCTTCCCTCGATTTGTTTCGCGATGGCAGCCTAATATGATATTTAACGCGAATTTTTAAATGAAAAATACACTGGATGGAACGAAATCGATGGATAATAAGGGGATAAAGCATCAATGTATTAAATACCTCTAATCATCAGCAGAAGCATGAGCTTTTCGTGATAAAAACCAGCCACACAAAGAAAAAAAACGAAACTTGAAATTCATCAGAGACAACCCAGGCTAAACTCTGGGCGCAGCTACAATCCGTGAACCCGATGCCTCTAATCTTTGCAACGTGAATCCGGCCCAACCCTCATTTGTTTTCCCCTCTATTTTCAACGCATTCTTTTTCAGGTGCATCAACAACGCAACCACAAGTGCGACTGAGAATATCAATATCAGACCCATTGCAGACAGTAGCATTTTGGCAGTGCGCGGCTGCAGGCACATGGTCGATTTGTGAGCGTCTATTTTTGGAACGTTGCCAACGTGGGTGAGCCGAGAACGGAAATCGTCGGTGTCAGCGAGATACACGGGCATGTCGTCGTCGATGTCGAGCACGTTCAGCTTCTGCGCGGACACGTCCACGTTGAGAAGGTCGCGCTCGCTTGAAGGCGACCAGCGGCGGTGGCGGCGGGTGAACGGCACCGCCCCCAGACACGTGTCCGTGCTTCGCTGCGAGTGCACACAATCAAATTACAATCGTAGTATTTACCAATTTCTTCGAAATACCTCCAGGGGAGTTTATCATTTCGCCAGCAAATTTGGGGGGGGGGGGGTTAATTCGAGGGGGGCTTATTTAAGGGGGGGGAATTCGACGGGGGCTTATTTAAGGCGGAAGGGTTATTATTTCATCAGAAAATTTTGTGATGTATCGTAGTAACGAATAGGCCAAAACATACCCAAAACTGGTAATAAATGAGACCAAGCAGAATATATTTGGACATAAAAATATAGGGATATATCTACACAAACATGGGTGGTATTTCTTTTATTAGGAGGGGTGTTATTTTTTCGTCAGGTCGTTCAGACATGGGGATATTTCGAGGGGGGTCAATTCGAGGGGGGGGGAAATTGGAGGTAATACGGTAGATGAAATACTGGAGAGTATAAAGTCTCGATTAAGCCCTCCATCATGTGCTGCTATTACCTAACAGTCTGTAGCCCACCTTGCATATGCCATCCACCTTCAGTGTCAGCCTTATCTGGCACTGAAAATAGACACTCGGCTTGTCGGCAAACTTGAAAACCATTGCACTTTGGCCCGCTGCCAAGTCGGTCGTATACTGCGGTCGGTCGATGAGATCGGTGTCGGTGGCGCAGCCATTTTCATCTAGTATTCTGAATTGGTCCCCGGTGCGGCCGTCGTCCACCGTGCACGAGTGCACCGTCATGCAGAAAATTCCATCGGCTGGAAAAAGTTTACATATTTTCGGATACAATTTGTTTCACGCCACTGCAACTCTTTGAGCGTATGTCATTTAAAAACGGCCTCTACACTTTATTCATCGTTTTTCCTCGAAATACCCCCAGAGGTTTTATTTTCAGAGTGCAGATTTGTAAGGGGTATTTCGAGGGGGTGGGTGGGGTATTTTTCCTCAGCTCGTTTAGAGCTGGGGTATTGCGAAGGGGGGTATTTTTTCCTCAGCTCGTTTAGACCTGGAGTATTTCATAGTGGTATAGTGGTATTTCAAGGGGGTATTTCGAGGTAATACGGCAGCAGCACCCAGTCCCAGAGCATCACTCACTAGTGGGATCGCCCTTGCACGACCAGCGGTGGTAAACGAGCTGGCCGACGGTGGCGAACTGGACCGGCTGTCCGCTCGGCCCGGTGAGCACTTCGTACTTGCACTGGGGCGCCGCCACGGTTTGCGTCAGTAGTTCAGTCGGGATGTTGCTGCGGAGTGTGCGGGGGTACTGTTCGTGTGTTGGGGGAATTATTTAGGGGGGGGGGGGGTATTAAAGAGGGGAGATTATCTTTCGTCGAAATTTTGAAGCATGATTATATTTGATGCCACAAAATATGCTTAATAAACACACTAAAAACATGCCATTTCTGTTCAAATTGGATATTGAAAATTGATTCTATGGCCTTAAAGGGGGAATTATTCGATGAGTGGATATTTTTTTCACTCATATAACAGGGGGGATTATTCAAGCAGGATTTATTTGTGGAGAATAATTCCAGAGGGGGAATATATTATCCTTATTCGTCTAAACAGGAGGATGGGGAATTATTCAAGAGGGGGAATTATTCAAGTAAATACACTAAACATAGCAGGGGGCAACGAAACACGGTCCCTCGCATGTGACTTGTGAGAGTGACCGACCTGTCGTCGAAGCCCTCGGGCATGGACTCGTTGCGCACGTGGGCGGCCAACGTCTGCACGTCTGAATCGGTCCCGCCCAGCACCACCAGCACCTGTTGCAGTTGATCGCCGCCCATCCTGTGTGGGTCAGTGGACTTACTTTTTCAACACCTAATTGTAAGGTTGTGTTGACCGAAAAAAATCAAATTATAATTAATTTTAACATTTTTTGACTCATTATATCATTAAAATTTTTCCGTGTTATGGGTGTGCATGTGCATGCGTACTAGTAATCAACTGCTACACTAGTTTATTATGTTTGTTTACATGCCAGATTTTGGTAAACTCATAAATCGGCTTTGAACGCATTTTAGTTAACTGGAATGAATTACCTATTCTTAATCCCCATTAGCATTCGAAAAATAACCCGTGATTTATATTTTCGAAAATCACAATAAATATAAATAACCCGTGATTTATATATATTTATATTTTTTTCAAATTCTGAGTGATATATTTATATATATTTTTTGAATTTGAAAAAAAATCACCGAGAAAATCACTCATACTGGATACATTTTGGTGCAATGATTGCGCTTTATGACTAAAACATGTAATCTTTGCAAGAGAAATTTGCAAGAGATTTTCTCCAGAAATTCTCTCTCCTCATGTGGAGCATTATTGGGTTAAAATAGTATTTGAAGCAGGTAAATATTGTACTTACACACACTAGTTTTCACCATAACTTTTTTGAAAATTGAAATGGCCAAAAATGGTGAAATGTCTCCATCCAGTTTTCCACTATTGAATGCTGTATATGTTCAGTTTTCACAAATGGAATGAATGTTGGTGGGGTGGCATTGGCTAGTCACTAGTTTGCCACTGTGTTTACCTAATGTGAAAACTCAAATGATGACAGATGGTGATATCACCATCACTTGGTCTTCGTTTTGTATGTGACAATGATGTAAACTGTTTTAGTAACTTTTTTATGTCATCCTGCCATCAATTCTTTTGTCATGTTGTTGGTATAAACATCTATCTTATCTATCTTATAACATACATCTGAAATAAAACATGACTTTCAATAAAAAATACCAATTTGATGTGATCAAAAAATAGAAAATTGAATGCTTATTAAATTGAATTGAATGAAATTTTTTTGGTAGCTCCAACTGAATGAACTTGCACTAAACTTTCTCAGCACACCTGGTACTGCTGCTAGTGCTGAGAACCTATTTGGTCAAACATCCATTGCCACAACCAGGCACTATTGTGTTTTTGAAGTTTTCATTGAATTTTTCTGTTGTGATATTTGCTTTATGTTTTCACTTATAAAATATTGTATAAATGAATACTGCTTGTGGAATGATAATAAATGGACTGTGGGGTATTAGAGTACATTTTTTGTGCTTGCAAATGGTAAATAAAGCCTCGAATATCGCTTGAAATTGAAATATAGCGCAAGTGATTTTTTGCGATTTTTTTCAACCTTAGAGTTATTTTTTCAGTAATTTAATTATATTTTCTGGAGACCTAGAGTGATTTATATATATTTATATTTTTTCCAATGTTGGAGTGATATATTTATATTTTCCAAAAAATCAGTGATTTTTTGAATGCTAATCCCCATCAACTGCAGTTGACGACACATCATTCTGGTAAACTCAAATGTGTTCTGAGCAGATTAAGAGTTTACAAAATTCTGGCAGTAAACTAGTGTACGCTGAGCCAATACATAACAGCTCGCATTAACTCGAGTTTCTCTGCGGATCGGAAATCATCTGCAACACAAGGCCCTCTGATCCAAATCTACCAAAACTCACTTGACGGCCAAATTCATGGTCACCGTTTTATCAGTTTGCATGTAGAAACAGTTGACATGATACGCCCGGTCCACTTTGGTGATAAACATTGGATGGAAGCTGACAATTAGCACCACGGACACGTAGACTCCATTTTGTGGCGCCAATGTCCTTTTTCGCCTCACGCCACAATTTCCAGACAACGCCATTGGAATGGTGAGCGAGGCGTCCTGCGAGGTGGGTCGAAAGTTTCAGCTTTATCAGGTGCCAGTTTTAAGTTTTGCCGTTACTAAAACGAGGGAAACTCGCACGCAGACCCTGTAAAAGTGTCAAATGTCATGTAAAATGCCCTTTGCCCTGTAAACATTTCACCATTTCGCATGGAATTTTACATTACTTTTGACACTTTGCATGACATTTGGCAGGGCATCTTACACGACATTTTACATGACTTTTGACATTCTACATGCCATTATTTACGTTCTCTGGAAGTGGCACAGAAAACCGAGCCCACCGAACACACCTGCGTCAAAGTGGGTCCAGTTCTACAATTCTCGCTATCAAAGCTGCCCTTGGCGAAAATGTTGCCCTGAAAGGGGGTCCTGGTCCTGACGCCCAGAGTGATCGCGTCGGCGCCGCAGATGACGCTTGGCTCGCCCACGACGGCGTTGTCGATCAGCTGCAGCTGGCCGAGCACGGAG
The DNA here is from genome assembly GCA_964036195.1 of Sphaerolaimus hirsutus. NCBI lineage: Eukaryota > Metazoa > Nematoda > Chromadorea > Monhysterida > Sphaerolaimidae > Sphaerolaimus > Sphaerolaimus hirsutus. The sequence goes on along the minus strand of OZ038455.1, from coordinate 11,979,034 downwards.
TTGAGCGCCATGGTCGCCTGTGGTGGGGTATTTGCGAGGTTTTGAACTGTCGGGAGATGTGGGTGCATATTGCAAATCCTCGAAGAAGTCACCCTTGAGTAACTCCCCCCTTCAAAAACGACTGGGGACTTATTCGAAAAATAACCCGCCGGGGACTTCTTCGAGGATTTTAGGTAGTTATGAGTCGCGAGCAGTTGGATACAGTGCGGTCTGGTACGGTGATTTTTTCGGTGAACGGCAATAACTTGCGAATGAAATGAATAAATAAGAGAAGTGAGGTAAACACAGCCTGAGCATCGCAGAAACATAATAATCGGCATTACATTATCTACTTATTTGCAGCAAATCCACTTGATTCGTTGGAATATTGGAATACTGTACTGTGGAAGATGCAACACATGCGTTGCGTGAAATAAACGAATAAATGAATGAAATCTGTGTGAACTAGGTACCTACCTATATTTCAAAAATAAAACGTTGCATTGTCATCAACCGAAGCAATTGTGAAACTGATCGAGTCAATTATCTATGCGTCTAAAATTGGAATTTGTAATTTATCTGCCCTTGGTATTTTGCTGAAAATTGAGTTGACTAACGGTCATTTGACCTTATCAATGACAAACGGATCGAGTAACCTTGCCGCTTATACAATGTAATTCAAAAGATCAAGTTAAGAAGCATCTTATCCCAATATTTTTCATGGACGGACATAATTGCAGGAGATTTCTGTTGCATTTAACAAGCTCACTGTTTTACCTGCCACAAGCAGCTTCATTCAATGAATGCAATAAATGTCACTTAATAAAGTATAGGTATATACTTCATTTCATTAAAAATTTCATTTCAAAATTGGAATTGAAATCAAAATTCATGTTGCTAAAAAAGGGAAGAGAGCATGTGTGACAATTCCTTCCCCCTATGTAAAATACCAATAATTCTGCTCCATAGTATTCAGTACGATAAAAATCATTTTGTTCCAAAAAACAAATTCAACAATAAAACTGACATTTAGTTTCTACTGCAAGTTGATGGAAGAATGATGGTGACAGTGGGGATGGATGGTTTATTTTTGTAATGTATTTTGAGGGGGTATTTTGAGGAAATATGGGAAGCATTTTTTTTTAGTGGAGAATGCTGAAAAATACTCAGGACCATCACTGCAATAATCAAATGATTCAAAATGTTTTCTTCGTTTTTTTTTTAAATACCGTAAATCCTCGAATAAGTCCTCCCCCTCGAATAACTCCCCCCTCGAATAACTCCCCCCTCTTGCGAGCGTGAGGAAAAAATAACTCCCCCCTCGAATAACTCCCGCCTATGTTCGATGCAACTAAGTCGTGTCACATAAAAAACATTTCGATCAAGCCAGAGACAAACAAAAAAAGCCATGGTTTGGTTCATCGAATGTAAAGGTAGTGCAGCGTATGCAACGTAAACACAAATGAATGTTTTACCTAAAGCGGCGATGTACGTACTTATGTACACAATATTCTGAAGAAAAAACAACTCCCCCCTCGAATAACTCCCCCCTCGATTAACTTTCCCCTCAAAATATTCAGACGAAAAAATAACTCCCCCGGGGACTTTTTCGAGGATTTACTGTATGATTTTACAATGTTTATTCTCTGACTCAATTTCTGTGTTGACATACAAAAATTTATATTTTTCAAAGGTGCATGCATAAACTTAACATCAAAACGATATGTGAAATGGGCAGCGTTTGAGTTTGCACCAATTCGGAACAATAGATAACCTTCATCAACTCGACATGGTCCGTTCGTCAAGCCACGCGACTTACCAAAATTAATGATTTTCCTAAAAAATGTCTTGCGTCCATTTTTTCAGCAGCATTTTCCGCAACCTTGCGTTAACGTCGGAATCGGCATTTAGATAATGTTCAAATTATGATGTCATTGTGTCGACTTTTCCCACCCTGCAGATGCAAGTTTCAATGGAGAAATGGATAAAATGTGGAAATGTGTTTGACATGTGAAGGTCGCCCTCGCGGCACGGTTACGCACCGCCCACACTAAATACACACGCGAAGTATTTAGGAAAATTCCGCAAAATGCGCGTGGAAGAAAATCTCATTATGCCTACATAAAAAATTTTTACGCATAATCTGGCCATTTGAATCAAATAAAAGCGAACTGAAATTGGCCGTCAAGGTCGCCGGGGTCACGGCACATCTGTTTTATGGGGCCTTTTATGCCGCCAGCCGCGGGACGTGTGCAGGCATTTCTCGAAATCACCATTCGAATGTGTTTATGGGCGATAGTCATAAACATAAAGGTATTTACGGCGGGACAGGAAACCTGATGCACGTGCACAAAGGGTTCCATCCGAGATGGTTCCATTCCGTGGAATCCATGCACTAAAGTTATACGACGGGAAAAAGTTGAAAAATCGAATGGGTATACATTTCCCGACAAAAGGAGATTTTTTGGACACACCTACCGTATTTGCTTCAATAGTCCCTCTTGAATAAATCCCCCTTTCGAATAATTCTCCTGTAAGATGAGTGATTAAAAAATAACCCCCCCCCTTGAATAAAGCCTTCCTTAAGAGATTTGATCATATTGTTGTGCCCAATTTTTACAAAAATGGCACGTTATTGGTTATTGTGTGAATAAAGCATATTTCGTTGAATGAGTCGATAGAAACGTGCTTAAAATTTTGGATGAAATAATAATGCCTCGACTTGAATAGTTCCCCCTCACAAGAAAAGTCTGACGAAATAATGATTCCCCGGGGAATTATTCAAGCAAATACGGTATATTGATTATCAAGTCATAATTCAACACGAGGTTAATGGACATATTTGGTATATGGGAATTTTGATTACAGTGATGCATAGGTAACAGGAATCTGCATTTTCCAGGAATTTCCGAGGCAAGGCAAGGTATTTAATGCGCTTTTGTGTGACTCGATTACGCGCACTTGAATTCACATAAACCGCCATGGTGAAGGGAATGGGCGAAGCTAATGTACTGGAACGGTTCCTACGAATATTTTTCGGACATCCAGAAAACCTGGTACCGACCCAGACTATTTTCGAGGTTCAGCGATCCTGATCAGGTTTGGCAAAATCTCAGAAAAGAATAAAAATAAAATTAAAATAAAATGGAAGATTGAAGAATAAAATAAAATAAAATAAAATGGAAAATTTCAAAATAAAAATAAAAATTGTATAAAAATTCGAATTTTTGTATTTTTTTGTAAAATTGCATACAAATTCATATTTTTGTAAAAATCGTATAAAAATTAATAATATTTGTAAAAAAAATTTTCTGTTGTTTATTGTTCAACGTGTTTTTTCGCGGAGCTGGGGCAGTCCCAAGCCATATAAAGTGTCAAAATGTCATGAAACGAAATGGAAAGTGTCAATTGTCATGACAAATGTAGTGTCAATTGTCATGACAAATGTTAAGTAAAGTGTCAATTGTCATGACAAATGTAGTGTCAATTGTCATGACAAATGTTAAGTAAAGTGTCAATTGTCATGACAAATAGAAATAAAAGTGGAAACTGTAAAGCAAATTGTATCCAAATCTTGTCTTTTGTATCCAAATCTTGTTGTCGTTTTTGTAGCCAAATCTTATGTGAAATTTAGATACAAAAACATAAGGTTTGGATACCAAAACATAAGATTCAGATACACAATTTACACTCTGCACGACATTTGTCATGACAATTATACTTTGCTTGACATTTGAGATGCCAATTGACTCTACTACATTTGTCATGACAATTGACACTTTGCATGACGTTTTACAAATGTGCCCAGCACACTCCAGTAATCCTTCTACTGAAAATGCAAACCATTCTTATTGATAATTGTAACTTTACACTTGCAGCTAGCTAACAATACCTATTGCATGCAACTTTTGCAGAGTAATGGAAAAATTTGTCACGTGTCTAATTATCACATTTTTCTGGCCTTGCATGCAAGATTCTGATTTTTTTTGTAAAATTTCTGTAAAAAATTTTGTAAAATGGTCCCATTTTATTATTTTATTATTATTTTGGAATAAAAAAAATGAAAAAATGAAACGAGAATAAAATTAAAATCAAATACATTTTTATGCAATTTGTATACAAATGATTTTTATAAAACCTACCCTGATCCTGATCCTGATCCCCACGGCCCACAATTTTCAAATCCTGATCACGATAAAAAATTTCCCCAATACCGATACTTGATCAAGTGATTGATCAAATATTTGCCACATTTTCCAAGTGATTTGTTGCACTGAGAAATGTGAATGGAAACCTCCAGTGCATTTTATGCCACTTCCCTGGCATCCAAGTGCATTTTTAGACTTTTTTGTGAAAAGTTAGAGAATACCGATACAAAATTGAGAGCCATACGCGAGATAAAAACTTTGGCCTTCATAGTCGATTAGGCGCTGAAATTCGCACAAAATTTTTACCTTTGTGACAAAAATGGGTAGAATTAGAGATTTCCAACTGTTGTATGATAGAAGTTTAAAACGTACTATATCTGAAAACAAATCCGATAAAATGCGGTGTGTGTATTGGAGCGCAAAAACTGTGAGCGTAAAAAGGCTTAAAAGGGCGCCAAAAACTAGGAATTATTTTGCACCGATACAGGCGAGTAGGTAATACAGGTGGTTCCAATTTTTTGTTGCTATTCCTCGTAGTATGAAAAAAAAACCCTTCAAGATGACATTCAGCAATTGTTTATGTAATATTTATTGGTGTTTAGCTTGGATAGACGTATAAAAAATATACCTAGATTTAAAAAGCGGAAAATTTCGCCCACAAAGATGGGACACGGTTCAGGTATGCATAAAAACATGGAGACCAGCGTAAAAACCGATGAACACTACAATACAATAACTAAATACAACGTAAAGTACATACTTTTTGTGCATGACACGAAACAGCCTTGCCGCGTCGCGGATCTGTGGGTAACCTTGAATAAGCGACGCTACACTAAACCATGATCACATGATATCAGACTATTAAAATATTATACTTTACTTTGATAGTAACTAGTAGTTCATATTAAATATAGGTATGTACTGGGGAGAACAAAGTCGCAACAAACGGAAATGGAAGTTTGATTGATCTTGCAATCTGATGGATTTGTTGGAAATAGTGATGAAAAAGCGCCAGAAAAAAAGGTGGCGCCATTCCGATTCCACATAAGAGCGCCGGGCGCCAAGGGCGCCACGCAAAAAAGCACCAAGCGCCATGGGCGCCAAGGCGCCATTCAAAAACAAGGCGCCATGCGCCAGGAGCACCACGGGAAAAGGGCGCCAAGCGCCAAGGGCGCTATGGCGTCCTCAAATGGCGCCAGCGTTACAGGGTCAAAAATACTATAGTAGAAAAATATAGTAGCAAAAATATTGGTGATTTTTTTACATCTTCACAAGAAAAATCTGTCTTCTCATTTGATACAACTGTGCAACTAGTATGGTATTTTTTTGGATTCACATGGCCGGTATAGTGTGTGGTAAATAACACATGCTCTCATGTTAAACATTTCAATATCAGAGCATCAAAGCAAACAATACCAAACAATGTGAAAACAAACCCTGGATTTTCATCCTGAATACCTAGTGAAGGATGTTCTCACCACCTATTTTTCAAATATTTGTGTTTTGGCACTGTTCCATAGTAATTTCCACCTGTCGTTCTATTGGAGGTGCCGTTCTATTGGAAGCTGCCATTCTATTTTTTATCGGGTGAGAAAAGTGCCAAAACCTGCCGTTCTATTGTAGGTGCCATTCTATTGGAGGTATGCCATTCTATTAGAAGATATACAGTACCCATGTTTAGGCAAATATAGAAATAAAACATTGTAAAAAGTGAAATGTGGTGGCAGGCCGCGCGCAATCATCGAATAAGAGAAAGGCCACTGGGCACGGTGAATTTCGGTGCCACTGAACTCTCCAGATAGAAATTTACTCGCCAAAGCTAATTTGTGGGTTGTTTCAGACTGGAAGCCTAGATACAGGTAAATACAGAAACATTGACATTTTTTAAACGGGCTTTTTTCGCTCTAATCAAGATAGGTAACCACATTTAAAACACAAACAAAGCAATAATCCAACAGAATCCGCGTAGAAAAAACCCACTGAACCAAACGAAAAGCACACATCATTTCTAAAGCGGGGCTATTTTCAGGTTCGGGTGCCGGTCGCGCTTGCGACGCGGAATGGGGGTCATGCAAGGTCATCGTTACAGCGGCGCGTGCATGCAACGCACTCGCATGCAGCCGAGCTTACTGAAATCTACCAGGTGTGGGTGTGCATGAATGAGTGCGTGCACGCACATTCATGCAGTTGGTTGTCACTGGTCGGTCCATTCTATTTAGGTACCTATATTATTTGTTCGATCAAACTTAATATGCTTTTTTCCTAAAAATCATATACCTATTTAGTAGCTATGATGCAGTGAAATGAACTATTGCGTCGAGTAACCGGCATGTAGTAGGAACCAATGCACTCACTCGTAATCGCATAAATATGTCGCAAGCGGGAACAAAAGTTAGAGAAAAAGACTTAAACATCATACACGGGAACGTCTGGCCACCTCGTATCCAAATACCGCAATGACGCGCTCGCAGTTGACCGCTCACGGTTAGTGATGGAAAAGCGCCTTGGCGCTGGCGCCTGGCGCTAGCGCCAAAGCAAAAAGCGCCATGGCGCTTTTGGCGCTTGGCGCTAAAACGCTCTGGCGCCAGGATCTCAGAAAGCGTCATGGCGCTTTTGGCGCTTGGCGCCATTTTCTGGTGGCGCTATTGGCGCCTGGCGCCGGCATTTTTAATGGCGCCAAAAAAGCGCCAACCTTGATAAAAAAAATTGCTATGATACTGTGAAATTGAAACTCCAGTTGATCAACTTTGAGGGCAACTGAATAAATTTTGATTGATGTAAGGGTGTTATGGGACATAATTTATAAAAGATTGATTAATATTAGGAGACAACTTTATTTACATCGAATTCAATCAATTGTGTAAAATGGTGCTCTTTTCAAAGGTTCTCATATTTGTTTAAATACCTTTTGTTCTCACAAAAATGTACTGGTATTGTATCCACCTTTTTAAATTTTAAGCCTCAACTGATAAACGTTGATGATTAAAACACAAGAGATGATTGATTTAAAGAAAGATTTTTTCAAACTACTGAATCCCCTTCCAGAATTTCCCTTACCCCTTACATGGTTGATTGAACTTTAATGGCCAAAGTTAAATAGACTACATCGACATCAGCAGTACGTCACAGTTATGTATTCATAACTCTAAAAACAAATTGAAGAAAAAATTTTTGGCGCTGGCGCTATTGGCGCTTGGCGCCATTATCCTCTGGCGCCATTGGCGCTTGGCGCTGAGGTCCAGAAAAGCGCCATGGCGCTGTTGGCGCTTGGCGCTATTTTGCTCTGGCGCCATTGGCGCTTGGCGCTGTAAGCAGGAAAAGCGCCATGGCGCTTTTGGCGCTTGGCGCTAAAAGCCTGGCGCTTTTTCCATCACTACTCACGGTCACTCATCACAGATTTAGTGCATCAGCGTAGTGATGGAAAAGCGCCGAGGAAAATGGCACCAGCAATTGAGGCGTCCAATTCTAATGTTGACAAGTTCAAATTTTGAAAAATGTCAAGTTAAACTCAGAAACGTCATCTGGGGCTGCTACTGCACATTTTTCACAATTTTCCATCAATTTTTTGACATCACATTCCATATATGAAAGTGTCAAATTTGATATTTTTGGGCAAAAATGCGAAAATTGGGCAAGAAGTTGACAAGTCTACGTAGTTTTCAGCCAAAGGTCAAGAAATCCATCCTCTGCATCCTTTTTTCTTGGGAAAAAGAAAGAAATGTGATAATTCTGCTATGGACACTGATTTCTAAAAGTGGACCATATATTATCCATAAGGCAGCCTCAGTGTCGTCTGGAACAAAATTGTTTTCGTGTGCAAGAATAGAGTCGGTTTTGCTGTGCCCAAATGGAATTCTATGGACACCAAATCTTTATCTTATATGTTGAGAGCAGGGGCTGACAATTTGAAACCTATCAACATTTGGAACTTAACGGTGAGCATGAGAGAGCACTATTGGATATGCAGCATGGGCCGTGAATTGGAAATGATACTTACCTAAAATGTGAATTACTCAAAATCACATTTTGTGGACTTGTCGACTTTTAGATTTATATGCCTTTAATTGGATGTTCATTGTAAATACAAAGCACCATGTAAATATTACATTTTACATTTTGTTGATGGCAAAAAGCCAAATTCGCTATGGCGCTGGCGGCATTTTGCGCCATTGAAGGGTGCCATCGCCACGGCGCCATTCCATCAGTAGTTACGTGTGGTGTGACATTTCATCGATTTACAAGTGTGTCACCTAGAACAACGCGTATCCGCTATTTCCATGCATATTACATGCATTCGAAATCAAATACCTGCGGTAGCGAATAACGGATAATTGAACGTTTCATTTTTAGCTCGATCCAAAATTTGTTTACATTGTTTAACACAGCAAAAAATGGGTGTGTGGATGCGCGGTGAAGCGTCGGGAAGTGTCTTCACGCCAGACACTTCCCGACGCTTCACCAAGCATGCCGGCGCTTCCACACGCATCACGAAAATCTGCGTGAAGGCACTTCACGCCTCTAAATATGGCGCTCCCAGACAAATGTGTGCATGGGAGAAGCGTGTGGAAGCGCTAGCGCGGTGAAGTGTCTTCCGCATTTTGGATGCGCGTGAAGCGCGCGGTGAAGATAGGTGTGTGGAAAACACTTCACCGAGATTTTCGTGATGTTGGTGGAAGCGTGTGGAAGCGTGTGGAAGCGCGCCGCTTCACGCGCATCCAGCCCGCTTCCACACGCTTCACAGATCCATTTTTTGCGGTGTAACGATGGCAAACAAGTTGACACATGTTCCAACAAAAAAAATTGTCTTTAGGCGAGTGGATCGCTGCATTCAAACAACATAAAATTGAAGCTAGTTATGCGTACCGTATTTCCATCGACTCACTATGTACCGTGTTTCTTCCAATAAAACGACATACCTCCGATGCGATTGAAGCGAGCCTCCAAACGAAACGGCAGGTTTTTCCACACTTTGAGTCACGAAAATAATAGAACGGCAGATTCCAATACAAGGGCAGGTGGAATTTACATGTGTGGCCATGTGACAAATCATGTGGCTATGGATAACGTCTTGACAAGAAGACAAATTCTTTAGTATGACAAAGACAAAAGTTCAATATGAAAAATGATAAAAACGTCAAATGTTAACTTGATATTTGCCCAAAATTCACGCTACTTATAAACTGACGCGCAACCATAAAACGACGGGGATTATCACATGTTACCGAATTAACCGCTTATGGGCAAATCAAAGGTGTCGGATATTTAGTATGTTGATTAAACAGTAGAACAACAAATTGCGCATACTGAAATGCCTTCACCCATATTTTATTGCGCCCGGTCAACGATCGATTACCCGCGAAAACTGAACCAATTCCATAGATTATTTCAATCATATTTTGAATTTTCGCGAATTCCACGATAAATATTGTTTATATCACCATTAAAATAGACACTGACGGAAAAGCATTCTTGTTTCTTGTAGGGAAATTACTTAGGTAATTCTTTAGCCCAACGATTTTTTCGGCAGCCGGATACACTATTCACTGGCCGGTCCTAAGAAAATAATTACAATTAAAATAAATTCAATTTTACAATAAATAGGGCTGCACAAAAAACATGTCGGGTGAATTACCAAGAAATCAGCTGATATTTCATGCATTTTGTGAGGGGGATTACAATTTTGCGCCCAGTAACCCTGCCGATTGTACCTACCTATTTACATGGCAAACACGCAATTGCCCAATGAAAGTGATAAGTGCGAAATAAAGTCTGACACTTCCGGTTGTAATCAATATCGCCCGCCAGCCACCCCATGCATTGTTTGCAGACCCCATCTTCAAGAAATAATACTTTTACCTATGCAAATAAACACAATCAAATCGTAACATTATGAATGATTTGGAAAGTTTCTTCAAAGTTCAAGTATATGATATTTCCATGCATTAGTGCATGTACCAATACGGCCCTGCCTAGGTCGCGATTAGCATTGAAAAAATCTCTGGGAGATTTATATTTAAAAAATCTCAGAAAATCTCAGAAAATATAAGATTTTCTGAGATTTATATTTTTTCCATGATTTCCCAGAGAGATTTAATTATATTTTCATCTGATTGGGAAAATCTCTCAAGAAAATCTCTCTATATTTGCCCATTTTCAGCTCAAATTCACTAGTTCATGTGCTTTTTTCCCAATTTTCATCTATTTTTAACTACCATATTATCTCAATATAACCCCATGGGGGTATATGATTTCGCCAGCAAAATTTTAGGGGGGTTAATTTGAGGGGTGGGGTTAATTCAAGGGGGGATAATAAGATATACTACGGTATATATTTTCTTACATAGCCATTTTTGGCTATTTCCCCCCCCCCTATTTGTAGTTTTTCCTCCCATTTTTCTGTTTTATGGCATGAAAGAGCCAATAAAAAAGTCTATCCGAAATACAATTTCTGTACTATAGTACTTTCAAACAAAAGACACATTAGAGTTAAAGTCCTTCAAACAAAAGACACAAACTATTATACACAAAAGAGAATACTGGTACTCTTTCAGAGGAAATTTAGATGTATTTACTTAGTATTCAAGTATATGTATTTTTGTGTAAATGTGGTTTAAACCCTCCTGAACCATACTGAACCCCTGCAGTCCCATGAAGACCTAGTACTCAAAAGTATGGGGGCTGTACCAAGGTCTACATTGGCACTGGAGGTTGCTGTTTACTTGTGCACCGGGTAAATTTGTGCACTGGGTTCTAGCTATTTTAACAAATAACGAGTTGACACCAAATTTTGGTGAAAAGGTTGTCTGATAAATTCTGTCGGGATCGTCACACATGAAAGCAATGTAGTCTTCTACAAGGACAAATGTACCTAAATCATATCTTTGTTCATTATTCAGATACCACATGGTAGAACAGAGTGTGCTGTCAGTAGACAATATGCTGTTATCATATGTCATTGTGAATGAAAATGTTTAACGACACATAATGTGCTTAATATCTACTCTCTATGGTTCAAACACCTTGAAATATCGATTAAATCATACTTTAAGTTGAGAGATTTTATGAGAATTTTTGAACTGCAAGAGATTTTCTCAGAGATTTAATTATATTTTCGAAAATGACCCATGAGATTTAATTATATTTTTTTCTTGAGAGATTTTCTGAGATAATATTTAATTATATTTTCTCGAAATCGGTCGTTTTTTTCAATGCTAGTCGCGATAGAATGGTGAAAGCTCAAAATCCAAACACTCGTAATCCAAGCAGGCGTAATCCAAACAAAAATGAGGCACAATCCAAGCACTCATGTTGCCTATTCTAGTGCATTTGTGCATTTACCGTATTTCCTCAATTTAACACCTCTCCACTGAAATACGCCCATGTCTGAGCAACCTGAGGGAAACACCCCATTAGAATACCCCCCATTCTGAAATAATGTACATCATGTATGCAATGTACATGACATATTAAATGCTGCCCATTTGCTTTGTATCTACACATACACTACTTTGTGTAGATATACTGGGTGGCGCATGTCAGGCACATGGTTTCAATCGGCTCCCAACGCGTCAATTTTGAATGAAAACTGCTCAAATTTGGTATGGGAGTAGATAAATGTCCCCAATTTGCTGTGTTATGTGCATAATTTCATATCGCAAGGTATCATGTTGGAACGTGAAGCACAGTTTCATACGTGTTTGAACGTGGTGCACAGCTTAAATCATCTACCAAAGCACCAATTCTTCATAAAAATAGTTCAAATTTGGCATGAAAGTAGATAAATGCACCCCATTAAAATGTTAATTTGTCAGCTTGACTGCATCTTGAAAGTTCAGCATTTTGCTGTTGCTGTTGAATTATTTTGCACTGCATGCGCCTCCAAAAACAATGGGACATGTTCACACACATATGGATCTGTCCTTCACGTTCCAACATGAAATCTTGTGATATGAAATTAGGTATGCATTTATCACAACAAATGGGGGAGATTTATCTACTCCCATACCAAATTTGAGCAGTTTTCATTCAAAAATGACGCGTTGGGAATCAATTGAACATACTAATACATGAATGATTTGCCGAGGCGTCTATGCCCTACATCTAGTGATAAAATGGCGCCACTTGCGCTTGATGCCCTTTTATTCTGCGGCGCCAATGGTACCTGGTGGCGGTGCAGTTAATTAACTAAACATTTGTCAAGTAGTTAATTTCAAGTGATCAATGTCAAGTGGGCAATGTCAAGTAGTTAATTTCATGTGATCAATGCCAAGTGGGTAATGTTAAATCAGAAATGTCAAGTGATAAGTTTCAAGTGATCAATGTCAATTGTCCAAGTGATCAGTGCCAGATGATTAATGTCAAGTGATCAATACCAAATGTCGAATCAAATGGAAATCTAAATGTCATGTTAGAAATGTCAAGTGATAACTTTCACATAATAAATGTCAAGTTATCAAGATCGAGTGACCAAATGCCAAGTGGTTAATGTCAAGTGATAACTGTTAGGTGATACATCTCAAGTTGGTAATGTCAGGGTGTCAGGTCAAGTGACAACTTTCAGGTGAAAAATTTCAGATAAAGGTCAAGTAATTGTAATAATCCAAACCAAAAATTTGTGACATTTGAGTTGAAAATCTTTTGTATCTTAATATTTGGCTTCTGCTTGACAATAGTTTGACAATTGTGTAATGCTCAGTGCTACATTTGGCATTTACTTGATGATTTGTAATAACTTAGGAATTTTTTGGGCATGTGGCCCCCTAAAAAAGGTAAATCCATAAAAAATGGCTAAAGCCAATAAAAAGTGGATGCTGCAGCTAAATGTGTGTATGTTTCTGAATGCCCAAAACTAATATATCATATACCTACATTGCCATTTTCAGATTGAGATTGTTCCATCAAAAGAAGTATATTAATGGTAATATGTTCTAATTCTAATAATATAGGCTATCAGCACTAGGGTGTCAACAAATTTTTTATACAGAAAATTGAAATGGAACTTTTTTTGCACTTGGCGGAAAATGCAGATGGAAAATTTTTTGCACTTCCCTGAAAACAAAACTGGAAACTGAAAAAATTTGCCTGCTGAAAGCGGAAACAGAAACAGGAAGAAATTTGCCTGTGAAAATGGAATTTTTTTTGCACTTGCCGGAAAACAGAAAACAGAAATGGAATATTTTTTGCACTTGGTGGAAAACGGAATGAAAATGGAAAAATGTTTGCCTGCGGAAAATGGAAAATGGAAAGTGGAAATTTGACACCCTTAACAGCACAGCAAACTGCATCACAAGGAAACAATTTGACCAAACTTTTACATGGCAATGAGAGCTTTTTGACTTTTGTGTCTTTAAAGTGTGCTGCACAGTGACACAGCTAACGCTGCCATGCAACAGTTTTGTGAAATTGTTTCCTTATGATGCAGTTTGCTGTGATGATAGCCTATTTTGTTAGGATTTGTGTAGAAATATTACCATTGATATACTTCTTTTGATGGCTCAACCTCAATCTGAAAATGGCAAGGTATATGATATGATATATTACCTTTGGGCATTCAGAAACATACACACATTTAGCTGCGGGTTCACTTTTTGTTGGCTTGAGCCATTTTTTATGGGTAAAAAGGTAAAAAGAGCCCCCTAAAAAAACAACACTTATGATGCTATAACATGGCCCCACAGCCAGGCTGTCCACGAGATCCCGCACTTTTCGGTATACCATGTACCACGCTTATAATAGCAGATATACCCCGTGCAACACACACCAATTGTTTTATTAGGTAAAAAGAGGTCACCTGAAATCAATACCTTACCTGTGTAACACGCAAATGAGCAAGCGCACAAAAAGCCTATGTTTCAAAACCACACAACAGGCGGGAGATGTGTATTTGTTTACCTCATTGTAAGGTAAGGCATTTATTGGATGCGCGGGAACAAAAACGTATACCACGGACTGATTCGAAGAAAAACGACCAGAACGTGGGATACCGACTATATATACCACGTAAATTTTGTTATAGAAAAATACAGATCTGATAATTTTCCAGATATGTGCTGGGTGACATGGAGGAAAGATTCGAGAGAAAATTTCATACCATATTTCCTAGAATAACCCCCCGGAAAAAATGAAGAAATGCAACAATAACCACCTTTTATGAGTTTTTACAGTCTTTTGTACTTTTACAGACTCTGGTTCAGTCCAGTTATACCACGCTTAACCCGCCAAAAAATTTTCAGAGTGGTTAACAAAAGTGTGCCACACGATATGCGCCAAATTATGTGTGTTAGTGAACTCCAGTACCGCGCATTGTGATTTGACCCCTGTTGCGCACACCCCGCATAACCCGTAATGTGTCGCGTTAGCGTAACTCAATATAAACAAAACCGCGCAAATAATTACTACTGTGGGATAAACAAAATGATGTTCCCGCCTCGTTTCCCCCGCTTGTATACCACAGGGTATCTTTTCGCAGACAGCCTGCCCACAACTATTCTGTGGCTATATATAACATCATAAAGTACTGGCACCTGTCTTATATACCTGTATACCGTATTACCTCAAATTATCTCCCCCTCAAATTTACCCACCCCTCGAATTAACCCTCCCTCAAAATGGGCTGCTGAAATAATATCCCTCCCCCCCCTTCAGAATGATGTACATCATGTACATGATAAATATGTCATGTATGCCATGTACATGATGTATATTACTGCTAATTTGCATTGCAGCTACACATATATTTGTGTAGCTAAGTTTTTATGTCCAAATATATCCTGTTTGGACACACTTATTACCTGTTTTGGGTATACAAATGCCTACTATTTACAACGATCCTTACAAAAACTTCTGACAAAAAAACAACCCCCCCTCGAATAACCCCCCGCGAATTACCCCCCCCTCAAATTTTGCTGGTGAAAATATAAACCCCCATGGGGGTATTTCGAGGTAATACGGTATATTGTGTGTGAATATGTATGTGATTGTCTTATATACCTGTTTTTCACTGCCTGATGCTTTTTAAATGCCAGGCCAGCTATTATTAGCGCCGAGCGCCAAAATAGCCATGGCGCTTTTCGTACTGGCGGCGCCAAGCGCCAAAAGCGCCATGGCGCTTTTCCATCACTAGGTGTGAGGTGCTTCAGGGATATCGGTCTGGGATGTTATTTATGCCATAAAATGATATTTACTGATTAAAATACTGCCATTTCAGATTCACCGTTGTTCATAATGGGGGCGTCACTGCACTACAATACAATACAATACATGATATACTTTTACATAAAATTGCTCCATAGTACGAGCGAGCATGTTACTTGTTCCTCACAATCTGAAAGTGAACGAAAAAGGCGGGGTTTCTTTAATGTTTGTTCGGATCGAGTCGGATACGGATGTCAACTTGGCGCACGTCCAAGTTACAAGTTGCGTATAATACAAAAGAACTCAAAGTGCGCAAAATCGCTAAAATTTGCTCCATTTCGCTAATTTTCACCCTTATAATCGCTGTTTTCATCTCTATACGGCCATGTAGCTATTTTTGGCCGATTTTATTTATATTTTTAGGGATTGTGAATTTTTTTGGCCAACTGCCAAGTTGACAGACTAGGTATCTTCCGTTTGCACTGGCAGTTTGTTTGTTTCAAACTTCGGAGAGCCACGTATCTACTACGGTGCGCGCAGATATTTTGCTTTGCATGCGGCGGTCAGCGTAAGCTCCGCCCACTTTCGTGTAAATGCCCACTAGCGCTAACCCCAAAAATCACGAATGTTCTGTCAAGCTCGTCTTTTTTTGTGTGTGAGCTCAATAACGACAGTTAATTTTCTACGATTTTTTACATTTGACAGAGAACGCACATATATTTAGCCCCCCGTGCGTATGCTCGACCCATAATTACCATTTTCAAGCGCGTGGTGGGCCTCGAAAGGTTCATAAAAATCACAAGTTTGTATAGGGAAAACGGGGCGCGCGGCCGGGCCAAAATTCGCGTGCAGTTTTAAGATGTAGGCTGGCGCGAGTGCGCGGAGTAACAGTGGCACTTGGGTCGGTGCCAATATGCACAGGAATTTCTGCGCGCACTGTAGTTTCAATTTGTCATATCGTCGCCAACAAAGTATCAGTATACTTCAAATGCTGCACAATATCAGTCAAAATGTTAAAAAAATAAGTATTTTCATTGCCCATTTGACGATCATTTACAAAAAAGTTTCTGTTCTTGCCGTACTTGGCTCCTCCTTTGAAGTACCTTTCCCCATCTACCGTAATCTTTTTCGCACAAAACTACTTTTTTTTGCTTTCTCCTTTGATTTGGTGTATTGTAGTGTCGTTTGTTTCTCGATGTTACACTGAAATTTATTCTCTGCGCAGGTAATACGCTCATCTACGCATGCTAGACAACCCTCTGGTTGATCATCTCTTGCATCATCGCTTATTGTTTTGTCCGTTTTGGTACTGGAACGATCGGGGTTAGGAAAATTTTGGCGGATTGGCGTAGTGCCATGATAACGCACTTTACGTCAACCAGTAATTTACGTAACGTAATGTTTTATACATTGGGACCAATAATTCACGTTAAAACCACGCCTTTTATGAGAACTAGAGCCATAAGCTCCACCTTATTCGCGACTGATAAAATTCAAAAAAAAGAAAAATAGCCTTGCGCTCTTCCTTGGACGTTCCTTATCGCTTATGGGCCGCCATGGCTTATGGGCGCTTATGGGCTTAGTTCAACGCAACGCCTGGGCGACCCGGAGACGCAGGTGATCCTGCCCCTGCTCAAGTCCCCCCTCATGGACATCATGCTCTTGTGCGCTCAACCGTACAAACGTTAGTGTAATTGTTTGTTTTGCGGGTTGACAAGTACCCACTTTTTACAAATTTTTACAGTTTTGTAATCATAATACATGGTTTTTATTATGGAGGCGTAAATTACAAAACAGTTTTTATTCATTAAATTACGGTAGGATTCTGCGCATACTTTGCGGTCCGCCCGGTATATTTGATTCTGCATTGCGTGTGCAAAACACGCACAACTTCTGCTTTTCGAGCACCTTACGTTCTAATTGAATCGGTCCCTTAACGCGCACCTACGCAGGCACGAGCGAGGGGGAGTCTGCGCTGAGCAGCGTGCCGGTGCAGTGGCGCAGGGACACGTTCGTCTGCGACATCGTCGTCGCCAGCCACTTACATATGGACGTAAAGATGTCCGCGCAAAGAACACATCAACCGTGTTTTTTGCAATGCTCGGTACTGCAGTACTTCTGTGCGAATTTCATGTGGGGTTGGAGCGACTTTTCTGATTTCATGTTAAATGCCTTTAATGTTTTTTCTCGCATAGCGAGCAACGTTTGTCTGTCAAATGACGACTACCCATTGGTTGTAAATACGCACACTAGTTGACAACGACACCGAATGTCAACTGGTTTCCATCCCAATTCGAAGCTTATTGACGAGTACACGACGCCGACATTGGGCCCACACACGCTGGTTGACATCGACATCAACTGGTGCCGATCCCGATTCAAAGCTTGCTGACGAACCGACGAACGACGTTCAAACGCAAGCTTTCAATTGGGAACGGAACCAGTTGACATTTGGTGTCGATGTCAACTAGCGATGAAAAAATATTTTTATAAACTGCAGCAGCTTGATTTGCAACACTTTTGCATTTGAACGTCATTCTTCGGCTCGTCAGCAAGCTTTGAACTGGAATCGGAACCAGTTGACATTTAGTGTAGTTGTCAACTAGTGTATACTCGGCGGACATGATACTCTGCTATCGTACTCATTTATGTCTCACGTTGAAACCGTGTCAATGATGATAAAGCATGCGATTTTTGTTTCGCATGTTTAAAAAAGTAGTTGGCACGCTTCCAGCGGAACCACGCGTGCAGGGTGTAAAGTAACTGGAGTATATGTATGTCCATTCAAAAACATTTCGAAAACTACCAAATGTAAATTCATTTTCGATATCCAGAACTCGTTCCAACCCCAAAATCCCCCAAATCTTCGCCAACTAAGTAAACCGTGTCAACTCGCAGCCGCTGGAGATCTACGTGGACGACGAGGCCAAGTTGACGCTGCACGGGCTGCAGCAGTACTACGTGAAGCTGGCCGAGAACAAGCAGCTGTTCGAGCTGCTCGACGCCCTCGAGTTCAACCAGGTGACACTCTCGGATCATGGAAAATGTCAAACTAAATGCGCTGTAAAGGTGCTGCGCACGCTAGTTGACATCGACCCCAAATGTCAACTGGTTCCGTTCCCGATTCAAAGCTTGCGTTTGAACGTCATTCATTGGCTCATCAACAAGCTTTGAATCGGGATCGGCACCAGTTGACATTTGGTGTTGATGTCAACTAGCGTGTGGGGGCCCAAAATGGCGAATGTCATGAGAGTGTTAAAAGTTGTGGGAAATGACAAATGTCGTGCGGAGTGTCAAAAGTCTTGTAAAATGTCGTGTAAAATGTAAATATCATGCAAATTGTCGAACTGTCAAATGTCATTTAAAAGTGTCAAAAGTAGGCAGGGACGTATCCAGGATTTTTGAGCGGGGGGGGGGGCTGCTTGTTTACGGAGCCCGGCGAACGGGGGGGGGGGGCTCAGCCCCCCCCTAAAATTTTACCTGTACAGTGACGGAATGGCGCCATGGCGCTGGCGCCATTCGTAGGCGCAACACCATGGCGCCATTTGCGTTGACGCTAGCGCCAGAAAGCGCTGTAAACGTATGTAGATATACGTACATTCACAGCGAAAGATACATTATTGGGTGCATTTTCAGGTATATGTGTCCACGGGGACGGATATGTTAATAATACCGTGTGTTTAGGTGGCAAATGCGCGCTCGCGCGCAAGATTTTTTCATACACCGTCGAAAATTTGTACTAAAAGTTGCATTTCCGGGGGGTTTTCACGTCTCACCCCGGGAAGGGGGGGGCTGCAGCCCCCCCCCGCCCCCCCTGGATACGTCCTTGAAAGTAGGGTTGGCCGATGTTTTTTTAACGTTTTATTATAAAAAAACGTTTTTTTAAACACGAGGTCCGAAACGTTTTTTAAAACAACATCGGCCAAAATTTTTAGTAATAAGCACTTAATAATAATAGCACTTAGTAATAAGGTATTTTGCAAATTTTTTTGCGCGCATGCACGCAATTTCACACACAATTTGACATTGGTGGCTGTTTTCATTGGTTTTGTGACATTTTTAGTATCAAAGCTACCATTTCTATGTGCTACCATGGGTCAATAATCCGTCATATGTTGCTGTAGTATATAATATTCAAGTAATGCGCTTCCATGTACCTCCACAGTGTGTAACATCACTCCCAAAGTAACAACCTCCTTTTTTAACCTTGTTCGATCACTATTCCGTGCGAAACTTCACTTGAAGTCACGAACATTCGACTATAAGGCGATATACGAACATGTGTATAACATTAGGGTTGGGACGATACAGGGGTCTCCAGGATTTTGGCCCTCGCGGGGGCTGGATAGATAGCAAATCGCTCCTCCGGAGGGATAGATAGCTGGAAAAATTTTCTGGGGGGGGGGCTGGCGGGGGCACAATATATAGGCTTTTTCAAGGTTAAGAAGGCAGAAAGGGGAAAAAAATCGCTAAGTATCAGTTAAAAGTAGCCAAAAGTAGGTATAAAATGGCTAAAAATAGGTATATAACCATGTATATAGCAGGAAAGCACGATTTTGAAGGTGAAAAACTATAAAAAGGTGCGAACATTAGTGATTTTGAGCGAAAATTGGGGCAAAATTTCTCAAAAACCACTCCAGATAGATAGATAGCTGAGCGATTTGGGGGGGGGGGGGGTCTTTTGGGGTAGTAGCCAAAAATTTTGCCTCGGGATAGATAGATAGCTGAGCGACCTCCGGGATAGATAGATAGCTGGCCGATTTGGGGGGGGCAGCCCCCCCCCCCCCCCCAGCCCCCCCCTAGGAGACCCCTGGGACGATATGACTTTTCGATATCGATATTCGATATTTTTTTCTGAAACTCGATATCGATACGATATTGACCCCCGATATTCGATATCGATATGAAAATATGCTCGATATTCGATATCGATATTTCGATATTTTCGATATTTCGATATTTTCATGCAAGGGGGTATATTGTATTTCCATTTGGTCACAAACATGGTTGAGCATTTTTTTAAATGGGTCTCACAACAGTCAAAATGAAAGGATGAAATAAGAACAGGGTGTTCAATTAATCCGGTGAAAAATTTTTCAGCAGACATTTACATTTTATACTTGTAACTAGGGGGTTGTTGTAAAAAAAGAATTTCTTAGCCACATTTTGATGAAATTGAGTCCTTGTGATGCAGTTTCCTTTGTTAATAGCTTGTATTTTGTTAGTGCAGTTGTTAGTTGTTACTTTGTGCATTCAAAAGCATACACATGTTATGGCTGCAGCGTCCACTTTTTGTTGGCTTCACTCATTTGTATGGGATCAAAAATAGGTCAAAATCAATATCATAATATTGAAAAATATCGAAAAAAATGGTTGATATTCGATATCGATATTCGATATTTTTTCAAAATTTTCGATATCGATACTTGATATTCGATATGAAAAAATGGTCGATATCCGATATTCGATATTCGATACGATATATCGTCCCAACCCTATATAACATCACAGAGTATTGTCACTTGTCTGATATACCTATATATGTTGACCCACAGCCATATCTAGGAGCTTTAAAAAAAAACGTTTTTTATTTAAAAAATGTTTTTTAAATAATAAAAACATGGAGTTAAAAAAAACCATTAAAAAAAATATCATGCAAATTGTCAAAATTAATGGTAAATGTCATTTAAAAGTGTCAAAAGTCGTGTAAAATGTAAAATATCATTCAATTTATCGAAAGTAATGTGAAATGTGAAATGTCATTCAAAGTGTCAAAAGTCGTGTAAATGCCCAATAAAATGGCAACCTGTCCGCAGGTGGTGATCTTTGTGCGCACGGTGCAGCGCTCCATCGCCCTCAACCAGCTGCTGGTCGAACAGAACTTCCCCAGCATCGCCATACATCGCGCCATGCAGCAGCAGGAAAGGTGGGTAAAAAAGCGCCTGGCGCTATTTCGCCATTGGGGTTTGGCGCCACACCCATGGAAGGCGCCGTGACACTTTTCGAGCTTGGCGATACTTTTGCATGGCGCCAGGAACAAAGGTTCAAATGTAAAGCTACATAAAGC
>OZ038455.1:11924897-11957507 GCA_964036195.1 Sphaerolaimus hirsutus | reverse complement strand
TTTACTTTGGCACCAGCTGAAAAATGGCACCGCACCGCACCGGCACAAGTGCTATTCTGGAAAAAAATGGCACCGGCACCGGCAGGGCACCCCCGAAAAATGGCACCGCACCGCACCAGCACCGGTGCCCCGGTGCCTTTCCATCACTAGTACCGACCCAGATTATTTTCGGGGTTCATGGATCCTGATCCTGATCCCCACGGCCCAAAACTTTCAAATCCTGATCTCGATAAAATTTCACCAATACCGTTAAATTGAAATATTTGCCAAATTTTCCAAGTGATTTTTACGCACAGAGAAATGTGAATGGAAACCTCCAGTGCATTTTATGCCACTTCCCTGGCATCCGCCACACCCTGCAGTTCCGCAAAATGAGAAGTGAGACGTAAAATGACAAAGGCTAAGTAAAAGCGCAAAGGCGAAGTGAAATGGCAAGTGAATTGGCAAGTGAAATGGCGAAAGCGAAGAGAAATTACTTTTTATTTTTATTTTTTACTTCGTTTTTGCCATTTCACTTCTCACTTCTCTTTTTGCGGAACTGGCCCCAGGTGGGTTTTTAGTCCATTTTGTGAAAAATTAGAGAAAACGATACAAAATTGAGAGCCATACGCGTGAAAAAACTGTGGCCTTCATAGTCGATTAGGCGCTGAAATTCGCACAAAAATTTTACCTTTGTGACAGAAATGGGCTGAATTAGAGATTCCCAACTGTTGTATGATAGAAGTTCAGAACGTACTGCCGTATTTCCTCGAAATACCCCCAGGGGGTTTATTTTTTCAGAGTGGAAATTTTGAGGGGGGTATTTCGAGGGGGGGACTTATTCGAGGGGGGGGGTTATTATTTCATCAGAAAATTTCGTAGAAATTCATAGTGTAGAATACGGTTTGACATATTAAAAAAACGGTGATGAACGTGTCCAAATAGGATATATCCAACATATAAACGTATCTATTCACAGCTTAGCGTATATGTGTACCTTCGATGCAAACTAACATTGATAAATAGATCATGTACATAGAATATACATTATGTACATCATTCCAGATGGGGGTATTTCGAGGGGGGGGGGGTATTTTTACCTCAGCTCAAAAACACCTGGGGTATTTCGAGGGGGGCTATTTCGAGAAAATACGGTATATCTGAAAACAAATCCGATAAAATGCGGTGTGTTTATCGGAGCGCATCAACTGTGAGCGTAAAAAGGCTTAAAAGGGCGCCAAAAACTAGGAATTATTTTGCACCGGCGATACAGGCGAGTAGGTAATACAGGTTGTTCCAATTTTTTGTTGTTGTTCCTCGTAGTATGAAAAAAACATTCAAGATTTCATTCAGCAATTGTTTATGTAGTATTTATTGGTGTTTCGCTTAAATTTAATATCTAAAAGTGAACAATTTAAAAAATAAACCTACCTATATTTAAAAAGCGGAAAATTTCGCCCACAAAGATGGGACACGGTTCAGGTATGCATAAAAACATGGAGACCAGCGTAAAAACCGATGAACACTACAATACAATAACTAAATACAACGTAAAGTACATACTTTTTGTGCATGACACGAAACAGCCTTGCCGCGTCGCGGATCTGTGGGTAACCTTGAATAAGCGACGCTACACTAAACCATGATCACATGATATCAGACTATTAAAATATTATACTTTACTTTGATAGTAAATAGTAGTTCATATATAAAATATATCTGTACTGGCGAGAACAAAGTCGCAACAAACGGAAAGGGAAGTTTGATTGATCTTGCAATCTGATGGATTTGTTGGAAATAGTGATGGAAAAGCGCCAGAAAAAAGGTGGCGCCATTCCGATTCCACATAAGAGCGCCGGGCGCCAAGGGCGCCACGCAAAAAATGCACCAAGCGCCATGGGCGCCAAGGCGCCATCCAAAAACAGGGCGCCATGCGCCAGGGGCACCACGGGAAAAGGGCGCCAAGCGCCAAGGGCGCTATGGCGTCCTCAAATGGCGCCAGCGTTACACGGTCAAAAATACTATAGTAGAAAAATATAGAAGCAAAAATATTGGTGATTTTTTTTACATCTTCACAAGAAAAATCTGTCTTCTCATTTGATACAACTGTGCAACTCGTATGGTATTTTTTTGGATTGACATGGCAGGTATAGTGTGTGGTAAGGTAAATATCACATGCTCTCATGTTAAACATTTCAATATCAGAGCATCAAAGCAAACAATATGTATTTGTCATGTACGTTCTCTTTACACTCAATCTGGGGGGTATTTCGAGGGGGGGGGGTGATTGTTTCAAAGTGGTCTCGAGAGGGGGGGGGGGTCAAACGAGGGGAGGGGGTATTTCAATATCAGAGCATCAGAGCAAACAATACCAAACAATGTGAAAACAAACCCTGGATTATAATCCTGAATACCTAGGGAAGGATGTTCTCACTTCTCACCACCTATTTTTCAAATATTTGTGTTTTAGCACTGTTCCATAGTAATTTCCACGGGTCGTTCTATTGGAGGTGCCGTTCTATTGGAAGCTGCCATTCAATTTTTTATCGGGTGAGAAAAGTGCCAAAACCTGCCGTTCTATTGTAGGTGCCATTCTATTAGAATATATACGGTACCCATGTTTAGGCAAATATAGAAATAAAACATTGTAAAAAGTGAAATGTGGTGGCAGGCCGCGCGCAATCATCGAATTAGAGAAAGGCCACTGGGCACGGTCTGAATTTCGGTGCCACTGAACTCTCCAGATCGAAATTTACTCGCCAAAGCTAATTTGTGGGTTGTTTCAGACTGGAAGCCTAGATACAGGTAAATACAGAAACATTGACATTTTTTAAACGGGCTTTTTTCGCTCTAATCAAGATAGGTCACCACATCTAAAACACAAACAAAGCAATAATCTCCAACAGAAATCCGCGTAGAAAAAAAACCCACTGAACCAAACGAAAAGCACAGATCATTTCTAAAGCGGGGCTATTTTCAGGTTCGGGTGCCGGTCGCGCTTGCGACGCGGAATGGGGGTCATGCAAGGTCATCGTTACAGCGGCGCGCGCATGCAACGCACTCGCATGCAGCCGAGCTTACTGAAATCCACCTGTGCGTGTGGGTGTGCATGAATGAGTGCGTGCACGCACATTCATGCAGTTGGTTGTCACTGGTCGGTCCATTCTATTTAGGTACCTATATTATTTGTTCGATCAAACTTAATATGCTTTTTTCCTAAAAATCATATACCTATTTCGTAGCTATGATGCAATGAAATGAACTATTGCGTCAAGTAACCGGCAAGTAGTAGGAACCAATGCACTCACTCGCAATCGCATAAATGTGTCGCAAGCGGGAACAAAAGTTAGAGAAAAAGACTTCACACACGGGAACGTCTGGCCACCTCGTATCCAAATACCGCAATGACGCGCTCGCAGTTGACCGCTCACGGTCACTCATCACAGATTTAGTGCATCAGTGTAGTGATGGAAAAGCGCCGAGGAAAATGGCACCGGCAATTGAGGCGTCCAATTCTAATGTTGACAAGTCCAAATTTTGAAAAATGTCAAGTTAGGCTCAGAAACGTCATCTGGGGCTGCTACTGCACATTTTTCACAATTTTCCATCAATTTTTTGACATCACTTGCCATATATGAAAGTGTCAAATTTGACATTTTTGGGCAAAAATGCGAAAATTGGGCAAGAAGTTGACAAGTCTACGTAGTTTTCAGCCAAAGGTCAAAAAATCCATCCTCTGCATCCTTTTTTCTTGGGAAAAAGAAAGAAATGTGATAATTCTGCTATTGGACACTGATTTCTAAAAGTGGACCATAAATTATCCATAATGCAGCCTCAGTGTCGGACAAAATTGTTTTCGTGTGCAAGAAAAGAGTCGACAAGTCCATTTTTCCCTCCCTAAAACAGTTTTGCTGTGCCAAAATGGAATTATATGGACACCAAATCTTTATCTTATATGTTGAGAGCAGGGGCTGACAATTTGAAACCTATCAACATTTGGAACTTAACGGCGAGCATGAGAGAGCACTATTGGATATGCAGCATGGGTCGTGAATTGGAAATGATACTTACCTAAAATGTGAATTACTCAAAATCACATTTTGTGGACTTGTCGACTTTTAGATTTAGATGCCTTAATTGGATGTTCATTGTAAATACAAAGCACCATGTAAATATTACATTTTACATTTTGTTGATGGCAAAAAGCCAAATTCGCTATGGCGCTGGCGGCTTTTGGCGCCAGTGAAGGGTGCCGCCATCGCCACGGCGCCATTCCATCACTAGTTACGTGTGACACTTCATCGATTTACAAGTGTGTCATCTAGCACAACGCGTATCCGCTATTTCCATGCATATTACATGCATTCGAAATCAAATACCTGCGCTTGCGAATATCGGATAATTTTACGTTTCATTTTTAGCTCGATCCAAAACTTGTTTAACGATGGGAAACAAGTTGACACATGTGCAAAAAAACTTTGTCTTTCGGCGAGTGGATCGCTGCATTTAAACAACATACCGTATTTTTTCGAAATACACCCCCCTCGAAATACCCCCCCCCCCTCGTTTGACCCCCCCCCCCTCTCGAGACCACTATGAAACAATCACCCCCCCTCGAAATACCCCCCCAGATTGAGTGTAAAGAGAACGTAAATACATGACAAATACTGCAGTTTGTGTTCTGCGTAGTGCGGAACACACGTTAAAACAATGTCGTAATCACGTTAGAACAGTGTTTATACCATCTACTTACTACTATTAGTCTACAGGAGTCGATACATGTCAGTTATTGATGCATTTTTCTACCCCAGTGTACATCACAAACGACGATTTTGTACTAGGATTTGAAAAAATTTCTGGCGAAATAATAACCCCCCTCGAAATACCCCCCCTCGTTTACCCCCCCCCCCCTCTCGGGACCACTATGAAACAATCACCCCCCGGGGGGTATTTCGAGGAAATACGGTAATATTGAAGCTAGTAATGCGTACCGTATTTCCATCGACACACTATGTACCGCATTCCAATAGAACGACATACCTCCGATGCGATAGAAGCGGGCCTCCAAACGAAACGGCAGGTTTTTCCACACTTTTGGTCACGAAAATAATAGAACGGCGGCTTCCAATAGAAGAGCAGGAGGAATTTACATGTGTGGCCATGTGACAAATCATGTGGCTATGGATAACGTCTTGACAAGAAGACAAATTCTTTAGTATGACAAAGACAAAAGTTCAATATGAAAAATGATAAAAACGTCAAATGTTAACTTGATATTTGCCCAAAATTCACGCTACTTATAAACTGACGCGCAACCATAAAACGACGGGGATTATCACATGTTACCGAATTAACCGCTTATGGGCAAATCAAAGGTGTCGGATATTTAGTATGTTGATAAAACAGTAGAACAACAAATTGCGCATACTGAAATGCCTTCACCCATATTTTATTGCGCCCGGTCAACGATCGATTACCCGCGAAAACTGAACCAATTCCATAGATTATTTCAATCATATTTTGAATTTTCGCGAATTCCACGATAAACATTGTTTCTATCACCATTAAAATAGACACTGACGGAAAAGCATTCTTGTTTCTTGTAGGGAAATTACGTAGGTAATTCTTTAGCCCAACGATTTTTTCGGCAGCCGGATACACTATTCACTGGCCGGTCCTAAGAAAATAATTACAATTAAAATAAATTCAATTTTACAATAAATAGGGCTGCACAAAAAACATGTCGGGTGAATTACCAAGAAATCAGCTTATATTTCATGCATTTTGTGAGGGGGATTACAATTTTGCGCCCAGTAACCCTGCCGATTGTACCTACCTATTTACATGGCAAACACGCAATTGCCCAATGAAAGTGATAAGTGCGAAATAAAGTATGACACTTCCGGTTGTAATCAATATCGCCCGCCAGCCACCCCATGCATTGTTTGCAGACCCCATCTTCAAGAAATAATACTTTTACCTATGCAAATAAACACAATCAAATCGAAACATTATGAATGATTTGGAAAGTTTCTTCAAAGTTCAAGTATATGATATTTCCATGCATTAGTGCATGTACCAATACGGCCCTGCCTAGGTCGCGATTAGCATTGAAAAAATCTCTGGGAGATTTATATTTAAAAAATCTCAGAAAATCTCGGAAAATATAAGATTTTCTGAGATTTATATTTTTTCCATGATTTTCCAGAGAGATATAATTATATATTCATCTGATTGGGAAAATCTCTCAAGAAAATCTCTCTATATTTGCCCATTTTCAGCTCAAATTCACTAGTTCATGTGCTTTTTTCCCAATTTTCATCTATTTTTAACTACCATATTATCTCGAAATAACCCCATGGGGGTATATGATTTCGCCAGCAAAATTTTAGGGGGGTTAATTTGAGGGGTGGGGTTAATTCAAGGGGGGATAATAAGATATACTATGGTATATATTTTCTTACATAGCCATTTTTGGGTATTCCCCCCCCCCCTATTTGTAGTTTTTCCTCCCCTTTTTCTGTTTTATGGCATGAAAGAGCCAATAAAAAAGTCTATCCGGAATACAATTTCTGTACTATAGTACTTTCAAACAAAAGACACATTTAGAGTTAAAGTCCTTCAAACAAAAGACACAAACTATTATACACAAAAACGAATACTGGTACGTTTTCAGAGGAAATTTAGATGTATTTACTTAGTATTCAAGTATATGTATTTTTGTGTAAATGTGGTTTAAACCCTCCTGAACCATACTGAACCCCTGCAGTCCCATGAAGTGAGAATATTTTTAAAATAAGTGCTGGTTGAAGGAAAGGTGAGAAAAAGTACAAAAGCGGCTTGGAAATTTCACATGGTGCACTCCCTCAGCACCTCCAAACCGGTACCCTGTTTCGACCCTTTTCAGTAGACAGGGTTTTTTTCCGGGGTGGTGGCAGGGTCTCATCAGTACTGACCACCATACTTACTACCTAAACTAACTACCTAACCCTACAAACTTACTGGAGCGGCGGGGCCGGTGGGCGTAGATTCGGCGCTCGACATATTATCGCCTCCCAGCGTGTCAATTTTGCGTTTGCAGCCAATCCTTGTCATAATGAAAGTGAGGTAAACCCGGTGTCTTTTTATACGTGAGCGCACCTAATTTTTTCAAATTTCCGCCTTCTATTGATTTTTTGCTTGATATTCAGGGCATTTTCAGTCATAAATGGGTGATTAAAAAGTTACTTTCTATTGATCAAGTTTCTTATTTTTACCAATGTGTTTATGTCAAGTTGCATGTTGAATTTCCAAAGTAAATCTCTATACCTAGATGTGCATTTGATGGCAGTTTCAAATAAAATGTCATAAGTATATTCATTTTCCAGGTGACCATTAATAATTGGTTTGATACTTAAACAGAAATTATCCCAGCTGGAGCATAGTCTCATTGCTCTAAGCCAATGACCAAAAAATGTGCCTTTTTTCACACACAGTGCCTGTGCACTTCTAAAGTTGGTGGCTATAATACATTTGAATGAGAAATCTAGTCTTTTATCATATAGTTTCCAAGTCATGGTGTCAAAATTTAGTGTCATATCTAAAAAGTCTGTCGATGTTCCCTCTCTATCTGTACGATTTAGTGGTAGATTTGCAGGGTATATTTCCTTCACTATTTCATCGGCATTTATTCCCTTCCCGTCTTTGTAGCATATCAATAAATCATCAATATATCTGAAGCATCGAAACATATTTCTCTGCAATTCTCTATTGCGCAGCACCCATTCAATTTCTCGCCACATTAGACTTGCACATGCAATACTAGGTGCTGAGGCACACCCCATAGGAAGTCCTGAAGTTTGTCTGAATAATTGGTTGGCAAAAATGAGATAGGACTCTGAAAGTACAGTCTTAAGTAAATTTATTACCTCTTCAATATCAAAAGACAGTAGTTTTGTGTGTCTGCTTGCACTATACCATGTGTTATGCCAGCCTATTATTAAAAAATTTTTATTAGCATTGGTAAAACACTTGTTGGCTAGTTTGTAGATACAGCAGCATATTTCTTCATGACACATGTTTGGATAAAGTGTGGAGAAGTCACCACTGAAACATTTAACCTGTCTACCTTCAGTGGATAGGTGTTCCACAAATTCTTGTACTTCCAGTGAACTTTCACATGGCCAATATGCATTACAGCTTATGTTGTTTGCATCAGAAATACTGTAACAGTAATTTCGCATGTGCTGTTTGAAGTGTTGGAGAATTCTGTGAAGTGTAATTGCTGCTGGTTTAATGGGTGCCTTACTGCCTCCACTAATGTATCTAAATTTTGGTGGTTTTTTATGCATTTTAGGTATAGGAAATAATCTAGGTAAAGTCTGCCATTCAGTGTTTTTATGGATGTTTAAATTGTCTAATATATTATTATGTCTGTCAATAATTTCACTTTCTGTGCCAGGCACTGGTTTGTAAGTGGCATTCCCATCACATTTCATTTGACCATCAACCCATGAAACCCCTAGTTCTTTACACAATGCAATGGCAGCAAATTTTATACAAACAACAATTAAATTGCTTGTAGCTTTATCTGCTGGTGCAATTAGGTATTTTTTATGTAGGTCATGACAGGCATTTTTTATGTAGTTTATGTCAATCTGATCTGGGTAATTATCATGCCAATGTTTTGTACGTTTTTTCACATAGGTATTCAGATCTTGTTGTATTTCTTCTGAGATTTGTAAGTGTAACTTTTCCCCAATTTTATTAAAAAGATTTAGTATCTCGTTTTTACACCCGGAAATGCTTTTGTCTATAGTGCTTCTATATTTAGCTCCCAGTTTCAGGGCATTTTCAATAATTTTATTGTCCAGAACATTTAAGTCCCCAGTTATTATATGTCCATAAAATTTATTACTAAATTTCGATCTATGGCAGTGGCAATCCATATTTAAAATGGTTTTTAGGTTTTCCACATTGATTGATTTGAATGCTTTGTTGTGGTTGCATAGTAGATGTGAAAGTGGTTTTTCATAAGTGAAACTTATTACAAATTTATTCAGTTTTAGCCAGTCATTACTTATTTTGTCACAGAACTTTTTACTATTGACAAATTTAGCTGGACTAATGCAATCCATTGTAGGTCCTGGAAATTTGCATGTGAAATAGTGACATTTTCTGAGATCTACTTGTGGCGTTTTATTAAGATCCCCTTTACTTGTCAAAAATCCTAGTACAGCCAAGGCGAGATCTGTTGAACTATCACAAAGCCTTCTGTGTATTTCAATTATTTTTCTTTGCATTTCAGCAAGCTCCTGTGTTTTACATCGCCTTAGCTGTTTAATAACTTCACTGAAATTCATTTCATCAACTTTTGTTGCCAGTAATTTGGAGCAAATTTCAGTTATTGACCAACGTTTTCGTTTGCGTTTTCTGCCGCGTATTCTGTCGCTGTGGTCTCGTGGAACTGGTCGGCAAAAGTATGGGCTATTATTGAACTTAGGAATACACCCTTTTTTGATTGTGCCATAGCCCTGAATCTTTGTGTTCAAACCATAGGGGAAGGCCGTATTCAAGAGTAAAATCCATTCTTTTTCTGCTGCTAGTAAATGTTCTTTTTCATATATACCCAAAATTTTAAATGTTGGATTATGACCTGGTCTTGCAAAATGCTTGACCAATTCTGTTTGCATTTTGCCCTTGATGAAACTCCTCACATGTTCCCCAATGCGTATTTTCAGTTTCCTGCAGGTTTCACCAACATAATGAATTTTACATTCTGTGCAGGTCATTAGGTAGACTACATTTTTAGTGTTGCAGTTTGCCAGCCCATTTTGTTGTGTGCAAAATGAATAGCCAACACTATTTGCATCACTGTATTCTTTTGAGTTGATAAAATTGCAGTATGTGCAGTTTCC
The DNA here is from genome assembly GCA_964036195.1 of Sphaerolaimus hirsutus. Classification (NCBI taxonomy): domain Eukaryota; kingdom Metazoa; phylum Nematoda; class Chromadorea; order Monhysterida; family Sphaerolaimidae; genus Sphaerolaimus; species Sphaerolaimus hirsutus. Next base: position 11,947,632 of record OZ038455.1, on the reverse strand, counting down.
GCATGACTGTGTGGTGAGTATTTCTCCGGAACGTGGTCTTTGTGTAACACCGATGGATGTACCATCATTCACAACCGTGCATGTTCAAGTAGCGAAAGGGTGAGAGGGAAGGTTTGGATGAGTAGCAGGCCAAGTACTGCACCCTGGCTGGCCCTGTCCAGGGGCAGGAGAAAAAGGCGCCAGTACTTTTGAGCCCAAAAAGGCCTTTATCGGCGGGCTGGTACCCTAAATAGGGTTCCCACCTTTTAATAGGAGGTTGCCTGGGCATGCCGAGTGTACCGACTGGCCCCGGTACACTCTTAAAAGCCGGTCCCAGATCTCCTCTAATTGCTTGTTAAATGCCATGTTTAATGTTGCTTTAAACGTTAAACTGGAAAAAGGAGGACTAGCGAAGAAATGTTGAGTTACTTGCATTATATCTGTCATGTTTTCTAACGCCCCGCAGAGCGTATTCACATTAGCATGTTCCAGTTTTTCAGCAAAAATTCATTACTAAATTCACCCATGCACTCGGTGAGCGAAATCACAACGCGGAAATGTGAAAAATTAAGAAATAGAAATCAGCAGAAATATAAGTGTAAAATAATAAGTAATAAATATTCAAATGTAAAAGTGAAATGTATCACTGAACTCAACCAAATCTTTTGTGGAGTCAACGTCATGTATTAGAACAAAGTTATCATAAATTTTCAAAGAAATAAAGTGTAAAAATTAGTACTAGTACTAGTAAGACCTAGTACTCAAAAGTATGGGGGCTGTACCGAGGTCTACATTGGCACTGGAGGTTGCTGTTTACTTGTGCACCGGGTAAATTTGTGCACTGGGTTCTAGCTATTTTAACAAATAACGAGTTGACAGCATGCTTTGGAAATATAGTCACCATATTTTGGTGAAAAGGTTGTCTGATAAATTCTGCCGGGATCATCACACATGAAAGCAATGTAGTCTTCTACAAGGACAAATGTACCTAAATCATATCTTTGTTCATTATTCAGATACCACATGGTAGAACAGAGTGTGCTGTCAGTAGACAATATGCTGTTATCATGTCATTGTGAATGAAAATGTTTAACGACACATAATGTGCTTAATATCTACTCTCTATGGTTCAAACACCTTGAAATATCGATTAAATCGGGTGGGCGCGCCAGCGCCATCCCTCGTGTTATATGCTTAGTCATAGGTATTTAGTGCATCGCCAAGTATGTTATACCTTATACTGCGTACTCTTTGTTTATGTCATGTGCTCAGTCATGTATTCAATGTTTTGTCATGTATTCTATACTTTAGGTTGCGTACTCTATGCTACGAAGTAACAAAGTCAGTTGAATATCTCAATGTATCCAAATGTTTAGGCCCAAAAGTGATGAAGTTATGTCAGGGTTTTGATTAAGTTATGTTTTGTACCTTTTGGCAATCAATATCATGTTTTGAGGGACCATGCTGATTGGTTGTAAGCTAGTGAGGATTGAGTATAAAAGTAGCCGCTTGAGGGCTATTCGGGGTAGTCTACCGGAGTTGTGAAGAAGCTATAAATAAGTCTAGACTGGCTAAGCTGTGGCCTGAGAATAACAGCTGTGCTTTGTGAGATTTCTCCCCGAATAGCAGTCAAGGTGGCAAGTGATTCCATTGCCCTGTCTGCTGAGTATTATTGTGTTTGTGTGTCTATTTATATTCTAATAAACGAGGTGCCGGGTCACGACCGCTTGTGCTGGTATTCTGTAACTCAGCTAACCGTGGCATTGAACTCACCGTCTACAATCAGCGCGCACAAACAACATCTAACCTTAATAATTGTAGTCGTGCAGGTTCTCTCGCCATTCCTCCTGAAGTGCAGTCAACAGTGTATGCTCGGTTCGTCGTGTAGCAACCTGAGTATTACACAGAAAACTCGCTGCCGAGGGAGGGCGCAAGCCACCCACCCATAATATGGTCAGACACACCAAAATGCGGAAATCGCAAATTGAAAATCGCAATAACTTCGGAACGCAATGCGCTAGTGCAGAACCGACTGCACCATTAAAAAGCCCGTGTCGAAAAGTACCACCATGCAAATTTTCAGATCCAACGGTTGAGTTCGGAGGAAGTTATTACGCATTTTCTTTTTCAAGTAGTGTTCTTGTTGTTGTTGTTGTTCTTGTTCTCCCGAAAATCTCCAAACTGCAATAACGTCCTTGAAACATGACCGATTTTCATGGTTGATGGCTCATTTGAAAGAGAATATGATGCCATTTCTTATTTTCGGTATTTTTTTTCACAGGCTCCGCCCACTTTGGTACGGTAACTGTTTGAAATTTTCAAACCTCAATAAATTTAAATACAAATGGGGCAATAAAAAAAATTTGTTGATGTGTGCCATGACTAGAGCTTTCAAATGAGCCAATTTTTGGCAATTTTGGTACAGATTTACAAAAGTTATTCAAGTTTGCTTATTTTGTGTAAAATGCGCAAACATGCCTGAACTACTGCTTCATGTGATACTGAGCATGTGACCTTGCATGCTGATTACTATCAGGTCATAAATGTCTAGTGGTTGATGTCAAGTCAAATGTCAAGTTATAAATGTCAAGTCAAATGTCAAGTGATAAATGTCAAGTGATAGATGTCTAGTGATAAAATATTAAGTGATCAAATATCAAGTCAAATATCAAGTGATAAATGTCAAGTGGTAGATTTCAAGTGAAATGTCAATTGATAAATGTCAAGTGATAGATAGTAATAAAATATCAAGTGATAAAGTATCAAGTCAAATTTCAAGTGATAACTTTCAAGTCAAATGTCAACTGATAAATTTCAATTGAAATGTCAAGTTTAATGTCAAGTGATAAATGTCATGTCGAATGTCAAGTCAAATGTAAAGTGATAAATTTCAAGTGAAATGTAATGTCAAATGTCATGTCAAATGTCAAGTGACACATTTCAAGTCAAATGTCAAGTGACAAATTTCAAGTGAAATGTCAAGTTTAATGTCAAGTGATAAATGTCATGTCAAATGTCAAGTTTAATGTCAAGTGATAAATTTCAAGTGAAATGTCAAGTTTAATGTCAAGTGATAAATGTCATGTCAAATGTCAAGTAATATGTCAAGTAACAATTTTCAGGTGATACTTGTCAAGTTGTTTATGTCAAGTGAAAACTATCAGGTGAAAAAATGGCAAGCAGTTCATGTCAAGTCATAAATATCAAGTGATGCCATTCAGTCATAAATGTCAAGTGGTTTATGTCAAGTTATTGTCAAGTGCGTAATTTCAAGTCATAAATGTCAAGTGATCACTTTCAGGTTCTAAATGTCAGGTTGAAAATCTTTTGAATCTTAGTATTTGGCTTCTTCTTGACAATAGATTGTATTGCTCACTGCCACATTTGGCATTTGCTTGATTTGCAATAACTTATAAACTTTTGGGCCTGTGGCCCTGAAAAAGAAGTATATCTGATAAAAAATGGCTAAAGCCAACAAAAAGTGGACACTGCACCTAACCATGTGTATGCTTTTGAATGCACAAAAGTAATATATCATATACCATGCCATTTTCTGATTGAGCTATCAAGAGATGTATATCAAGGGAAATGTACACAAATGCTAATAATATAGGCTATCAACACAGCAAACTGCATCACAAGAAACAATTTCACCAAACTTTTGCATGGCAGCATGAGCTTTTTGTATATTTAATGTTTGCAGCACTTTGACACAGCTCACGCTGCGTGTACATTTGTGTACATTTCCCTTGATATACATCTCTTGATAGCTCAATCAGAAAATGGCATGGTATATGATATATTACTTTTGTGCATTCAAAAGCATACACATGGTTAGGTGCAGTGTCCACTTTTTGTTGGCTTTAGACATTTTTTATCAGATCATACTTTAAGTTGAGAGATTTTATGAGATTTTTTGAACTGCAAGAGATTTTCTCAGAGATTTAATTATATTTTCAAAAATGACCCAAGAGATTTAATTATATTTTTTTCTTGAGAGATTTTCTGAGATAATATTTAATTATATTTTCTCAAAATCAGTCGTTTTTTTCAATGCTAGGCGATAGAATGGTGAAAGCTCAAAATCCAAACACTCGTAATCCAAGCAGGCGTAATCCAAACAAAAATGAGGCACAATCCAAGCACTCATGTTGCCTATTCTAGTGCATTTGTGCATTTACCGTATTTCCTCAATTTAACACCTCTCCACTGAAATACGCCCATGTCTGAGCAACCTGAGGGAAACACCCCATTAGAATATACTCGGCAGACATGATACTATACAATGAGTTGCATGATGTCATATCATGCACGCTGTATCCAACCCGTAGAACTCTGTTTTGGTGACTCGTGCTTACGCATATACGGAATGAAACTATTCAATTGTGCCCGCACAATTCAAACCCCCGTCAAAGTGTAGTTGAGTTTTTTGGCATGATGCCATCCAAGCGTCGTCTGGATCTGAATAAATACAAAGAGGGAACGTTTTCTGAATTCAAAATTTTGAACGTAACAAGTTTTCGTCAAAATGAATCGATAGCGTGTAACTTTTCTAAATATGAATTAGATTAAACGTAGGTAAACGTATAATCAAAAATTTGCAGCACCTATCGGCACAAAAATTGGAGTAAACGAGTGCGTAAAGAACAGCACATTTTTATTTTCCTTCTTACTATCTTTATATTTTCTTTTTTACTAAATTCCTTTCTCGTTCGCTCTACAAGAACAAAATATAACTTTCCAATTTTGTAGAATGATATGTCCGTCGACTATACATATTGACATATTTACGACCCACTGTGCACCGTTTTTCTACCGTATTTAAGATGTACAGTGGTCCCCGGGTTAACGGTTCCCCCACTTATCGGGTTCCCCGTGTTAAGGGGTGGAATTGTGCAAAACGGGGACATGTGAGAACAAAATTCCCCGGATTGTAGGTTTCCCCGCATTCCCGGGTTATCGGGTGGAATTTGAGAAAAACGACTGCATTTCTATATAAAAATGGCTCGGTTATAGGGTATTTTTAAGCATTGAATGAAAGCATACCGTATAGAATATCAAATTTTCGAATCAAATCAAATAATCGACCATTTTTTGACATATTTAGAATATTATTGTGAAAAATATGAAATATCGACTGTTTTTACTATCTGATATCGATCATCTTTGCTGTTGATTATAAAACTTCCAAACATTTCACCCCCCGATTATCGGGTTCCCCGTATTATCGGGTGAGTTTTCGAGAATTTCACTCCACCCGATAACCCGGGGATGACTGTATTGCACTTCGCTGTTCAGTAAGATGTTGAATTTCATTGCAAAATATTTGTTTCATTATTTTTGGCGACTGCCCAAATCCAAAAAGAAATAATTGGCAGCCGGCTGTTTTGGGAAAGGATATTTCGAACCTCTGCCGTATCAACCCCTTTCTGCGCGCACTGTAGTGTCGTTTGTTTCTCGATGTTACACTGAAATTTATTCCCTGCGCAGGTAATACGCTCAACTACGCATGCTAGACAACCCTCTGGTTGATCATCTCTTGCATCATCGCTTATTGTTTTGTCCGTTTTTAATATTCCGAAAACTTTGGCAGAGTGCCAACGGCTCATCCGGCCGCCAATTCGTGGTTGGTTTCTTTCTTTGCGCGGTAGCGCTCTAACTTTATCCGGCTTATCTTTTGCGAGTTGTCAATTTGAGACGTCCCAACTTACGCTGCAGCGTATCGGCGACGATGTGGTTTAAAGTTTGTCCAGCTGCACATTTGCTGCATTCGTTATAATGGTAAATTATGCAGTTCACTGGCCCCGACTGCCTGTAGCGACGGTTGGTTGTGCTGATTTTCTTGATGGAGATTCACGTGCTGATGACATCTCAGCGAATCGGGGGTCTTGTAGATTTGCAACCCCCCCCCCCCCCCGTAGTCAGGGGTCTGCCCCCAAATTTGCCAGCTATCTATCTACCTATCCATCCGGAGGCTGCTCAGCTACCTACCTATCTGGACCTATTTTGAGAAATTTTCAAAATCACGGCTTTTGCATATACGCATGTTTATATACCACTTTTTAGCCCATTTTGTGTACTTTGACCTGTTTTTAGCGATTTTTCCCCCTTTCTACCTTCTATGCACTGAAAAAGCCTATATATTTTACCCCGCGAGCCCTCAAATTCTGCTACGTTCCACTTTTGATTATTTTCCGTAGTGCCGATTTCTTTAGCATTTTGGTTCTCGCGACCACCGCAACTATCCGGCCTGTAAAATTAGATTTTTGATTGCTGGAGCTACGGTTGGAAAAAAAACGTTTTTTTCAACTCGATGTTTAAAAAAACAACAACGTTTTTTTCAACTCGATGTTTAAAAAAACAACAACGTTTTTTTTTTTAAAAACAACGTTTTTTTTAAAATAAAAAACGTTTTTTTTAAAAGCTCCCAGATATAACCTTGTGTCAACATATATAGGTATATCAGACATTGGCAATACTCTGATGTTATATATGACCATATAATGTCTGTGGAGCCATGGGATAGCATTATAAGTGGTGATTTGTGTCAAAAATATCCATTTTTCGTCGACATATCGTTCGTATATCACCTTATAGTCGAATGTTCGTGACTTAGGTAAAGTTTGGCACGGAATAGTGATCAAACAAGGTTATAAAACGAGGTTGTTACTTTGGGAGTGAAGTTACACAATGTGGAAGTACATGGAAGCACATTACCTCAATATTATATACTACAGCAACATTTGATGGCTTATTAACCCATGGTAGCATATTTAAATGGATACTTTGATACTAAAAATGCCACAAAACCAATGAAAACAACCACCAATGTCAATTTGTGTGTGAAATTGCGCGCTTGCGCGCAAAAATTTTGCAAAATACCTAGTGCTTAGTACTAAAAATTTCAGTCGATGTTTTTAAAAAAAAAACATTTCGGATGTCATTTTGTTTAAAAAAAACAACGTTTTTTTAATTAAAAAACGTTTAAAAAAACATCGGCCAACCCTAGCTGGAGCCGGGTTATTTAACCCGTGACTAGGGATGGCCGAAAAATTTTTTTTCAACTACAACCCGTTTTTTTTTCAAAAACGGGTTTATTTTTAAATAAAACCGTTTTTTTTCTTCAAAAGCTCCCAGATACAGGTAAATCAGACAGGTGACAGTACTTTGTGATGTTATATATAGCCATAGAATGGCTTTAGAGCCATGGGATAGCATTATAAGTGGTGATTTCTGTCAACAATATCCGTTTTATGTCGACTTATTACTGATATCGCTTTCTGTTGAACATTTGTGACTTCCAAGTGATGGTGGGTGTGGAAAAGTGCTTAAATAAGGATATAAGAGCAGGCTAACACATTGGCAGTGGTGTTTCACACTGTACAAGTATGTGGGGGCAAATTAGCTGTATATTATATACTACACTAACATATCATGGCTTATTATGACATAATAGCACAAACAAATGGAACCTTTAACGATAAAAATGCTCCAAAAGCAATGAAAACCACCACAAATGGTAAAGTACAAGTGAAATTGCGCGCTTGCGCGCAAAAAAATTGCAAAATACCTAGTGCTTAGAACCAAAAAATTTCGCCAAGGTTTTTTTATATCAAAAAACGGTTTCGATGGTTGGTTTTTTTAAATAAATAAAACGTTTTTTATTTAAAAAAACCTTGAAAAAACCCACTGGCCATCCCTACCCGTGACCGAAACCGAAACCGAGATTTACCGCGTTTACAGAGTGCACTAACGTTTCCCTTCACAGATCGCCATCGACGATCGCCATTGTTGCTGTCAACTCGTGGCTGCGGCTGCACTGACAACGGTACTGCTTTATGCCGTCCCAGTCTACCATCAGGTTGGTTTCAGTGTGTTTTGGTTGTTCCCGCAGTTGAGAGCAGGGGTTTAATGAATTTGCACCCCTCCGGGTGTTATATAGGTAGTAAATCGCTCCTCCGGTCGGATAGATAGCTGACAAAACAATTTTTTTTTTGGGGGGGGGGTGTCGCAGGGGGTTCAATATAAAGGCTTTTTCAAGGCGTAGAGTCGTAAAAGGGTCGAAAAATGTGTAAAAATAGGTGAAAATGACTAGAAATGAAAAAATTGGGGGGGGGGGTCGCGGGGGTCACATATATAGGTTTTTCCAAGACGTAGAAAGGTAAAAGGAAGGAAAAATAGGTAAAAATAGGTGAAAATGACTAGAAATAGGTGTACAAGCACATACCTATAAAAATAGCCAAAAATTATTGAAATCACGCAATAGTAGGCCATTATTCACATGAACTACACTGATTTTGAAGTCGGAAAAATTACGATAGCGATTTTGAAGGTGAAAAACTAACGTGGTCCGAAAATCAGTGATATTGAGTGAAAATTCAGTCAAAATTTCTGAAATATCGCTCCAGATAGATACCGTATTTGCTTGAAAATCCAGCTGGGAATCATTATTTCGTCAGACTTTTTTTAGGGGGGAACTACCCTAATTCCTCCAATAAGACCCCAGGGGAGTTATTTTTTCGTCAGACGTTTTTGAGGGGGGACTTATTCGAGGGGGGACTTATTTTTTTCTCAAAAAAATTTGGACTCAAATCATGGCAGATGCAGTCTGCCAACTCATGTTGTTCAGGTATTAAACTGTACACAACAACAAAAATATGTGTATACACTGCATACACATCATGTATTTATCTGCTGTCGCTGCCGTTGGCTAATATTCTTATGTATTTTGTATTGTATCCTTTTCATACACATGGGGAGTTATTTTTGCCTCACCTCACCAAAAGGGGGGAGTTATCGAGGGGGGTCTTATTCAAGGATTTGTGGTATTCGAACGGGGTAGGGGGATTATTATTTTGTCGAAATTTACAAGCATGTTTCTATCAACTCGTTTAATGAAATATGCTATATTAACACAATAACGTGCCATTTTTGTTAAAATTGGGCACAATAAATTGATCAAATTTCTCAAGAGGGATTATTCTAGGGGAATTGTTATTTCCTCACTCGTCTTACGGTGGAATTTTTTGAGGGCAGAATCATTCAGGGGGGAACTATTCAAGCAAATACGGTGTATACCGCAAATCCTCGAATAAGACTCCCCTCGAATAACACCCCATTGAATAACTCCCCCTATGTTGGCGAGGTGAGGAAAAAATAACTCCCCCTCTTGAATAACTCCCCCTATGTATGTAAATGGTACAATACAAAAATACAAAAGAATATTAGCCTAGAGCAGCGACAGCAAATACGTGATGTGTATGCAAGTATACACATCCTTTTTGCTGTTGTTCAACAGTGAAATACCTGAATTACATGAGTTTACAGACCGCATCCATACTCATAAGTTTTCGGATGAAAAATAACTCCCCCCTTTGGAAAACTCCCCCTTGAATAACTCCCCCCTCAACAACGTCTGAGGAAAAATAACTCCCCCCCTTGGAAAACTCCCCCTTGAATAACTCCCCCCTCAACAACGTCTGAGGAAAAATAACTCCTCTGTGGTCTTATTCGAGGATCTAGGGTAGCTGGCGTTTTTTACTGATCCGCCCAACCCCATTCTGATCCCTTGTTGAGAGACAGTATTTTACTGCATAGTTAACCGTTGGGCTATTCTTTTCCATCTCTCGCAGATGCTGGATGGCTGTATGAGGGGCGGCACTGCGTTTTGGTGCTGCGCCCGTCGCAGCGACGCTGGGGGTTTTTGACGCGTGTCTGCATGCAGATTATCGCTACGTCAGTTGATGCTCACTTGTGAGTTTGGTATTTAGGGTTTGGTGTCTATGTTACGTTTCCGAGCGGTTTTGTTGGGTGATTTGTGTGCGTGCTCCGGGCTCCGGCACTGTTTGTTAGATGTAGATGTAAGAAACGATCTAACGTTGGGTGATTTGTGTGCAACTATCCAGTCTTGCAATATCTGCTGCACGAAACTCAGGTGCACCACTATATAATGGAAAAATAACCTGGTAGGCATATGTTGAACCAGCTAGTATGTTTGGTGTAGAGATTACTGGCTTGTCCAAAGCAGCGCTAACAGAAATGGACCGAATATACATTCGAACACTACATTGTATTGAAAGATTGCCTTGTCAAACAAGCAGTGCAGCAATGCTGCATGATCTAGATGGTATCTTACCGTCAGATAAATATTATCAACTTGTGCTAACAAATGATAACTATATGTCACGGGTAGACAAAACTAGATGGCTGTTTAGAGCGTGGGATATTGACAGTACTCTTGCAGGGAATAAGAGATTACATATTGATAACACTAGGACTATAAGAGATGGTGCCAAAACAAACCTAGACCTGAATATAGATACAAATGTTCTAACTAAAGAAGACATAAAGACACATATTTACAGACATCGCAGAACTGCGACAATAAAAACTCTACAGGGTCAAACGGCACTTTCATACAGAAATAATGAGGAACAATCAATAGAGGTTAAAGGTCTTCACTACAATGAACTAAATTGGTTTGGAGCAAAACTTAATGCCCTACACACACGGGGTCATGGCGGTCACAAACTATGCAGCCTTTGTTCAAACAAATATACAAAAATAGTGACTTACACCACATACTATATGTGTGCCGGGGGACGGAAGAACTAAGATCTAAACTTAAGAATGTTCTATGCTCAGTTCCATGCAGCTGGGCGAGCAACCCACTCGGCGGTTCAGTATGTCATAATCACAGGAGGGAGATAGACAAATTATTGGTCTATGGGACCAGCCATCTGCATGACAGATAGGCAAAGAAAAAACATCTTACTTGATACACTTCTTTGAAAATCGAGCTGAATTTCTCAGCTGTGAATCGAGCGTTAGTGAGGGAAGTACGAAACCCTGCAAAGGGGTAGGGCCCTGAATCCCATTGTTAAAAAATAAAAATAAAATCTACTGTCTGCCAACTTACACTGTCGAGTAGGAATTTAAAATAATTTTTAGCTACTAGAGATGGGCGGTGCTTTTTGAGCCGTTTTTTTAAAAAGCGCAGCGGTCCCAGCGCTTTTTTCTAAAGCACTAACACAAAAATCTGGAAATTTGCAACATTTTGATTGGGTTTGGTCAGTTGTGGGTAATCTTCAGAAAAAAAAAATTCAGTTTAAAAAAATCAAGTGCCAACTAGGGTTCAAACGGGACCGCAGTCCCAGTACATGGTTTGGCAAAAAGTCGGGACTGGGGCGGTCCCGGTCCCGGTCCCGACACCCCAGTCCCGGTCCCGGTCCCGGTCCCGACAATGAAAAAAAGCCAGTCCCGGTCCCGGTCCCGGTCCCGACCACCCAGTCCCGGTCCCGGTCCCGGAATTTTATAGCGGTCCCGACAAGGGATGGAAAAAACGTATTTTAAAAATTTTTTTGCCAGAAAGGGCACTTTTCTAAAGCGATTTTGTAGGAACATCTAAAAAAATTTTGCGCGCAAGCGTGCAAATACCCAGCCAATGATTACTATGTATTTTCCCATAATGTGACAGCGTTAGAAAGGTCCCCAACATGATTCTAGTACGAAAAATAGGTATATAAAGATACCTATATTGTAGACGTTGGCGCCAACGCCAGCGCCAATACTGCCATGGCGTTGGCACCTACAACTGGCACCGCCCCTCCCCACTCCCAAAAAAATCCTGCGTTCATTGCGTTTCATCATATATTCACAAGTTCAAGTGAAGATGGCAATGGAATACTGCTTGAATAATGTTATAAGAAAAGGCTAATACATTGAGAGTGGTCCTTCACACAGTGGAGGTGTGTGGAACAACATTGGCTAGATATTACATACCAATAAGGTTCAAACAATACCGCGGTGCCGGTACCTGGTTCGGCAAATCCCAGTCCCAGTCCCGACCCCCCAGTCCCGGTCCCGGTCCCGGTCCCGACAATTGAAAAAAGCCAGTCCAGGTCCCGGTCCCGATACCCCAGTCCCGGTCCTTGTCCCGGTCCTGGTCCCGGTCCCGACATTAGAAAATTTCTGGTCCCGGTCCCGGTCCGAAAAACTGGTCCCGTTTGAACCCTAGTGCCAACCCTAGACGCGCTTGCGCGGAAAAATTATTCAAACTGTCGACAAAATCGTCTTCTGGAAATGCCATTTCTGGCACATTTTTCGGTCCGGCCCGGGAAGGAGGGGCGGCCGCCCCCCCCCCCCCCCCGCCCCCCCTGGCTACGTCCTTGTGGGCAAGGGCGTACGCAGGGGGGGGGCGGGGGGGGCGGCCGCCCCCCCCCGTTCCCGGGCCGGACATAAAAATTCGCCAGGAATGGCACTTTTCTGAAGCGATTTTGTTGGCACTTTCAAAAATTTTTGCGCGCAAGCGCGCAAATCCCCACCCCATTGTTCAATGTGTATTTTCAGGAGCCTATAAAACATAATAAAAGTGTCCAATATGGTCTTAGTCCTATATATCGGTGTAAATCGGTACCTATAGAGTATACGTTGGCGCCAGCGCCAACGCCAATACTGCCATGGCGCTGGCGCCTACAAATGGCGCCAGCGCCATGGCTCCATTCCTTTACTATAGGGTCAAATTTTAGGGGGGGGGGCGCCGCCCCCCCCGTTCGCCGAGCTCCGTAAACAATCCGCCCCCCCCCGCTCAAAAATCCTGCGTACGTCCCTGCTTGTGGGTATGTGAAATTGCGTGCTTGTGCGCAAAAAATTGCAAAATACCTGGTGCATAAATACAAAAGTTTGGCTGATGTAAAAAAAACGGGTTCGATGCCTCTGTTTTGAAAAGAACAACAACATTTTTTTTTAAAAGATGGTTAAAAAACACCGCCCATCCCTAGCTGTGATATCATAAATTGTAACACAATAGCAGGGGTCCCCAAGATTTTTGCCCTCGCGGGGCCGGATGGATGCAAATCGCTCCTCCGTAGGGATAGATAACTGAAAAATTTTCTGGGGAGGCACAGGGGATTTTGGGGTTAGCATTTTAGGGGGTGGGGTTAGCCCCCGAGCAAGTGCTTATATTTTGGGAACCGCTTGGCGAAAACTGTTGATTTTTTAATATAAATTGGTTTCAGGTCGGGGCTCTCTCAGATTTCGATGAAATTTTTCTACGAGCCCCCAGACCGGAGATATGGGGGGTCTATAAAAAGTTTGCGAAAATTTTGGCTGTCGCTCAGAACATGCAAACTTTGCACATCAATAACTCCGCTATTTCTGGGCCGATTTGGATCGTTTAACACTTGACAACCTGCAGATTTCATATTTTTCATTATTACAGTGATGTCTATCTCCCATGTGCCGATTTGACCCGGTTTTTCAACACAAACAATAAATTTTACTGAACATGCTATCATATACTTTAGACAACGAGAATTCATATAAAACAAAAACGAGTTCAAAATCTCATTCCAATCAAAAGTTATAGCGCTTCAAAAAAATTTCCTCCCATCTGCATAAATAACCACATGATGAGCAATGCATGCAAGTACAAAACTCCATATCTCTACCATTTCTCAGCCGATATGGAGTTTTGTACTTGCATGCATTGTTCATCATGTGGTTATTGATGCAGGTGGGAGAAATTTTTTGAAGCGCTATAACTTTTATTGGAAAGAGATATTGAACTCAGTTTTGTTTTATATGAATTCTCGTTGTCTAAAGTATATGATAGCATGTTCAGAAATTCAATTCATGTTATTATTGTTCGTGTTGAAAAACCGGGTCAAATCGGCATATGGGATTTAGACATCACTATAATAACTAAAAATATAAAATCTGCAGGTTGTCCTGATCATTTTAAGTGTTAAACGATACAAATCGGCCCATAAATAGTCGAGTTTTTGATGTGCAAAGTAGGGTTCAAACGATATATCGTATAGAATATCGGATATCGACCATTTTTTAATATCAAATATCGAATATCGATATCGAAAATTTTGAAAAAATATCAAATATCAAATATCGATATCGAAAATTTTGAAAAAATATTGAATATCGATATCGAATATCGACCATTTTTTCGATATATCGAACCTGTATTGTGGCCCCAAATGTACTTTTCATTTTCATTTTGAGATGTTTATGGTTGATCTAATGTGCTTATGGTATTGTATTTGATGAGTAAAAGTACAGTATTTATAATGTCATTGTTGTTGGAGTGCTAAATTTGAAGCCAGAAAATGCTGATATACTTTTTTTGCAACATGCCCTTAAGCAATTAGGTTAGGATGAACTGTAATATCTACCAATTGTTATTTGTCTGATACACTTTGATTCATCATGTTTTTTTTCTATTTTCTACCATTGAGTGATGTAAAGCTTGTTAAAATCACTTGCACCATTCAAATTTCAGTAAAGAGATGATTAAACATGTGTGCAACCACATGAAAATACAATATGCCACTTGAAATATGCCTTGCTATACCAAAAGCATATCGCAATATTGAATATTGAAAATATCGAATATCGACCATTTTTCAATATCGAATATCAAATATCGATATTGAGGTTCCATATCGTATCGATATCAAATATCGAGTTACAGAAAAAAATATCGAATATCGATATCAAAAATTTTGAAAAAATATCGAATATCGATATTGAAAAGTCATATCGTTTGAACCCTAGTGCAAAGTTTGCATGTTCTGAGCGACAGCCAAAATTTTCGCAAATGACCAGAGTTGTTAAAAGTACTGAACTTTTTGAATAGAAAACGTAAACGTAAATTATTTTTCTTTTACTCACCCCTGAGTACAGAAAACGTAAAGTATTTTAAAAATACACTGCGTAAAACGTGAGTAAAATACTTTTTTTTCAGAGAAAATGTAAAAACGAGGGATTTTTCTCACAGAAAACGTCAAAGTTAGTATTTTTCGCACAAAAAAGTCAGATATTTTTGTATATCAGAGTAAAAATTTGAAAAATAGTGTTTTTTCTCTTGCTAAGTATTTCTTAGGAAAACGTCTTATGTTTGTCACTTTCTGTTTGGGAAAATGACATTTTCTGTCCCCTAAAAATGTTTTCTGTACTCGCGTACTTTCAAAAGTACGCAGTAAGTGAGTACCGGTATTTTTTTCGCGAGGAAAGTAAACGTATTTATGCAGTACTCTTTTAACAACTCTGCAAATGTCCACCTTTTTAGAGACCCCCTCTGAAATAGTGACATTTAATTGTTGGCGTCTGGGTGCACCACCCACCCAAGGATCCACCCATTCTTGTGCACCGGGTGGGGCGCTTACACCTGCCCGGTGCACATCCGTCTGGTGCCGAGTAAACATCCGTCTGGTGCCCAAGTAAATGCCGGGGCCGGGTATTATAACTTGTGCACCGGCCCTGCTTGTGCACCGGTTTTACTTGTGCACCGGTCTGGCGCCGTAGAAACATTTCGTCGAAATCTGAGAGAGCCCCGACCTGAAACCATATTATATTTGAATATAAACAAAATTCGCCAAGCGGTATCTGGAAAATAAGCATGTGCTCGGGGGCTAACCCCCCCCCCCCCCCTAAAATGCTACCCACAAAATCCCCTGTGCAGGGGCTCGCGGGGGCAAAATATATAGGCTTTTTCAATGAATAGAAGGCAGAAAGGGGAAAAATCGCCAAAACAGGTTAAAAGTAGCTAAAAATGGCAAAAATGGCTAAAAATGGTGTGTAAATGTGTATAGGCGAAAGCCGCGATTTAGAGTGAAAAAGTATACCCCCTAGAAGACCCTTGCACAATAGCCGGGAGTTTACGTGCACTGAGAGTTTGCGTGCACACGTGCCTGACTCTTGTCAACGACCCTATTAAAACCGGAAATAAAACCGTTTTTCCATCCCTGCCGCCCACCCTATCTGGGACATTGAGTGAGACATTTGGGCAATATGGTGTGCCCCTCAGTTTATTTTGTCCCCTAACAGACTATTCCCGCAGTTGCTGGGCCGCCAACCTGGATCGCCGCCGTGTCCCGGGCGGCCGACTCTGCGCAGTGCTGCGTCTTGGTGCTGTGCCAGCGGGTTCTGCTGTGCTCGCGCCTGCTGCCGCGTCTTGGCGCTGTGCCAGCGGGTTCTGCTGTGCTCGCGCCGGCTGCTCGGACGAGTAGTTTCTTTTTTTCGGACTGTGTGTGTTTGTTGTAGGCTTAGACTGCGATGTTTTGGTACCGCGCGGACATTTGATAATTGTTGTCGCTGATGCTTGGTTTTTGGGTGTGTGAGAGGTATCAGTACTTTTCCGGATGTGAGATGGGGTATTGACAGTGGCGTATCCGGGGGGGGGCGGCTGCAGCCCCCACAGTTCCCGGGTGACTAGGAACGTTCACGAAAATGCAACTTTCACCATGAATTTTTCAAAATTTTGTATAAAAATTTTGATTTATGGATCCACATGCAGAGTAATAGATCGCTCCCACCCTATAGACGTAAAATTCTCAGACATGCGCCCCATTTTTCGCTCAAAAATCCCGGATACGCCCCTGGGTACCGAAGACTGCAATTGCTTAGTTTTCTTTGTACAGAAGAACGTTTTTTCGTCCACCATTTACAGTCCATCGTTTACTTTACCGTTTCCTGAGCATTCTGTAGTGCGATTAACCCGCCCATTTGTTTTGTACTGCTGTAATATTTCCCAGAGAGGAAGCAATGTACCGTAAATCCTTGAGTGACTCACCTGGGAGTTTTTTTTCCGTCATATAAGGCCCACACACACTAGTTGACATTAGGGTTGGCCGATGTTTTTTTAAACGTTAAAAAAAAAAACGTTTAAAAAAACAAACAAACATGACGTCCGAAATGTTGTTTTTTTTAAAAAAACATTGGCCGAAATTTTTAGTACTAAGCACTAGGTATTTTGCAAAATTTTTGCGCGCTAGTGCGCAATTTCACACACAAATTAACATTGGTGGTTGTTTTCATTGGTTTTGTGGCATTTTTAGTATCAAAGTATCCATTTTTATGTGCTACCATGGGTTAATAAGCCGTCATATGTTGCTATAGTATATAATATTGAGGTAATGTGCTTCCATGTACCTCCACAGTGTGTAAGTTCACTCCCAAAGTAACAACTAGGGTTGGCCGACGATTTTTTTAAAACGTTTTTTAAATAAAAAAAAAGTTAAAAAAAAAAACATGACGTCTGAAATGTTTTTTTTTTTTAAACATAGGCCGAAATTTTTAGTACTAAGCACTAGGTATTTTGCAAAATTTTTGCACGCAAGCGCGCAATTTCACACACAAATTGACATTGGTGGTTGTTTTCATTGGTTTTGTTGCATTTTTAGTATCAAAACATCCATTTCTATGTGCTACCATGGGTGAATAAGCCGACATATGTTGCTGTAATATATAATATTGAGGTAATGTGCTTCCATGTACCTCCACAGTGTGTAACTTCACTCCCAAAGTAACAACCTCCTTTTATAACCTTGTTTGATCACCATTCCGTGCCAAACTTTACCTGAAGTCCCGAACATTCGACTATAAGGTGATATACGAACGATATGTCGATGAAAAATGGATATTTTTGACACAAATCACCACTTATAATGCTATCCCATGGCTCCACAGCCATTATATGGTCATATTTAACATCACAGAGTATTGCCAGTGTCTGATATACCTATATATGCTGACACTAGGTCATATCTGGGAGCTTTTAAAAAAAAAACGTTTTAAAAAAAAAACCGAGTTAAAAAAAACGTTTTTTTCCAACCCTAGTAACAACCTCCTTTTATAACCTTGTTTGATCACTATTCCGTGCCAAACTTTACCTGAAGTCACGAACATTCAACTATAAGGCGATATACGAATGATATGTCGACGAAAAATGGATATTTTTGACACAAATCACCACTTATAATGCTATCCCATGGCTCCACAGACATTATATGGTCATATATAACATCACAGAGTATTGCCACTGTCTGATATACCTATATATTTATGTTGACGCGAGGTCATATCTGGGAGCTTTTAAAAAAAACGTGTTTTTTTTATAAAAAACATCGAGTTAAAAAAAAACGTTTTTTTTTCCAACCCTAGTTGACATCGCAAATTCGCGTCAACTCAGTGTTAATTGAATAAAACAAGAAGTTTGTAAAAAGCATCACACTTAACAGGAACAATGAAAATGAAGTGTCATGATGTAAAATTAACTATGCTCTATCAGATAGATAAGTTGAAATCACAGTATCACTTAAATTCAGTTGACATTTAGTTGACACGAATTCAGTTGGCATCCAGTGTGTGGGGGCCCAATGTTTAGACTGGGTACTTGATGAGTGCCAAACGAGTGGGCTCGTTCAAGTGGGCGACTTATTCATGGATATATTTATTTACTATTGATCTGAGCAGATACTCTTCATTTTGACTTTGTCCTGAAAATATTGTGTGATGCAGGAACTTAGCCAAGGGGATTGTATGTATACGGAGGCCGGCGAACGAGGGGGGCTCTACCCCCCCCCCCCCCTAAAATTTGAGCAGTATGGAGTCATGGCGCTGGCGCCATTTGTAGCAGCCGCGCCATGGCTTGATTGGCGTTGGCGTTAACCTACAAGAACATAGATATACCTAAATGTATAATCAGCGCACCGAACCCAAATGTATAATCAGCGCACCGAATGTCTGTCAAGTTATTTGTCAAGTTATTTATACCATTGAAACGTAAAGAATAAAATGTATCACGAGGTGCTGAAATGCGCGGAAATGTTTCTGCTAAATACCTGCAAAATCGCTGTACGAATGTGCCATTCCTGGCATCTTTTCTGTCTGGACTGGGCAAGGGCTGGCTACGTCCTTGGTGTGATCTGTTTCTTGGTGGTTTTTTTTGATTGCGTACATCTTATACTAGGTAGTTACCCCGTGCATTTCGTGGTAGGGGTTGGGGTATGTATAATGTGCAGACGATTTTCCGGTAATTATTGTTTATGATATGTAATTACTAATACTATAGGCATTTGTGTATCCCTTCTGTATTCTAAATGTTTCTTGTCTTCGATATGTATTTGTTGATTTTCTATTTGTTGATTTTCGATTTTCTATTTGTTGATTTTCGATTTTCGATTCTTGTGTAAGATCCTTCATTATCGTCACGCTTGAATAGCTGCAGATCTGTTTGTCCTCTGCCAAATATATCTGCAAAATCACACGAGCATGCCGGTTCCTCTGCGCTGGCATGTGCGGTTATGGGCTGTTTTTGGTCAGGTATTTTGTGCAATCAATATGCTCATGGCATATTTTTGCATGGTAACGCCAAAAAAAATCAATGAAATTGAAGTTTTCGCTCAGAATTGTTTCGTATTTTATTTGGTTTTCGGATGCCGATGCGGGGGCTGTGTAGCTTCGGCTGCGGCACCCACTTCTAAATATCTCATCTGATCTGATGTCTCTATTTATGTGTTTGAGTGCTCCTGGCACGTTTACTATACCTTTTTCACGTTTTCAGGTTCTAATAACTACAGCACCGAGTAGATATTTTTATTTATTTGGTTAAATTGTATGAATCATTAGGATTTCTGATGTAAATATTCATATGAGTTCTGTCGAATGCCTTCTGTAGTCCAGCATTCTAATTTTTGCGGATAAACACTTTGGTGTGGCATCACATAACTGCAAAAACGAATCTAAAATATTTTGACATCAATCAAGTACCCATATGGCTTTTATCATGCAGAGGTGATAAAAGCCGCCGGTGTTTGGTGTGGTTTGCGCGACAACACACCGGGCGTGCAGAGGTCCCTTTGTGTTGTCTCGCGAACGATCGGAAAAAATCAATTGCAAAGTTTCGTTTTTTTGGCATTGTAGCTTGTTTTCTACCTTCTTTACCAGATTGAAAATGCGAACAGATCGAAAAGTCAGAATTTTGCTCTATGCGCATACACAAAGGTTGTTTCAACTGACTTAACTTTGGTTGGTTGAACCAACCTGCCTGTTACGAAATTTCCATTGTTTCTCAAATGTGATGCTTTAAAAAATCTAGTCGACATTCAGTTGATACTAATTCGCATCTAGTGTTCGTGGGGTGTTGCGAAATATTTGCCATTTTTTCAAAAAATACATTCAAATTTATTTGCACGGTTGACGGTTTTTTGATTGGATCCAAAAACGATTTTGATATGGGGCTAAACGTTGTATCAACTAGTCACTTTACACGGCAATTTCAATTAATATTTTTCTGATGATCGCGTTAAGATCACGCTCTTTGGGTGACATAACTTTCTCGGTGCTTGTGTTTCTACCGTGGATATATTTCGTCGGTCGGTTCGTTCCCGCGTCACATCGTCATGGAACAGTGCGACTGTTGCACGAGGCGGCGCTGGGACGGATGCCGGAGAACAAGCGGCCGCCGTTTGTCCGGGAATGGTTGCGCCATTTGGAGTGTGTTTCACCGCTGACGCTGAAGGTTGGCGGGTTTTTGGCGCTGTGCCAATTTTATCTGCTGAGGATTCCACTGAGTTATGTTCAGCAGAAAAGGAAGTAATTTACTCACTTTTGAGCAGAGATTACAGCTCTGAATTTGACAAAAATTGACTTTGTGATATTAATTATGTGAGTGGATGATGCTGCAGGTCTACAATTTTTATGGATAATAATATACACGTTTAAGGTCTTGATACATATTATGCATAACAATTGTAGACCTGTAGCATCATCCAGTCCTGTAATTAATTTTACGATGTTATTTTACGTCAAAATTATGCTGAGCTGTAATCTCGGCTTGATAGAGTGTAAAGTAAAAACTTTGTTTTCTGTACTACAGTATTAACTCGAAATACCCCCCCTCGAAATACCCCCCTCAAAATGTGCACTATGAATTTGTGGTCCAAGAAATGCATAATAGACGTTCAAACCACTTACTGTGTTACGTTAGAACATTGTTTATACCATCTACATCCTTATAAAAGGTTGTAAAAACTTATAAATGGTGGTTATTGTTGCATTTTTCACGTTTTAAGCTCAAAATGCTCACTCTGAAAAAATAAACCCCCAGGGGGTAATTTGAGGAAATACAGTAGATAAAATAAAAATACTTTTATCTTAAATAAATTCACTGCTTTTAACAACTGAAATCACATGGTTCCAATCTTGTATGAACTATGGCCGTAACAAAACAAGTGAATTCTCAAGGTTGGAAAAAACGTTTTTTTTTAAACTCCATGTTTAAAAAACGTTTTTTATATAAAAAACTTTGTTATTAAAAAAAACGTTTTTTATATAAAAAACTTTGTTATTTATATAAAAAACCAGATATGGCTCTGGGTCAACTTACATATATAGGTATATCAGACAAGTGACAATACTCTGCGATGTTATATATGACCATATAATGGCTGTGGAGCCATGGGATAGCATTATAAGTGGTGATTTGTGTCAAAAATGTCCATTTTTGTCAACATGTTTGTATATCGTCTTATAGCTGAATTTTTGTGACTTCAGGTGAAGTTTGGCATGGTATAGTGATCAAACAAGGTTATAAAAAGGGGGTTGTTACTCTGGGAGTGATGTTACACACTGTGGAGGTACATTGGAAGCACATTACCTCAATATTATATACTACAGCAACATATGACAGCTTATTAACCCATGGTAGCACATAGAAATGGTTGCTTCGATACCAAAAATGCCACAAACCCAATGAAAACAACCACCAACAACCACCAATGTCAAATTGTGCGCTTGCGTGCAAAAATTGTGCAAAATACCTAGTGCTTGTACTAAAAATTTTGGCCGATGTTTTTTTTAATAAAAAAAATGTTTCGGATTTCGTGTTTTTTAATAAAACAACGTTTTTTCAAATAAAACGTTAAAAAAACATCGGCCAACCCTAATTGGAACTGATATTTTAATTTCTTGGTATTGGCACTGTACCAAAAAATCCTGCTATTTTGTTGCAACCCTGAATCTGGATGCCTTTTGACCCCTGCGACTCCACTTTCACATCTCCCATCAGACACGTTCCTGAACCGCATGGGCAAAGTGTCGGCCAGCTCGGGCGCGGACACGAACAGCTTGGCTGATGGCAAACACGCAAGACCACATGCCAACACCAACATGCCTAGACACTGAGTATGTGCTCGTGTGCGCCACGCACCAAATGGGCACGATCACCAAATTTGTGGGCCATTGTTGAGGCGAATGGTTGGTGGCTTTTTTGTGGTCACTGAATGCAGGGGTATCGAATGAGGGGTGTGTGGGTTTCCGCCCCCCCCCAACCACCCAGCTATCTATCTATCCCGGAGGCTGCTCAGCTATCTATCTATCCCGGAGGCAAAATTTTTGGCCCAAACCTTCCCCCAAATCACTCAGCTATCTACGTATCTGTAGCGATTTTTGAGAAACTATACCCCAATTTTCGCTCAAAATCGCTATTTTTCATACCTTATTAACGATTTTCACCTCCACTAATTGAGTGTAAAGAGAACATTAATGACAAAACCTGCGGTTTGTGATTCGGCAATGCAAAACACACGTTAAAAACAATGGATTGTTACATCAGAACAGTCTTTATGCCATCTACACACTTATATAAGTCCATAGACTCAGGGGTCTCCTGGGGGGGGGCTACACCCCCCAAATTGGCCAGCTATCTATCTATCCTGGAGGCCGCTCAGCTATCTATCTATCCCGGAGGCCACTTATCTATCTATCTATCCCAAGGCAAATTTTTTGGCTACTACCCCCAAAGACCCCCCCCTCCCTTAAATCGCTCAGCTATCTATCTGGAGTGGTTTTTGAGAAATTTTGCCTCAAAATCACTAATTTTCGCACCTTTTTATAGTTTTTCACCTTCAAAGTTGTGCTTTCCGGCTATATAGATGGTTATATACCTATTTTTAGCCAATTT
>OZ038455.1:11513992-11924697 GCA_964036195.1 Sphaerolaimus hirsutus | reverse complement strand
TATATAGATGGTTATATACCTATTTTTAGCCATTTTAAACCCACTTTTAGCTACCGTATTTCTCCGTGTATAAGGCCCCCCGATCATAGTGCCCGGGCATTATACACTGCAACAAGTTCCATGCATAGTGCCCGGGTACTATGCAATACAGAAAAAAATATTTGCCACTCAAGTCAGATTAAGTTCACAAATGGACCAAATTTTCACATGCTGGCGCCTGTTGCAACAATTTAATATGTTGCGGCGCGCCACGCGCATCTGGTGCACGTGCACGCGTCTGGTCTAGCATTTTCATTTGATGGGACTTTCACAAGGCTATCTGCATTGGCGGTGACCTTTCTGGTATACAAAGACATTGTCGGGTGAAATGCATACTGCTCGGGCACTATGCACAGCACTTGGAAAGTGTTTGAAAAAAGCCATCAAATTTGTATAGTGCCCAGGGCCTTATGCACAGAGAAATATGGTACTTTTAACTGATTATTATTTCCCCTTTCTACCTTAACCTTGAAAAAGCCTATATATTGTGCCCCCACGCCCCACCAGCCCCCCCCCAAGCCCCCCCAGCCCCCCCCCCCCCAAGCCCCCCCAGCCCCCCCCTAGAAACATTTTCAGCTATCTATCCCTCTGGAGGAGCGATTTGCTATCTATCCAGCCCCCCGCGAGGGCCAAAATCCTGGAGACCCCTGCATAGACTCTTATATATAGTGGTTATTGTTGCATTTTTCTACATCTGTGTACGTTACTGATGACAATTTAGTACTGGAATTTCAAAAAATTTCTGGCGAACTAATAAGCCACCCTCAAAATACCACCCCCTCGTTTAACCCCCCCTCAATTTGACACTCAATTTGAAGGGGGGGGGGGTATTTCGAGGAAATATGATATTTTCCAAAAGTAGGTGATTTTGTGAATGCTTATCACACAAAAACCGCCAATGAAGGCCATTCTCACCCACCTTGAAAAACTGTCCCGGCACATTATTTGGCACTTCCTGTTGAGTTAACTGGCAGAAAGTGAGGAAGCCGATCAAACCAAAAACTGATTTAAACGTGGCGGCGGTGGCGTGTGTCCAGCGCAGCATAGGCTTGAATGTGGACCAGTCAGCCAGGTGCCAATACCAGACCCTGTGAAATTCCCAGTAAAATGTCAAATGTCATGCAGTGTCAAGTAATGTAAAATGCCCGTCAAAATAACAAATGTATGTTTGCCATTTTGCAGGGCATTTTACATTACTTTTGACACTTTGCATGACATTTGACATGGCATTTTACAGGGTCTGGGACTGCCCCCAGGCTTCCCTCCAATGTTAGCAGGAAAATGTGATCCGTGTAGCTGAGTTAACAATGTTTCAGTGGAAGCAATTGGAGCAACATTCAACAATGCCAGTTGCGCATTACCGTATTTGTCCGTGTAAACCGCCCGGGCGTTATACAAAACCGAGGCACTTTTCAGCAACCTTTTTTTTAAAACTTGTATAACGCCCGGGCGTTAAATTTTTGGGGAGGGGGGTGTTATACACGGAAAACATTTCGCTTACATATCTGCATAAATATGTTTTGTTCCCAGCGTGCAGCGAATTAAATGAAAAACGTGCATACGCTGAATAACAATGCATGCCACAAAGTCACAGCATTCAAAAATTCAAACGACCTGAACGCTTCATTACTGTGCAGCTCGATTTGACATATAAATATTTCAACTTGGCTTAAGTTTTTGAAACCAAGTATAGCGCCCCGGGGGCGCTATAAAGCTGTATAACGCCCTGGGCGTTGTGCACGGGGGGGGGCGGTTTACATGGAGAAATACGGTACACATTCTTATTTACTATTTATTCTACTAATTAAACAATACTCCACTAAATTCAGAGCAGAGAGTCAAGGCGGGAACGTATACACACTACTTGAGTGTTTACACATGCCAAGATACAGGTAATTTGTACTTGTCACTCAAAACTCATTAACTGACTAGTCATTATATCAATAGTTCAAAAAATAGTTGTTAAAACATATTAACATATACTCGAGTACTGTGTAAATATGTTTACTTTTCCTCCCAAAAATATCAGTACTCACTTTCATTTACTCTCATACTTTTTGAAAATACGCGAGTACAGAAAATGCAACTGAGAAAATTTTTGTGGTGCATAAACAGCAAAAACCACCCAAACAAATTGATACGGCTGCAAAAAATGGCTGCGGAAATGAGCTGTCATTCTATTTTTTCACCAAACCTTTTCACACATTTTTCATTCAAATGTGCCTATTATTTTTAATGTAGCATAATTGACATTTCGATATCAGAGCATCAATTCAAACATAACTCACGTTGGAAGCGTGCCAGTGCCAATGATGATAAAGCATGCGACTTTTGTATAAAAGATTGAAAAATCATTGTTGTGGATAAGTTAACATATACCGTTATAACAGAGATGACTTTTTTCAACTTTTTATGAAAATGAAGTGAAAAAAATCGTTGGCACTTTTCCAGCGGGTACCACTCGTGTATGGTGTAAGATGACTGAGGTATACTTTGGTAACAAAAAAATGGTAAACGCACTGGCGAGCACAATGTACAAAATACAGGTCATCACGATTTCAGTTATCTGCGCGGCCAGTACCAACCTGCCTCCCCACACGGTGCCCTAAACAGCCTCGGCTATATCGCGGTAGGTCTTCCTGACCCGCTGGCCCTGTGATCACGCGGTGCAAGTTATTTTTTTGTTTTCAAACTACCGTATTTCCTCGAAATACCCCCCCAGGGGGGTTATGTTTTCAGAGTGAAAATTTTGAGGATGGGTGTATTTCGCGACAGGGTACCTACATGATGTACATAATTCCAGACTTGTATTGTGAGGGTTTTTTTCCCCAGCTTGAAAACACCACGGGGTATATTGAGGGGGTTAATTCAGGTGGGTATATTGAGGAAATACGGTAGATGGCTACACAAACTAATCTTTGTAGCTGCAATGCATATTGGCATCAATTAATACATCAACTACTTTGCATATTGTACCTTATTCCAGATGGGGTTATTTCATGGGGGGGGGCTATTTTTTCCTCTGCTCAAAAAGAACTGGGGGTATTTCCAGTGGGGTAATTCAAGGGGGGATTTTGAGTTAATATGGTAACATCACGCATAACACTTCGCTGCGTTACCTTCTCGTCGTAGAGTCAGTCGACCAGTATGATGCCGGTGTCGTAGCAAATGTAAGGTACGACCATGAGCGCGACAATGGTCCACCAGCCGCCCTGCAGCACGCTGTAGGGCAGACTCACTATTAACATGCCCTGAGCGCAGACTGCAGAGTTGTTATAAATACTGAATATTTTTTTAAGTATATGAAGGGTGTGCTTCTAAAAGTACCGATCTACAAATTTTTTAAATTTGAGTTAGGACCATTTTTGGGGTCCCCATATAAACGCGCTTCAAAAAATATATAATACTAGCAGTCCTCGCGCCGACCTTCGGTCGGGCCCATCATTTCATCATTTAAATTTTTTGAGCCCTTGGGGTACTATTCAAGGGTTATGGTAATTTAGTGTCAAAATGGAGTGCATATTTGAAATCAGTGGCGTCAACTAAACCCAAATGCATTATTTTTGATTTGAACTTTTTTGGGCTCTGGGGGTTCTATTCAAGTATTATTGCAATGCAGTATCAAAATGGAGTGCTTAATTGAAATCAGTGTCATCAAATCTATGTGTGTGTTTAAAACCAAACAGCTCACGCTGCTATGATAAACTTGAGTGAATTTTTTCCTTTTTGTCTCAGATAGTTGAAGGTTGTGAAACTTTTTTTACATGGATGTGTACATCTAACACTGTAATCTGCCTTGGAAACTATTGAATAAATAAAAGTCTGGGTTCAATGTGAGACATTTCTCACAATGCAGATGTAATGATATATTGCTTTTGTGCATTTAACTGTCAATACTTTTAACTCTTCTGATATAATACAAATAGTTTCTTTATTCAGGTGGGATATGTAACCACAGTAAACTTTGTTATCAGTGAAGTGTATGCCATTTTCTAAGCAATGATACATTTCTTTTGTGCATCCAATATATATTAATGTCCATTTGAGAGACGCACTTCATGTCCATTTGAGAGGCACACTTCATGTCTATTTGCTTGTTCAGCATCCACTTTTTGTTTGGCTTTAGCCATTTTTTTGCTGATATACTTCTTTTGTGTGGCCAGTGGCCCATGCTTCCCCGAATGACACCCAGTAGGTGTCTTGCTGAACAATATATATGCTGGCGAGTAGATGGCGCCACTCTACAAAAATGGCGCCATTTTGGAGTAGATGGCACTGCCGTTTTGGAGTAGATGGCACCACTTAGGGTATCAAATTTCCGTTTTCCGTTTCCGTTTTCCACAGGCAAATTTTTCCGTTTTCCGCAGGCAAATTTTTCCATTTTCCGTTCCATTTTCCGGCTGCTGAAATTTTTTTTCCGTTTTCTGTTCCGTTTTCCGGCAACATTTTTTTCCGTTTCTGTTTTTCCGGCTCATTTTCCGTTTTCCGGCTAAATTTTCAGTTTTTCTGTCTTTTCCATTTTCCGCCTCAATTTCCAGTTTTTCTGCCTCATTTTACCCTTTTCTGGCTCAACTTTCTGTTTTCTGATCAGCCAAACTGGTAGAAATTCATGCAGATTGTCAATGATGTGAAAAATTTTCTGTTTCCAGCAAAATTACTGCAAATTTTTTCTACTTCCAGCAAAATTTAAGCAAATTTTATCCGTTCTCCAGCAAAATTTTAGCAAGTTTTTCCATTTCTGTGCAAATTCGATTTTTCCGTTTCCGTTTTTCCAGCCTCTTTTTCTGTTTTCTGGCCGCTGAATTTTTTTTCGCCATTTCTGTTTCCGTTTTCCACGAAGTGCAATTTTTTTCCGTTTTCCGTTCCATTTTCCAGGTGCTGAAAAATTTTTTCCGTTTCCGTTTTCTGAAAAAAAATTTTTTTGACACCCTAGCGCCACTCCATGTAAATGATGCCGTTCTTGAAATTTATCACTTGGCATTTGACTTGACATTTCAATTGAAAGTTATCACTATATATTCACCTTACATTTATCACTTGACATTTGACTTGACTTTAGACTTGACATTTACAACTTGACATTAGACTTGACACTTATAAGTTGACATTTGACTTGATATTTGATCACTTGACATTTAGCTTGACATTTGACTTGACATTTACCACTTGAAATTTGACTTGACATATGACTTGTTATTTGACTTGACTTGAAATTTGTCACTTGACATGACATTTATCAGTTGACATTAAACTTGACATTTCACTTGAATTTTATCACTTGACATTAAACTTGACATTTCACTTGAATTTTATCACTTGACATTAAACTTGACATTTGACATTAAGCTTAACATTTAACTGGACATTTGACTTGACATTTCACTTGAAATTTATTACTTGACATTTCACTTGAAATTTATCACTTGACATTTGACTTGACATTTGACATGACATTTATCACTTGACATTAAACTTGACATTTCAGTTGAAATTTATCAGTTGACATTTGACTTGAAAGTTATCACTTGATATTTGACTTGATATTTTATCACTTGATGTTTTATAACTTAACATCTATCACTTGACGTTTATCACTTGATATTTATCACTTGACATTTATCAATTGATATTTGACTTGATATTTTATCACTTAATATTTTATCACTTGACATTTGGCCTGACATTTATTGCTTGACATTTATCATGTAACATTTGACTGGACTTGACTTTAGACGTGACATTTACAACATGACATTTGACTTGACACTTATAAGTTGACATTTGACTTGATATTTGATCACTTGACATTTAGCTTGACATTTGACTTGACATTTACCACTTGAAATTTGACTTGACATATGACTTGTTATTTGACTTGACTTGAAATTTGTCACTTGACATTTGACATGACATTTATCAGTTGACATTAAACTTGACATTTGACTTGACATTTGACATGACATTTATCACCTGACATTGAACTTGACATTTCACTTGAAATTTATCACTTGACATTAAACTTGACATTTGACAGGTCATTTATCACTTGACATTAAGCTTAACATTTAACTGGACATTTGACTTGACATTTCACTTAAAATTTATTACTTGACATTTCACTTGAAATTTATCACTTGACATTTGACTTGACATTTGACATGACATTTATCAGTTGACATTAAACTTGACATTTGACTTGACATTTGACATGACATTTATCACCTGACATTAAACTTGACATTTCACTTGAAATTTATCACTTGACATTAAACTTGACATTTGACATGTCATTTATCACTTGACATTAAGCTTAACATTTAACTGGACATTTGACTTGACATTTCACTTAAAATTTATTACTTGACATTTCACTTGAAATTTATCACTTGACATTTGACTTGACATTTGACATGACATTTATCACTTGACATTAAACTTGCCATTTCAGTTGAAATTTATCAGTTCACATTTGACTTGAAAGTTATCTCTTGATATTTGACTTGATATTTTATCACTTGATGTTTTATAACTTGACATCTATCACTTGACATTCATCACTTGATATTTATCACTTGACATTTATCAATTGACATTTATCAATTGACATTTGTCTTGACATTCATCACTTGACATTAAACTTGACATTTCACTTGAAATTTATCACTTGACATTAAACTTGACATTTCACTTGAATTTTATCACTTGACATTAAACTTGACATTTGACATTAAGCTTAACATTTAACTGGACATTTGACTTGACATTTCACTTGAAATTTATTACTTGACATTTCACTTGAAATTTATCACTTGACATTTGACTTGACATTTGACATGACATTTATCACTTGACATTAAACTTGACATTTCAGTTGAAATTTATCAGTTGACATTTGACTTGAAAGTTATCACTTGATATTTGACTTGATATTTTATCACTTGATGTTTTATAACTTAACATCTATCACTTGACGTTTATCACTTGATATTTATCACTTGACATTTATCAATTGATATTTGACTTGATATTTTATCACTTAATATTTTATCACTTGACATTTGGCCTGACATTTATTGCTTGACATTTATCATGTAACATTTGACTGGACTTGACTTTAGACGTGACATTTACAACATGACATTTGACTTGACACTTATAAGTTGACATTTGACTTGATATTTGATCACTTGACATTTAGCTTGACATTTGACTTGACATTTACCACTTGAAATTTGACTTGACATATGACTTGTTATTTGACTTGACTTGAAATTTGTCACTTGACATTTGACATGACATTTATCAGTTGACATTAAACTTGACATTTGACTTGACATTTGACATGACATTTATCACCTGACATTGAACTTGACATTTCACTTGAAATTTATTACTTGACATTAAACTTGACATTTGACAGGTCATTTATCACTTGACATTAAGCTTAACATTTAACTGGACATTTGACTTGACATTTCACTTAAAATTTATTACTTGACATTTCACTTGAAATTTATCACTTGACATTTGACTTGACATTTGACATGACATTTATCAGTTGACATTAAACTTGACATTTGACATGACATTTATCACCTGACATTAAACTTGACATTTCACTTGAAATTTATCACTTGACATTAAACTTGACATTTGACATGTCATTTATCACTTGACATTAAGCTTAACATTTAACTGGACATTTGACTTGACATTTGACATGACATTTATCAGTTGACATTAAACTTGACATTTGACTTGACATTTGACATGACATTTATCACCTGACATTAAACTTGACATTTCACTTGAAATTTATCACTTGACATTAAACTTGACATTTGACATGTCATTTATCACTTGACATTAAGCTTAACATTTAACTGGACATTTGACTTGACATTTCACTTAAAATTTATTACTTGACATTTCACTTGAAATTTATCACTTGACATTTGACTTGACATTTGACATGACATTTATCACTTGACATTAAACTTGCCATTTCAGTTGAAATTTATCAGTTCACATTTGACTTGAAAGTTATCTCTTGATATTTGACTTGATATTTTATCACTTGATGTTTTATAACTTGACATCTATCACTTGACATTCATCACTTGATATTTATCACTTGACATTTATCAATTGACATTTATCAATTGACATTTGTCTTGACATTCATCACTTGACATTAAACTTGACATTTCACTTGAAATTTATCACTTGACATTAAACTTGACATTTGACTTGACATTTGACATGACATTTATCACTTGACATTAAACTTGACATTTCACTTGAATTTTATCACTTGACATTAAACTTGACATTTGACATGTCATTTATCACTTAACATTTAACTGGACATTTGACTTGACATTTCACTTGAAATTTATTACTTGACATTTCACTTGAAATTTATCACTTGACATTTGACTTGACATTTGACATGACATTTATCACTTGACATTAAACTTGACATTTCAGTTGAAATTTATCAGTTGACATTTGACTTGAAAGTTATCACTTGATATTTGACTTGATATTTTATCACTTGATGTTTTATAACTTAACATCTATCACTTGCCGTTTATCACTTGATATTTATCACTTGACATTTATCAATTGACATTTATCAATTGACATTTGTCTTGACATTCATCACTTGACATTAAACTTGACATTTCACTTGAAATTTAACAATTGACATGTATCACTTGACATCTATCACTTGACATTTTTACTTGACATTTCACTTGAAATCTACCACTTGACATTTATCACTTGATATTTGACTTGATGGTTTATCACTTAATATTTTATCACTTGACATTTGGCCTGACATTTATTGCTTGACATTTATCATGTAACATTTGACTGGACTTGACTTTAGACGTGACATTTACAATGTGACATTTGACTTGACACTTATAAGTTGACATTTGACTTGATATTTGATCACTTGACATTTAGCTTGACATTTGACTTGACATTTACCACTTGAAATTTGACTTGACATATGACTTGTTATTTGACTTGACTTGAAATTTGTCACTTGACATTTGACATGACATTTATCAGTCGACATTAAACTTGACATTTGACTTGACATTTGACATGACATTTATCACCTGACATTAAACTTGACATTTGACATGACATTTATCACCTGACATTAAACTTGACATTTCACTTGAAATTTATCACTTGACATTAAACTTGACATTTGACATGTCATTTATCACTTGACATTAAGCTTAACATTTAACTGGACATTTGACTTGACATTTGACATGACATTTATCAGTTGACATTAAACTTGACATTTGACTTGACATTTGACATGACATTTATCACCTGACATTAAACTTGACATTTCACTTGAAATTTATCACTTGACATTAAACTTGACATTTGACATGTCATTTATCACTTGACATTAAGCTTAACATTTAACTGGACATTTGACTTGACATTTCACTTAAAATTTATTACTTGACATTTCACTTGAAATTTATCACTTGACATTTGACTTGACATTTGACATGACATTTATCACTTGACATTAAACTTGCCATTTCAGTTGAAATTTATCAGTTCACATTTGACTTGAAAGTTATCTCTTGATATTTGACTTGATATTTTATCACTTGATGTTTTATAACTTGACATCTATCACTTGACATTCATCACTTGATATTTATCACTTGACATTTATCAATTGACATTTATCAATTGACATTTGTCTTGACATTCATCACTTGACATTAAACTTGACATTTCACTTGAAATTTATCACTTGACATTAAACTTGACATTTGACTTGACATTTGACATGACATTTATCACTTGACATTAAACTTGACATTTCACTTGAATTTTATCACTTGACATTAAACTTGACATTTGACATGTCATTTATCACTTAACATTTAACTGGACATTTGACTTGACATTTCACTTGAAATTTATTACTTGACATTTCACTTGAAATTTATCACTTGACATTTGACTTGACATTTGACATGACATTTATCACTTGACATTAAACTTGACATTTCAGTTGAAATTTATCAGTTGACATTTGACTTGAAAGTTATCACTTGATATTTGACTTGATATTTTATCACTTGATGTTTTATAACTTAACATCTATCACTTGCTGTTTATCACTTGATATTTATCACTTGACATTTATCAATTGACATTTATCAATTGACATTTGTCTTGACATTCATCACTTGACATTAAACTTGACATTTCACTTGAAATTTAACAATTGACATGTATCACTTGACATCTATCACTTGACATTTTTACTTGACATTTCACTTGAAATCTACCACTTGACATTTATCACTTGATATTTGACTTGATATTTTATCACTTAATATTTTATCACTTGACATTTGGCCTGACATTTATTGCTTGACATTTATCATGTAACATTTGACTGGACTTGACTTTAGACGTGACATTTACAATGTGACATTTGACTTGACACTTATAAGTTGACATTTGACTTGATATTTGATCACTTGACATTTAGCTTGACATTTGACTTGACATTTACCACTTGAAATTTGACTTGACATATGACTTGTTATTTGACTTGACTTGAAATTTGTCACTTGACATTTGACATGACATTTATCAGTCGACATTAAACTTGACATTTGACTTGACATTTGACATGACATTTATCACCTGACATTAAACTTGACATTTCACTTGAAATTTATCACTTGACATTAAACTTGACATTTGACATGTCATTTATCACTTGACATTAAGCTTAACATTTAACTGGACATTTGACTTGACATTTCACTTAAAATTTATTACTTGACATTTCACTTGAAATTTATCACTTGACATTTGACTTGACATTTGACATGACATTTATCAGTTGACATTAAACTTGACATTTGACTTGACATTTGACATGACATTTATCACCTGACATTAAACTTGACATTTCACTTGAAATTTATCACTTGACATTAAACTTGACATTTGACATGTCATTTATCACTTGACATTAAGCTTAACATTTAACTGGACATTTGACTTGACATTTGACATGACATTTATCAGTTGACATTAAACTTGACATTTGACTTGACATTTGACATGACATTTATCACCTGACATTAAACTTGACATTTCACTTGAAATTTATCACTTGACATTAAACTTGACATTTGACATGTCATTTATCACTTGACATTAAGCTTAACATTTAACTGGACATTTGACTTGACATTTGACATGACATTTATCAGTTGACATTAAACTTGACATTTGACTTGACATTTGACATGACATTTATCACCTGACATTAAACTTGACATTTCACTTGAAATTTATCACTTGACACTGAACTTGACATTTGACATGTCATTTATCACTTGACATTAAGCTTAACATTTAACTGGACATTTGACTTGACATTTCACTTAAAATTTATTACTTGACATTTCACTTGAAATTTATCACTTGACATTTGACTTGACATTTGACATGACATTTATCACTTGACATTAAACTTGCCATTTCAGTTGAAATTTATCAGTTGACATTTGACTTGAAAGTTATCTCTTGATATTTGACTTTATATTTTATCACTTGATGTTTTATAACTTGACATCTATCACTTGACATTCATCACTTGATATTTATCACTTGACATTTATCAATTGACATTTATCAATTGACATTTGTCTTGACATTCATCACTTGACATTAAACTTGACATTTCACTTGAAATTTATCACTTGACATTAAACTTGACATTTCACTTGACATTTGACATGACATTTATCACTTGACATTAAACTTGACATTTCACTTGAAATTTATCACTTGACATTAAACTTGACATTTGACTTGACATTTGACATGTCATTTATCACTTAACATTTAACTGGACATTTGACTTGACATTTCACTTGAAATTTATTACTTGACATTTCACTTGAAATTTATCACTTGACATTTGACATGACATTTATCACTTGACATTAAACTTGACATTTGACATGTCATTTATCACTTAACATTTAACTGGACATTTGACTTGACATTTCACTTGAAATTTATTACTTGACATTTCACTTGAAATTTATCACTTGACATTTGACTTGACATTTGACATGACATTTATCACTTGACATTAAACTTGACATTTCACTTGAAATTTATCACTTGACATTAAACTTGACATTTCACTTGACATTTGACATGACATTTATCACTTGACATTAAACTTGACATTTCACTTGAAATTTATCACTTGACATTAAACTTGACATTTGACTTGACATTTGACATGTCATTTATCACTTAACATTTAACTGGACATTTGACTTGACATTTCACTTGAAATTTATTACTTGACATTTCACTTGAAATTTATCACTTGACATTTGACATGACATTTATCACTTGACATTAAACTTGACATTTGACATGTCATTTATCACTTAACATTTAACTGGACATTTGACTTGACATTTCACTTGAAATTTATTACTTGACATTTCACTTGAAATTTATCACTTGACATTTGACTTGACATTTGACATGTCATTTATCACTTAACATTTAACTGGACATTTGACTTGACATTTCACTTGAAATTTATTACTTGACATTTCACTTGAAATTTATCACTTGACATTTGACATGACATTTATCACTTGACATTAAACTTGACATTTGACATGTCATTTATCACTTAACATTTAACTGGACATTTGACTTGACATTTCACTTGAAATTTATTACTTGACATTTCACTTGAAATTTATCACTTGACATTTGACTTGACATTTGACATGACATTTATCACCTGACATTAAACTTGACATTTCACTTGAAATTTATCACTTGACATTAAACTTGACATTTGACATGTCATTTATCACTTGACATTAAGCTTAACATTTAACTGGACATTTGACTTGACATTTGACATGACATTTATCAGTTGACATTAAACTTGACATTTGACTTGACATTTGACATGACATTTATCACCTGACATTAAACTTGACATTTCACTTGAAATTTATCACTTGACATTAAACTTGACATTTGACATGTCATTTATCACTTGACATTAAGCTTAACATTTAACTGGACATTTGACTTGACATTTGACATGACATTTATCAGTTGACATTAAACTTGACATTTGACTTGACATTTGACATGACATTTATCACCTGACATTAAACTTGACATTTCACTTGAAATTTATCACTTGACACTGAACTTGACATTTGACATGTCATTTATCACTTGACATTAAGCTTAACATTTAACTGGACATTTGACTTGACATTTCACTTAAAATTTATTACTTGACATTTCACTTGAAATTTATCACTTGACATTTGACTTGACATTTGACATGACATTTATCACTTGACATTAAACTTGCCATTTCAGTTGAAATTTATCAGTTGACATTTGACTTGAAAGTTATCTCTTGATATTTGACTTTATATTTTATCACTTGATGTTTTATAACTTGACATCTATCACTTGACATTCATCACTTGATATTTATCACTTGACATTTATCAATTGACATTTATCAATTGACATTTGTCTTGACATTCATCACTTGACATTAAACTTGACATTTCACTTGAAATTTATCACTTGACATTAAACTTGACATTTCACTTGACATTTGACATGACATTTATCACTTGACATTAAACTTGACATTTCACTTGAAATTTATCACTTGACATTAAACTTGACATTTGACTTGACATTTGACATGTCATTTATCACTTAACATTTAACTGGACATTTGACTTGACATTTCACTTGAAATTTATTACTTGACATTTCACTTGAAATTTATCACTTGACATTTGACATGACATTTATCACTTGACATTAAACTTGACATTTGACATGTCATTTATCACTTAACATTTAACTGGACATTTGACTTGACATTTCACTTGAAATTTATTACTTGACATTTCACTTGAAATTTATCACTTGACATTTGACTTGACATTTGACATGACATTTATCACTTGACATTAAACTTGACATTTCAGTTGAAATTTATCAGTTGACATTTGACTTGAAAGTTATCACTTGATATTTGACTTGATATTTTATCACTTGATGTTTTATAACTTAACATCTATCACTTGCCATTTATCACTTGATATTTATCACTTGACATTTATCAATTGACATTTATCAATTGACATTTGTCTTGACATTCATCACTTGACATTAAACTTGACATTTCACTTGAAATTTAACAATTGACATGTATCACTTGACATCTATCACTTGACATTTTTACTTGACATTTCACTTGAAATCTACCACTTGACATTTATCACTTGATATTTGACTTGATATTTTATCACTTAATATTTTATCACTTGACATTTGGCCTGACATTTATTGCTTGACATTTATCATGTAACATTTGACTGGACTTGACTTTAGACGTGACATTTACAATGTGACATTTGACTTGACACTTATAAGTTGACATTTGACTTGATATTTGATCACTTGACATTTAGCTTGACATTTGACTTGACATTTACCACTTGAAATTTGACTTGACATATGACTTGTTATTTGACTTGACTTGAAATTTGTCACTTGACATTTGACATGACATTTATCAGTCGACATTAAACTTGACATTTGACTTGACATTTGACATGACATTTATCACCTGACATTAAACTTGACATTTCACTTGAAATTTATCACTTGACATTAAACTTGACATTTGACATGTCATTTATCACTTGACATTAAGCTTAACATTTAACTGGACATTTGAC
This sequence comes from Sphaerolaimus hirsutus, assembly GCA_964036195.1. Taxonomy (NCBI): domain Eukaryota; kingdom Metazoa; phylum Nematoda; class Chromadorea; order Monhysterida; family Sphaerolaimidae; genus Sphaerolaimus; species Sphaerolaimus hirsutus. Next base: position 11,909,812 of record OZ038455.1, on the reverse strand, counting down.
TTGACATTTGACATGACATTTATCAGTTGACATTAAACTTGACATTTGACTTGACATTTGACATGACATTTATCACCTGACATTAAACTTGACATTTCACTTGAAATTTATCACTTGACATTAAACTTGACATTTGACATGTCATTTATCACTTGACATTAAGCTTAACATTTAACTGGACATTTGACTTGACATTTGACATGACATTTATCAGTTGACATTAAACTTGACATTTGACTTGACATTTGACATGACATTTATCACCTGACATTAAACTTGACATTTCACTTGAAATTTATCACTTGACATTAAACTTGACATTTGACATGTCATTTATCACTTGACATTAAGCTTAACATTTAACTGGACATTTGACTTGACATTTCACTTAAAATTTATTACTTGACATTTCACTTGAAATTTATCACTTGACATTTGACTTGACATTTGACATGACATTTATCACTTGACATTAAAGTTGCCATTTCAGTTGAAATTTATCAGTTGACATTTGACTTGAAAGTTATCTCTTGATATTTGACTTTATATTTTATCACTTGATGTTTTATAACTTGACATCTATCACTTGACATTCATCACTTGATATTTATCACTTGACATTTATCAATTGACATTTATCAATTGACATTTGTCTTGACATTCATCACTTGACATTAAACTTGACATTTCACTTGAAATTTATCACTTGACATTAAACTTGACATTTGACTTGACATTTGACATGACATTTATCACTTGACATTAAACTTGACATTTCACTTGGATTTTATCACTTGACATTAAACTTGACATTTGACATGTCATTTATCACTTAACATTTAACTGGACATTTGACTTGACATTTCACTTGAAATTTATTACTTGACATTTCACTTGAAATTTATCACTTGACATTAAACTTGACATTTGACATGTCATTTATCACTTGACATTAAGCTTAACATTTAACTGGACATTTGACTTGACATTTCACTTAAAATTTTTTACTTGACATTTCACTTGAAATTTATCACTTGACATTTGACTTGACATTTGACATGACATTTATCACTTGACATTAAACTTGCCATTTCAGTTGAAATTTATCAGTTGACATTTGACTTGAAAGTTATCACTTGATATTTGACTTGATATTTTATCACTTGATGTTTTATAACTTAACATCTATCACTTGCCGTTTATCACTTGATATTTATCACTTGACATTTATCAATTGACATTTATCAATTGACATTTGTCTTGACATTTATCACTTGACATTAAACTTGACATTTCAGTTGAAATTTATCAGTTGACATTTGACTTGAAAGTTATCACTTGATATTTGACTTGATATTTTATCACTTGATGTTTTATAACTTAACATCTATCACTTGCCATTTATCACTTGATATTTATCACTTGACATTTATCAATTGACATTTATCAATTGACATTTGTCTTGACATTCATCACTTGACATTAAACTTGACATTTCACTTGAAATTTAACAATAGACATGTATCACTTGACATCTATCACTTGACAGTTTTACTTGACATTTCACTTGAAATCTACCACTTGACATTTATCAATTGATATTTGACTTGATATTTTATCACTTAATATTTTATCACTTGACATTTGGCCTGACATTTATTGCTTGACATTTATCATGTAACATTTGACTGGACTTGACTTTAGACGTGACATTTACAACATGACATTTGACTTGACACTTATAAGTTGACATTTGACTTGATATTTGATCACTTGACATTTAGCTTGACATTTGACTTGACATTTACCACTTGAAATTTGACTTGACATATGACTTGTTATTTGACTTGACTTGAAATTTGTCACTTGACATTTGACATGACATTTATCAGTTGACATTAAACTTGACATTTGACTTGACATTTGACATGACATTTATCACCTGACATTGAACTTGACATTTCACTTGAAATTTATCACTTGACATTAAACTTGACATTTGACAGGTCATTTATCACTTGACATTAAGCTTAACATTTAACTGGACATTTGACTTGACATTTCACTTAAAATTTATTACTTGACATTTCACTTGAAATTTATCACTTGACATTTGACTTGACATTTGACATGACATTTATTAGTTGTCATTAAACTTGACATTTGACTTGACATTTGACATGACATTTATCACCTGACATTAAACTTGACATTTCACTTGAAATTTATCACTTGACATTAAACTTGACATTTGACATGTCATTTATCACTTGACATTAAGCTTAACATTTAACTGGACATTTGACTTGACATTTCACTTAAAATTTATTACTTGACATTTCACTTGAAATTTATCACTTGACATTTGACTTGACATTTGACATGACATTTATCACTTGACATTAAACTTGCCATTTCAGTTGAAATTTATCAGTTCACATTTGACTTGAAAGTTATCTCTTGATATTTGACTTGATATTTTATCACTTGATGTTTTATAACTTGACATCTATCACTTGACATTCATCACTTGATATTTATCACTTGACATTTATCAATTGACATTTATCAATTGACATTTGTCTTGACATTCATCACTTGACATTAAACTTGACATTTCACTTGAAATTTATCACTTGACATTAAACTTGACATTTGACTTGACATTTGACATGACATTTATCACTTGACATTAAACTTGACATTTCACTTGAATTTTATCACTTGACATTAAACTTGACATTTGACATGTCATTTATCACTTAACATTTAACTGGACATTTGACTTGACATTTCACTTGAAATTTATTACTTGACATTTCACTTGAAATTTATCACTTGACATTTGACTTGACATTTGACATGACATTTATCACTTGACATTAAACTTGACATTTCAGTTGAAATTTATCACTTGACATTAAACTTGACATTTGACAGGTCATTTATCACTTGACATTAAGCTTAACATTTAACTGGACATTTGACTTGACATTTCACTTAAAATTTATTACTTGACATTTCACTTGAAATTTATCACTTGACATTTGACTTGACATTTGACATGACATTTATCAGTTGACATTAAACTTGACATTTGACTTGACATTTGACATGACATTTATCACCTGACATTGAACTTGACATTTCACTTGAAATTTATCACTTGACATTAAACTTGACATTTGACAGGTCATTTATCACTTGACATTAAGCTTAACATTTAACTGGACATTTGACTTGACATTTCACTTAAAATTTATTACTTGACATTTCACTTGAAATTTATCACTTGACATTTGACTTGACATTTGACATGACATTTATCAGTTGACATTAAACTTGACATTTGACTTGACATTTGACATGACATTTATCACCTGACATTAAACTTGACATTTCACTTGAAATTTATCACTTGACATTAAACTTGACATTTGACATGTCATTTATCACTTGACATTAAGCTTAACATTTAACTGGACATTTGACTTGACATTTCACTTAAAATTTATTACTTGACATTTCACTTGAAATTTATCACTTGACATTTGACTTGACATTTGACATGACATTTATCACTTGACATTAAACTTGCCATTTCAGTTGAAATTTATCAGTTCACATTTGACTTGAAAGTTATCTCTTGATATTTGACTTGATATTTTATCACTTGATGTTTTATAACTTGACATCTATCACTTGACATTCATCACTTGATATTTATCACTTGACATTTATCAATTGACATTTATCAATTGACATTTGTCTTGACATTCATCACTTGACATTAAACTTGACATTTCACTTGAAATTTATCACTTGACATTAAACTTGACATTTGACTTGACATTTGACATGACATTTATCACTTGACATTAAACTTGACATTTCACTTGAATTTTATCACTTGACATTAAACTTGACATTTGACATGTCATTTATCACTTAACATTTAACTGGACATTTGACTTGACATTTCACTTGAAATTTATTACTTGACATTTCACTTGAAATTTATCACTTGACATTTGACTTGACATTTGACATGACATTTATCACTTGACATTAAACTTGACATTTCAGTTGAAATTTATCAGTTGACATTTGACTTGAAAGTTATCACTTGATATTTGACTTGATATTTTATCACTTGATGTTTTATAACTTAACATCTATCACTTGCTGTTTATCACTTGATATTTATCACTTGACATTTATCAATTGACATTTATCAATTGACATTTGTCTTGACATTCATCACTTGACATTAAACTTGACATTTCACTTGAAATTTAACAATTGACATGTATCACTTGACATCTATCACTTGACATTTTTACTTGACATTTCACTTGAAATCTACCACTTGACATTTATCACTTGATATTTGACTTGATATTTTATCACTTAATATTTTATCACTTGACATTTGGCCTGACATTTATTGCTTGACATTTATCATGTAACATTTGACTGGACTTGACTTTAGACGTGACATTTACAATGTGACATTTGACTTGACACTTATAAGTTGACATTTGACTTGATATTTGATCACTTGACATTTAGCTTGACATTTGACTTGACATTTACCACTTGAAATTTGACTTGACATATGACTTGTTATTTGACTTGACTTGAAATTTGTCACTTGACATTTGACATGACATTTATCAGTCGACATTAAACTTGACATTTGACTTGACATTTGACATGACATTTATCACCTGACATTAAACTTGACATTTCACTTGAAATTTATCACTTGACATTAAACTTGACATTTGACATGTCATTTATCACTTGACATTAAGCTTAACATTTAACTGGACATTTGACTTGACATTTCACTTAAAATTTATTACTTGACATTTCACTTGAAATTTATCACTTGACATTTGACTTGACATTTGACATGACATTTATCAGTTGACATTAAACTTGACATTTGACTTGACATTTGACATGACATTTATCACCTGACATTAAACTTGACATTTCACTTGAAATTTATCACTTGACATTAAACTTGACATTTGACATGTCATTTATCACTTGACATTAAGCTTAACATTTAACTGGACATTTGACTTGACATTTGACATGACATTTATCAGTTGACATTAAACTTGACATTTGACTTGACATTTGACATGACATTTATCACCTGACATTAAACTTGACATTTCACTTGAAATTTATCACTTGACACTGAACTTGACATTTGACATGTCATTTATCACTTGACATTAAGCTTAACATTTAACTGGACATTTGACTTGACATTTCACTTAAAATTTATTACTTGACATTTCACTTGAAATTTATCACTTGACATTTGACTTGACATTTGACATGACATTTATCACTTGACATTAAACTTGCCATTTCAGTTGAAATTTATCAGTTGACATTTGACTTGAAAGTTATCTCTTGATATTTGACTTGATATTTTATCACTTGATGTTTTATAACTTGACATCTATCACTTGACATTCATCACTTGATATTTATCACTTGACATTTATCAATTGACATTTATCAATTGACATTTGTCTTGACATTCATCACTTGACATTAAACTTGACATTTCACTTGAAATTTATCACTTGACATTAAACTTGACATTTGACTTGACATTTGACATGACATTTATCACTTGACATTAAACTTGACATTTCACTTGAAATTTATCACTTGACATTAAACTTGACATTTGACTTGACATTTGACATGTCATTTATCACTTAACATTTAACTGGACATTTGACTTGACATTTCACTTGAAATTTATTACTTGACATTTCACTTGAAATTTATCACTTGACATTTGACATGACATTTATCACTTGACATTAAACTTGACATTTGAAATGTCATTTATCACTTAACATTTAACTGGACATTTGACTTGACATTTCACTTGAAATTTATTACTTGACATTTCACTTGAAATTTATCACTTGACATTTGACTTGACATTTGACATGACATTTATCACTTGACATTAAACTTGACATTTCAGTTGAAATTTATCAGTTGACATTTGACTTGAAAGTTATCACTTGATATTTGACTTGATATTTTATCACTTGATGTTTTATAACTTAACATCTATCACTTGCCATTTATCACTTGATATTTATCACTTGACATTTATCAATTGACATTTATCAATTGACATTTGTCTTGACATTCATCACTTGACATTAAACTTGACATTTCACTTGAAATTTAACAATTGACATGTATCACTTGACATCTATCACTTGACATTTTTACTTGACATTTCACTTGAAATCTACCACTTGACATTTATCACTTGATATTTGACTTGATATTTTATCACTTAATATTTTATCACTTGACATTTGGCCTGACATTTATTGCTTGACATTTATCATGTAACATTTGACTGGACTTGACTTTAGACGTGACATTTACAATGTGACATTTGACTTGACACTTATAAGTTGACATTTGACTTGATATTTGATCACTTGACATTTAGCTTGACATTTGACTTGACATTTACCACTTGAAATTTGACTTGACATATGACTTGTTATTTGACTTGACTTGAAATTTGTCACTTGACATTTGACATGACATTTATCAGTCGACATTAAACTTGACATTTGACTTGACATTTGACATGACATTTATCACCTGACATTAAACTTGACATTTCACTTGAAATTTATCACTTGACATTAAACTTGACATTTGACATGTCATTTATCACTTGACATCAAGCTTAACATTTAACTGGACATTTGACTTGACATTTGACATGACATTTATCAGTTGACATTAAACTTGACATTTGACTTGACATTTGACATGACATTTATCACCTGACATTAAACTTGACATTTCACTTGAAATTTATCACTTGACATTAAACTTGACATTTGACATGTCATTTATCACTTGACATTAAGCTTAACATTTAACTGGACATTTGACTTGACATTTGACATGACATTTATCAGTTGACATTAAACTTGACATTTGACTTGACATTTGACATGACATTTATCACCTGACATTAAACTTGACATTTCACTTGAAATTTATCACTTGACATTAAACTTGACATTTGACATGTCATTTATCACTTGACATTAAGCTTAACATTTAACTGGACATTTGACTTGACATTTCACTTAAAATTTATTACTTGACATTTCACTTGAAATTTATCACTTGACATTTGACTTGACATTTGACATGACATTTATCACTTGACATTAAAGTTGCCATTTCAGTTGAAATTTATCAGTTGACATTTGACTTGAAAGTTATCTCTTGATATTTGACTTTATATTTTATCACTTGATGTTTTATAACTTGACATCTATCACTTGACATTCATCACTTGATATTTATCACTTGACATTTATCAATTGACATTTATCAATTGACATTTGTCTTGACATTCATCACTTGACATTAAACTTGACATTTCACTTGAAATTTATCACTTGACATTAAACTTGACATTTGACTTGACATTTGACATGACATTTATCACTTGACATTAAACTTGACATTTCACTTGGATTTTATCACTTGACATTAAACTTGACATTTGACATGTCATTTATCACTTAACATTTAACTGGACATTTGACTTGACATTTCACTTGAAATTTATTACTTGACATTTCACTTGAAATTTATCACTTGACATTTGACATGACATTTATCACTTGACATTAAACTTGACATTTCAGTTGAAATTTATCAGTTGACATTTGACTTGAAAGTTATCACTTGATATTTGACTTGATATTTTATCACTTGATGTTTTATAACTTAACATCTATCACTTGCCGTTTATCACTTGACATTTATCACTTGACATCTATCACTTGACATTTATCACTTGACATTTGACTTGACATTTGACATGACATTTATCAGTTGACATTAAACTTGACATTTGACTTGACATTTGACATGACATTTATCACCTGACATTAAACTTGACATTTCACTTGAAATTTATCACTTGACATTAAACTTGACATTTGACATGTCATTTATCACTTGACATTAAGCTTAACATTTAACTGGACATTTGACTTGACATTTCACTTAAAATTTTTTACTTGACATTTCACTTGAAATTTATCACTTGACATTTGACTTGACATTTGACATGACATTTATCACTTGACATTAAACTTGCCATTTCAGTTGAAATTTATCAGTTGACATTTGACTTGAAAGTTATCACTTGATATTTGACTTGATATTTTATCACTTGATGTTTTATAACTTAACATCTATCACTTGCCGTTTATCACTTGATATTTATCACTTGACATTTATCAATTGACATTTATCAATTGACATTTGTCTTGACATTTATCACTTGACATTAAACTTGACATTTCAGTTGAAATTTATCAGTTGACATTTGACTTGAAAGTTATCACTTGATATTTGACTTGATATTTTATCACTTGATGTTTTATAACTTAACATCTATCACTTGCCATTTATCACTTGATATTTATCACTTGACATTTATCAATTGACATTTATCAATTGACATTTGTCTTGACATTAAACTTGACATTTCACTTGAAATTTAACAATTGACATGTATCACTTGACATCTATCACTTGACATTTTTACTTGACATTTCACTTGAAATCTACCACTTGACATTTATCACTTGATATTTGACTTGATATTTTATCACTTAATATTTTATCACTTGACATTTGGCCTGACATTTATTGCTTGACATTTATCATGTAACATTTGACTGGACTTGACTTTAGACGTGACATTTACAATGTGACATTTGACTTGACACTTATAAGTTGACATTTGACTTGATATTTGATCACTTGACATTTAGCTTGACATTTGACTTGACATTTACCACTTGAAATTTGACTTGACATATGACTTGTTATTTGACTTGACTTGAAATTTGTCACTTGACATTTGACATGACATTTATCAGTCGACATTAAACTTGACATTTGACTTGACATTTGACATGACATTTATCACCTGACATTAAACTTGACATTTCACTTGAAATTTATCACTTGACATTAAACTTGACATTTGACATGTCATTTATCACTTGACATTAAGCTTAACATTTAACTGGACATTTGACTTGACGTTTCACTTAAAATTTATTACTTGACATTTCACTTGAAATTTATCACTTGACATTTGACTTGACATTTGACATGACATTTATCAGTTGACATTAAACTTGACATTTGACTTGACATTTGACATGACATTTATCACCTGACATAAAACTTGACATTTCACTTGAAATTTATCACTTGACATTAAACTTGACATTTGACATGTCATTTATCACTTGACATTAAGCTTAACATTTAACTGGACATTTGACTTGACATTTGACATGACATTTATCAGTTGACATTAAACTTGACATTTGACTTGACATTTGACATGACATTTATCACCTGACATTAAACTTGACATTTCACTTGAAATTTATCACTTGACATTAAACTTGACATTTGACATGTCATTTATCACTTGACATTAAGCTTAACATTTAACTGGACATTTGACTTGACATTTCACTTAAAATTTATTACTTGACATTTCACTTGAAATTTATCACTTGACATTTGACTTGACATTTGACATGACATTTATCACTTGACATTAAACTTGCCATTTCAGTTGAAATTTATCAGTTGACATTTGACTTGAAAGTTATCTCTTGATATTTGACTTTATATTTTATCACTTGATGTTTTATAACTTGACATCTATCACTTGACATTCATCACTTGATATTTATCACTTGACATTTATCAATTGACATTTATCAATTGACATTTGTCTTGACATTCATCACTTGACATTAAACTTGACATTTCACTTGAAATTTATCACTTGACATTAAACTTGACATTTGACTTGACATTTGACATGACATTTATCACTTGACATTAAACTTGACATTTCACTTGAATTTTATCACTTGACATTAAACTTGACATTTGACATGTCATTTATCACTTAACATTTAACTGGACATTTGACTTGACATTTCACTTGAAATTTATTACTTGACATTTCACTTGAAATTTATCTCTTGACATTTGACATGACATTTATCACTTGACATTAAACTTGACATTTCAGTTGAAATTTATCAGTTGACATTTGACTTGAAAGTTATCACTTGATATTTGACTTGATATTTTATCACTTGATGTTTTATAACTTAACATCTATCACTTGCCGTTTATCACTTGACATTTATCACTTGACATCTATCACTTGACATTTATCACTTGACATTTGACTTGACATTTGACATGACATTTATCAGTTGACATTAAACTTGACATTTGACTTGACATTTGACATGACATTTATCACCTGACATTAAACTTGACATTTCACTTGAAATTTATCACTTGACATTAAACTTGACATTTGACATGTCATTTATCACTTGACATTAAGCTTAACATTTAACTGGACATTTGACTTGACATTTCACTTAAAATTTATTACTTGACATTTCACTTGAAATTTATCACTTGACATTTGACTTGACATTTGACATGACATTTATCACTTGACATTAAACTTGCTATTTCAGTTGAAATTTATCAGTTGACATTTGACTTGAAAGTTATCACTTGATATTTGACTTGATATTTTATCACTTGATGTTTTATAACTTAACATCTATCACTTGCCGTTTATCACTTGATATTTATCAATTGACATTTATCAATTGACATTTATCAATTGACATTTGTCTTGACATTTATCACTTGACATTAAACTTGACATTTCAGTTGAAATTTATCAGTTGACATTTGACTTGAAAGTTATCACTTGATATTTGACTTGATATTTTATCACTTGATGTTTTATAACTTAACATCTATCACTTGCCGTTTATCACTTGATATTTATCACTTGACATTTATCAATTGACATTTATCAATTGACATTTGTCTTGACATTCATCACTTGACATTAAACTTGACATTTCACTTGAAATTTAACAATAGACATGTATCACTTGACATCTATCACTTGACAGTTTTACTTGACATTTCACTTGAAATCTACCACTTGACATTTATCACTTGATATTTGACTTGATATTTTATCACTTAATATTTTATCACTTGACATTTGGCCTGACATTTATTGCTTAACATTTATCATGTAACATTTGACTGGACTTGACTTTAGACGTGACATTTACAACGTGACATTTGACTTGACACTTATAAGTTGACATTTGACTTGATATTTGATCACTTGACATTTAGCTTGACATTTGACTTGACATTTACCACTTGAAATTTGACTTGACATATGACTTGTTATTTGACTTGACTTGAAATTTGTCACTTGACATTTGACATGACATTTATCAGTCGACATTAAACTTGACATTTGACTTAACATTTGACATGACATTTATCACCTGACATTAAACTTGACATTTCACTTGAAATTTATCACTTGACATTAAACTTGACATTTGACATGTCATTTATCACTTGACATTAAGCTTAACATTTAACTGGACATTTGACTTGACATTTCACTTAAAATTTATTACTTGACATTTCACTTGAAATTTATCACTTGACATTTGACTTGACATTTGACATGACATTTATCAGTTGACATTAAACTTGACATTTGACTTGACATTTGACATGACATTTATCACCTGACATAAAACTTGACATTTCACTTGAAATTTATCACTTGACATTAAACTTGACATTTGACATGTCATTTATCACTTGACATTAAGCTTAACATTTAACTGGACATTTGACTTGACATTTCACTTAAAATTTATTACTTGACATTTCACTTGAAATTTATCACTTGACATTTGACTTGACATTTGACATGACATTTATCACTTGACATTAAACTTGCCATTTCAGTTGAAATTTATCAGTTGACATTTGACTTGAAAGTTATCTCTTGATATTTGACTTTATATTTTATCACTTGATGTTTTATAACTTGACATCTATCACTTGACATTCATCACTTGATATTTATCACTTGACATTTATCAATTGACATTTATCAATTGACATTTGTCTTGACATTCATCACTTGACATTAAACTTGACATTTCACTTGAAATTTATCACTTGACATTAAACTTGACATTTGACTTGACATTTGACATGACATTTATCACTTGACATTAAACTTGACATTTCACTTGAATTTTATCACTTGACATTAAACTTGACATTTGACATGTCATTTATCACTTAACATTTAACTGGACATTTGACTTGACATTTCACTTGAAATTTATTACTTGACATTTCACTTGAAATTTATCTCTTGACATTTGACATGACATTTATCACTTGACATTAAACTTGACATTTCAGTTGAAATTTATCAGTTGACATTTGACTTGAAAGTTATCACTTGATATTTGACTTGATATTTTATCACTTGATGTTTTATAACTTAACATCTATCACTTGCCGTTTATCACTTGACATTTATCACTTGACATCTATCACTTGACATTTATCACTTGACATTTGACTTGACATTTGACATGACATTTATCAGTTGACATTAAACTTGACATTTGACTTGACATTTGACATGACATTTATCACCTGACATTAAACTTGACATTTCACTTGAAATTTATCACTTGACATTAAACTTGACATTTGACATGTCATTTATCACTTGACATTAAGCTTAACATTTAACTGGACATTTGACTTGACATTTCACTTAAAATTTATTACTTGACATTTCACTTGAAATTTATCACTTGACATTTGACTTGACATTTGACATGACATTTATCACTTGACATTAAACTTGCTATTTCAGTTGAAATTTATCAGTTGACATTTGACTTGAAAGTTATCACTTGATATTTGACTTGATATTTTATCACTTGATGTTTTATAACTTAACATCTATCACTTGCCGTTTATCACTTGATATTTATCAATTGACATTTATCAATTGACATTTATCAATTGACATTTGTCTTGACATTTATCACTTGACATTAAACTTGACATTTCAGTTGAAATTTATCAGTTGACATTTGACTTGAAAGTTATCACTTGATATTTGACTTGATATTTTATCACTTGATGTTTTATAACTTAACATCTATCACTTGCCGTTTATCACTTGATATTTATCACTTGACATTTATCAATTGACATTTATCAATTGACATTTGTCTTGACATTCATCACTTGACATTAAACTTGACATTTCACTTGAAATTTAACAATAGACATGTATCACTTGACATCTATCACTTGACAGTTTTACTTGACATTTCACTTGAAATCTACCACTTGACATTTATCACTTGATATTTGACTTGATATTTTATCACTTAATATTTTATCACTTGACATTTGGCCTGACATTTATTGCTTAACATTTATCATGTAACATTTGACTGGACTTGACTTTAGACGTGACATTTACAACGTGACATTTGACTTGACACTTATAAGTTGACATTTGACTTGATATTTGATCACTTGACATTTAGCTTGACATTTGACTTGACATTTACCACTTGAAATTTGACTTGACATATGACTTGTTATTTGACTTGACTTGAAATTTGTCACTTGACATTTGACATGACATTTATCAGTCGACATTAAACTTGACATTTGACTTAACATTTGACATGACATTTATCACCTGACATTAAACTTGACATTTCACTTGAAATTTATCACTTGACATTAAACTTGACATTTGACATGTCATTTATCACTTGACATTAAGCTTAACATTTAACTGGACATTTGACTTGACATTTCACTTAAAATTTATTACTTGACATTTCACTTGAAATTTATCACTTGACATTTGACTTGACATTTGACATGACATTTATCAGTTGACATTAAACTTGACATTTGACTTGACATTTGACATGACATTTATCACCTGACATAAAACTTGACATTTCACTTGAAATTTATCACTTGACATTAAACTTGACATTTGACATGTCATTTATCACTTGACATTAAGCTTAACATTTAACTGGACATTTGACTTGACATTTGACATGACATTTATCAGTTGACATTAAACTTGACATTTGACTTGACATTTGACATGACATTTATCACCTGACATTAAACTTGACATTTCACTTGAAATTTATCACTTGACATTAAACTTGACATTTGACATGTCATTTATCACTTGACATTAAGCTTAACATTTAACTGGACATTTGACTTGACATTTCACTTAAAATTTATCACTTGACATTTCACTTGAAATTTATCACTTGACATTTGACTTGACATTTGACATGACATTTATCACTTGACATTAAACTTGTCATTTCAGTTGAAATTTATCAGTTGACATTTGACTTGAAAGTTATCTCTTGATATTTGACTTTATATTTTATCACTTGATGTTTTATAACTTGACATCTATCACTTGACATTCATCACTTGATATTTATCACTTGACATTTATCAATTGACATTTGTCTTGACATTCATCACTTGACATTAAACTTGACATTTCACTTGAAATTTATCACTTGACATTAAACTTGACATTTCACTTGACATTTGACATGACATTTATCACTTGACATTAAACTTGACATTTCACTTGAATTTTATCACTTGACATTAAACTTGACATTTGACATGTCATTTATCACTTAACATTTAACTGGACATTTGACTTGACATTTCACTTGAAATTTATTACTTGACATTTCACTTGAAATTTATCACTTGACATTTGACATGACATTTATCACTTGACATTAAACTTGACATTTCAGTTGAAATTTGTGATGAAGCCACCGAAGTCAGCGTCTTCTACCACCGAATCCGGCTGCTTCAAGACCGTAGTGAGAAACGGCCTTTAGAGTGGTTGATTTCCCGTTGTTGCCGAACGTCCACTTGTCGACAGCCAAGTTGAGTTTATTTCGTAGTTGTGTGTTGAAAAGGGGTTTGAATTGTTTCAAGTACTTTATTTCGATCAGATACAGCGTGTTACAAAAGCGCAAAGCCTAGCGAGCTTCCTAGTCGAAGTTTCTATCGCTAGCTTATTTTGTTCACTTGGGGTGGGTCCGCAGACTGAAGTAAAACTCTCAAAGTAGCTAAGACACGGAAATCACGTATAGAAAAACAGCTACAGTAATTTCCTAATACAAATGCACAAATAAGACATGAATGCAACAAATAAACACATCTAGCCGAAACAGTTGCCTTATACTGCGCGTGCATACATTCAAATAATTATGGTAAAGAAATACCAGGTACAAATGGGGCTAATGGAAAAACTATTAATCTTGAGGCGCGAAGTCGGCAAACTCGGCCGATTTACTAATTTGCTTCAATTTGTCAGAAAACATTGACGCACATTGGAACTAATAAATTAGGGTTTGAAACTGTAAATAGTAGTGTAAATGTTCCTAATGACATAAATAGAGCAGGGTATATTCGATATAATAATAATAATTACTTCCTGGAAACGTATATTTCATAATTGGCAAATTGGGACTTATTCGAGGTAAATGGGTATATTAATTGAGCAGGGTCTATAATATATTCAGCTTGAGCAAAGTATTATAATTATTAAGTAAATATAAATAGTTGTGAACAGGGTTATAACAATTATACCTATGCGAAGGGCTTTGTAAAGTAAATGCTAGTTGCACGCAGGGCACCATTTCTCTATTAGGACGCTGGCCTAGATAATTACGCAGCACGTAAATATTTACAAGATTTGACTTTTGTAAACTGCAAGTAAACTATGCAAATGTATATATATTCATGATCAGAAAATTACGGCGAGTTGAATGAGCCTAATTTTATATTAATACACCTAATAATAACATATTTGACCTTTTAACCTAAACATTCCACATAAACCTATCAATAACTTATAGAACACTTTCCTAATCGAATATTCTCCATGGGTAAATAATATAGTGCAGGAAATACAATTTGCGTGGTAAATTAATATAGTGCATAAATTGTAAAATAGTGCAAATAAGTAAATGTGCAAATATGAGCCTAATTATCAATTCTCTGTATTTCTTTATCCATCCATTTTGCCACGGTCAGCACACTCCGGGCGGAAGAGTTGCTGCACCCCGTTGTTGCAGCAACGTCACATGCTGGTGGTGGTGGGCGCCAACGTGATGAGTGGCGTTTCCACAGTCGCCTCGGTGGTGAACGTGGTCGTGCGCGAAGTCGTGGGCGTGCGTGAAGTTGCAGGTCCGGTTGCTGGTGATGCCAACGCCGACCTAGCCTGATGATGAAGCAGGTAGTTGCCCGTGTCGCTTCCTGCGCGTTCGCGTGTGGTGAATTTGCGGATATCAGGCATGTGAACACTGTCTCTGTTCCTAGCTCTGAATTGTCCCTCCTCAGCTGAACTTTCATCTGGCTGAACGTATGCTGATAGTGACTTTGCCATTCTGTCCTCTGTTTCCGCTCTCCTGGCAAATCTGACGGACTGTGTTGAGTTGGATCTGGCTCTCCTCTTGATTGCTGGTCTCAACTCTGTCTTGCGCACTTTCCTTTGTGGATAATTGGTCTCTTTCTGAGTTGATTTCTTGATAGTATATCTGATGGCTCTGAAGCATAGCCATATGCATTTGAACGGGCACACTATGCATCTCCATATGCATGTGTATACGCATGGTGGGATCACTGGCTTCCCTGTGGCAATTCTCCAATTGTACCACAGGTATCCTGCAGCTACGATTCCAGCTATCAGGATTGTGATCCCCAGCAGCATTGCGATTGTGTTGATGATCACTTGAAAGGGTCCTTTCAGCATTCCTCCCATAAAGTTGGTGTACCCTTTTGACACTCCAGATATATAGTGACCATATGCTTTGCCGATTCCTGCTGCTGTCTGTCCAATTCCAGCTCCAATGCCTTCTATTGAATTTCTGATCACTCTGGGATCCAATGACATATCTGCTGTGTAATCGATCAACTGGTTCTGCACATGCTCTAAATTCTGTAGTCTCTGAATCTGGCCTCTGACATCCATGAAATTGGTCGCTCTGTTGACAATGTTGGTGAACAGGTGAGGCGCGTCAAACGTGAAGGCCTGCCACTGTCCTTTCCATGTCATTTCAATTGGCGTCTCTGTGACATGCACCATTCCATGTGCGGACTTCCATTGTCCATGTTCATTTCTGTATAGGTGCGGTGTGGTGTGGCTGCAATCCTCTTCTGGTGATTTCTCCACCAAGTCTCTGCTGCCTGGGCTCTTGAACCACAAGGGCCCGTCTTTGTCCAATCTCATTGGTGTGTACTTGTAACATGTCTCTTCCACCTTTCCTGTCTGATAAATTATGTATGGTTGCACTTCCTTGCATTCCCAAAACATAATTGCTTCTCCAGCCCATTCTGCATGAACATCCTGTCTTCCCAGCATGGCTCGAATCCCCAGTGTTGGATCGATGCGGAAAAGCTGAGTCAACATGTCCAGCTGGTTCTTGCGAAGTTGACATAGCTGATGCCATACAATCGCAAATTGTGCCTGAGTCATTTCTCTGACTACATGTTGTAGGAACTGAAACTTGGAGTTTCTGTCGTCCAATCTGGCATACAATGTTCCACTGATTGTCGACTCTCTTGCCTCCACTATCTTTCCTGGCATTGCCCATTCCACAGGCACATCTTCTCTTCTGTCAAACTGGATGAATACACCTCCTTGATCGGTGTAGTATGTGTCTCTCGGAACACATTCTGAACCAATTGGCCTCTTTGTCTTGTTGCTGTGGGAGTATGCTGCTTGCAATTTTGATACAATAATTGTCTGGCCAGATATCTCTGATTTGAATCTGCCAATTCTCTCATATGCACATTGATGCTTGAAATTCTCCGTATCCCACACTGTAATTCCATAATTGTGGTCTCTGCAATGTCCCATCATGGCTCTGCACTGGCTGAAATCTTGCAAGTCGCTGATTACAGTCTTTCCATCGAGTGAAGCCACAGTTCCTTCCTCCATATAGAAGTTACTGACGACATTTTCTTTGTCATGACAACACCATGAATATTCCACATTCAAAGTCTGATTGGTTGTCCACACTCTGGGCTCCATTTCCACCAAAGGTGTTCCTCTGAACATCTTGTGAATTCTTGCATAGTTACAGGCTACCACGCCAACTTGCTGGTATTTCTCAAAATTGCCTGTAATGCCTTTTGCTCCCCAGAAACTGGTGTGTGTGATGATCTCTTTGATTCTGATGTAGCATCTGTATGCTTTCTCTTTCTGCGGAATCTGTCTCTGTGCGTAAAGTGTAACTTTCATTGCCTTGACAAAATTCCTTGGTGGGATATGGCACTGCACTTCTTCAGGAACTGTAAGCGCATGTCCATGCCTTCCACTGGTGCAAATTTGATACTGCTGGCTTTGTGAACTGATCACCTGTTCCACTGGATGATCCTTGATTGCGTCTTTGAATCTCTCATAAGTCTGCATCTCTCTGACAGATTTTGGTGGCCATTCTGAAGGCAAAGGCGGCAATCCATGATGCGCTGCCAATGATGGTGGCCTTACTGTCGAGGTTTCTAGAACGTATGTTCTGGAAAATACTTCGCTGTAAGCTTTGCCAGCTTTTCTCAGCGTTGCTGACTCTGACATGCCTGTCAGCATCAACACCATGCACAGCATTCCAATCACCAGACTGCTGGTGGTTGCTGTGGCTTTCCCTGTTGCACTTCTCAGGACTCTATCCGATGCTGAGTTCCTCTGAGTAGGGTTTGGTACAGAGTCTTTGTTCGAGCTCTGATTTCTGACATATTTCTGGACAATTGCTGGGTCCAGTAAATCCACTTTGACTGTCACTGCTGTCTCTGGGATATCCATTGTCTTTGAATTGATTTCCAGCGGATACAATTGATTGAGTGGTCTGCTGACCACATTTCTGTTGGCAGTTCTGACTTTTGCTGAGCGAATCTGTCCATCTTTGCTGGGCTCTAACTGCTCGATGCGACCCATCCTCCATGCACCTCTGGGCATGTTTTCTTCATAAATCAGCACAACTTCATTCACTTTGGGTTCTTGAGTCGCTGTCAATCTGCCATGTTTGTGTGTCACCTGAGTCCTTTCCCTCAAGCTCGGGATATACTCTTGATGCCATAAGTCCCAGAACTTATCCAAAGTTTGCTGGGTTGTCTCCCAATATTTCTGCAGTTTCGCTGCGTTATCCATTCTGGGCACAAATTCTCCATCTTTGTCTGCGTCAAACTGTGGTGCTCCAATCTGACCTTCCCCTGTCAGGAAGTCTTTTGGCGTCAGCACTCTGAGACTCTTTTCATCACCGTAGATGTAAGAGATTGGCCTGCTGTTGATCACTGCCTCAACTTCTGGCAGAAGTGTCAACAATTCTTGTAGGGTTAACATTCTGTGCCCCACAGCTGCTTTGAAATGTTTCTTGGTGATGCCCACCATTCTCTCATAGACTCCTCCCTGCCATGGTGCCATAGGAGTAGTCATGTTCCACTGGATTTGTTGCTGTGAGCAGTAAGTCTGTACTGCTCCATTTTTGACCATTTCTGACCATTCCTTTCCAGTATTGATGGCCTTGTCAGTGCTTGAGCTGAGCACTTTCTCTGTTAATTTGAATTGCGTTGCATTGTCTGAAATCACTGCCTCAGGCTTTCCGCGCCTGGCGATGAATCTCCTGACTGCATTCAGGAATTCCTGTGCTGTCATGTCCAGCACACTTTCCAGGTGAACTGCACGTGTCACCATACATGTGAACAAACAGATCCACATTTTCCTGTGATCTTTGTCCACTTTGTACCAAACTGGTCCCAAATAATCCAAGCCCGTGTACTGGAACGGTCTGGCTCTCTGAACTCTGGTTTCTGGCAAATCTGGCATTGGTGGAAGCTGGTACGGCTTCGCTCCCAATTTCTTACATGTTGGGCAGGTTCTCGTCACATTGTAGATCACCCGTCTGCCCTGTGTAATCCAGTACTTTTGTCTGATTGCTGCCAATGTGTGTTGCACTCCTGCGTGCATCAACTTCTCATGCTGGTCTCTGACGATCAGCTGAGTCACTGTAGCCGTTGCTGGCAACAGTATGAGTGGCACTGTGACCTCCTGTGGGTCTGTATGCTCCATTCTGCCGTGGCACTTCAGGATTCCATCCTGATGCATTTGCACATTGAGCCATTTGATCAACTGCTGGTCTGCAGCTGTTTTCTTGCTACTCTGGCTGCCTTTGCTGTGGCTTGTTGCCAGAATCTCTGCCACTCCTTTGTAATGATTCTGTTGCGTCACTTTGATCCAATATTTCAATGCAATTTCTCTCTCTTCAATACTGATAATTCCCTGTGGTTTCATTGTACCACAGATACTTTTCATGATTTCTGACAGTCCACTCTGACTGCCATTTCTGCTGCGCTTTTTGTGCATCTGTCGCACAAATCTCATCACGTATACTGTTGCATCCAGTAACTTTGTCAGTAATGAGAATCTCTGAATCTCAATTCCCAATGGATTGCTTTGCTTGCTTTCGTCAACTTGCACATTGCTGGTATCTGGGTCACTGACCACTCGCTGTGTGGCGCCCAGGTAAATTGGACTGGCTTTTGGGAACTTGAGCTCTTCTTTCTTGATTTCTGCCATTACTTCTGGCGTGACTGGCTCCACTTTTGGCTCTGGCCACTCTCCAGTCATTAGCCATTCTGGCCCCTTCCACCACAGGTTACTGCCTTCCAACTCTGACATATTCATGCCTCTTGTGGCCATGTCAGCTGGGTTCTCCAGTCCTGCGATGTGTCTGATGTGCATGTTCTTTGTCTCACTCTGAATTTTCCTGATTTCATCCAATCTGTTCTTGACAAAACATGCTAGTGGCTTCGCTGTTGTTAGCCACTTCAGACAACAGGTTGAATCTGACCATACAACTGTTTGATTGAATTTGACGTCCTTGAGCTCTTTGTGAATAAACTTTGACATTCTGCTGCCGATCAACATTGCTAACAATTCCAGCCGTGGAATTGTCACTTCTGGTTTCTTTGGAGCGAGTCTCAATCTGGAGTACAGCAGGCTTGACGTGCCGCTGTCATTTTCTGTTTTCTGGCATATGTATGCCGCTGCGCTGTATGCCATTGCTGAGGCATCGACGAAAATGTGCAGTTGTGCATCTGCACCACTCTGATAACTCAAATTTCTGTTGAACTTGATCTGTCCAACCTTGAGCAATTCTGTCTCCAATTGCTGCCAAATTGCTGTCTGTTCCTCAGATAGGGGTGAATCCCATTCTTTGGCACTTGGTCCTGAATGCCATAACGTTTGCAAAAATCTCTTTGCTGGCAGTAGGACAGGACTGACGAGTCCCATTGGATCAAAACATCCCGCAGTCACCTTTGCAACTGTCCTTTTCGTGGGAAGTTTGATTTTCTGGTCAGTTTCTGATAATTGTGATTGCTGAACTGTCTTTGGCGTTTTCAGCCACATTTGGTCGCTCTCTGTGTCCCATTTCATTCCTAGGACTGTTGTGACAATTTCCTTGGCCACATCTGACTCTGCCAATTGCCAAGTAAAACTCTTATTGTTGCTGTTCCATTCTCTCAGATTCATCTGTGCCTCTGTGAACAGCACTTTGGATTCCTGGTACAATTCGATTGCTTTCTGCTCTGTGTCCACACTGAGGATCAAATTATCCACATACAGATTTTCATCGATCAATTTTGCATTTTCTGTGCCAGCTTGATTCAGGTGGTATCTGACTGTCAGCGCCAGCAGCGCTGGGCTGCAGATTATACCAAATGGTACTCTGGCAAATCTGTAAATCTGAATGTTGTCCTCCATGGATGGTTTCGTGGGATCCTTGTACCACAGAAATCTTGTCACATCTCTGTCACTGTCCTGCAGACTAATCTGCAGAAACGCTTTCTCTATGTCTGCGACCAGGGCGATTCCATGCAACCGGAATCGCATCAGCATCCCTACCAGCTGTGGTAGTATCACTGGACCGCGGTACATGCACTCATTCAAGCTTGGCATGCCTGGCGGTTTTGCTGAGGCGTCATATACCTCTCTGACCTTTGTGGTAGTTTTCTCTGGCGTTATCACTGGTTGATGAGGCAAAATATGGAACTTTCTGCCATCCATAATATCCTCTTGAACTTTCTCGATTACTCCTTGCTCCTCTTGCGTTTTCATGATTGCCTGAATTTTCTCTAGTAATTCTGGGTCTCTCTTGAGCCTGTTGGTGAGGTATCTGAACCTTTTGAACGCCATTGCTTTGTTATCTGGGAGTTCATGCAAATTCGGTTTGTACATGAACTTTACAGAGTACCGTCCATCTGGGTTTCTCTGTACATTCTCATTGAATTGCTTGATGGCCTCATCATCCTCGACGAGGTCTGACTGGTCCATTATGCCAATGGTATCCAGTCTATCCATATCTTTGACATTCGGTACAGGAGCAATTGACAACGGTGCTTCCTCGTACCACTTTTCTCTCTGAATTTGATGCACAATTGTGTTGACCACCACCGGATATGCACCATCCGTGGTCCATTGATTTCTGTTGCTCGTCAGCTGTCCACCTCCCATCAGCAATCCCAATTCTGATGGAATGACATACAATCCTGACGGAAGTCTGGTGGTGCTGGTGTTTCTGGACATCAAGTCCCAGAAATAATTCAAGCCCACTATAATGTCTGGCTTGAACTTGCATTCAGTCCCTTTTTCCTTGGGAATTCTGTCTGCAAAGTAACTCTCATCCGGGAAGTACTTCTGCAGGTACCTTTCGTCCTGTTCTGACACAGGCACTTTGACTTGTTCTGTGGTCAACGTCGGGACCACATCAGCCACCATATCAACTTTCTGGCCATTTCTGAGCCGCATTCTGAATTCCACTTGCTGTACCACTTTATAGTGCGGCTTTTCATTTCCGAATGTGTACACCTGGATGTGGTGTTCACCTGTACTCTTCAAATTGAGTTTCTTGGCCACTTTCTCTGACATGTACGTTCCCTGGGATCCTGTGTCCAGGAACGCTTGAATCTGTAGTGGTGGCTGTTCAGGCTCCATCTCTGTATCCATTTCTGAAGCCTCAATCACGGTTCTGGCTGTCATTAACATTGACATATTTCTGTTTACTGACAGATTCACTGACGTATTCTGTTGCTTTGTATTTGGTTCTGTAACCACTGTGCTGGATATGGTTTCTGTCTCTACCATTTCTGGTCCAGCTTCTTCCACAGTAACACAATTTACTGTGGCCTTTCTCTGTTGGCTCTGTGCTGGTCGACCTGCCATCGGCACAGACTTTCTGCCATTGTTTGCTGATTGCTGGCCATTCTGTTGACCATTCGCTCTGAACGCTGGAATTTGCCGTCCAGCGTTTCCATTGCCATTGTCACCAAATTTCTCTGGGCACACCGCAGTGTGGTGCCTATTGGACTTGCAATAGAAGCAACTTCTCGTAAATTGACATTGATTCATGTAATGCCCTTTCTGCAGGCATCTCAGGCATCGCTCTGCCTTTGACAAAACCACTCTCCTTTCTCTGGCAGTTTTGAACTTTGGACACTTATCATTAAAGTGTAATTGCTGTGTGTCATTGCAGAACACACACGGCCTCCCAGGATTCATGAATCCAGCCTGTGGTGCACTCTGTCCATTCTGGATCACAGACATGCTCCCTGTGCTGGTCCTTGGGTTCTCTGGCCCTCTGAATCGGTTCCCATTGCCTTGAAACCGATTATTGAATTGCTGTGCACGTGGATTATTCCCGAATCCTTGGCGCGATTGCTGAACTGGTGCCTCAGTTTGCTGTGCGTGCTGTACAGCCTCACTGAGCGCTAGCTGCTTGCCAAACAGCTCTCTGAATTTTTCCACCGTCAAGGCTTCCTCAGTTCCCTGTTCCTTCTGGATTTCTCTGAGAACCTCGGGTGGCACTTTCTGTTGCAGCTGGCTCAACAGCATTGGATGCTCCACTGATTCACCCAGTGACTCCAACTGCTGGAGCAGCCTTTCAATTGCATCAAACAAAATTCTCATGTCCTGACAGGTATTCCTGGCCTGTCGCAACTTCATGATATTACTCATCAGCGTGTTTCTGACCACAACTGGCTGGTCATATCTCTTCTTGAGCATTGCAATTGCGGGTGCATAATTCTCTGCGGTCACACTCAATCCACTGATCATGCCAAATGCTGAGCCTTTCAGCAAGCTCCTCAAGTATGAGAACTTGGAAATGTCCTCCAAATCTGTCCGATTGTGGATGTGGGATTCGAACATTTGCCACCATGATCGAAATTTAACAATTTCCCCAGTAAACTGTTCCACTTCCAGTTTTTGCAATTTGACGCTTTTTGCTGTGGTTGCATTGGTTGAACTGGCTCCCGGAGCAGCTCCCTGAGCTGTCAGAGCCATCTGTGCAGCCATCTGCTGTATGAATGCTGTATTGACTTCATACATGGTATTTCCGCTCTGTTGCTGGATCATGTCTTGCAACTCTTCGATGTACACATTCATGGCTACAACTTTCTGTGTCACCAAGTCTGACATATTTGCATATTCCTCATATGAGTCTTGGTATATCTTCTGTTCTTGTTCCATCTGGTCGGGTTCGTCAATGTCCTTGACGATATCCCTCCATGCGTCAAATTGAGTTTTCACTGCATTCATTGCACTTTCCAATTTTGCACCCTCCTGTTTGACAGATGCAATCACTCTTCTCATCTCTGTTCTCTTATCATCCTTTGATGCTTCCGCAAATAGTTCCAGGTCATATTTGGCAAATTCTCTTGCCAATCTACTTTCCACCCTGTGCTTTGCTGGCCCCAGGGTCTTTCTGATGTGACCCGTTGGTGAAACCATTTTTGCTGATGAATTTTCCTTCACTGATTCTCTTTATAGTGCGTCTCCTGTGACGCTTGGGACGCTTCTCTGCGTCTTTCTGTGCAGTGCTCTGTGCACCACGGATTTGTTGTGCCACGCACAATACCAATGCAGTCCTACAGGCCCCTGACGTGTTCTCACGCGTTGACCGTTACTGCACTGGCACCAGGTGTGTTCCTAAAGCCCCTGACGTGATTGTTTACACGCGTTGACTTCAACACACCGGTCAAATCCACCTGGACAATAAACAAGTTCTTTGCCCAGCAGTGTGCGCCCAAGGAGGGTCTGTACACACTCTTTCTGAGCGCTCTGGCGCTCTTTCTGGCACGCCTGTGTGCCTTGTGACCACGCCGGCCACTTGCTTTCCTGAGCGGCTCCTGTGCCGCTGTGCGCAGTGCTGCGCTTGCCGTGTCGCCTGTGACACGTTTCTGTGCACTCTGGTGCACTTTCTGACTCTGGGCAGTGTTTCTGTACACTGCTCTGCAATTGCGCCTGTGCAATGCAGAATTCTGGCACTTTTGTGCTGTCTGATCTGATGGTACCGAGCAGGCACAGCGTGTATATTTGATGGGAGCTCCGCAAAGCCCCTACACGCTACCAAGTATCCTAATACTTGGTTTTCAAATCCACTCTCTGTCAGCTACAGCCCTTTGTACACTGATACCCCTACTTTTGCACTTCCGAGGTATGAGTCCACTCTTACCCAGTGGAGCGAGGGACCTCCGCGAATGCCCAAAAACAGCCCTTTGACTAGCGTGGCTCTGTGGCGATCCTGTCTCCGTCAGGTCACCCTCCCTTGGCATAGGAAGGACGTGCGAGCGGTCACTGGTGTCCAGATATCCAGGAGCGTCCAGCGAAAGTTTGACCACCGTCCGACAATGACTCCTTGTCAAATGCCGGTGCCGCCCAGCGTCTAGCACCTTGCCA
This sequence comes from Sphaerolaimus hirsutus, assembly GCA_964036195.1. Taxonomy (NCBI): domain Eukaryota; kingdom Metazoa; phylum Nematoda; class Chromadorea; order Monhysterida; family Sphaerolaimidae; genus Sphaerolaimus; species Sphaerolaimus hirsutus. Next base: position 11,883,960 of record OZ038455.1, on the reverse strand, counting down.
GAACACTGGTGAAAGCTGCCTGAAATCCTGACAGGCTTGTCAGAACTCCAGTGTCCTCCGCGCGTGAGCGTAGAACCGCTCCCAGGATGTAGACAGGAGTGCCGTGACTTTGGCACAATGCTGTCTGCAAATCAACAGCCAACGCTCAGCCAAGGCCAATTGATGTTCAGCAGGACTTTTGAAGTTCTGCCAACTGCCGCACAATGTCCGTTCCGGCTTGGTGATAGCACAATGTCATGCAATCACCCTGCTCGCTGCGCCATGTGCTGAAGCCACCGAAGTCAGCGTCTTCTACCACCGAATCCGGCTGCTTCAAGACCGTAGTGAGAAACGGCCTTTAGAGTGGTTGATTTCCCGTTGTTGCCGAACGTCCACTTGTCGACAGCCAAGTTGAGTTTATTTCGTAGTTGTGTGTTGAAAAGGGGTTTGAATTGTTTCAAGTACTTTATTTCGATCAGATACAGCGTGTTACAAAAGCGCAAAGCCTAGCGAGCTTCCTAGTCGAAGTTTCTATCGCTAGCTTATTTTGTTCACTTGGGGTGGGTCCGCAGACTGAAGTAAAACTCTCAAAGTAGCTAAGACACGGAAATCACGTATAGAAAAACAGCTACAGTAATTTCCTAATACAAATGCACAAATAAGACATGAATGCAACAAATAAACACATCTAGCCGAAACAGTTGCCTTATACTGCGCGTGCATACATTCAAATAATTATGGTAAAGAAATACCAGGTACAAATGGGGCTAATGGAAAAACTATTAATCTTGAGGCGCGAAGTCGGCAAACTCGGCCGATTTACTAATTTGCTTCAATTTGTCAGAAAACATTGACGCACATTGGAACTAATAAATTAGGGTTTGAAACTGTAAATAGTAGTGTAAATGTTCCTAATGACATAAATAGAGCAGGGTATATTCGATATAATAATAATAATTACTTCCTGGAAACGTATATTTCATAATTGGCAAATTGGGACTTATTCGAGGTAAATGGGTATATTAATTGAGCAGGGTCTATAATATATTCAGCTTGAGCAAAGTATTATAATTATTAAGTAAATATAAATAGTTGTGAACAGGGTTATAACAATTATACCTATGCGAAGGGCTTTGTAAAGTAAATGCTAGTTGCACGCAGGGCACCATTTCTCTATTAGGACGCTGGCCTAGATAATTACGCAGCACGTAAATATTTACAAGATTTGACTTTTGTAAACTGCAAGTAAACTATGCAAATGTATATATATTCATGATCAGAAAATTACGGCGAGTTGAATGAGCCTAATTTTATATTAATACACCTAATAATAACATATTTGACCTTTTAACCTAAACATTCCACATAAACCTATCAATAACTTATAGAACACTTTCCTAATCGAATATTCTCCATGGGTAAATAATATAGTGCAGGAAATACAATTTGCGTGGTAAATTAATATAGTGCATAAATTGTAAAATAGTGCAAATAAGTAAATGTGCAAATATGAGCCTAATTATCAATTCTCTGTATTTCTTTATCCATCCATTTTGCCACGGTCAGCACAAAATTTATCAGTTGACATTTGACTTGAAAGTTATCACTTGATATTTTACTTGATATTTTATCACTTGATGTTTTATAACTTAACATCTATCACTTGCCGTTTATCACTTGACATTTATCACTTGACATCTATCACTTGACATTTATCACTTGACATTTGACTTGACATTTGACATGACATTTATCAGTTGACATTAAACTTGACATTTGACTTGACATTTGACATGACATTTATCACCTGACATTAAACTTGACATTTCACTTGAAATTTATCACTTGACATTAAACTTGACATTTGACATGTCATTTATCACTTGACATTAAGCTTAACATTTAACTGGACATTTGACTTGACATTTCACTTAAAATTTATTACTTGACATTTCACTTGAAATTTATCACTTGACATTTGACTTGACATTTGACATGACATTTATCACTTGACATTAAACTTGTCATTTCAGTTGAAATTTATCAGTTGACATTTGACTTGAAAGTTATCTCTTGATATTTGACTTTATATTTTATCACTTGATGTTTTATAACTTGACATCTATCACTTGACATTCATCACTTGATATTTATCACTTGACATTTATCAATTGACATTTGTCTTGACATTCATCACTTGACATTAAACTTGACATTTCACTTGAAATTTATCACTTGACATTAAACTTGACATTTCACTTGACATTTGACATGACATTTATCACTTGACATTAAACTTGACATTTCACTTGAATTTTATCACTTGACATTAAACTTGACATTTGACATGTCATTTATCACTTAACATTTAACTGGACATTTGACTTGACATTTCACTTGAAATTTATTACTTGACATTTCACTTGAAATTTATCACTTGACATTTGACATGACATTTATCACTTGACATTAAACTTGACATTTCAGTTGAAATTTATCAGTTGACATTTGACTTGAAAGTTATCACTTGATATTTTACTTGATATTTTATCACTTGATGTTTTATAACTTAACATCTATCACTTGCCGTTTATCACTTGACATTTATCACTTGACATCTATCACTTGACATTTATCACTTGACATTTGACTTGACATTTGACATGACATTTATCAGTTGACATTAAACTTGACATTTGACTTGACATTTGACATGACATTTATCACCTGACATTAAACTTGACATTTCACTTGAAATTTATCACTTGACATTAAACTTGACATTTGACATGTCATTTATCACTTGACATTAAGCTTAACATTTAACTGGACATTTGACTTGACATTTCACTTAAAATTTATTACTTGACATTTCACTTGAAATTTATCACTTGACATTTGACTTGACATTTGACATGACATTTATCACTTGACATTTAACTTGCCATTTCAGTTGAAATTTATCAGTTGACATTTGACTTGAAAGTGATCTCTTGATATTTGACTTGATATTTTATCACTTGATGTTTTATAACTTGACATCTATCACTTGACATTCATCACTTGATATTTATCACTTGACATTTATCAATTGACATTTATCAATTGACATTTGTCTTGACATTCATCACTTGACATTAAACTTGACATTTCACTTGAAATTTATCACTTGACATTTATCACTTGACATCTATCACTTGACATTTTTCACTTGACATTTCACTTGAAAACTACCACTTGACATTTATCACTTGATATTTGACTTGATATTTTATCACTTAATATTTTATCACTTGACATCTATCACTTGACATTTATCACTTGACATTTGGCCTGACATTTATTGCTTGACATTTATCTCTTAACATTTGACTGGACTTGACTTTAGACATGACATTTACAACTTGACATTTGACTTGACACTTATAAGTTGACATTTGACTTGATATTTGATCACTTGACATTTAGCTTGACATTTGATGTGACATTTACCACTTGAAATTTGATTTGACATATGACTTGTTATTTGACTTGACTTGAAATTTGTCACTTGACATTTGACATGACATTTATCAGTTGACATTAAACTTGACATTTGACATGACATTTATCACTTGACGTTAAACTTGACATTTCACTTGAAATTTATCACTTGACATTAAACTTGACATTTGACATGTCATTTATCACTTGACATTAAGCTTAACATTTCACTGGACATTTGACTTGACATTTCACTTGAAATTTATTACTTGACATTTCACTTGAAATTTATCACTTGACATTTGACTTGACATTTGACATGACATTTATCACTTGACATTAAACTTGCCATTTCAGTTAAAATTTATCAGTTGACATTTGACTTCACACAGTGGGCGGAGCCTGCAAGCAAGCTGCTTTCAGGGGGCAGTCCCAGATTATGTTAACTGCAAAGTAAGATGTCAAATGTCATGCAGTGTCAATTATCATGACAAATGCAACATAAAGTGTCAATTGTCACGCAAATTACAGTAATAAAATATTCTTTTATTGATTGACATGACATTTGACATTTGAGATTTGACATTTTACTTTACACTGTACATGGTCTGGAATTGGCACCAGCTGGCTCTGTTTGGACATGTTTGCTGTGGTCTGGAATTGGCACCAGCTGGCTCTGTTTGGACACGTTTGCTGTTGTCTGGAATTAGCACCAGCTGGCTCTGTTTGGACATGTTTGCTGTGGTCTGGAATTGGCACCAGCTGGCTCTGTTTGGACATGTTTGCTGTTGTCTGGAATTAGCACCAGCTGGCTCTGTTTGGACGTGTTTGCTGATTCATTTGTTTAGACAGGCAGGGCTTTGTGTGAAATTGTAGGAATACCCTCCCTAAGTCAGCTTGTGTGTGTTGGATTTTTTGGCAGCTGCCCAACCCTCCCGCCCCTATATAAATTAAGATGTGGGGGGTGTGAAATTCAATTTTGAGATACAGGGGGTATAAAAATACAAAAATTAGCAAAATACATTTACCGGTAATGTTATTTAAACAGTACCGATCTACAAGCTTTTTCAGCTTTTGTATCTTTAAGCCGGATTTACAGCATAACAAGCATTTTGCGGTGATTTTGCGGTGGACATATTTGACGGCCGACAAATATCGCCGCAAAATTGGTTGAATGATCAATATCGTGACAACTAGGGTTGGAGAAAAATCGATTTTTTTTAACGACCCCGATTTAATATAAAAAAAATTGATTTTTTTTAATAAAAATCGCTGGGGTTGAAATTAGCCCCAAATCTCTCTAAAATCGCCTATAAAGGTAAGAAAAGCCATATACCGTATTACCTCGAATTATCCCCCCCCCTTGAATTAACCCCCCCTCGAATTAACCCCCCCTCAAAATGGGCTGGGGAAATAATAAACCCCCCCCTCGAAATACCCCCCCCCTCTCGGAATGATGTATGTCATGTACATAATAAATATGTCATGTACGCAATGTACATGATGTATATTACTGTTAATTTGCATTGCAGCTACACATAGAGTAGTTTGTGTAGCTATCGACGTTTTTACGTCCAAATATATCCTGTTTGGACACATTTATTACCTGTTTTGGGTACGCAAATGCCTACTATTTACTACGATCCTTATGAAAATTTCTGACGAAATAATAAAACCCCCACTCGAATTAACCCCCCCTCAAATTTTGCTGGCGAAATAATAAACCCCCATGGGGGTATTTCGAGGAAATACGGTAAATAAATAGGTAGTGCAAACTTATGCTTTCTGTTGTAATACAAGTACTGTAGAGCTTTAGAAAAGTTTGAAAGTCAGTTATTTTTAAGTTTCAGAGTAATTATCTAGTTATATTAGGTTGTAAACTAATGAAGTGTCTTTTTTCGCCATCTCATACAAATATACATTTGTGCTTTCCATTGTGTTGTACGTTGACCGATTTTGATGCCATTCGAGTATGTTGTGGTTTGGGGTCTGGGCTATGATGAAATGTTTTTGTTTGCTCAAATAATCCCCCAGTCCCGAGATAAGGGGGGTCTATAAAAAGGTGGTCATTTTACGTGGCCAATATGCACATTGACTTTGAAGCTTAATAACTCAGCCATTTCTGGGCCGATTCGGATCGTTCAACACTTAAAATAACCAGGACAATCCGCATATTCAATTTTTGTGGTCGAGTTAGTGATGTCTTAATCCCGTATGCCGATTTGACCCGGTTTTTGAACATGAAAAATAATCGTAATTAAAAATTTTTCAACACGATTTTTTTGAAGTTGCTATCATATACTATAGACAAAGAGAATTAATCTGGCCCAAAAATTATTTCAATATCTCTCTCCAGTCAAAAGTTACCTATATCACTTTAAACATTTGCCTCCCAACAATAAATAGAAAAATCTGCATGACGAGCAAATGCATGTGACTTCAGAAATCCATATCTCGGCCATTTCTCAGCCAATTTCCACCAATGAACACTTAAAATGATCAGAAAAACCTGTAAGTTTCATTTTTATGCTCAGGTTATCTGTATTCATCGTTCTTGATTAGTTATTTACATGTATGGGAGGCGGAAGTTGAAAGTTCTATTACTTTTGATTGGAAAGAGATATTGAAATAATTTTTTGGTATATGAATCCCCATTGTCTAAAGTATATGATAGCATGTTTAGAAAAAATTATTTTTGGTGTTTAAAAACTGGGTCAAATCGGCATACGTAATTTAGACATCACTAATCCGACCACAAAAATGGAATCTACTGGTTGTGCTGATTATTTTAAGTGTAGAACGATCCAAATTGACCCAGAAATGGCTGAGTGAGTAAGGTTCAAAGTGAATGTGTAGATCGGCCATGCAAAATTACCACCTTTTGATAGACCCCCCTTATCTCGGGACTGGGGGATTATTCGAGGAAACAAAAACATTTCTTCGTAGCCCAGACCCCAAGCCCCAACATACTCAAATGGCATCAAAATCGGTCAATGTACAAAAGAATGTGGGATGCACAAATGTATATTTGTATGAAATCGAAAAAAGACACTTCATTAGTTTACAACCTAATATTTGCAGCGTGAATTACACCTCATCAATCATTTGCAATTTTGTTTGCAGAAATTGCACGTTCTTGCTGAGAACAAAGTAAAAATCATCTTGGGAGTGAACATGGATGCATTTGCATAAATGTTTGATGTTAAAACACATAGCATACCAATGAATACTTTCCGAAATGATTCATGGCCTACCTTACATGCTTAAAAGCACACAGAAATGGGTGCTACACCACCAAATTAGTTGAAAAAGTAATGAAAAAAGCAAATGATGGATTGCTTGCATGAAAATGCGCGCTCGTGCGCAAAAATTTTTGCATTTTACCTAGTGCAAGAGTACCAAAATTTTTCGCCAGCAATTTAAAAAAACAAATATCTGTACAGGTGCTGCAATTTTTTTAAATAAAAATCGGGATTTAAAAAAAAAAATTGCTTAAAAAAAATCGCTTGCCAACCCTAGTGACAACCACTGCAGATATAGACATGAGTGCGTTCTTTCCACATGTCAATTTTGAAAACCATAGCTCTTACGGTTTTTGTATAATTGAATTTGCGGCGTTGTTGAATTTGTCACCTCCTATTGATTGTTATGCTGTAAATCCGGCCTTGAAAGTAACGATCTACACAATTTTTCCAAAATTGTACTTTTAAAGGTACCAATATCAGATCTGCACTTTTCAGGCAAAAACTAACTTTGTGCTTTTTTATTATGGGTTAAAGGTACCGATCTACATCTATTTGATTTTGTACTTTTAAAGGTACCGATCTTCATGCGCTTCACAAATTGTACCATTAAAAGTACTGATCTACAATGGAGGCAATTCACTAAATTTTATATACCGTATTTCCTCAAAATACCCCCCCCCCTAGAATTAACCCCCCTCGAAATACCGCCAGGTGTTTTTGAGTTGGAGAAAAAATACCCCCCCCCCACAAAATACCCCCGTCTGGAATTATGTACATCATGCATTCAATGTACATGATGTATATATTGGTCACAGTTTGCATCGCAGCTACACATATACTAAACTCGGATGACATTACGCCATACATTTTTCCGGACAGGGCCGTATCCAGGGGGGGCGGGGGGGGGGCTACAGCCCCCCCCCCTCCCGGGGTGAGACCTAAAAAGTCCTGGAAAATGCAATTTTTCCTATACATTTTTCGATGTTTCTTAAAAATTTTACGCGCAAGCGCGCAATTCCTTCCCCATTCATTGTATTTTTAGCGGATCGGTCCCCGTAAACAAATATCCTTGAAAATGAACAGATTTTTGTGACTTTCGCTGCGTATGAATGCATATTGACATCTATATAAACCGGTTCCTGGCGCTGGCGCCAACGCCAATAGCACCATGGCATGGCGCCTTGGTATGGCGCTAGCGCCAAAACACCTTTCCGTCCCTATATATGGAAAAAATTTAGGGGGGGGGGCTGAGCCCCCCCCCCCTCGCCGGCCCCCGTAAACAAGCAGCCCCCCCCCCGCTCAAAAATCCTGGATACGTCCCTGTTTCCGGAGGAAACACTCCATCATGACGTGATCACTTTCGTCGCCGTCATGATCTCTCGCCATCACGTTCCAAACTTTTCCCTCCCATCCACATAAATAACCACATGCATGCAACTTCAAAACTCCATATCTCGGCCATTTCTCTGCCTATTTGCACCAATGAACTGTTAAAATGATCAGAATGACATGGAGATATCGTTTTTATTCACAGTCTATTTTTATGCATTTTCATTATGACAATTTAATTCAAGAGTTCGCATTAATTTCTTGTATGGGAAATCTGCTGAAATATACGGATAATCTGTTACTAAAAACGATATCTCCATGTCATTCTGATCATTTTAAGTGTTCATTGGTGCAAATAGGCAGAGAAATGGCCGAGATATGGAGTTTTGAATTGCATGCATGTGGTTATTTATGTGGATGGGACGGAAAAGTTTGAAGCGCTATAACTTTTGATCGGAAAGAAATATCGATATCATTTTTGTTTCATTGAGTTTTTCTCGATCAAGGGTATATGATAGCGTGTTCAAAAAGAAAAATTTTCCGTAAATTTCGCATTTAGAAATCCGGCCAAATCGATACATACACAATATTGTATCGCCTATTTGACCTCAGAAATGAACTTTCCAAGCATTTGTCATCATTTTAAAAGTGAAATTACTAAAATCGGCCCAGAAATAGTCGAGTTATTGATGTTCAAAGTTTTCATGTTCTGAGCGACACGCAAAATTTTCGCAAATGACCATCTTTTTATAGACCCACTCTATCTCCGGTCTGGGGCATCGTAGCGAAATTTTCTCGGACTTGTAACTAGCCCCGACCTGAAACCATATTATATTAAAAAATCAACAATTTTCACCGAGCGGTTCCCGAGATATAAACACGTGCCGGCAGGCCGACCCCCCCCCCCTCGAAATGCTACCCTCGATTTCAGCTATGGGTGCGCCGCGACCGCCTCAATGCCGATAGTTTGGAGGCATGTAAATACGCTCATCAAGTACAACTTGCGATATTGGCAGTGAATGTTTGGCTTTATTGAAGGAAATTTGAATTGTGTCTCAATTTAATGTCATGAGTATGATTTTCTGCAGAAAATTTGGTTGACTGTCTCGTTTTTGTTGAATTCATCATGGGGGAAGTGAATGAACAAGTGAAATGTGTGCACTACGGTGCGCTGCGGAAGTAATATTTAGAGAGTGCGCAGGCAGGGTGTTTTATGCTACATTCTATTCTGGCCTTTGCTCTTGTCGCCTGGCGCCCTTTTTCTGTGGCGCCCTTGGCGCTTGGCGCCCACTTTCCGAATGGCGCCATGGCGCCTGGCGCCCTTTTTTCTGGCGCTTTTCCATCACCAGACGGTAGTCGATAACTCGCGAGAATGATACACACACTCAAAAAAGAATATTAAAAAATAAAGAGGCGGAGCCGAGCACAACCAACGTATGTTTCACCCATGAAATAATTTTTGTTCTAACAATTTATATTATTGATGATAACGTCATGATCAGGGTGTCAAATTCGAATTCAAATTCCGTTTTCCACATGCAATTTTTTTCCATTTTCCTTTTCCGACTGCTGAATTTTTTTCCGTTTCCGCTTCTGTTTTTCTGGCTCATTTTCGTTTTCTGGCTAAATTTTCAGTTTTTCTGCCTTTTTTAATTTTTCTGGCTAAATTTTCTGTTTGTTTTCCACCCTTTTTTATTTTCAGGTTCAATTTTCTGCTTTTCCGTCACATATTCCCTTTTTTCCAGCTCAACCGTCTGTTTTCTGTTTCAGCCAAACTGGTAAACATGCATGCATGTTTTCAATTACCTTATTTCCTCGAAATACCCCCCGGGGGGTGATTGTTTCATAGTGCTCCCGAGAGGGCGGGGGATTAAACGAGGGTGGGGGGTATTTCGAGGGGGGGGGGTTATTATTTCGCAAGAAATTTTTTTAAATCCTAGTACAAAATCATTGTTTGTGATGTTCGCTGGGGTAAAAAATGCATCAGTAACTGACATGTATAGGCTCCTGTAGACTAATATTAGTTTGTAGATGGTATAAACATTGTTCTAACGTGATTCCGACACTGATCCAGTAAATTTCAGCAATTTTTTTTCGTTTTCCGGCAAAATTTCAGCTATTCTATTTCCATGCAAATTTCATTGTTCCATTTTGCATTTTCCGGCCACTGAATTTTTTTTCCGTTTCAGTTTCCGTTTTCTGCCAAGTGCAAAAATTTTCCATTTCCGTTTCCATTTTCTGGAAAGTGCAAAAAATGTTCTGTTTCCCTTTTCTGGGGCCAGTTCCGCAAGTGGAAAAGTTAAGAGTTAAAAGTTAAGAGTTGAGTAAAATGACAAATGACAAGTTTATGGGTAAAGTTAATAGTTAAGAGTTGAGTAAAATGACAAATGATTTTACTCAACTCTTAACTTTTAACTTTACTCTTAACTTATCATTTATCGTTTTACTCAACTCTTAACTTTTAACTCTTAACTTTTCTACTTGCGGAACTGGCCCCTGTAAAAAAATTTTTTTGACACCCTAGTCATGATGGAGTGTTTCATTCAGAACAATGCATAGCATGCGGTCCGCAGGCGCAGAGTATACTTATAAATATTACCTAATTTATTCTTTCTCTGTGTTTTTAGAATACTTATTATATTTTATTTTTGTTTTATGAGCGATTTTCTGAAATAATATTCAATTATATCATTTATATGTCATAACATCCAATTAGGTACATTTATATTACATATTTTCCCAACAAATTCCCATCTCTAACATCCGCTCAATTTGGCCAGCAAAATAGCCGCGCAACTGAAACGGCATCTATTCGTTGTGTAAAGTGAGTGAACCGAAAGCGTACAAGACCAAATGTGGACGTAAATACGTAAATATGCGTTGCGCGGCGCCAGGCCGCCCGCGTGTACGCAGTGCGCCGCTACGGTGCCTCTGGTGGCTCATTTTGGTTGCTACTAGCGTTGGGAAATGGCGCCATTCGCTGGCGTTGGAAATGGCGCTGTTTAAAAAAAGTTTTATTGTGAATTTCTATGATTAAGCGCCGCGAAGACTTGACAGTTTATTATGGTGATATCGGTCTCGTAATTGTGAGACTTTTTAGGTTGAAAATACAGTGACTAGGTACCCTATATTCTTCTCTGTAAGATACAATATTACACCAACTTCACCAATTTTTGGAAACCGATGTTCTATTTCAAACCCAGACAGCTGTTATATCCATTCGGCCAAAATGAGTGGAAATTGGAAGTTTGGACTCCAAACTTTGCGAACTCGATATACATTTATGTACTCTAAAATGGTGGCCGGCTGAAATGGCCGGTGTCCGGCAAAAATTGGGCAATGACTAAGTTTGGAATTTTGTCGGGTTTTCTGGATCGACAAATCGAAACAATCAAAAATTAAAGGGTGCGATATCGAATGATTTGCATAGAACGATCGCATTTACGCGCAATCATTCGCTTACGCAAAACATCGTGCGACACCATTAAGCCAGAACTTTCACAGAGGCACATTCTGGTTCCACACCGCAGCGCCGTTTCACTGCCGCGGGATTGAACCAAATACTTCACGAATATGGGCGCATACGCGCGACCGCGTGAAATGCCCATTATAGTGGCCGTGTATTCAGATGGATTACGGTAGTGTGAAACCAACTGGTAGGAAATACAAATATACATTGAAGTAATCTTATGCAACTTGGGCCCTTTTCTTGGTGCCCGAATGTGTACGTACCTACTTTCTCAGTGGAAGCTCTTTCAAAATAGTCTAGAATATAAGCCCAAATCTTCGTTACTGGTCCCGGTTGTTTACCGAATTTCTGGGTGGATTTGACTAAAGTATCTGATTAGAGCCAGAAATCATGGTGAGACATTTTTTTATTGATTGCAGGGCAACTTTGTTTAATCTTTTTATTTTGTTGATAGTGAAGTGGCCTTGTTCAAGCGAGCGACAGTTTTCCTTGTAAAGTGCTGATATGGTTGATGCCATTTCATAAAGGATCCCGTAATTTTGTTCAATTTTAAAATCACAGAAACCCGAGCCAAAAATTATTCAATCCGGTCCAGTGGATACTCACAAATACGTTAACAAATACCGTATTAGTTTGTGAGCCCTCCCCGCTTGAATAATTCCCCGGTGTCACAAAATGCTGTAGCATTCTATTTTGAGCAACTACTGGTAGTGGTAATTATCTGCAACTACGTTGCCGTCCCACGGGTTACACAAATGTATTTACGCTTTACCAAAATACCTCCGTAAATATTTGCTATTTCTATTAACACTTTTTCTTATGTTATAATTAAGCTGTGAAAGTGTAAAAAAATATTTCACATGACTCTACTTTATTCTTTTGAAAAAGTGTAACACAGAGTTTTTCAAAAAAAACTGCATGCACACAGTTATGCACTGACAATAGGGTCATAAATATGTATGAAATCTGTCAATATGTACATAATAATTCAGATGTATACAATTAGTATTTGATTTGAATGTGTATTTGTACATGCATTTTATTTTTGTTTTACATGATGACCTTGTTGATGATAAAAATGTTAAGTAATACATGCAAATTATTTATTTAAATGTGAGAACAATGGGCTTTTTCCGATGCTGAACTGTGGGAGAAATTCCTTCAAGCACAGTGCAATCATTTATCCAGACACTACAGTACAGTGTAGCCACACAGTACAGTACACCGAGTACAGTACCCAGGTCGAATTTACCCCCCCCCCCAGTATTAGAATTTGTTCCTGAGTACACGTATTTTCCAAGTAAACGTAAAAATACGTTTTCCCCACCAATCCCCCCCCCCCCCACAACCGAAAACAACCGCGCAGCCGTCGGAAGAGGAACTGCGCGTGTTCTTCGACAAGTGCGACAAGGAGCACGAGGGCACCATCCCGGCCACCAGCATCGCGCAGATCCTGCGCACCCTGGGCGTCCAGTTCAACACGCAGCGCTTGAGGGAGTTGATCACCGAGTTCGATGAAGATGGTAAGGCGCCTTTTTGGGTTGTGAGGTGTAGGGCGCCAGTAAGGCGCTCGGGCGGGCGCCTGCGACTGTGCGTGGCAACCTGTATGTACGACTGGGTGTACCGTATTTCCTCGAATTACCGTCCGGGGGTTTATTTTTTCAGAGTGGAAATTTAGAGGGGGGTTAAACGGGGGGGGGGTATTTCGAGGGGGGTTATAAATTCATAGTGTTACTTTTCAGGGGGTATTTCTAAGGGGGGCGGGTATTTCGAGGAAAAACGGTAATTTTATTTGCTTATGCTTTCGTTCAAGAGTGTTCGTCTCCGGTGCCCAACGTATAGGCGGTAATGGTAATGTCGAACGTCCCAATTTATCGACTCCCAAAAGGAACAAATACTTTTTTCGAATACTTTACTTCTCGAAATCTATTCGAACGCTGCGCCTCCCCCATACCCCCATCACGCCTGAATACCCCCCCCCCCCAACAAAAAAACCCCCAAAAACTCCCAGGCAGCGGCACGTTCGAATTCGACGAGTTCTGCGCGCTGGTGAACAACGTGGAAGAGGACGAGGGCGCCAGCGACGACGAGTTGCGCGAGATTTTCCGCCTCTTCGACAAGGAAATGAAGGGCTTCATCACCACCGGCGTGCTCAGGTGCCGCTCCCTGACCCTGCGCAATACCCTGAAAAATGTCTAATGTCACGCAAAGTCATGGAAAATGTCCTTACAGCGATAAAGGGTGTCTGATGCGCGATGAAGCGTCGTGAAGTTTCTTCACGCAAATGCACTGTGTCATTGTGAAGGTACTTCACTGGACTTCCAAATGCTTCACGACACTTCAGGAAGTGAAACTGTCTCCATAGAGGCAGTTTCACGCACACCGTGCCCGCTTACACACACTTCACAAAACCATATTTTCCAATGCCTGTAAAATGGCACAGCAAATCTGCCATTTTCCAGTGCACTTTCCATGACTTTTGACACTTTGCGTGACATTAAGACATTTTCAAGGGTATTTTGCAGTGTCTGGTAGTGCCCCCAGGGAGATACTCAAACAGCTCGATGACAAGCTGACCGAGAAGGAACTGGACGACGCCATCGAAGAGATCGACGAGGACGGCTCGGGAACTGTAGACTTTGCCGGTTCGTTTTCGGTTACGAGAGGTTTTTTACGTCGGCAGTTTACGCTGAACTCTACTGTATGCTATCTGAATAAAACCTACTTCTGTATTTCTTTGCATACGTGAATTCTCTGCGTTATTTTTCGCGTGACTTCGTTAAGCAATACCGTATATCCTCGAATAAGTCCCACTCTTGAATAACTCTTCCCTCTCGAATAACTCCCCCTCTTGCGAGTGTGAGGAACAAATAGCTCCTCCCCTCAAATAACTCCCCCACCTTTTATGGGTAGAAAACATTTCACAAAATTTCACAGTTACAAAAAATCTTTTATGTATTTAATATGTGAATATATGTATTAATTATCTTGCAGCTAGAGTTCACTAAAATTGATTTCACTGCTTGAATTGTTAATTTTGTATTCCTACAAATGATTTGTTTTATCAAATTTACCCCATTTGTGCAGTAAATTAATCATACATTTTACTGAAAATTCTGACGAAAAAATAACACCCCCTCGAATAACTCCCCCTCTTGAATAACACCCCCTCTAAAACTTCTGACGAAAGAATAACTCGCCAGGGGAATTTTTCGAAGATATCTCAACAAACTAGTGGATGTGAAGCTGCGATGCAATGTGGCAGTAATAAATACATCATGTACATTGCATACATGACGTACATTATTCGAGACAGGGGTATTTCGAGGGGGGTGTTTCAGGTCGCTCAGACCTGGGGGTATTTCGAGGGGGGTTATTCAAGGGGAGGTAATAACAAAATATATCGAAAGCACTAGTTTCAGCTTATGTTTTCAAACATACCGTATTTGCTCGATATACCCCCAGGGGGTTCATTATGTCGCCACTAGATTTAGAGGGTGGGGTTAATTCGGAGGTGGGGGGCTGATTCGGTGGGGGTTAATTTTTTCGTCAGAAATTTTTGGCAAGTGTCATAGTAAAGACTAGGCTTTTACATACCCAAAACTGGTAATCTATGCGAATATCCATATGCGAATATTTACACGAACTAGTCTTTGTGTAACTGCAATGCAAATTGGCAGCAATTACCGTATTTCGTCTTATAGAAGAGTGCCGTTCTATTTTTTCATTTACTTTTTTACCTGCCGTTCTGTTGGAGATGCTGTTCTACTGGATGATGCCGTTCTATTTCTTTCAGCAATATTTTCACACATTTTTCATTATACAAAATACTGTTTTGAATGAAACATGAGCAATATTTTTATATCAGACTGATTATCAGAGCATCAATTCAAACAAAATCAAATGTGAAAAACCCTAAATCATAGTTATGAACACCTTGGATGTTCTCACCACCCATTTTTGCAAAAATTTTCGTGCTTCGGCACTCCTCCGATGTAATTTCTTCCTGTCGTTCTATTGGAGGTGCCGTTCTATTGCCGGCTGCCGTTCTATTGTTTTTGTGAATGCAAAAACGTGCCAGAACCTGCCGTTCTATTGGAGGTGTCGTTGTATTAGAGATATGCCATTCTATTAGAAGAAATACAGTAGTACATCATGTACATCGCATACTTGACGTACATTATTCCAGACAGTGGTATTTCGAGGGAGTATTTTTTTACCAGGTTGTCCGACCTGAGGGTATTTCGAGTGCGGGTCAATTCAAGGGGGGATAATTCGAGGAAATGCATTAAAAACTTTTGTAAAATTTGGTAATTTGCCATGGATCAGAAACTAGTTGTTTGAATTGTGTTTTGGAGCATATTCTGTGTCAACTTAAAAAAACCTTTTCAGAGTTCAAGGAGATGATGAACGGATAAATGAACAGATCCACACCACCAGTGATTTGGCTTTTCGTGTAGTAATTTTTGCCAGCCATTTTTGCCAACCATTTTTTATCTTTTATTTGCTAATCTTGGCTGGTATCCATCCCTGCACACTTTATTGCATTCACATTTGGTATCATTTCAGTTTTTGTGTTTTCAATGCAATTCGTAGGATTAATATGCAGTTTGACAACAAGCACCAGTGGCATTTCATTATTACATCCTTCATAACATCGCCAACCCAGTGACATGAAAAGTTAACAAATATTCTGCTTGCGTGTTTTGTAAATATGACATTACATGCCGTAAACAAAACAAATAAATGATCGGCACTCGTCGGTTTTGGGGATCTACATATAAATGACAGCAGTTGCACAGCACAATTTACAAGACTTATCGACTTCTTGCTCGATATTGAATGGACTTAACAGCTTCTTGCCCTCATCTTGTTTTGCAAAGTTGTCAACATGTATAAATCTTTTTCGATGAAACAGTTTCCAAAGGTTTTGCGCTTATTTATTGTATTCCACTGCTAAAAATTGTGTGTAAGACACGATCACAAAAATAAGATTTGATTACATCATGTGTAAGTGATGGAAAAGCGCCACATCACAAAAGACTTCGCTTCTGTCATCGTTTTGTTGTGTCACAATTAACGCTAGGTACTGGCGTACGAAATAGTGGCATGGCTCTTTGGCGCTTTGCACCAAGGTAATAACGCTTTTTCCATCACCAATCATTGTGTACATATATTATGGCATCATGATTAATCTCATTCCTCCGGGTAAGCATAAACAAATGTTTACAACCCTGATCGAAATCACAAAAAAAATGACAAGGTGAAGAATTTCCAGCTGTTGAAAATGTAGAAAATGCAGAAAATAAGAGAAAATACTCAAATTAAAAATTCACCAGTTCGAAAAAGGAACACACAATGTAAAAGGTATTGCTTTTGGAAACTGTAAATGCAAATTGGATAGCTGTCACAGCAGCGCGCTGAAGTGTGTGAGCGAAGCTAAATGCTACACGGTACACCACGCATTCAAAGTTAGCCCGCAGCCAGTTAAGTTATGTAATGTTCAGTAGCAAAATCGTTTCTTATTTTGTTTTAATTGACATTTTGCATTACATTTAACATTTCACTATTAGGCCGGAATTAGAGCTCAGCGTCGATTCGACGTGAAATGATGACGTGAAATGACGTCGTGAAATTAATTACACGAGTGTGGATCATGCTACGGGTCTACAATTTTCTAAGGATAATATATGAATCAATACCTTAATTGTGTCCAATACTGAGTGTTATCAGCCACAACTAGAGCGAATTGAAAAATCCAATTTTTATCATTTCACGTCATCATCATTTCACGTCACAGTGTCAGGGAACAACTTGACATTTCACGTCAGACTATTGCAAGCAGCAGTCTGACGTGAAATGTCAAGTTGTTCCCTGACACTGTGACGTGAAATGATGATGACGTGAAATGATAAAAATTGAATTTTTCAATTCGCTCTAGTTGTGGCTGATAACACTCAGTATTGGACACGATTAAGGTATTGATTCATATATTATCCTTAGAAAATTGTAGACCCGTAGCATGATCCACACTTGTGTAATTAATTTCACGACTAGCATTCAAAAAAATCACCAATTTTTTTGAAAATATATATAAATATATCACCCCAAATTTAGGAAAAATATAAATATATATAAATCACTCTAGGTCTCCAGAAAATATAATTAAATTACTGAAAAAATAACTCTAAGCTTGAAAAAAATTACAAAAAATCACTTGCCCTTTATTTCTTTTTCAAGCAATATTCTGGGCTTTGTTGACCATTTGCAAGCAAAAAGTGTACTTTAATATCCCACAGTCATTTATTTTCATTCCACAATATTTATACAATAAGTGAAAACATCAAGCAAATATCAGAAGAGAAAAATTCAACCTACAACCTCAATGACAACTTAAAAAACATATTGCGCTGCAAACATTTGCACTCAACCTTAAGCACCTGGTTGTCGCAATGGACGTTTGACTAAATAGGTGCTCAACACTTGCAGCAGTGCCAGGTATGCTGAGCAAGTTTTAGTCAATGCAACCAAAATATTTCATGCAGTTCAATTTAATATGCTTTTAATTTTTTATTTTCAGACAGCAAAACTGAAACCAGGCACACTGCCCTCAGGAGTCCATACACTTCATCCACTCCAGAATTTGTTCTCTCACAGTCCAGACATCAAGTAAACCTTGTCAGCTAGCACTGATTTCAGGCTTTCAAAAAATTTACAATAAAATTTACTGTTGATCATATTGATAGCAAAAAGTGATTGCCATGCTGTCACCCAGGTTTTGTGTATCAGGTACAACAGTTTGGGCAAAAAATTGCATGATCAATCCTAAAAAATGTATTGAATAAATTTTTCTTGCCTTTTTTGCATGCTGTATGTCCAACCTTTAAATAGAGCATAAAATTCATAGGATGACATAAATAAAAAATTACTAAAACAGTTCACATCTTTGTCACACAAAAAATGAAAACAAAGTGATGGTGATATCACCATTTGTCATCATTTGAGTTTTCACAGCAAAAATGGATCTGTGAAGCGTGTGGAAGCAGGCTGGATACGCGTGAAGCGGGCGCTTGCACATGCTTCCACACAATTTCACCTGCTTCCACCAACATCACGAAAATCTTGGTGAAGTGTCTTCCAACAGCTTCACCTATCTTCACCACGTGCTCCATGCGCATCCAAACATATGGAAGACACTTCACAGTGCTAGTGCTTTCACACGCTTCCCCTATGTATACATTTGTCATGGGAGTGCCATATTAAGATGCATGAAGTGTCTTCATGCAGATTTTGGTGATGTGTGTGGAAGCTCCAACATTCTAGGTGAATTGTCGGGAAGTGTTGGCATGAAGACAGTTCATGACACTTCACCGCGCATTCACACAACCAGTTTTTGCTGTGTTTCACATTAGGTAAACACAAGGGCAAACTAGTGACTTGCCAACACCACCTGACAAAAATTCATGCCATTTGTGAAAACTGACCATGTACATTCAATAGTGGAAAACTGGATAATCTCATCATTTTTGGCCATTACAGTTTTAAAAAAAGTCATGGTGAAAGTGTAGGCACGATATTTTAACTCAAAAATGCTCTACATGAACAGAAATGTTTTCTGGAGAAAATCACTTGTGAAAATATCTTGCACGGATTACATGTTTTAGTCATAAAGTGCAATCATTGAACCACAATGTATCTAGTATGAGTGATTTTCTCAGTGATTTTTTTTTTAATTTAAAAAAAATATATAAATATATCACTCAGAATTTGAAAAAAATATAAATATATATAAATCACGGGTTATTTATATTTATTGTGATTTTCGAAAATATAAATCACGGGTTATTTTTTGAATGCTATTCACGACATCATTTCACGTCGAATTGACGCTGAGCTCTAATTCCCGCTTTACATTTAACACGGGTGCGGGACTGCCCCATAACTATTGTGCGTGAAGTGACTCAGGTAACCACTCTTCAATCATCGCACCTTCAAAGTCAGCATCAGCTTCATAGGTTTCCTTCAGCAGCCAACAAAGCCCAATCAGCACAACCTACTCAGCACTGCCACCAGCACCATCACCGCCGCGCTGCACATGCCCATTGCCGCCCTGTTGCTGAGACGCGGCGGCAGCTGCAGCTGCAGCCATCAGCGCCAGGCGGCTGGATGCTGAGCCGGCGTCAGAGCCCGCTGCGCACGCCGATTCGTGGATTTGCCTAAGTTGGGGTTGGGTTGATGGAAGAGATGTGCTGTGCTTGAGCAGTTTCCACAAGCGTCACGAGATTTTTTTGGTGAAGTGTCTTATCTACACACACACTACACCTGGCTCCAGGTGTTTCCAGAATTGTGAAAGACAGTTCACAGTGCTGGCGCTTCACCAACATATACCATTACCTAGCTTGCACTTTTTCAGTGCCATACAAAAAAGCGTGAAGTGGCTTCATGCACATCTTCGCAATGCGCGTGGAAGCTCTAACATAAATACACGGCAAAAGATATAGATGGGTGTATAGATGTGCGCTGAAGCGTCGTGAAGTGTCTACACGCTGACGCTTCCCAACCATTAACGATGGCAAACCCCCGAGAAAAAAGTATTTAAATTTTTAAGTGTTTTTTTTAAAACTAATTTTCGAATTTTCGAATTTTTCCCCAAATTAATTTTCGAATTTCGAATTTAATTTTCGAATTTTCGAATTTTCGAATCTTTTTTAGCAATTTTCAAATTTTTTTGGCTAGTTTTCGAATTTTTTCAAATAATTTTCGAATTTTTTTGGAAAAATATTGAATCTGAAGCTTTAAACACATTTTTTGGACTGTTTTCATATTCTCCTCAGTTTTATAACCTTATTTTTACCATAATTTAGCATTAAAAATGGTGTGATGAAGCCACCGAAGTCAGCGTCTTCTACCACCGAATCCGGCTGCTTCAAGACCGTAGTGAGAAACGGCCTTTAGAGTGGTTGATTTCCCGTTGTAGCCGAACATCCACTTGTCGACAGCCAAGTTGAGTTTATTTCGTAGTTGTGTGTTGAAAAAGGGGGTTCGAATTGTTTCAGGTACTTTATTTTGGTCAGATACAGCGTGTTACAAAAGCGCAAAGCCTAGCGAGCTTCCTAGTCGAAGTTTCTATCGCTAGCTTATTTTCGTTCAGTAGCTTGGGGTCCGCAGACTGAAGTAAAAACTTCCAAAGTAGCTAGGACACGGAAATCATGTATAGAAAAACAGCTACAGTAATTTCCTAATACATATACACAAATAAGTCACAAATGCAACAAATAAACATATCTAGCCGAAACAGTTGCCTCATACTGCGTGGGCATACATTCAAATACTTATGGTAAAGAAATACCAGGTACAACTTGGGTTAATAGAAAAACTATTAATCTTACGAGGCGCGAAGTCGGCAAACTCGGCCGATTTACTAATTTGCTTCAATTTGTCAGAAAACATTGACGCACATTGGAACTAATATAATAGGGTTCGAAAACTGGAAATAGTAGTGCAAATGTTCCTAATGATGTAAATAGAGTAGGGTATATTCGATATAATAATAATAATCACTTCCTGGAAACGGATGTTGAATAGTCTAACAAAATTGGGACTTATTCGAGGTAAATAGGTATTGTAATTGAGCAGGGTCTATAATACATTCAGCTTGAGCAGGGTATTATAATTATGCCTACGCGAAGGGCTTCGTAAATTCATACAGAAAATGTTAGTTACACACAGGGCACTATTTCTCTATTAGGACGCTGGCCTAAATAAATACGTGGCACATAAATATTTACAACTTTTGACTTTCCCAAATTGCAAGTAAACCATGTAAATGTATATATAATAATGATCAGAAAATTACGGCGAGTTGAATGAGCCTAATTTTGTATTAATACACCTAATAATAACTTATTTGACCTTTTAACCTAAACATTCCACATAAACCTATCAATAACTTATAGAACACTTTCCTAATCGAATATTCTCCATGGGTAAATAGTATAGTGCAGGAAATACAATTTGTGTGGTAAAGTAATATAGTGCATAAAATGTAAAATAGTGCAAATAAGTAAATGTGCAAATATGAGCCTAATTATCAATTCTCTGTATTTCTTTATCCATCCATTTTGCCACGGTCAGCACACTCCGGGCGGAAGAGTTGCTGCACCCCGTTGTTGCAGCAACGTCACATGCTTGTGGTGGTGGGCGCCAACGTGATGAGTGGCGTTTCCACAGTCGCCTCGGTGGTGAACGTGGTCGTGCGCGAAGTCGTGGGTGTGCGGGAAGTCGCAGGTCCGGTTGCGGGTGATGCCAACGCTGACCTAGCCTGATGATGAAGCAGGTAGTTGCCCGTATCGCTTCCTGCGCGTTCGCGTGAGGTGAATTTGCGGATATCGGGCATGTGAGCACTGTCTCTGTTCCTGGCTCTGACTTGTCCTTCATCAGCTGAACTTTCATCTGGCTGAACGTATGCTGATAGTGACTTTGCCATTCTGTCCTCTGTTTCTGCTCTCCTGGCAAATCTGACGGACTGTGTTGAGTTGGATCTGGCTCTCCTTTTGATTGCTGGTCTCAACTCTGTCTTGCGCACTTTCCTCTGTGGGTAATTGGTCTCTCTCTGAGTTGACTTCTTGATAGTGTATCTGACGGCTCTGAAGCATAGCCATATGCACTTGAATGGACACACTATGCATTTCCATATGCATGTGTATACGCATGGTGGAATCACTGGTTTCCCTGTGGCAATTCTCCAATTGTACCACAGGTATCCTGCAGCTACAATTCCAGCTACCAGGATTGTGATTCCCAGCAGCATTGCGATTGTGTTGATGATCACTTGAAAGGGTCCTTTCAGCATTCCTCCCATAAAGTTGGTGTACCCTTTTGATACTCCAGATATGTAGTGACCATATGCCTTGCCGATTCCTGCTGCTGTCTGTCCAATTCCAGCTCCAATGCCTTCTATTGAATTTCTGATCACTCTGGGATCCAATGACATATCTGCTGTGTAATCGATCAACTGGTTCTGCACATGCTCCAAATTCTGTAGTCTCTGAATCTGGCCTCTGACATCCATGAAATTGGTCGCTCTGTTGACAATGTTGGTGAACAGGTGAGGCGCATCAAACGTGAAGGCCTGCCATTGTCCTTTCCATGTCATTTCAATCGGCGTCTCTGTAACATGTACCATTCCATGTGCGGACTTCCACTGTCCATGTTCATTTCTGTACAGGTGCGGTGTGGTGTGGCTGCAATCCTCTTCTGGTGATTTCTCCACCAAGTCTCTGCTGCCTGGGCTCTTGAACCACAAAGGCCCGTCTTTGTCCAATCTCATTGGTGTGTACTTGTAACATGTCTCTCCCACTTTTCCTGTCTGATAAATTATGTATGGCTGCACTTCCTTGCATTCCCAAAACATAATTGCTTCTCCAGCCCATTCTGCATGAACATCCTGTCTTCCCAGCATGGCTCGAATCCCCAGTGTTGGATCGATGCGGAAAAGCTGAGTCAACATGTCCAGCTGGTTCTTGCGAAGTTGACATAGCTGATGCCATACAATCGCAAATTGTGCCTGAGTCATCTCTCTGACCACATGTTGCAGGAATTGAAACTTGGAGTTTCTGTCGTCTAATCTGGCATACAACGTTCCACTGATTGTTGACTCTCTTGCCTCCACTATCTTTCCTGGCATTGCCCATTCTACAGGCACATCTTCTCTTCTGTCAAACTGGATGAATACACCTCCTTGATCGGTGTAGTATGTGTCTCCCGGAACACATTCTGAACCAATTGGCCTCTTTGTCTTGTTGCTGTGGGAGTATGCTGCTTGCAACTTTGATACAATAATTGTCTGGCCAGATATTTCTGATTTGAATCTGCCAATTCTCTCATATGCACATTGATGCTTGAAATTCTCCGTATCCCACACTGTGATTCCATAATTGTGGTCTCTGCAATGTCCCATCATGGCTCTGCATTGGCTGAAATCTTGCAAGTCGCTGATTACAGTCTTTCCATCAAGTGAAGCCACAGTTCCTTCTTCCATGTAGAAGTTACTGACGACATTCTCTTTGTCATGGCAACACCATGAATATTCCACATTCAAGGTTTGATTGGTTGTCCACACTCTGGGCTCCATTTCTACCAAAGGTGTTCCTCTGAACATTTTGTGAATTCTTGCATAGTTACAGGCTACCACGCCAACTTGCTGGTATTTCTCAAAATTGCCTGTAATGCCTTTCGCTCCCCAGAAACTGGTGTGTGTGATGATCTCTTTGATTCTGATGTAGCATCTGTATGCTTTCTCTTTCTGTGGAATCTGTCTCTGTGCGTAAAGTGTAACTTTCATTGCTTTGACAAAATTCCTTGGTGGGATATGGCACTGCACTTCTTCAGGAACTGTAAGCGCATGTCCATGTCTCCCACTGGTACAAATCTGATACTTCTGGCTTTGTGAGCTGATCACCTGTTCCACAGGATGATCTTTGATTGCATCCTTGAATCTCTCATAAGTCTGCATTTCTCTGACAGATTTTGGTGGCCATTCTGAAGGCAAAGGTGGCAATCCATGATGCGCTGCCAATGATGGTGGCCTTACTGTCGAGGTTTCTAGAACGTATGTTCTGGAAAATACTTCGCTGTAAGCCTTGCCGGCTTCTCTCAGCGTTGCTGACTCTGACATGCCTGTCAGCATCAACACCATGCACAGCATTCCAATCACCAGACTGCTGGTGGTTGCCGCGGTTTTCCCTGTTGCACTCCTCAGGACTCTACCCGATGCCGAGTTCCTCTGAGCAGGGTTTGGTACAGAGTCTCTGTTCGAGCTCTGATTTCTGACACGTTTCTGGACAATTGCTGGGTCCAGTAAATCCACTTTGACTGTCACTGCTGTCTCTGGGATATCCATTGTCTTTGAATTGATTTCCAGCGGATACAATTGATTGAGTGGTCTGCTAACCACATTTCTGTTGGCAGTTCTGACTCTTGCTGAGCGAATCTGTCCATCTTTGCTAGGTTCTAACTGCTCGATGCGACCCATCCTCCATGCACCTCTGGGCATGTTTTCTTCATAAATCAGTACAACTTCATTCACTTTGGGTTCTTGAGTCGCTGTTAATCTGCCATGTTTGTGTGTCACCTGAGTCCTTTCCCTCAAGCTCGGGATATACTCTTGATGCCACAAGTCCCAGAACTTATCCAAAGTTTGCTGGGTTGTCTCCCAATATTTCTGCAGTTTCGCTGCGTTATCCATTCTGGGCACAAATTCTCCATCTTTGTCTGCGTCAAACTGTGGTGCTCCAATCTGACCTTCCCCTGTCAGGAAGTCTTTTGGCGTCAATACTCTGAGGCTCTTTACATCACCATAGATGTAAGAGATTGGCCTGCTGTTGATCACTGCCTCAACTTCTGGCAGAAGTGTCAACAATTCTTGTAGGGTTAACATTCTGTGCCCCACAGCTGCTTTGAAATGTTTCTTGGTGATGCCCACCATTCTTTCATAGACTCCTCCCTGCCATGGTGCCATAGGAATAGTCATGTTCCACTGGATTTGTTGCTGTGAGCAGTATGTCTGTACTGCTCCACCTTTGACCATTTCTGACCATTCCTTTCCAGTATTGATGGCCTTGTCAGTGCTTGTGCTGAGCACTTTCTCTGTCAATTTGAATTGCGTCGCATTGTCTGAAATCACTGCCTCAGGCTTTCCACGCCTGGCGATGAATCTCCTGACTGCGTTCAGGAATTCCTGTGCTGTCATGTCCAGCACACTTTCCAGGTGAACTGCACGTGTCACCATACATGTGAACAAACAGATCCACATTTTCCTGTGATCTTTGTCCACTTTGTACCAAACTGGTCCCAAATAATCCAAGCCCGTGTACTGGAACGGTCTGGCTCTCTGAACTCTGGTTTCTGGTAAATCTGGCATTGGTGGAAGCTGGTACGGCTTTGCTCCCAATTTCTTACAGGTTGGGCAGGTTCTGGTCATATTGTAGATCACCCGTCTGCCCTGTGTAATCCAGTACTTTTGTCTGATCGCTGCCAATGTGTGTTGCACTCCTGCGTGCATCAACTTCTCATGCTGGTCTTTGACGATCAGCTGAGTCACTGTAGCCGTTGCTGGCAACAGTATGAGTGGCACTGTGACCTCCTGTGGGTCAGTATGCTCCATTCTGCCGTGGCACTTCAGGATTCCATCCTGATGCATTTGCACATTGAGCCATTTGATCAACTGCTGGTCTGCAGCTGTTTTCTTGCCATTCTGGCTGCCTTTGCTGTGGCCTGTTGCTAGAATCTCTGCCACTCCTTTGTAATGATTCTGTTGCGTCACTTTGATCCAATATTTCAACGCAATCTCTCTCTCTTCAATACTGATAATTCCCTGTGGTTTTATTGTACCACAGATACTTTTCATGATTTCTGACAATCCATTCTGACTGTCATTTTTGCTGCGCTTTTTGTGCATCTGTCGCACAAATCTCATCACGTATACTGTTGAATCCAGTAACTTTGTCAGTGACGAGAATCTCTGAATCTCAATTCCCAATGGATTGCTTTGCTTGCTTTCGTCAACTTGCACATTGCTGGTATCTGGGTCACTGACCACTTGCTGTGTGGCGCCCAGGTAAATTGGACTGGCTTTTGGGAACTTGAGCTCTTCTTTCTTGATTTCTGCCATTACTTCTGGCGTAACTGGCTCCACTTTTGGCTCTGGCCACTCTCCAGTCATCAGCCATTCTGGCCCTTTCCACCACAGGTTACTGCCTTCCAACTCTGACATATTCATGCCTCTTGTAGCCATGTCAGCTGGGTTCTCCAGTCCTGCGATGTGTCTGATATGCATGTTTTCTGTCTCACTCTGAATTTTCCTGATTTCATCCAATCTGTTCTTGACAAAACATGCCAGTGGCTTCGCAGTCATCAGCCACTTCAGACAACAAGTTGAATCTGACCATACGACTGTTTGACCGAATTTGACGTCCTTGAGCTCCTTGTGAATAAACTTTGACATTCTGCTGCCGATCAACATTGCTAACAATTCCAGCCGTGGAATTGTCACTTCTGGTTTCTTTGGAGCGAGTCTCAATCTGGAGTACAGCAGGCTTGACGTGCCGCTGTCATTTTCTGTTTTCTGGCATATGTATGCCGCTGCGCTGTATGCCATTGCTGAGGCATCGACGAAAATGTGCAGTTGTGCATCTGCACCACTCTGATAATTCAAATTTCGGTTGAACTTGATCTGTCCAACTTTGAGCAACTCTGTCTCTAATTGCTGCCAAATTGCTGTCTGTTCCTCAGACAGGGGTGTGTCCCATTCTTTGGCACTTGGTCCTGAATGCCATAACGTTTGCAAAAATCTCTTTGCCGGCAGTAGGACAGGACTAACGAGTCCCATTGGATCAAAACATCTTGCAGTCACCTTTGCAACTGTCCTTTTCGTGGGAAGTTTGATTTTCTGGTCAGTTTCTGATAACTGTGATTGCTGAACTGTCTTTGGCGTTTTCAGCCACATCTGGTCGCTCTCTGTGTCCCATTTCATTCCTAGGACTGTTGTGACAATTTCCTTGGCTACATCTGACTCTGCCAATTGCCAAGTAAAGCTCTTATTGTTGCTGTTCCATTCTCTCAGATTCATCTGTGCCTCTGTGAACAGCACTTTGGATTCCTGGTACAATTCGATTGCTTTCTGCTCTGTGTCCACGCTGAGGATCAAATTATCCACATACAGATTTTCATCGATCAATTTTGCATTTTCTGTGCCAGCTTGATTCAGGTGGTATCTGACTGTCAACGCTAGCAGCGCTGGGCTGCAGATTATACCAAATGGCACTCTGGCAAATCTGTAAATCTGAATGTTGTCCTCCATGGATGGTTTCGTGGGATCCTTGTACCACAGAAATCTTGTCACATCTCTGTCACTGTCCTGCAGACTAATTTGCAGAAACGCTTTCTCTATGTCTGCGACCAGGGCGATTCCATGCAACCGGAATCGCATCAGCATCCCTACCAGCTGTGGTAGTATCACTGGACCGCGATACATGCACTCATTCAAGCTTGGCATGCCTGGCGGTTTTGCTGAGGCATCATATACCTCTCTGACCTTTGTGGTAGTTTTCTCTGGCGTTATCACTGGTTGATGAGGCAAAATATGGAACTTTCTGCCATCCATAATATACTTTTGAACTTTCTCGATTACTCCTTGCTCCTCTTGTGCTTTCATGATTGCCTGAATTTTCTCCAGTAACTCTGGGTCTCTCTTGAGCCTGTTGGTGAGGTACCTGAACCTCTTGAACGCCATTGCTTTGTTATCTGGGAGTTCATGCAAATTTGGTTTGTACATGAACTTTACAGAGTACCGTCCATCTGGGTTTCTCTGTACACTCTCATTGAATTGCTTGATGGCCTCATCGTCCTCGACGAGGTCTGGCTGGTCCATTATGCCAATGGTATCCAGTCTATCCATGTCTTTGACATTTGGTACAGGAGCAATTGACAACGGTGCTTCCTCGTACCACTTTTCTCTCTGAATTTGATGCACAATTGTGTTGACCACCACCGGATATGCACCATCCGTGGTCCATTGATTTCTGTTGCTCGTCAGCTGCCCACCTCCCATCAGCAATCCCAATTCTGATGGAATGACATACAATCCTGACGGAAGTCTGGTGGTGCTGGTGTTTCTGGACATCAAGTCCCAGAAATAATTCAAGCCCACTATAATGTCTGGCTTGAACTTGCACTCTGTCCCTTTTTCCTTGGGAATTCTGTCTGCAAAGTAACTCTCATCCGGGAAGTACTTCTGCAGGTACTTTTCATCCTGTTCTGACACAGGCACTTTGATTTGTTCTGTGGTTAACGTCGGGACCACATCAGCCACCATATCAACTTTCTGGCCATTTCTAAGCCGCATTCTGAATTCCACTTGCTGTACTACTTTATAGTGCGGCTTTTCATTTCCGAATGTGTACACCTGGATGTGGTGTTCACCTGTACTCTTCAAATTGGGTGTACTCCACACCGCAGTGTGGTGCCTATTGGACTTGCAATAGAAACAATTTCTCGTAAATTGACATTGATTCATGTAATGCCCTCTCTGCAGGCATCTCAGGCATCGCTCTGCCTTTGACAAAATCACTCTCCTTTCTCTGGCAGTTTTGAACTTTGGACACTTATCATTAAAGTGTAATTGCTGTGTGTCATTGCAGAACACACACGGCCTCCCAGGATTCATGAATCCAGCCTGTGGTGCACTCTGACCATTCTGGATCACAGACATGCTCCCTGTGCTGGTCCTTGGGTTCTCTGGCCCTCTGAATCGATTCCCATTGCCTTGGAATCGATTATTGAATTGCTGTGCGCGAGGATTATTCCCGAATCCCTGGCGCGATTGCTGAACTGGTGCCTCAGTTTGCTGTGCGTGCTGTACAGCCTCACTGAGCGCTAGCTGCTTGCCAAACAGCTCTCTAAATTTTTCCACCGTCAAGGCTTCCTCAGTTCCTTGTTCCTTCTGGATTTCCCTGAGAACCTCTGGTGGCACTTTCTGTTGCAGCTGGCTCAACAGCATTGGATGCTCCACTGATTCACCCAGTGACTCCAACTGCTGGAGCAGCCTTTCAATTGCATCAAACAAAATTCTCATATCCTGACAGGTATTCCTGGCCTGTCGCAGCTTCATGATATTACTCATCAGCGTGTTTCTGACCACAACTGGCTGGTCATATCTCTTTTTGAGCATTGCAATTGCGGGTGCATAATTCTCTGCGGTCACACTCAATCCACTGATCATGCCAAATGCTGAGCCTTTCAGCAAGCTCCTCAAGTATGAAAACTTGGAAATGTCCTCCAAATCTGTCCGATTGTGAATGTGGGATTCGAACATTTGCCACCATGATCGAAATTTGACAATTTCCCCAGTAAACTGTTCCACTTCCAGTTTCTGTAATTTGACGCTCTTTGCTGTGGTTACATTGGTTGAACTGGCCCCCGGAGCAGCTCCCTGAGCTGTCAGAGCCATCTGGGCAGCCATCTGCTGTATGAATGCTGTATTGACTTCATACATGGTATTTCCGCTCTGTTGCTGGATCATGTCTTGCAACTCTTCGATGTATACATTCATGGCTGCAATTTTCTGTGTCACCAAGTCTGACATGTTTGCATACTCCTCATATGAGTCTTGGTATATCTTCTGTTCTTGTTCCAACTGGTCGGGTTCGTCAATGTCCTTGACGATGTCCCTCCATGCGTCAAATTGAGTTCTCACTGCAGTCATTGCACTTTCCAATTTTGCACCCTCCTGTTTGATAGTTGCAATCACTCTTCTCATCTCTGTTCTCTTATCTTCCTTTGATGCTTCCGCAAATAGCTCCAGGTCATACTTGGCAAATTCTCTTGCCAATCTACTTTCCACCCTGTGCTTTGCTGGCCCCAGGGTCTTTCTGATGTGACCTGTTGGCGAAACCATTTTTGCTGATGAATTTTTCCTTCACTGTTTCTCTTTATAGTGCGTCGCCTGTGACGCTTGTGACGCTTCTCTGCGTCTTTCTGTGCAGTGCTCTGTGCACCACGGATTTGTTGTGCCACGCACAATACCAATGCAGTCCTACAGGCCCCTGACGTGTTCTCACGCGTTGACCTTTACTGCACTGGCACCAGGTGTGTTCCTAAAGCCCCTGACGTGATTGTTTACACGCGTTGACTTCAACACACCGGTCAAATCTTTCTGGACAATAAACAAGTTCTTTGCCCAGCAGTGTGCGCCCAAAGAGGGTCCGTACACACTCTTTCTGAGCGCTCTGGCGCTCTTTCTGGCACGCCTGTGTGCCTTGTGACCACGCCGGCCACTTGCTTTCCTGAGCGGCCCCTGTGCCGCTGTGCGCAGTGCTGTGCTTGCCGTGTCGCCTGTGACACGTTTCTGTGCACTCTGGTGCACTTTCTGATTCTGGGCAGTGTTTCTGTACACTGCTCTGCAATTGCGCCTGTGCAATGCAGTATTCTGGCACTTTTGTGCTGTCTGATCTGATGGTACCGAGCAGGCACAGCGTGTATATTTGATGGGAGCTCCGCAAAGCCCCTACACGCTACCAAGTATCCTAATACTTGGTTTTCAAATCCACTCTCTGTCAGCTACAGCCCTCTGTCAGCTACAGCCCTTTGTACACTGATACCCCTACTTTTGCACTTCCGAGGTATGAGTCCACTCTTACCCAGTGGAGCGAGGGACCTCCGCGAATGCCCAAAAAACAGCCCTTTGACTAGCGTGGCTCTGTGGCGATCCTGTCTCCGTCAGGTCACCCTCCCTCGGCATAGGAAGGACGTGCGAGCGGTCACTGGCGTCCGGATGTTCAGGAGCGTCCAGCAAAAGTTTGACCACCGTTCGACAATGACTCCTTGTCAAATGCCGGTGCCGCCCAGCGTCTAGCACCTTGCTAGAACACTGGTGAAAGCTGCCTGAAATCCTGACAGGCTTGTCAGAACTCCAGTGTCCTCCGCGCGTGAGCGTAGAACCGCTCCCAAGATGTAGACAGGAGTGCCGTGACTCTGGCACAATGCTGTCTGCAAATCAACAGCCAACGCTCAGCCAAGGCCAATTGATGTTCAGCAGGACTTTTGAAGTTCTGCCAACTGCCGCACAATGTCCGTTCCGGCTTGGTGATAGCACAATGTCATGCAATCACCCTGCTCGCTGCGCCATGTGATGAAGCCACCGAAGTCAGCGTCTTCTACCACCGAATCCGGCTGCTTCAAGACCGTAGTGAGAAACGGCCTTTAGAGTGGTTGATTTCCCGTTGTAGCCGAACATCCACTTGTCGACAGCCAAGTTGAGTTTATTTCGTAGTTGTGTGTTGAAAAAGGGGGTTCGAATTGTTTCAGGTACTTTATTTTGGTCAGATACAGCATGTTACAAAAGCGCAAAGCCTAGCGAGCTTCCTAGTCGAAGTTTCTATCGCTAGCTTATTTTCGTTCAGTAGCTTGGGGTCCGCAGACTGAAGTAAAAACTTCCAAAGTAGCTAGGACACGGAAATCATGTATAGAAAAACAGCTACAGTAATTTCCTAATACATATACACAAATAAGTCACAAATGCAACAAATAAACATATCTAGCCGAAACAGTTGCCTCATACTGCGTGGGCATACATTCAAATACTTATGGTAAAGAAATACCAGGTACAACTTGGGTTAATAGAAAAACTATTAATCTTACGAGGCGCGAAGTCGGCAAACTCGGCCGATTTACTAATTTGCTTCAATTTGTCAGAAAACATTGACGCACATTGGAACTAATATAATAGGGTTCGAAAACTGGAAATAGTAGTGCAAATGTTCCTAATGACGTAAATAGAGTAGGGTATATTTGATATAATAATAATAATCACTTCCTGGAAACGGATGTTGAATAGTCTAACAAAATTGGGACTTATTCGAGGTAAATAGGTATTGTAATTGAGCAGGGTCTATAATACATTCAGCTTGAGCAGGGTATTATAATTATGCCTACGCGAAAGGCTTCGTAAATTCATACAGAAAATGTTAGTTACACACAGGGCACTATTTCTCTATTAGGACGCTGGCCTAAATAAATACGTGGCACATAAATATTTACAACTTTTGACTTTCCCAAATTGCAAGTAAACCATGTAAATGTATATATAATAATGATCAGAAAATTACGGCGAGTTGAATGAGCCTAATTTTGTATTAATACACCTAATAATAACTTATTTGACCTTTTAACCTAAACATTCCACATAAACCTATCAATAACTTATAGAACACTTTCCTAATCGAATATTCTCCATGGGTAAATAGTATAGTGCAGGAAATACAATTTGTGTGGTAAAGTAATATAGTGCATAAAATGTAAAATAGTGCAAATAAGTAAATGTGCAAATATGAGCCTAATTATCAATTCTCTGTATTTCTTTATCCATCCATTTTGCCACGGTCAGCACAAATGGTGAAGGAGTTATACGGACCAGTGTCCTGCTTCTTCATTTAGTTCACACATTGACACATTTAATTCACCAACGCAGCAATGGCAATAAAGACAACAATTTAAAAATCGGTGTCTAATAAAATATTGGCATCAAATAGAATATTGGCATCAAATAAAATATTGGCATCAAATACCGTATTTCCTTGGATTAACCCCCCCCCCCCTGGGGGTCTATTACTTTGCCAGAAATTTTTCGAAATCCCAGTGCTCAATTTTTTTTTTGTAAGTAACACAGATGTAAAGAATGCAACAAAAACCGCCTTTTATAAGACTCTATAGACTTACCTATATAAGTACGTAGATGGTACAAACCAGAGTTGCGAAAGCGTATTTACGCTTACCCGAAATACCCGGGTAAATGGATATTTATACTTACGCTTATGCTTACGCTTTCATAAAATACCCTTACGCTTTGTTACGCTTTCCTGGCCAAATTACCCGGATACTAAAAGCGTAAAAAAACTTTCCACATGACCCAGTTTTATGCTTTTGAAAAAGTGTAAAAATACAAAAACGAAAATGAAAAAATACAAAAAAATAGAGACTGTGTGTGCGCAGTATTGCACTGGAAATAGCGGCACATGTATAAATTGTGTCGCAACACATGGCGCCACACACGCTGGATGTCAACTGTTTCGGTGTCAACTCGATTTTGGTTCAATTTAGGTCGCAGGACGATTTTCTAGTGAACGTGCGGCAAAGTCTAAGAGGAATTTATATAGTCATGTGCTTTTGAACATAATTTCACAGCCGATAAACTAAAAATTTATGAAAAACTGTTGGACCAGTTGACATCGGATGTCAACTGGGCCAACAGTTTTTCATAAATTTTGCGTTTATGGGCTGCGAACCCATGTTCAAATGCACATGGCCATATAAATTTCTCTTCGACTTTGCCGCACGTGCACTTGAAAATTGTCCTGCGACCTAAATTGAACCAAAATTGAGTTGACACCGAAACAGTCGACATCCAGCGTGTGTGGCACCAATATGAATGTCTGGTCAATATTGTGTCGTTAGATTAGTGATTTTGGGACAGAAAATGGATTCCGACGACGATGTTGTTGACGTCGACAGCACGAAATCCGAGTTAGAATATGATATAAGTGTCACTGCTCATGAATTGCTACGAGGGCAGACTACCAAATGGACGACCGAAAAATGTCGCCGAGATCTTGTTTTGAAAAGAATTAACTGAGCAAAAATGGACAGAATCAGTGATACATTGATCTAAATGTGAAAGCAAGAGTATTTTACGATGCTCAATGCCAAGAGCACTCTCTCAAAAAAATTTACGCTTACGCTTTATTTTACGCTTTCCTAGGTATTTTAAAAATACCTTACGCTTACAGTATCCATACTCAAAATTGGGAAAGTGTATTTATGCTTACGCTTACGCTTTCCAAAAATACCGGTATTTTAACAACTCTGGTACAAACCCTGTTCTAACGCAACACAGTCATTGTTTTGTACGTGTTTCCCAGATAACAAACCGCACAATCGTTCTCTATACACCAAATTTGGGCGCGGTATTTCGAGGGGGGGGTTATAAATTCATAGGGCAAATATTGAGGGGGGTATTTTGAGGGAGGGAGGATATTTCAAGGAAATACGGGATAAAAACGGATGTGTCGAAGTCCGCCTCTTCCGCCGCGGATGACATTTCAATGTTTGTTTTTTGTTACGTTTCGCTTTTTCATACGCGCCGCATATCAATTGTCGCTTTATTTAGCACGTTGAACTTAAGAATGCGTTTTGTTGCCTTGAATTGCCTGAAAAATTCGAAAACTATTTTCGAATTTTTGAATTTTCGAATTTTCGAATTTTTTGAAAAATAAATCGATTTTTAAGTGTTTTTTCTAGGGGTGAAATAAAAATTCGAAAATTCCGAAAAAATTCGAAAATTCGAAAATGTTTTCGAATTTTCGAATCTTTTTTGGCCATCGTTACCGACCATAGGGGATTTTCGGGATAGCATTTTAGGGGGGGGGGTCCGCCAAAGTTTGCATGGTTATAACTTTGCAACCACTTGGCGAAATTTGTCGAAACTTTAACATAATGATGTATCAGCTCGGGGCGGTATTGAAAATCGAATTCGACGTTCTACGACCCCCCTGACCCGAGATAGGGTGGGTCTGAAAAAATACACATTTTTCAATTTTTTCGGGTGTCGCCTTGAACACGTAAACTTGGAATGTCAATAACTCCGTTATTTCACGGCCGATTTTGTTCATTTAACTTCTAAAATGAGGAAAAATTATTGGAGATTCCATTTTTGAGGTCATTTTGGTGATGTACAATTGCGGTCGTATCGATTTGACCCAATTTCTGAATGCCAAATTTTGAGCAAATTTCTTTATTTGAACATGCTATCATATACTTTAGACGACGAGAACTCATATAAAACCAAAATGAGTTCAATATCTCTTTCCAATCAAAAGTTATAGCGCATCAAACTTTCCCTCCCATCCACATAAATAACTGCATGAAGAACAAAGCATGCAACTTCAAAACTCCATATCAGAAAATCCCTTATGTTCCCGACGCTCCACCAACCACACTAGCGCTTCATGACGCTTCACGAAAATTTGAGTGAAGACACTTCACGCGTTTTAATATGGCGCTGATGCTGCTTTCTTATTTTGGTGAATCGTGTGGAAGCGCTAAGCAGCGTGAAGCGTGTGGAAGACACTTCACAAATTTCACGCTGTTTGGTGAAGCGCGCTGAAGCGTGTGGATGGAAGCTCTTCAAGGAAGCTATAAATATCGAGAAAAAAAACATTTTTGCCAAACCCAACCCACTTCGCTGTAAACTGCACAGTTCTGTCCTGGTGGAGCCTTTTGCACTTGTAGCGTCTATTTTGGAACCAAATTTTGACCTGGGTCGGTGTCAAATGCAAATCGACGGCCAGTTGGTCGCGTTCCGACGGCGACACATAGCGGCGCGCCTCGAAGCGGCGCTCCAAAATTCGCACCTGTGATTGAAACATGGGTGATTTTAAGGAAGTATACCTGATAAATATTAATCTTTTCAGATCTCTCTCAAAAAACCCGAAGAAAAAAAAGAAACAACGATCAACAACAACAACCAATCCAAACCTTGGTTCATCATGAACGGAAAACGGAAACAGAACTTTCTTGCACTTACCGGAAAACAAAAAAATGGAAGGCCAGAAGAGGGAAAATGAAAGAAGGTGCACAGAAAGAGAAAAAAAATTGCTGAAATTTTGTCAGAAATAGAAGAAATTGCTGAAATTTGCTGCAATAGAAAAAATTCCAGAAATTTTTTTGGGGATGAAAAATATTGGCAGAAATTTTGCTGGAAACAGAAAAAATCACATACATAGTTTAAAACTGGCATGCATGTTTACCAGTTTGGTAGAAACTGAAAACTGAAAGTTGAACCAGAACGAGTGAAAAAGGGAAAACGAGGTGGAAAAACAGAAAATTGAACCTTAAAGAAGAAAAATGGCGAGACAACAGAAAATTTAATCAGAAAATGGAAAATGGGGTAAGGTTGATGGAAAAACAGATAGGGAAACCTTAAAAATGAATTAAAAAATATACCTGCTCAGGCGTAAAAAGGACCCTGGGTTTCCTTCTATTGTGCTGAAATTTCAAGTGAACCACTGGCGATTCGCTGCCACTTTCATCATCATTAATTTCGTCACTTTTTGCCCCATCTTCGAGCGTAGATTTTCTCAGGGCAAGCATGGGAAGTTCACCAGAATGGGAAGAACTGTTCGGGGGTTGGTTAATGGCGGTTGCCTGATGCACTGGTTGTGAAATGCGACTTGTGTATTGCTGGGATGCGGCCTGCAGTGTGAATGGCAGTTGTAGAGGTGAAAGTGTGATTCGGCTCCACAGATGCTAGTTTCAACCAAAAATTTGAAAACTCACAAAACAGCTTTGAACAGATT
The DNA here is from genome assembly GCA_964036195.1 of Sphaerolaimus hirsutus. Lineage (NCBI taxonomy): Eukaryota > Metazoa > Nematoda > Chromadorea > Monhysterida > Sphaerolaimidae > Sphaerolaimus > Sphaerolaimus hirsutus. Next base: position 11,847,547 of record OZ038455.1, on the reverse strand, counting down.
TGAGTTTCCCGCAATGGCGCCACACAAGCTAGTTTTCAACCAAAACTTTGAAAACTTGTAGATCTGCATTGAATGCATTTGAGTTTTCTACAATGAGGTGCCCGTCATCTACGGTTGACGGAGAGTAAAAACGACTCATTCTAGAAAACTCAGTGCGTTCAATGCTGATTTACGAGTTTTCAAAAAGGAACATTGAAAACTAGCTTGCGTGGCCACATTGATGTTTGTCATTGTAAAAATTTATATTTTACTCAAAAATACATACCATATTTTTTCTAACCAGTAGAACAGTAGGTTTTGGCGTTGTTGCACCTATGAAAAATAGAATCGCAGTCACCAGGACAGGAACTCCAATAGAATGGCGTGCAGAAATTACATCGGAAGAGTGCCAAAACACTAGAATATTTGAAAAATGGGTGGTGAGAACATCCAGGATGTTCAGAACTTGATTCAGGCATTGTTTTCACATTCAGTTTTGTTTGAATTGATGCTCTGATACTCAAATGTTACTAATGTTTCATTACAAACACAAATGGTGTGTTCCATCCAATGACAAATGTGGGAAAAACTTGGCGAAAAAATAGAATGGCAGCATTGAATAGAAGGACAGGTTCTTTTACAGAAAGTACAGTATTTAAGTACTGGGTGAATGCATTTACATTTCATGATGCTAATGTAATCGGGATGATCAGAAATCAACATGAAATGTGCAGATTGATAATTTTAAAAACTAAATTATCGAGTTGCAACAAATCGGAATGATGGCATTCTGCTAACTGAAGATTATTTTCTGTTCACAGACAAAACTGCTCACTTTTGTAACGCCAACAACGAAAAAAGTTAATTCGAAATTCAATCGTGATAATAATTTACACCTGAATGTAGGTACACATACTCACCAAAAAAAACTTAGACAAACACACCGCATTCCATTTATTGAGTAATCCGCCGAAATGAAAGTCGAAATTAGCTGTCTGAAATTCATGCTGTCTCACAACTCCGGCTGCGTAACGCCCGCCATCAACATTGCGTCTTTCGTCGTGAACAGATCTGCCGCTCTCTACGGATGTCCAGGGGCATTCCCCGGACCCTGTAAAATGCCCTGTGAAATGTCAAATGTTGTGACGCAAAGTGTAAAAAGTCAGGTAAATGCCTTGTAAATACAATGGCAAGGTCATTTGAAATTTTCCAGGGCATTTTACATGACTTCTGTGACCGTTTGCATGTCATTTGACAATTTACAAGGCATTTTACAGGGTCAGAGAGTGCCACCAGCAGTTCATATCGACTCGCAATTTTGCGAACTTTTCTCAACTACGGTAACGCACTTTGTCGCGCTACCGTAATCCACTTTTTCGGCGAAATTCTCTTCAAAGGAATTTCTCCGCTCAGAAGTCAAGTTTAATCTCGCGATTATATCCGAGCATATCGCTAAGGCGGCCGCTTTTCATTGTTCAAATGTTTACTCAGCGCGAGTGTATTTCTATTTTACCAAAGATGGGAAATCGTATATTTAAGTGGGGTGAAGTGATCCAATATTCGAGCTAAAGTGCCGCCTTCCGTATTTCTCACCCCCTCGCCCAAATGCGGGATGGTTCATTTAGACGTGAAAAAGTATTTTTTTGCGGTCTATGCAAGAATGTTTTCTTCCGCGTTTTTATCTAGATCCATTGTGATCGAAGTGGTGCCCAATTCAATTTTTAAATATAATAATTATATTCAGCATTGATTGTTTGAATTTTTCACTATTAAATGTATTTCTGGCAAAATGGACTCGCAAATATTCATAATTGATATGTCTATATGTAAATAAATACAATATTCGCGTTAACTACTTTTCATTTATTGCTGTCTAATAAAACTTTTCAAAGATAACAGAAACGTGAATCGTGCGAGCTGAACGCATCACACGGTACAATGGCCGAAAATGAACACAGGCAATGATGTCAACGTTTGCTTTCAGGCATGTTTCTGTGTTTTGGATTTATTTTGGCTTGAATTGCTGAAAAATATCTTGCATGCTACCCTGTTATCAATTGTCATAATAATTTACAGCTTTTGGTGGAAACGTTGATTTTTTAGCCAAGGACAATCATGCTCGCAAAAACACAAATGTTTCACTGTTCAACATGTTCTGTGTTTCCGAGTAAAAATATATATAAGAACCACAGAAACACGGAAACATAGAAACCCTGTGTTTTCACCCCAATTTCTTGCCACCGTCGCACGCGGGATGGGCCGCCGCGGCGATGAAATCGAGCCCCGATTGCATGGATTTCATGGGATCGCGTGACGCCGCCAAACCAAAACTAGAGCCGATGAAATGAGCAAACAATTCAAAGTGGCACGGCGCACTCAATTAGCGGGCATCTTGAGTTCTTTCAGGGACCAAATATAATTGGGATCTAGGGCGCACGTGGGGCGCTCTACGCTGAGGAAGGTTTGTGCGGGAAATGAAACCCCATGCGTTCACACGCGTTTAGGGCGCCCTACGTGCGCCCTACGTTCTATTTGAATTTGGCCCCTGCGCCAACTAGGGCGCCACAAATTTGATTTGGTTTCAATCACGCAGCCCATTGTTTCCCATGGCCGGACCACTCGAGAAATTCGATAGCTTTATCCATTTGATTCCTACTGCTGGCCAGGCCATCTCTATCGTTTATTTATTTCAAGCGGATAGAAAGGTTTCCATTTGCTGTGCGGTTTGCAAACGCGGGATAAATACCGTATTTGCTTGAATAGTTCCCCCCTTGAATAATTCCCCCCTTGAATAATCCCCCCCTGTAAGGCGAGTAAGGAAATAATAATACCCCCCATTGAATAATCCCCCCCTTTAAAGATTTGATTAATTTGTTCTACCTAATTTTAACAAAAATGGCACGTTATTGTGTTTATAAGGCATGTTTTGGGAACTGAGTTGCTGGAAACATGCTTGAAAATTTTGACGAAATAAAAATTCCCCCCCCCCCTTGAATAAATCCCCCCTCGAATAGTTCCCCCCTCAAAAATGTCTGACGAAATAATAATCCCCCAGGGGGATTATTCAAGCAAATACGGTACTTTAAAAAAAAAGGTTTGAATTATCGATGAATTTGATTTTTTGTGAACTGGCACGGGAATTGCCGATGAATTAGCTTTTTTGTGAACCAGCGCGGGAACAACGTTATCATTTACGAGCAATTAATTCGGCGGTGCGAGAACTACCGTATTTCCTCAAAATACCCCCGTGGGGTGATTGTTTCAGACTGAGAATTGTGCAGAGTTGTACAAATACTGGTATTTTTGGAAAACGTAAATGTAAACGTAAATACCTTTTCCAAATAAAAAGTAAAAATACTAAAACGTAAGGTATTTTTAAAATACCAAAAAAGACGTTAAAAAAACGTAAACGTAAAATTTTTAATACATTAAATGTTTATACATTATACATTTTTTAAACGTATTTGCCACTTTGCTTTGAAAAATACCATTATTTTCAACTTTATATGGGTCAGTCGCTGACTTCCGTACAATATTTTTATGTTTTTAGCAACACATTTTCACCATAATGAACAACATCGAGTCAGACAACTTTAACAAGTGATAAGCTAACACATACAACAATGATATAAACATCAAAATTGAGTAAAAATTACACCTTTTGTAGTGCAATCTGATAAATAAACCACACAAATGTTTCCATATCCCAAATGGATTTTTTTTTACCAAATTTCAAAAGCCCAGCATGGCTAAATGGATGCTCTACAGCCACCGTTTCAGTGTATTGCAACTTTGATAACTGTTTGTTTAGCCTATTTTGGAAAAATGTCCCATGATATAAACTGTGACATAGTGGCTATGTATTGGAGTGCATTTAATTTTTGAGGTATTGTTTGTAATAATTCTAATCGCTGAACAAAAGCGATCGCCTCATCCTTCTGATCATTCAAAGTTCTCAACCATCAAAATCGGTAGAGAATTCATTTAAATGTGCAGTTCCATTCGAGGGCGCTGACACTAAGAAACTACTAAATGTCGGAATTTTTACATTTTCCCAAGTACCTGGGTATTTCGGTCAGGAAAACGTAACAAAACGTAATGGTATTTTTGGAAAACGTAAATGTAAACGTAAATATAAATACCCAAATAACCGGGTATTTCGGGTAAACGTAAATACGTTTTTCCAACTCTGGAATTTTGAGGGTGGAAGTGGGGGGTTAACGAGGGGGGAGGGTATTTCTAGGTGGGAGCTTATTATTTTGCCAGAAATTTTTTTGTACTCCCAGTACTAATTTATAACATACGTAGACAGACGTCAAAAAGGCTACAATAAGCACCATGTATAAGAGTCAATAGACTTAAATAGATAGGTAAGTAAATATGTAGATGGTATGCTCCGGTTACTTTACACCTTGCACGCGTGGTTCCCGCTGGAAGTGTGCCAACAATAGTTAACGCATGCGAGTTTCATAAAAAGATGACAAAATTGATTGTTGTTATAATGTTGTTCATTAACATACTCACATCGATGAATTTTTTCACCTTTTTATGGAAATCGCATGATTTAATAATCATTGGCACGCTTCCAACATGAGACATAAATCAGTGCGAGGGCAGAGTATCATGTCCGCCGAGTATATAAATAACGACGGCAAAAAAAGATTCAAAAATTCGAAATAGTTTTCGAATTTTCGAATTTTTTTGGACTTTTCGAATTTTTGAGCACACGGTGAAAAAACACAAAAATCTATTTTTTTCAAAAGATTTGAAAAGACTTTTCGAACTTTTTTAGGTTATTCAAGGCATTGATATGTGGGGAATTTCATTCCAAAAGTTAACATATCCAGATTTTTCGATTTTTCAAAATCGCATTTTAAAGTTTGGCGCTGGCCCGGCAGCGCCATGTTTGGGCAACAAAGCTTGCCCTGCACTTTTCAGATATCTCGGACATCTGTCTACAATTTTTGTGTCCCTAAATTTTGTCGGCTGGTAAATATTTTGGGAGTTATGTCATATTTTGTAAACCACCCAAAATAAGGAGTAAATTTGAAAATTTGAACTTGAAATGTAAATAACTTCCTAACAGTGCATCGCGGGGCAAAACCAATTACACCACTGAGAAGCCCTTTTCGAGAAGTACACAAACCTAAATTTTCAGATCTATATTTATACCCATATTCGATTTATAGAGCAAAATAAATTTGGAAATTCACGTATGCACATTTGGAAATGAAACTTTATTTTGTATGGGAAATCCGGCCGGCTCTTCGCGAGCGATCCGGAGCACGCGTGCACTTTTTTAAAAGAAACTATTTTTTGGATATGTGCACTTATGAAATGAAACTCCGGTGGTCTGACATGGATATGTGCACTTACGAAATGAAAGTTCTGTTTTTCATAGGGGATCTGAGATGGATATGTGCACTTTCGATATGAAAATTGTGATTTTTCTGAAAAACGGTACCACTGTATCTCGGGAACGAAATGGACTATAACACTGATTTTTTTACCAAAATGGGCAGAATTATACGTGGATGTCGAATCCACAGCTAACTCGATTTTTCTGGATATGGCGCTTGTGAACTTTTGGAGCGGAAGTCCCCATGTATTCGTAAGTTCAACATTCTACATCAATTGACAATTGACTTGCGGGTGCGGTGTGTCTGAGCTGTAATAAAAACGTAAAACGTTGACTTCCAAGTTCAATTAAGTTTTGCATACAATTTTTTCAAAAAAATTTGAAAACTATTTAAAAAAATTCGAAAACTACCCAAAAAAATTCGAAAACTACCTAAAAAGTTCGAAAACTACCCAAAAATTCAAAAATTCGAAAACTAAATTTGAAAATTCAAAAACTGTTTTGGGGAAAAATTCAAAAATTTGAAAAGTCATTTCAGAAAAAATACTTAAAAATTTAAATACTTTTTTCTGGAGGGTTTGCCATCGTTTGGTATAAAACAGGGGCCAGTTCCGCAAAATGAGAAGTGAAATAGCAAAGGTGAAGTAAAAGCGCAAAGGCGAAGTGAAATGGCAAGTGAATTGGCAAAAGCGAAGTACAAAATAAAAATAAAAATAAATTTCTATTCGCGTTTGCTATTTCCCTTGCCAATTCACTTGCCATTTCACTTCGCCTTTGCGCTTTTACTTCGGCTTTGCCATTTTACTTCTCATTTTGCAGAACTGGCACGGTGTTAACGTAACACACTCGTTGTTTTTAGGTAACGTCTGTTTTGCATTGCCTGGATCACAAACCGTAGCTTTTGTCGTTTACGTTCCCTTTTCACTAAAAATGGGGGGCGGGTATTTCGAGGGGGATGGGGCTAATAAATTCATAGTGCCCATTTTTAGGGGGGTATTTCGAGGAAATACGGTACAATAAATACATGTCATAGTCGGACAGGGACAGCTCGAAATCGATTATCGAGCACTGGATCAGGTACTTAAGTAAGGGCTCGGTTTTCAAAGATTACCCATGTTTAACATATTTCTTGAAATAAGGACGGCATACCTCCGAGAGAACAACAGGTTTTGGCACGTTTTTATGCTCTAGAAACCAGAGTTGTTAGAATTACTGAACTTTTTTAAAAGTATATGTAAACGTAAAGTATTTTTTTTTTACTCATCACAAAGTATAGAAAACGTAAAATACTTTTTTTTTACTTGTACGTACGCGTAAATGTGAGTACAATTTTTTTTCTCCAGTAAAATGCAAAAGTGAGCACTTTTCTTCATAGAATATGTAGAACTGGGTAGGTTTTTGAAATATTTACCCCCCCCCTTAAAATGGTCACTACGAATTACCTAATATACCCCCCATCGACACCCCCCCCCCTAACTGAGTGTAACAAGAACGTAAATATCAAAACGTTCATGTTATGTTTGCGAAATGCAAGACACACGTTAAAACAATGACTGCGTCACGCTAGAACAGGGTTTATGTCATCTCTATTTACATAAATACTTATGTATATACCGTATTTGCTTGAATAGTTCCCCCCCTTGAATAATTCCCCCCTCGAATAATCCCCCCCTGTAAGACAAGTGAGGAAATAATAATTCCCCCCCTCGAATAATTCCCCCCTTAAAAGAGTTGATCAATAATTTGTGCCCAATATCAACAAAAATGGCACGTTCTTGTGTTAATAAAGCACATTTCATAAAATGTGTTGATAGAAACATGCTTGAAAATTTTGACGAAATAATAATTCCCCCCTCGAATAGTTCCCCCCCTCGAATAGTTCCCCCCTCAAAAAAGTCTGACGAAATAATAATCCCCCAGGGGGATTATTCAAGCAATTACGGTAAGTTTATAGACTTGTATATGGTGCTCATTGTTGCATTTTTCTATCTTGGCGTATGTTACAAACAATGATCAGTACTGAGAGTTCGAAAAAATTCTGGCGAAGTAATAACCCCCGTTGAAATACCCGTTATTCTTTAACCGCCCTGAAAATTTGCACTATGAAAGAATCACCCCCCAGCCCGGGGGGGGGGGGTTTCGAGAAAATAGAGTACATTGCAGTGTAGTCACCTTATAAATACGTCCCACATTGCATTCTCAGAAATACATTTTTTTACGCGTATGCTTGAAAAATGTACGCGTACATGTGAGTACGTTACTTTTTCTAAAAGTATATGTAAACGTATTTACCACGTACTCGCGTACGCGTATTTTTCGAGTAAACGTACGTACCTTTTAACAACTCTGCTAGAAACACGGCACCCTCCAATTGAACGGCAGTCGGCAATAGACTGGCATCCTGAAACTACGTTGGAAGAGGGCCAAAACACAAAAATAAAGAAAAGAAAATCATAAGTAAGAATGGTCTGTAGACTGTAAGAACGTTGAAAGCGTTAAAGTATTGGATCGGGGACATTATGGTAAGTTGGCATATATCAAAGTTTGTATTTCGATTAGTGATGTAAAATCGCCATGGCGCTGGCGCCTGGCGTTAGCGCCAAAGCAAAAAGCGCCATGGCGCTTTTGGCGCTTGGCGCTATTTTGCTCTGGCGCCATGCCCATGAAAGTAGAGCTCAAACTCTACTCGACTCGACTCGTGACTCGAGGGTAAAACTGGGTACCGACTCGACTCACCCGACTCGACCGGAAAAATATGGCCCCGACTTGAGACTTGAGTTTTTTGCCTGACTCGACTCGAATTTTCACTGACTCGCCCGACTCGACTCGCCGACACAACCGGAAATTTTTTGGGGTTGCGACTCGAACTCGAGTTCGAAAAAAATCGAGTTTCGAGCCCTACATGAATGGCGCCATCGGGCTTCTGGCCCTTGGCGCTATTTTGCTCTGGCGCCATTTGGGTCGGAAAAGCGGCATAGCGCTTTTGGCTTTTGGCGCCAAAGTTCTGGCGCTTTTCACATCAGTAATTTGGATACAATTACGTATTGTAGTAACGAGAGTAAAAGATATGATTTCCGTCCGAGTCAGAGAAAATGGCCGCGGAATGCGATTAAGCGACAACAAATGGTTGCTAATAGCGGTTCACACACGGGCTCCAGTAACTAGCCTAGCGGTTCCCGAATTATTAGCATGCGTTCCTGGGTGCCCCTACCCTAAAACGCTACCCCCAATTTCTGCTATGAGCACTAGTCTTTATACTCAGTTTCACAGGTTGGCTACCTGCCAGTTTTACTCCATGTGCTTCGCTGCAATGTTAGCTGAGCCCCACACTTGTGGAAAAGTGGGACCTGCAAATTGATGTCACCCTGATGTGTCAGGCTATTGTCGTGTTGGCATGCACAGCAAAAAAATAGGTTCGTGAAGTGTGTGGAAGTGGGTTGGATGTGCGTGAAGCGGCCTCTGTGAAGACACTTCCACACACTTCACCACACATCACGAAATTTTTGGTGAGGTGTTTTCCACACACTTCACCTATCATTTCGTCCAAAATTTCGTGAAACATACGCTTCCTGACGCTGACGAAGTGAAGACACTTCACAAAACATTTGTGCCGTGTTGTGATACACGTCTGTGATGTGAAGTGTCTTCACAACAATTTTCGTGAAGCGCCGGGAAGCGCCAGCCAGCACGTCACAGCGTCGGAAAGTGTCGCCGTGAGGACACTTCACAACACATTCTGATTAGCTAGTATTTTTACACCGTTTGTGTATTGGGCGTGCTACTGTGACACTAAGACTGCTTACGTCACGGTCTTTCTGTGTCACAAGCGATTCGATGAACATATGAAGGGTGTGCTTCTAAAAGTACCGATCTACAAAAAAACGATTTTGAGATAATCGCAATTGAAAGTTTGGGGCATGCAATACCCATACATGGGTATTGGGTATGGGAATTTTGGGTATGGGTATTTCGGCCATATTGTTGGGTATCCACATGCATGGGTATAATCATTGATTATACACATATCACTAGCTATATAAAATTTAGGGAATTGTATTTTTGTAGTACAGTACATTTTAAAGGAACAAATTGGTAATAACGTGCAGATCGGTATTTTTTAAAGCACAAAATCAGAAAGCTGTAGATCGGTACTTTTACCCATAATAAAAAAGCACAAAATGATTTTTTGCGCAACAGGACGCCGATCTGACATCGGTACTTTTAGAAGCACAAAAAATAATGTGCAGATCGGTACATTGAAAAGAACAATTTTGAAAAAAGTGTGTAGATCGGTACTTTTAAAGACACAAAAGCTGAAAAAGCTTGTAGATCGGTACTTTTAAAATTTCAAAAACTGTATTTTGCGATTTTTTTGCTTTTTTCAACCCCCCATATCTCAAAATTGAATTTCGCACCCCCCACATATTATATATATTTTTGAAGCGCATTTTTATGGGGACCCCAAAAATGGTCCTAACTCAAATTTGAAAAATTTGTAGATCGGTACTTTTAGAAGCACACCCTTCATATATTAATGCACCGCAGTTAATGTTTCTACTTTCGCAGTCATTATCGCATGTATTCCTACGTTGTATTTGTTTTACTACGTTATTATTTTTTTCGTGCGTTATGTTATAACTTTTTGACTGTTACTTTGTACCCTTCCGCCTCGCGAAGACTGAGTGGTATATGAAGAATTTGAAATTGACACATCACACACCAATTTTTTATTGTGATGTAGGTATTTTTTATGTTCATGGACACCACAGTGTTTAAGTTATACATATTTATCCTGCTGCCACTGTATGTATGAAATACCTACTTATTTCCCACCCATCAAACGTGGGTACGAGGGGTGATAATTTAAAAGGCAGGGGAGATAAACGAGGGCATACGGTATAGTGAAACAGTAAAAAAATGTCTTCTGTAAATATACCCTGATACTTTAAAGAAGAAGATGTAAAGGCCAGTGCTGACACTTTTTGGGAGAAAACGTAAATGTATTTGATCCAGTACACGTTTTGGTAAAAGTAGATCAAACACGCTTTCACAACTATGGGATCAGTGTTAAAAACTTAAAGCATCGAATTAAGTATGCAGCTGTTCAAACATTTCCATGTGGATGAAACTGCGCAAACATTACAGAAGAATTATTCATGCAGCGGATTTCATGTTCGCTTGTTCTGCCTTCCGTCATTTATTGGTCATTATATAGTTCATTTTTTTAATACCCAGCATTAATTTTCTAACCATGGCACTGTGGCTGTCCTATGCACCAAAGGATGTAAATGGCCATTTTGATACTAATATATTGTTTTAGTTCTCAAAAAAGGTATGTATTATATAACTACTGTTCTACATCTTCTTGTTGTTGTTTTTATTCTGAGAAAAGAAAGACTTATGCTTCTGATAAGAAAGAAAATAAATTGCCAAAATGGAAATGGAAAATAAATGCAGAAATTCATCTGGTAATTTAAAAAAATTAGCAGAAATTTTGCTGGAAACAGTAAAATTCATATAATTGAGAACCTGCATTTTCACCAGTTTGGCTGCAACAAAAAAACCCCAAAAAGTTGAGCCAAAAAAGGGAAACTGCAGCGGAAAAAAACACAGAAAATTGAGCAAATGAAAAACAGGTGGAATAAAAGCCGGAATACAGAAAAAATGTGGAACAACTGAAATGTTAGCTGGAAAACAGAAAATGAGCCAGAAAAAACAGAAACAGAAATAGGAAAAAATTCAGCAGCTGGAAAACGCAAATGTAAAAAAATTTGCCTGCAAAAATGGAAAATTGAAAGTTGAAACCCTAGTTTTTACACATTTTTATCTACCTTTCATTCATTTCACATATTTTATGGAAAATAGAATGTAAATTAAAATTTGTACTTGAGATCTGTCTAGAAAGTGGATGTCTGCTGGTGGCTGATGCACAACTCTGATGCATGACACATGTAACCAACACATTTGGAATGGAATGTAATATGTTTCCATATTTACTCAAAATACCCCCTACTTGAAGTAATCCCCCCTCAACATACTCCCAGGTCTGAATGATCTGAGGAAAAGTAAACCCTCTCAACATACCCCCTTCCCCCCTTTGGAATCAAGTGCATCATGTGTGCCATGTACATGATGTATCTACATATTGTGGTCAATTTGCATCACAACTACACATAGACTAGTCTGTGTAGCAATGTACATTTATATGTACAAATCCTGTTTGGTTGCATTTGTGACCAGTTTTTGTAATGTGAAAGTGTGTTCTTTACTATGATACTTCATGTAAGTTTTTGAAAACATAATAACCCCCTTGGATAAGCACCCCTCGAAATGCCCCCCCTGAGAATTTGCACTCTGAAAAAATTAACCCACTGGGGGCATTTTGAGGAGATATAATATGTATATGTTTTACATCAAATGCATTTCCTGCGCAGACATTCTGCCTCCAGTGCCATTTCCCAGTTTACACCGTGGTTACACTGGCTTAAAAGTGTATGTCTGTGATAAATATATAAAGGTCTGTGACATATAGAGCAATTGTAACATTTTCATTTTCTTCTTGAGAGTGGAGAATAATAGCTGTACCAGATATACCACTGAAATGAGTCTGCTACCAAAATGTAGAAAATACCAACATATATTTATACATGGTGTGGCTGAAAAGTCCCCGGGCAGTGCTCACTATTCGCGGTAGGGGTAAGCCACGGTCAAAAAAATTTTTTGACAGGTTAAGATATCAGGTGTTTTGAGTTTTCACCTAAAATTTCACCCCTCTAGCTCCACCCACTGCGGAACTGTGGGATTTCGGTCATTTTTTACTGATGTACAAATGGTGCTCTAGCTCAATGCTGCTTTTAGTTGTTATCATGATACTTTGGCTAGTGTAAGCCACCAGTGTTGGTAATAGGCTAATAATATTCAACACTTTCATCAACATCATTGCTATTAAGGTAAAATTAATACGCAGATCAGGGTAATGTGCAATAAACGTGGGAACTGTGGTGGATGTTTTTGGTGGTCATCTGAGTATTGTATTTATCATAATGTATTGTAGTGATTTTAATGTTGTTTTGAAATGTGAAGTAAATAAATTATGTGAATAAAATTTCCCTATGTTTCATTACTAGTGTGTAGTGGACACATTACCTGTGTTCAACAGCAGTGAGTAGACTCCAAGGGGGCAATTTTGAGAAGGAGAGGCAGAATGATGAATGTGGTAGTGAGAGTAGTGACAGTAATGACAATATGGACTAGGCTTATGATATCATAGCTAATGTTGGTAAGTGCTGGCACATTGCCAACACTGGTGGCTTACACTAGCCAAAGTTTCAAGATCACAACTTAAAGCAGCATTGAGCTAGAGCACCATGTGTACACCAGTACAAAATGACCAAAACTGAAACCCCAACAGTTCCGCAGTGGGTAGAGCTAGAAGGTTAAAATTTTAGGTCAAAACTCACAACACCTCATATCTTAACCTGTCAAAATTTTATGACCGTAGCTTACCCCTAGCGCGAATGGCGAACACTGCCCGGGGACTTTCCAACCAGACCAAGTACATAAATACTTTGTATCCAAATCACTCTGCATATGCATATAAAAACTGCCTAACTGTCTACTAAAAACTGCCTTACACAGAATAACTAACAACTACATAACAAAATGGCAGTTCTACCAATGGTAATAATCATCATCAACATGGCAAATCTTGTCCAAATACAGACTGCCAGTGCTTATATGGGAATGCAACAATTGGCACCAACCTTGATGAATAAAAGAGACTCAATCAAAGACATTATGAAGACAGCAGATGACATATCTGTATTATCAACCAATGGAACAATTGGTGAAGTCACCACTGAGTTTCCACCTGACCAGACATCAGATAACACAACTGAAGTCACTGATGAAACAAGTGGCATAACAGATGTGCCCACTGAGGAACCAACTAGCGGACATACTGATGAAGTCACCACTGAGTTTCCACCAGACCAGACAACAGAGAACACAACTGAAGTCACTGAAGAAACAAGTGGCATAACAGGTGTGCCCACTGAAGAACCCACCAGTGGACAGACAGATGAAGTCACCACTGAGTTTCCACCAGACCAGACATCAGAGAACACAACTGAAGTCACTGAAGAAACAAGTGGCATGACAGGTGTGCCCACTGAGGAACCCACCAGTGGACATACAGATGAAGTCACCACTGTGTTTCCCCCAGACCAGACAACAGATAACACAACTGAAGTCACTGAAGAAACAAGTGGCATAACAGGTGTGCCCACTGAGGAACCAACTAGTGTACAGACTGATGAAGTCACCACTGAGTTTCCACCAGACCAGACAACAGAGAACACAACTGAAGTTACCGAAGAAACAAGTGGCATAACAGGTGTGCCCACCGAGGAACCCACCAGTGGACAGACTAATGACATCACCACTGAGTTTCCACCAGACCAGACATCAGAGAACACAACTGAAGTCACTGAAGAAACAAGTGGCATAACAGGTGTGCCCACTGAGGAACCAACTAGTGGACAGACTGATGAAGTCACCACTGTGTTTCCCCCAGACCAGACATCAGAGAACACAACTGAAGTCACTGAAGAAACAAGTGGCATAACAGGTGTGCCCACTGAGGAACCAACTAGTGGACAGACTGATGAAGTCACCACTGTGTTTCCCCCAGACCAGACAACAGAGAACACAACTGAAGTCACTGAAGAAACAAGTGGCATAACAGGTGTGCGCACCGAGGAACCCACCAGTGGACAGACTGATGAAGTCACCACTGAGTTTCCACCAGACCAGACATCAGAGAACACAACTGAAGTCACTGATGGAACAAGTGGCATAACAGGTGTGCCCACCGAGGAACCCACCAGTGGACAGACTGATGAAGTCACCACTGAGTTTCCACCAGACCAGACATCAGAGAACACAACTGAAGTCACTGAAGAAACAAGTGGCATAACAGGTGTGCCGACTGAGGAACCCACAAGTGGACAGACAGATGAAGTCACCACTGAGTTTCCACCAGACCAGACATCAGAGAACACAACTGAAGTCACTGAAGAAACAAGTGGCATAACAGGTGTGCCCACTGAGGAACCCACAAGTGGACAGACAGATGAAGTCACCACTGAGTTTCCACCAGACCAGACATCAGAGAACACAACTGAAGTCACTGAAGAAACAAGTGGCATAACAGGTGTGCCCACTGAGGAACCCACCAGGGGACAGACTGATGACCTCACCACTGAGTTTCCACCAGACCAGACATCAGAGAACACAACTGAAGTCACTGAAGAAACAAGTGGCATAACAGGTGTGCCCACTGAGGAACCCACCAGTGGACAGACTGATGAAGTCACCACTGAGTTTCCACCAGACCAGACATCAGAGAACACAACTGAAGTCACTGAAGAAACAAGTGGCATAACAGGTGTGCCGACTGAGGAACCCACAAGTGGACAGACAGATGAAGTCACCACTGAGTTTCCACCAGACCAGACATCAGAGAACACAACTGAAGTCACTGAAGAAACAAGTGGCATAACAGGTGTGCCCACTGAGGAACCCACCAGGGGACAGACTGATGAAGTCACCACTGAGTTTCCACCAGACCAGACAACAGATAACACAACTGAAGTCACTGATGAAACAAGTGGCATAACAGGTGTGCCCACTGAGGAACCCACCAGGGGACAGACTGATGACCTCACCACTGAGTTTCCACCAGACCAGACATCAGAGAACACAACTGAAGTCACTGAAGAAACAAGTGGCATAACAGGTGTGCCCACTGAGGAACCCACCAGTGGACAGACTGATGAAGTCACCACTGAGTTTCCACCAGACCAGACATCAGAGAACACAACTGAAGTCACTGAAGAAACAAGTGGCATAACAGGTGTGCCGACTGAGGAACCCACAAGTGGACAGACAGATGAAGTCACCACTGAGTTTCCACCAGACCAGACATCAGAGAACACAACTGAAGTCACTGAAGAAACAAGTGGCATAACAGGTGTGCCCACTGAGGAACCCACCAGGGGACAGACTGATGAAGTCACCACTGTGTTTCCCCCAGACCAGACATCAGAGAACACAACTGAAGTCACTGAAGAAACAAGTGGCATAACAGGTGTGCCCACTGAGGAACCAACTAGTGGACAGACTGATGAAGTCACCACTGTGTTTCCCCCAGACCAGACAACAGAGAACACAACTGAAGTCACTGAAGAAACAAGTGGCATAACAGGTGTGCGCACCGAGGAACCCACCAGTGGACAGACTGATGAAGTCACCACTGAGTTTCCACCAGACCAGACATCAGAGAACACAACTGAAGTCACTGATGGAACAAGTGGCATAACAGGTGTGCCCACCGAGGAACCCACCAGTGGACAGACAGATGAAGTCACCACTGAGTTTCCACCAGACCAGACATCAGAGAACACAACTGAAGTCACTGAAGAAACAAGTGGCATGACAGGTGTGCCCACTGAGGAACCCACCAGGGGACAGACTGATGACCTCACCACTGAGTTTCCACCAGACCAGACATCAGAGAACACAACTGAAGTCACTGAAGAAACAAGTGGCATAACAGGTGTGCCCACTGAGGAACCCACCAGTGGACAGACTGATGAAGTCACCACTGAGTTTCCACCAGACCAGACATCAGAGAACACAACTGAAGTCACTGAAGAAACAAGTGGCATAACAGGTGTGCCGACTGAGGAACCCACAAGTGGACAGACAGATGAAGTCACCACTGAGTTTCCACCAGACCAGACATCAGAGAACACAACTGAAGTCACTGAAGAAACAAGTGGCATAACAGGTGTGCCCACTGAGGAACCAACTAGTGGACAGACTGATGAAGTCACCACTGTGTTTCCCCCAGACCAGACATCAGAGAACACAACTGAAGTCACTGAAGAAACAAGTGGCATAACAGGTGTGCCCACTGAGGAACCAACTAGTGGACAGACTGATGAAGTCACCACTGTGTTTCCCCCAGACCAGACAACAGAGAACACAACTGAAGTCACTGAAGAAACAAGTGGCATAACAGGTGTGCGCACCGAGGAACCCACCAGTGGACAGACTGATGAAGTCACCACTGAGTTTCCACCAGACCAGACATCAGAGAACACAACTGAAGTCACTGATGGAACAAGTGGCATAACAGGTGTGCCCACCGAGGAACCCACCAGTGGACAGACTGATGAAGTCACCACTGAGTTTCCACCAGACCAGACATCAGAGAACACAACTGAAGTCACTGAAGAAACAAGTGGCATAACAGGTGTGCCGACTGAGGAACCCACAAGTGGACAGACAGATGAAGTCACCACTGAGTTTCCACCAGACCAGACATCAGAGAACACAACTGAAGTCACTGAAGAAACAAGTGGCATAACAGGTGTCCCCACTGAGGAACCCACAAGTGGACAGACAGATGAAGTCACCACTGAGTTTCCACCAGACCAGACATCAGAGAACACAACTGAAGTCACTGAAGAAACAAGTGGCATAACAGGTGTGCCCACTGAGGAACCCACCAGGGGACAGACTGATGACCTCACCACTGAGTTTCCACCAGACCAGACATCAGAGAACACAACTGAAGTCACTGAAGAAACAAGTGGCATAACAGGTGTGCCCACTGAGGAACCCACCAGTGGACAGACTGATGAAGTCACCACTGAGTTTCCACCAGACCAGACATCAGAGAACACAACTGAAGTCACTGAAGAAACAAGTGGCATAACAGGTGTGCCGACTGAGGAACCCACAAGTGGACAGACAGATGAAGTCACCACTGAGTTTCCACCAGACCAGACATCAGAGAACACAACTGAAGTCACTGAAGAAACAAGTGGCATAACAGGTGTGCCCACTGAGGAACCCACCAGGGGACAGACTGATGAAGTCACCACTGAGTTTCCACCAGACCAGACAACAGATAACACAACTGAAGTCACTGATGAAACAAGTGGCATAACAGGTGTGCCCACTGAGGAACCCACCAGTGGACAGACTGATGAAGTCACCACTGAGTTTCCACCAGACCAGACAACAGAGAACACAACTGAAGTCACTGATGAAACAAGTGGCATAACAGATGTGCCCACTGAGGAACCAACTAGTGGACATACTGATGAAGTCACCACTGAGTTTCCACCAGACCAGACAACAGAGAACACAACTGAAGTCACTGAAGAAACAAGTGGCATAACAGGTGTGCCCACTGAAGAACCCACCAGTGGACAGACAGATGAAGTCACCACTGAGTTTCCACCAGACCAGACATCAGAGAACACAACTGAAGTCACTGAAGAAACAAGTGGCATGACAGGTGTGCCCACTGAGGAACCCACCAGTGGACATACAGATGAAGTCACCACTGTGTTTCCACCAGACCAGACAACAGAGAACACAACTGAAGTCACTGAAGAAACAAGTGGCATAACAGGTGTGCCCACTGAAGAACCCACCAGTGGACAGACAGATGAAGTCACCACTGAGTTTCCACCAGACCAGACATCAGAGAACACAACTGAAGTCACTGAAGAAACAAGTGGCATGACAGGTGTGCCCACTGAGGAACCCACCAGCGGACATACAGATGAAGTCACCACTGTGTTTCCCCCAGACCAGACAACAGATAACACAACTGAAGTCACTGAAGAAACAAGTGGCATAACAGGTGTGCCCACTGAGGAACCAACTAGTGGACAGACTGATGAAGTCACCACTGAGTTTCCACCAGACCAGACAACAGAGAACACAACTGAAGTTACTGAAGAAACAAGTGGCATAACAGGTGTGCCCACCGAGGAACCCACCAGTGGACAGACTGATGACATCACCACTGAGTTTCCACCAGACCAGACATCAGAGAACACAACTGAAGTCACTGAAGAAACAAGTGGCATAACAGGTGTGCCCACTGAGGAACCAACTAGTGGACAGACTGATGAAGTCACCACTGTGTTTCCCCCAGACCAGACATCAGAGAACACAACTGAAGTCACTGAAGAAACAAGTGGCATAACAGGTGTGCCCACTGAGGAACCAACTAGTGGACAGACTGATGAAGTCACCACTGTGTTTCCCCCAGACCAGACAACAGAGAACACAACTGAAGTCACTGAAGAAACAAGTGGCATAACAGGTGTGCGCACCGAGGAACCCACCAGTGGACAGACTGATGAAGTCACCACTGAGTTTCCACCAGACCAGACATCAGAGAACACAACTGAAGTCACTGAAGAAACAAGTGGCATAACAGGTGTGCCCACTGAGGAACCCACCAGGGGACAGACTGATGAAGTCACCACTGAGTTTCCACCAGACCAGACAACAGATAACACAACTGAAGTCACTGATGAAACAAGTGGCATAACAGGTGTGCCCACTGAGGAACCCACCAGTGGACAGACTGATGAAGTCACCACTGAGTTTCCACCAGACCAGACAACAGAGAACACAACTGAAGTCACTGATGAAACAAGTGGCATAACAGATGTGCCCACTGAGGAACCAACTAGCGGACATACTGATGAAGTCACCACTGAGTTTCCACCAGACCAGACAACAGAGAACACAACTGAAGTCACTGAAGAAACAAGTGGCATAACAGGTGTGCCCACTGAAGAACCCACCAGTGGACAGACAGATGAAGTCACCACTGAGTTTCCACCAGACCAGACATCAGAGAACACAACTGAAGTCACTGAAGAAACAAGTGGCATGACAGGTGTGCCCACTGAGGAACCCACCAGTGGACATACAGATGAAGTCACCACTGTGTTTCCCCCAGACCAGACAACAGATAACACAACTGAAGTCACTGAAGAAACAAGTGGCATAACAGGTGTGCCCACTGAGGAACCAACTAGTGGACAGACTGATGAAGTCACCACTGAGTTTCCACCAGACCAGACAACAGAGAACACAACTGAAGTTACTGAAGAAACAAGTGGCATAACAGGTGTGCCCACCGAGGAACCCACCAGTGGACAGACTGATGACATCACCACTGAGTTTCCACCAGACCAGACATCAGAGAACACAACTGAAGTCACTGAAGAAACAAGTGGCATAACAGGTGTGCCCACTGAGGAACCAACTAGTGGACAGACTGATGAAGTCACCACTGTGTTTCCCCCAGACCAGACATCAGAGAACACAACTGAAGTCACTGAAGAAACAAGTGGCATAACAGGTGTGCCCACTGAGGAACCAACTAGTGGACAGACTGATGAAGTCACCACTGTGTTTCCCCCAGACCAGACAACAGAGAACACAACTGAAGTCACTGAAGAAACAAGTGGCATAACAGGTGTGCGCACCGAGGAACCCACCAGTGGACAGACTGATGAAGTCACCACTGAGTTTCCACCAGACCAGACATCAGAGAACACAACTGAAGTCACTGAAGAAACAAGTGGCATAACAGGTGTGCCCACTGAGGAACCCACCAGGGGACAGACTGATGAAGTCACCACTGAGTTTCCACCAGACCAGACAACAGATAACACAACTGAAGTCACTGATGAAACAAGTGGCATAACAGGTGTGCCCACTGAGGAACCCACCAGTGGACAGACTGATGAAGTCACCACTGAGTTTCCACCAGACCAGACAACAGAGAACACAACTGAAGTCACTGATGAAACAAGTGGCATAACAGATGTGCCCACTGAGGAACCAACTAGCGGACATACTGATGAAGTCACCACTGAGTTTCCACCAGACCAGACAACAGAGAACACAACTGAAGTCACTGAAGAAACAAGTGGCATAACAGGTGTGCCCACTGAAGAACCCACCAGTGGACAGACAGATGAAGTCACCACTGAGTTTCCACCAGACCAGACATCAGAGAACACAACTGAAGTCACTGAAGAAACAAGTGGCATGACAGGTGTGCCCACTGAGGAACCCACCAGTGGACATACAGATGAAGTCACCACTGTGTTTCCCCCAGACCAGACAACAGATAACACAACTGAAGTCACTGAAGAAACAAGTGGCATAACAGGTGTGCCCACTGAGGAACCAACTAGTGGACAGACTGATGAAGTCAACACTGAGTTTCCACCAGACCAGACAACAGAGAACACAACTGAAGTTACTGAAGAAACAAGTGGCATAACAGGTGTGCCCACCGAGGAACCCACCAGTGGACAGACTGATGACATCACCACTGAGTTTCCACCAGACCAGATATCAGAGAACACAACTGAAGTCACTGAAGAAACAAGTGGCATAACAGGTGTGCCCACTGAGGAACCAACTAGTGGACAGACTGATGAAGTCACCACTGTGTTTCCCCCAGACCAGACATCAGAGAACACAACTGAAGTCACTGAAGAAACAAGTGGCATAACAGGTGTGCCCACTGAGGAACCAACTAGTGGACAGACTGATGAAGTCACCACTGTGTTTCCCCCAGACCAGACAACAGAGAACACAACTGAAGTCACTGAAGAAACAAGTGGCATAACAGGTGTGCGCACCGAGGAACCCACCAGTGGACAGACTGATGAAGTCACCACTGAGTTTCCACCAGACCAGACATCAGAGAACACAACTGAAGTCACTGAAGAAACAAGTGGCATAACAGGTGTGCCCACTGAGGAACCCACCAGGGGACAGACTGATGAAGTCACCACTGAGTTTCCACCAGACCAGACAACAGATAACACAACTGAAGTCACTGATGAAACAAGTGGCATAACAGGTGTGCCCACTGAGGAACCCACCAGTGGACAGACTGATGAAGTCACCACTGAGTTTCCACCAGACCAGACAACAGAGAACACAACTGAAGTCACTGATGAAACAAGTGGCATAACAGATGTGCCCACTGAGGAACCAACTAGCGGACATACTGATGAAGTCACCACTGAGTTTCCACCAGACCAGACAACAGAGAACACAACTGAAGTCACTGAAGAAACAAGTGGCATAACAGGTGTGCCCACTGAAGAACCCACCAGTGGACAGACAGATGAAGTCACCACTGAGTTTCCACCAGACCAGACATCAGAGAACACAACTGAAGTCACTGAAGAAACAAGTGGCATGACAGGTGTGCCCACTGAGGAACCCACCAGTGGACATACAGATGAAGTCACCACTGTGTTTCCCCCAGACCAGACAACAGATAACACAACTGAAGTCACTGAAGAAACAAGTGGCATAACAGGTGTGCCCACTGAGGAACCAACTAGTGGACAGACTGATGAAGTCACCACTGAGTTTCCACCAGACCAGACAACAGAGAACACAACTGAAGTTACTGAAGAAACAAGTGGCATAACAGGTGTGCCCACCGAGGAACCCACCAGTGGACAGACTGATGACATCACCACTGAGTTTCCACCAGACCAGACATCAGAGAACACAACTGAAGTCACTGAAGAAACAAGTGGCATAACAGGTGTGCCCACTGAGGAACCAACTAGTGGACAGACTGATGAAGTCACCACTGTGTTTCCCCCAGACCAGACATCAGAGAACACAACTGAAGTCACTGAAGAAACAAGTGGCATAACAGGTGTGCCCACTGAGGAACCAACTAGTGGACAGACTGATGAAGTCACCACTGTGTTTCCCCCAGACCAGACAACAGAGAACACAACTGAAGTCACTGAAGAAACAAGTGGCATAACAGGTGTGCGCACCGAGGAACCCACCAGTGGACAGACTGATGAAGTCACCACTGAGTTTCCACCAGACCAGACATCAGAGAACACAACTGAAGTCACTGAAGAAACAAGTGGCATAACAGGTGTGCCGACTGAGGAACCCACAAGTGGACAGACAGATGAAGTCACCACTGAGTTTCCACCAGACGAGACATCAGAGAACACAACTGAAGTCACTGAAGAAACAAGTGGCATAACAGGTGTGCCCACTGAGGAACCAACTAGTGGACAGACTGATGAAGTCACCACTGTGTTTCCCCCAGACCAGACAACAGAGAACACAACTGAAGTCACTGAAGAAACAAGTGGCATAACAGGTGTGGGCACCGAGGAACCCACCAGTGGACAGACTGATGAAGTCACCACTGAGTTTCCACCAGACCAGACATCAGAGAACACAACTGAAGTCACTGATGGAACAAGTGGCATAACAGGTGTGCCCACTGAGGAACCCACCAGTGGACAGACAGATGAAGTCACCACTGAGTTTCCACCAGACCAGACATCAGAGAACACAACTGAAGTCACTGAAGAAACAAGTGGCATAACAGGTGTGCCCACTGAGGAACCCACCAGTGGACAGACAGATGAAGTCACCACTGATTTTCCACCAGACCAGACAACAGAGAACACAACTGAAGTCACTGAAGAAACAAGTGGCATAACAGGTGTGCCCACTGAGGAACCCACCAGTGGACAGACAGATGAAGTCACCACTGAGTTTCCACCAGACCAGACAACAGAGAACACAACTGAAGTTACTGAAGAAACAAGTGGCATAACAGGTGTGCCCACTGAGGAACCAACTAGTGGACAGACTGATGAAGTCACCACTGTGTTTCCCCCAGACCAGACAACAGAGAACACAACTGAAGTCATTGATGAAACAAGCGGCATAACAGGTGTGCCCACTGAGGAACCCACCAGTGGACAGACTGATGAGGTCACCACTGAGTTTCCACCAGACCAGACATCAGAGAACACAACTGAAGTCACTGATGAAACAAGTGGCATAACAGGTGTGCCCACAGAGGAACCCACCAGTGGACAGACAGATGAAGTCACCACAGAGTTTCCACCAGACCAGACATCAGAGAACACAACTGAAGTCACTGAAGAAATAAGTGGCATAACAGGTGTGCCGACTGAGGAACCCACAAGTGGACAGACAGATGAAGTCACCACTGAGTTTCCACCAGACCAGACATCAGAGAACACAACTGAAGTCACTGAAGAAACAAGTGGCATAACAGGTGTGCCCACTGAGGAACCCACCAGTGGACAGACAGATGAAGTCACCACTGATTTTCCACCAGACCAGACAACAGAGAACACAACTGAAGTCACTGATGAAACAAGTGGCATAACAGGTGTGCCCACTGAGGAACCCACCAGTGGACAGACTGATGAAGTCACCACTGAGTTTCCACCAGACCAGACAACAGAGAACACAACTGAAGTCACTGATGAAACAAGTGGCATAACAGATGTGCCCACTGAGGAACCAACTAGCGGACATACTGATGAAGTCACCACTGAGTTTCCACCAGACCAGACAACAGAGAACACAACTGAAGTCACTGAAGAAACAAGTGGCATAACAGGTGTGCCCACTGAAGAACCCACCAGTGGACAGACAGATGAAGTCACCACTGAGTTTCCACCAGACCAGACATCAGAGAACACAACTGAAGTCACTGAAGAAACAAGTGGCATGACAGGTGTGCCCACTGAGGAACCCACCAGTGGACATACAGATGAAGTCACCACTGTGTTTCCCCCAGACCAGACAACAGATAACACAACTGAAGTCACTGAAGAAACAAGTGGCATAACAGGTGTGCCCACTGAGGAACCAACTAGTGGACAGACTGATGAAGTCACCACTGAGTTTCCACCAGACCAGACAACAGAGAACACAACTGAAGTTACTGAAGAAACAAGTGGCATAACAGGTGTGCCCACCGAGGAACCCACCAGTGGACAGACTGATGACATCACCACTGAGTTTCCACCAGACCAGACATCAGAGAACACAACTGAAGTCACTGAAGAAACAAGTGGCATAACAGGTGTGCCCACTGAGGAACCAACTAGTGGACAGACTGATGAAGTCACCACTGTGTTTCCCCCAGACCAGACATCAGAGAACACAACTGAAGTCACTGAAGAAACAAGTGGCATAACAGGTGTGCCCACTGAGGAACCAACTAGTGGACAGACTGATGAAGTCACCACTGTGTTTCCCCCAGACCAGACAACAGAGAACACAACTGAAGTCACTGAAGAAACAAGTGGCATAACAGGTGTGCGCACCGAGGAACCCACCAGTGGACAGACTGATGAAGTCACCACTGAGTTTCCACCAGACCAGACATCAGAGAACACAACTGAAGTCACTGAAGAAACAAGTGGCATAACAGGTGTGCCGACTGAGGAACCCACAAGTGGACAGACAGATGAAGTCACCACTGAGTTTCCACCAGACGAGACATCAGAGAACACAACTGAAGTCACTGAAGAAACAAGTGGCATAACAGGTGTGCCCACTGAGGAACCAACTAGTGGACAGACTGATGAAGTCACCACTGTGTTTCCCCCAGACCAGACAACAGAGAACACAACTGAAGTCACTGAAGAAACAAGTGGCATAACAGGTGTGGGCACCGAGGAACCCACCAGTGGACAGACTGATGAAGTCACCACTGAGTTTCCACCAGACCAGACATCAGAGAACACAACTGAAGTCACTGATGGAACAAGTGGCATAACAGGTGTGCCCACTGAGGAACCCACCAGTGGACAGACAGATGAAGTCACCACTGAGTTTCCACCAGACCAGACATCAGAGAACACAACTGAAGTCACTGAAGAAACAAGTGGCATAACAGGTGTGCCCACTGAGGAACCCACCAGTGGACAGACAGATGAAGTCACCACTGATTTTCCACCAGACCAGACAACAGAGAACACAACTGAAGTCACTGAAGAAACAAGTGGCATAACAGGTGTGCCCACTGAGGAACCCACCAGTGGACAGACAGATGAAGTCACCACTGAGTTTCCACCAGACCAGACAACAGAGAACACAACTGAAGTTACTGAAGAAACAAGTGGCATAACAGGTGTGCCCACTGAGGAACCAACTAGTGGACAGACTGATGAAGTCACCACTGTGTTTCCCCCAGACCAGACAACAGAGAACACAACTGAAGTCATTGATGAAACAAGCGGCATAACAGGTGTGCCCACTGAGGAACCCACCAGTGGACAGACTGATGAGGTCACCACTGAGTTTCCACCAGACCAGACATCAGAGAACACAACTGAAGTCACTGATGAAACAAGTGGCATAACAGGTGTGCCCACAGAGGAACCCACCAGTGGACAGACAGATGAAGTCACCACAGAGTTTCCACCAGACCAGACATCAGAGAACACAACTGAAGTCACTGAAGAAATAAGTGGCATAACAGGTGTGCCGACTGAGGAACCCACAAGTGGACAGACAGATGAAGTCACCACTGTGTTTCCCCCAGACCAGACAACAGAGAACACAACTGAAGTCACTGATGAAACAAGCGGCATACCAGGTGTGCCCACTGAGGAACCCACCAGTGGACAGACTGATGAGGTCACCACTGAGTTTCCACCAGACCAGACATCAGAGAACACAACTGAAGTCACTGATGAAACAAGTGGCATAACAGGTGTGCCCACAGAGGAACCCACCAGTGGACAGACAGATGAAGTCACCACTGAGTTTCCACCAGACCAGACATCAGAGAACACAACTGAAGTCACTGAAGAAACAAGTGGCATAACAGGTGTGCCCACTGAGGAACCAACTAGTGGACAGACTGATGAAGTCACCACTGTGTTTCCCCCAGACCAGACAACAGAGAACACAACTGAAGTCACTGAAGAAACAAGTGGCATAACAGGTGTGCCCACCGAGGAACCCACCAGTGGACAGACTGATGAAGTCACCACTGAGTTTCCACCAGACCAGACATCAGAGAACACAACTGAAGTCACTGATGGAACAAGTGGCATAACAGGTGTGCCCACTGAGGAACCCACCAGTGGACAGACAGATGAAGTCACCACTGAGTTTCCACCAGACCAGACAACAGAGAACACAACTGAAGTCACTGAAGAAACAAGTGGCATAACAGGTGTGCCCACTGAGGAACCCACCAGTGGACAGACAGATGAAGTCACCACTGATTTTCCACCAGACCAGACAACAGAGAACACAACTGAAGTCACTGAAGAAACAAGTGGCATAACAGGTGTGCCCACTGAGGAACCCACCAGTGGACAGACAGATGAAGTCACCACTGATTTTCCACCAGACCAGACAACAGAGAACACAACTGAAGTCACTGAAGAAACAAGTGGCATAACAGGTGTGCCCACTAAGAAACCCACCAGTGGACAGACTGATGAGGTCACCACTGAGTTTCCACCAGACCAGACATCAGAGAACACAACTGAAGTCACTGATGGAACAAGTGGCATAACAGGTGTGCCCACTGAGGAACCCACCAGAGGACAGACAGATGAAGTCACCACTGAGTTTCCACCAGACCAGACATCAGAGAACACAACTGAAGTCACTGAAGAAACAAGTGGCATAACAGGTGTGCCCACCGAGGAACCCACCAGTGGACAGACTGATGAAGTCACCACTGAGTTTCCACCAGACCAGACATCAGAGAACACAACTGAAGTCACTGATGGAACAAGTGGCATAACAGGTGTGCCCACTGAGGAACCCACCAGTGGACAGACAGATGAAGTCACCACTGAGTTTCCACCAGACCAGACATCAGAGAACACAACTGAAGTCACTGAAGAAACAAGTGGCATAACAGGTGTGCCCACTGAGGAACCAACTAGTGGACAGACTGATGAAGTCACCACTGTGTTTCCCCCAGACCAGACAACAGAGAACACAACTGAAGTCACTGAAGAAACAAGTGGCATAACAGGTGTGCCCACCGAGGAACCCACCAGTGGACAGACTGATGAAGTCACCACTGAGTTTCCACCAGACCAGACATCAGAGAACACAACTGAAGTCACTGATGGAACAAGTGGCATAACAGGTGTGCCACTGAGGAACCCACCAGTGGACAGACAGATGAAGTCACCACTGAGTTTCCACCAGACCAGACATCAGAGAACACAACTGAAGTCACTGATGAAACAAGTGGCATAACAGGTGTGCCCACTGAGGAACCCACCAGTGGACAGACAGATGAAGTCACCACTGAGTTTCCACCAGACCAGACATCAGAGAACACAACTGAAGTCACTGAAGAAACAAGTGGCATAACAGGTGTGCCCACCGAGGAACCCACCAGTGGACAGACTGATGAAGTCACCACTGAGTTTCCACCAGACCAGACATCAGAGAACACAACTGAAGTCACTGATGGAACAAGTGGCATAACAGGTGTGCCCACTGAGGAACCCACCAGTGGACAGACAGATGAAGTCACCACTGAGTTTCCACCAGACCAGACATCAGAGAACACAACTGAAGTCACTGAAGAAACAAGTGGCATAACAGGTGTGCCCACTGAGGAACCCACCAGTGGACAGACAGATGAAGTCACCACTGATTTTCCACCAGACCAGACAACAGAGAACACAACTGAAGTCACTGAAGAAACAAGTGGCATAACAGGTGTGCCCACTGAGGAACCCACCAGTGGACAGACAGATGAAGTCACCACTGAGTTTCCACCAGACCAGACAACAGAGAACACAACTGAAGTTACTGAAGAAACAAGTGGCATAACAGGTGTGCCCACTGAGGAACCAACTAGTGGACCAACCGATGAAGTCACCACTGTGTTTCCACCAGACCAGACAACAGAGAACACAACTGAAGTCATTGATGAAACAAGCGGCATAACAGGTGTGCCCACTGAGGAACCCACCAGTGGACAGACTGATGAGGTCACCACTGAGTTTCCACCAGACCAGACATCAGAGAACACAACTGAAGTCACTGATGGAACAAGTGGCATAACAGGTGTGCCCACTGAGGAACCCACCAGTGGACAGACAGATGAAGTCACCACTGAGTTTCCACCAGACCAGACATCAGAGAACACAACTGAAGTCACTGATGAAACAAGTGGCATAACAGGTGTGCCCACTGAGGAACCCACCAGTGGACAGACAGATGAAGTCACCACTGAGTTTCCACCAGACCAGACATCAGAGAACACAACTGAAGTCACTGAAGAAACAAGTGGCATAACAGGTGTGCCCACTGAGGAACCAACTAGTGGACAGACTGATGAAGTCACCACTGTGTTTCCCCCAGACCAGACAACAGAGAACACAACTGAAGTCACTGAAGAAACAAGTGGCATAACAGGTGTGCCCACCGAGGAACCAACTAGTGGACAGACTGATGAAATCACCACTGTGTTTCCCCCAGACCAGACAACAGAGAACACAACTGAAGTCACTGAAGAAACAAGTGGCATAACAGGTGTGCCCACCGAGGAACCCACCAGTGGACAGACAGGTGAAGTCACCACTGAGTTTCCACCAGACCAGACATCAGAGAACACAACTGAAGTCACTGATGAAACAAGTGGCATAACAGGTGTGCCCACTGAGGAACCAACTAGTGGACAGACTGATGAAGTCACCACTGTGTTTCCCCCAGACCAGACAACAGAGAACACAACTGAAGTCACTGAAGAAACAAGTGGCATAACAGGTGTGCCCACCGAGGAACCCACCAGTGGACAGACTGATGAAGTCACCACTGAGTTTCCACCAGACCAGACATCAGAGAACACAACTGAAGTCACTGATGAAACAAGTGGCATAACAGGTGTGCCCACTGAGGAACCCACCAGTGGACAGACAGATGAAGTCACCACTGAGTTTCCACCAGACCAGACATCAGAGAACACAACTGAAGTCACTGAAGAAACAAGTGGCATAACAGGTGTGCCCACTGAGGAACCAACTAGTGGACAGACTGATGAAGTCACCACTGTGTTTCCCCCAGACCAGACAACAGAGAACACAACTGAAGTCACTGAAGAAACAAGTGGCATAACAGGTGTGCCCACCGAGGAACCAACTAGTGGACAGACTGATGAAATCACCACTGTGTTTCCCCCAGACCAGACAACAGAGAACACAACTGAAGTCACTGAAGAAACAAGTGGCATAACAGGTGTGCCCACCGAGGAACCCACCAGTGGACAGACAGGTGAAGTCACCACTGTGTTTCCACCAGACCAGACATCAGAGAACACAACTGAAGTCACTGAAGAAACAAGTGGCATAACAGGTGTGCCCACTGAGGAACCCACCAGTGGACAGACAGATGAAGTCACCACTGATTTTCCACCAGACCAGACAACAGAGAACACAACTGAAGTCACTGAAGAAACAAGTGGCATAACAGGTGTGCCCACTGAGGAACCCACCAGTGGACAGACAGATGAAGTCACCACTGAGTTTCCACCAGACCAGACAACAGAGAACACAACTGAAGTTACTGAAGAAACAAGTGGCATAACAGGTGTGCCCACTGAGGAACCAACTAGTGGACCGACTGATGAAGTCACCACTGTGTTTCCACCAGACCAGACAACAGAGAACACAACTGAAGTCATTGATGAAACAAGCGGCATAACAGGTGTGCCCACTGAGGAACCCACCAGTGGACAGACTGATGAGGTCACCACTGAGTTTCCACCAGACCAGACATCAGAGAACACAACTGAAGTCACTGATGAAACAAGTGGCATAACAGGTGTGCCCACAGAGGAACCCACCAGTGGACAGACAGATGAAGTCACCACAGAGTTTCCACCAGACCAGACATCAGAGAACACAACTGAAGTCACTGAAGAAATAAGTGGCATAACAGGTGTGCTGACTGAGGAACCCACAAGTGGACAGACAGATGAAGTCACCACTGTGTTTCCCCCAGACCAGACAACAGAGAACACAACTGAAGTCACTGATGAAACAAGCGGCATAACAGGTGTGCCCACTGAGGAACCCACCAGTGGACAGACTGATGAGGTCACCACTGAGTTTCCACCAGACCAGACATCAGAGAACACAACTGAAGTCACTGAAGAAACAAGTGGCATAACAGGTGTGCCCACTGAGGAACCCACCAGTGGACAGACTGATGAGGTCACCACTGAGTTTCCACCAGACCAGACATCAGAGAACACAACTGAAGTCACTGATGAAACAAGTGGCATAACAGGTGTGCCCACAGAGGAACCCACCAGTGGACAGACAGATGAAGTCACCACAGAGTTTCCACCAGACCAGACATCAGAGAACACAACTGAAGTCACTGAAGAAATAAGTGGCATAACAGGTGTGCTGACTGAGGAACCCACAAGTGGACAGACAGATGAAGTCACCACTGTGTTTCCCCCAGACCAGACAACAGAGAACACAACTGAAGTCACTGATGAAACAAGCGGCATAACAGGTGTGCCCACTGAGGAACCCACCAGTGGACAGACTGATGAGGTCACCACTGAGTTTCCACCAGACCAGACATCAGAGAACACAACTGAAGTCACTGATGAAACAAGTGGCATAACAGGTGTGCCCACAGAGGAACCCACCAGTGGACAGACAGATGAAGTCACCACTGAGTTTCCACCAGACCAGACATCAGAGAACACAACTGAAGTCACTGAAGAAACAAGTGGCATAACAGGTGTGCCCACTGAGGAACCCACCAGTGGACAGACAGATGAAGTCACCACTGATTTTCCACCAGACCAGACAACAGAGAACACAACTGAAGTCACTGAAGAAACAAGTGGCATAACAGGTGTGCCCACCGAGGAACCCACCAGTGGACAGACTGATGAGGTCACCACTGAGTTTCCACCAGACCAGACATCAGAGAACACAACTGAAGTCACTGATGAAACAAGCGGCATAACAGGTGTGCCCACTGAGGAACCCACCAGTGGACAGACTGATGAGGTCACCACTGAGTTTCCACCAGACCAGACATCAGAGAACACAACTGAAGTCACTGATGAAACAAGTGGCATAACAGGTGTGCCCACAGAGGAACCCACCAGTGGACAGACAGATGAAGTCACCACTGATTTTCCACCAGACCAGACAACAGAGAACACAACTGAAGTCACTGAAGAAGCAAGTGGCATAACAGGTGTGCCCACCGAGGAACCCACCAGTGGACAGACTGATGAAGTCACCACTGAGTTTCCACCAGACCAGACATCAGAGAACACAACTGAAGTCACTGATGGAACAAGTGGCATAACAGGTGTGCCCACTGAGGAACCCACCAGTGGACAGACTGATGAAGTCACCACTGAGTTTCCACCAGACCAGACATCAGAGAACACAACTGAAGTCACTGATGGAACAAGTGGCATAACAGGTGTGCCCACTGAGGAACCCACCAGTGGACAGACAGATGAAGTCACCACTGAGTTTCCACCAGACCAGACATCAGAGAACACAACTGAAGTCACTGAAGAAACAAGTGGCATAACAGGTGTGCCCACTGAGGAACCCACCAGTGGACAGACAGATGAAGTCACCACTGATTTTCCACCAGACCAGACAACAGAGAACACAACTGAAGTCACTGAAGAAACAAGTGGCATAACAGGTGTGCCCACTGAGGAACCCACCAGTGGACAGACAGATGAAGTCACCACTGAGTTTCCACCAGACCAGACAACAGAGAACACAACTGAAGTTACTGAAGAAACAAGTGGCATAACAGGTGTGCCCACTGAGGAACCAACTAGTGGACAGACTGATGAAGTCACCACTGTGTTTCCCCCAGACCAGACAACAGAGAACACAACTGAAGTCATTGATGAAACAAGCGGCATAACAGGTGTGCCCACTGAGGAACCCACCAGTGGACAGACTGATGAGGTCACCACTGAGTTTCCACCAGACCAGACATCAGAGAACACAACTGAAGTCACTGATGAAACAAGTGGCATAACAGATGTGCCCACAGAGGAACCCACCAGTGGACAGACAGATGAAGTCACCACAGAGTTTCCACCAGACCAGACATCAGAGAACACAACTGAAGTCACTGAAGAAATAAGTGGCATAACAGGTGTGCCGACTGAGGAACCCACAAGTGGACAGACAGATGAAGTCACCACTGTGTTTCCCCCAGACCAGACAACAGAGAACACAACTGAAGTCACTGATGAAACAAGCGGCATAACAGGTGTGCCCACTGAGGAACCCACCAGTGGACAGACTGATGAGGTCACCACTGAGTTTCCACCAGACCAGACATCAGAGAACACAACTGAAGTCACTGATGAAACAAGTGGCATAACAGGTGTGCCCACAGAGGAACCCACCAGTGGACAGACAGATGAAGTCACCACTGAGTTTCCACCAGACCAGACATCAGAGAACACAACTGAAGTCACTGAAGGCACAAGTGGCATAACAGGTGTGCCCACTGAGGAACCCACCAGTGGACAGACAGATGAAGTCACCACTGATTTTCCACCAGACCAGACAACAGAGAACACAACTGAAGTCACTGAAGAAACAAGTGGCATAACAGGTGTGCCCACTGAGGAACCCACCAGTGGACAGACAGATGAAGTCACCACTGAGTTTCCACCAGACCAGACAACAGAGAACACAACTGAAGTTACTGAAGAAACAAGTGGCATAACAGGTGTGCCCACTGAGGAACCAACTAGTGGACAGACTGATGAAGTCACCACTGTGTTTCCCCCAGACCAGACAACAGAGAACACAACTGAAGTCACTGATGAAACAAGCGGCATAACAGGTGTGCCCACTGAGGAACCCACCAGTGGACAGACTGATGAGGTCACCACTGAGTTTCCACCAGACCAGACATCAGAGAACACAACTGAAGTCACTGATGAAACAAGTGGCATAACAGGTGTGCCAACAGAGGAACCCACCAGTGGACAGACAGATGAAGTCACCACAGAGTTTCCACCAGACCAGACATCAGAGAACACAACTGAAGTCACTGAAGAAATAAGTGGCATAACAGGTGTGCCGACTGAGGAACCCACAAGTGGACAGACAGATGAAGTCACCACTGTGTTTCCCCCAGACCAGACAACAGAGAACACAACTGAAGTCACTGATGAAACAAGCGGCATAACAGGTGTGCCCACTGAGGAACCCACCAGTGGACAGACTGATGAGGTCACCACTGAGTTTCCACCAGACCAGACATCAGAGAACACAACTGAAGTCACTGATGAAACAAGTGGCATAACAGGTGTGCCCACAGAGGAACCCACCAGTGGACAGACAGATGAAGTCACCACTGAGTTTCCACCAGACCAGACATCAGAGAACACAACTGAAGTCACTGAAGAAACAAGTGGCATAACAGGTGTGCCCACTGAGGAACCCACCAGTGGACAGACAGATGAAGTCACCACTGATTTTCCACCAGACCAGACAACAGAGAACACAACTGAAGTCACTGAAGAAACAAGTGGCATAACAGGTGTGCCCACTGAGGAACCCACCAGTGGACAGACAGATGAAGTCACCACTGAGTTTCCACCAGACCAGACAACAGAGAACACAACTGAAGTCACTGAAGAAACAAGTGGCATAACAGGTGTGCCCACTGAGGAACCAACTAGTGGACAGACTGATGAAGTCACCACTGAGTTTCCACCAGACCAGACAACAGTGAACACAACTGAAGTCACTGAAGAAACAAGTGGCATAACAGGTGTGCCCACTGAGGAACCCACCAGTGGACAGACAGCTGAAGTCACCACTGAGTTTCCACCAGACCAGACAACAGAGAACACAACTGTAGTCACTGAAGAAACAAGTGGCATAACAGGTGTGCCCACTGAGGAACCAACTAGTGGACAGACTGATGAAGTCACCACTGAGTTTCCACCAGACCAGACAACAGTGAACACAACTGAAGTCACTGAAGAAACAAGTGGCATAACAGGTGTGCCCACTGAGGAACCAACTAGTGGACAGACTGATGAAGTCACCACTGAGTTTCCACCAGACCAGACAACAGAGAACACAACTGAAGTTACTGAAGAAACAAGTGGCATAACAGGTGTGCCCACTGAGGAACCAACTAGTGGACAGACTGATGAAGTCACCACTGAGTTTCCACCAGACCAGACAACAGTGAACACAACTGAAGTCACTGAAGAAACAAGTGGCATAACAGGTGTGCCCACTGAGGAACCAACTAGTGGACAGACTGATGAACTCACCACTGAGTTTCCACCAGACCAGACAACAGAGAACACAACTGAAGTCACTGAAGAAACAAGTGGCATAACAGGTGTGCCCACTGAGGAACCCACCAGTGGACAGACAGCTGAAGTCACCACTGAGTTTCCACCAGACCAGACAACAGAGAACACAACTGAAGAAACAAGTGGCATAACAGGTGTGCCCACTGAGGAACCAACTAGTGGACAGACTGATGAAGTCACCACTGAGTTTCCACCAGACCAGACAACAATGAACACAACTGAAGTCACTGAAGAAACAAGTGGCATAACAGGTGTGCCCACTGAGGAACCAACTAGTGGACAGACTGATGAAGTCACCACTGAGTTTCCACCAGACCAGACAACAGTGAACACAACTGAAGTCACTGAAGAAACAAGTGGCATAACAGGTGTGCCCACTGAGGAACCAACTAGTGGACAGACTGATGAAGTCACCACTGAGTTTCCACCAGACCAGACAACAGAGAACACAACTGAAGTTACTGCAGAAACAAGTGGCATAACAGGTGTGCCCACTGAGGAACCAACTAGTGGACAGACTGATGAAGTCACCACTGATTTTCCACCAGACCAGACAACAGAGAACACAACTGAAGTCACTGAAGAAACAAGTGGCATAACAGGTGTGCCCACTAAGGAACCCACCAGTGGACAGACAGATGAAGTCACCACTGAGTTTCCACCAGACCAGACAACAGAGAACACAACTGAAGTCACTGAAGAAACAAGTGGCATAACAGGTGTGCCCACTAAGGAACCAACTAGTGGACAGACTGATGAAGTCACCACTGAGTTTCCACCAGACCAGACAACAGTGAACACAACTGAAGTCACTGAAGAAACAAGTGGCATAACAGGTGTGCCCACTGAGGAACCCACCAGTGGACAGACAGCTGAAGTCACCACTGAGTTTCCACCAGACCAGACAACAGAGAACACAACTGTAGTCACTGAAGAAACAAGTGGCATAACAGGTGTGCCCACTGAGGAACCAACTAGTGGACAGACTGATGAAGTCACCACTGAGTTTCCACCAGACCAGACAACAGTGAACACAACTGAAGTCACTGAAGAAACAAGTGGCATAACAGGTGTGCCCACTGAGGAACCAACTAGTGGACAGACTGATGAAGTCACCACTGAGTTTCCACCAGACCAGACAACAGAGAACACAACTGAAGTTACTGAAGAAACAAGTGGCATAACAGGTGTGCCCACTGAGGAACCAACTAGTGGACAGACTGATGAAGTCACCACTGAGTTTCCACCAGACCAGACAACAGTGAACACAACTGAAGTCACTGAAGAAACAAGTGGCATAACAGGTGTGCCCACTGAGGAACCAACTAGTGGACAGACTGATGAACTCACCACTGAGTTTCCACCAGACCAGACAACAGAGAACACAACTGAAGTCACTGAAGAAACAAGTGGCATAACAGGTGTGCCCACTGAGGAACCCACCAGTGGACAGACAGCTGAAGTCACCACTGAGTTTCCACCAGACCAGACAACAGAGAACACAACTGAAGAAACAAGTGGCATAACAGGTGTGCCCACTGAGGAACCAACTAGTGGACAGACTGATGAAGTCACCACTGAGTTTCCACCAGACCAGACAACAATGAACACAACTGAAGTCACTGAAGAAACAAGTGGCATAACAGGTGTGCCCACTGAGGAACCAACTAGTGGACAGACTGATGAAGTCACCACTGAGTTTCCACCAGACCAGACAACAGTGAACACAACTGAAGTCACTGAAGAAACAAGTGGCATAACAGGTGTGCCCACTGAGGAACCAACTAGTGGACAGACTGATGAAGTCACCACTGAGTTTCCACCAGACCAGACAACAGAGAACACAACTGAAGTTACTGAAGAAACAAGTGGCATAACAGGTGTGCCCACTGAGGAACCAACTAGTGGACAGACTGATGAAGTCACCACTGAGTTTCCACCAGACCAGACAACAGTGAACACAACTGAAGTCACTGAAGAAACAAGTGGCATAACAGGTGTGCCCACTGAGGAACCAACTAGTGGACAGACTGATGAAGTCACCACTGAGTTTCCACCAGACCAGACAACAGAGAACACAACTGAAGTCACTGAAGAAACAAGTGGCATAACAGGTGTGCCCACTGAGGAACCCACCAGTGGACAGACAGATGAAGTCACCACTGAGTTTCCACCAGACCAGACAACAGAGAACACAACTGAAGAAACAAGTGGCATAACAGGTGTGCCCACTGAGGAACCAACTAGTGGACAGACTGATGAAGTCACCACTGAGTTTCCACCAGACCAGACAACAGAGAACACAACTGAAGTCACTGAAGAAACAAGTGGCATAACAGGTGTGCCCACTGAGGAACCCACCAGTGGACAGACAAATGAAGTCACCACTGAGTTTCCACTAGACCAGACAACAGAGATCACAACTGAAGAAACAAGTGGCATAACAGGTGTGCCCACTGAGGAACCCACCAGTGGACAGACTGATGAAGTCACCACACAGACAGGTCGATGTTTTTTCCTTGTTGAGGAATTGTTGATATTTCACATCGCTCAGTTTGCCTTGGTTTTGTACATTGGTAAAACCAGTGTGTCCACCACAGATTTGTTTCCCGGCGCTCACATATGCCCATCAGGCAAACAGTTCCAGTTGTGTGCATGATGGTCTATGTGTGTGGCGGGTTTCTACCATGTGTGTGATGGGTGTAAATGTGTGATGGGTTCATGTGTGTAATAGGCCCGGTCCCTATGTGGAGTATTGGACAGAATGGATTCTGCTAGTTGGGTTTGCAGCTACACAAGTAGACTACTGTGCAGATTAGTTGAGACTCTTTGCCCATAGAGAAACAGGAGGCTGGGGGTCCACCACAGTTTTTATTGCTTCCCAGTTTCTTGTCCCTTTCCTAATTTGGATGCTGTTTGAGTATGTTGGAGTTTGAGGTCAAGGCTATTAGTAAAAAAAATTATTTGTTATACTCGGCGGACATGATACTCTGCCCTCGCACTCATTTATGTCTCATGTTGGAAGCGTGCCAATGATGATAAATCATGCGATTTTTGTATTAAAGATGAAAAAGTCATTGTTGTAAATAAGCATTATAACATATAGCATTATAACAGAGATGACTTTTTCAACTTTTTTATGAAAATAGCATGGGTAAAAAATAGCTGGCACGCTTCCAGCGGGGACCACGCGTGCAGGGTGTAAAGTGACTGGGGTATAGAATAATCTCCAAAGCCCCAGATAGTCTAACAAAAGGTGGTTGAGAAAAATATAAAAAATGGCTGATCTGGATGTTGACTTGGAAGGTTAAATTTCTTACATTGTGTGTTTACTGGTCACTTTCAAATACTAGAAGCACAGCAGTACGATATTTATGCTGATGACAATATTCTATGCACGTGACAGCGCACCTGGTGCCACTCCCAGACCCTGTGAAGTGCCCTGTAAAATGTCATGCAAAGTGTCAAAAGTCATGTAAAATTGCCTGCAAAATGGCAACCGAGTTGCCATTTTGCAGGGAATTTTACATGACTCTTGACACTTTGCATGACATTTGACATTTTACACGGCACTTTACAGGATCTGTGAGTGCCCCCTGGTGCCTTCTTCAGTGCTCAATCCAATCATTTCAATCCACACAGGCTTGGTGGAATACTGTGCGGACGCCCCCTGCTACAACCCTGAAGCGGACAGCATGTGCAGCACATTGTGCACGTCGATGACGTCGCCACTTGAAGGGACACTTATCTCGTATTCATGCAATGTGTCATCACTGAAGTGCTGTTGTAGTCTACTTTCTAACAACGCGACGACTAGAGCACCGGTAACAACGACGCAAGTGCCCACGACTACGTACAGCTCAACTGAAGCTCCTGGTGGCAGTCCCAGACCCTGTAAAAGACCCTTTAAAGTGTAAAAGAACCTGTAAAATGTCGTCTGTCATGTAAAAGACTCTTTAAAATGTCATGTGTCATGTAAAAGACCCTGTAGAGTGTCATGTGTACCCAAACCTTATTGTATCATATCCTAATCTTATGATTTTGTACACAAATACAGCTTTTGGACAGAAGATTTGGATACAAAAACATCAGATTTGGATACGATTCAATTAGATTTATACCTATACACATGAAACTTTAGAGGGCATTTTATATGGCATCTGACACTTAACTGAGTCTTTTACATGACACATGACATTTTACAGAGTCTTTTACACCTCTACAGTGTCTTTTACAGGATCTGGGACTGCCCCTGGTACCACGAGCGCGAGTGATGGAATAATCAAACACTGCGCGCCGGCGCCGTGCGCCAGTCCACATGCCAACGACATGTGTCAAACACTCTGCCAGTATATGGAGCCCGTGCTCAACGGATCATACGTGAACCACACGTGCAGCGCCGCGGTCACGCCCATGGAGTGTTGTTGCAACCTTCGCAGCAACTCTTGGACGCCGCCTACGACCTTGGCGACGTCCACGGCGCCAGGGGCCACTGCCGGACTCTGTAAAATGTCCTGTGAGAGGTCTAATGTCATACAAAGTGTAAAAAGTTGTGGAAAATGGCATGTAAATTGTGAGGGTCTGGAAAGCGTCTATAGTCATGTAAAATTCCCTGTAAAATGCCAAATTTTATTTTACTTTTGTTACTGGACATTTTCCATTTCCATGACATGACATTTCACATGATATTTCACACATTGCATGACATTTGACGCTTCACACGGCAATTCACAGGATCCGGTAGTGGCACCAGACTCGGACATTACAGTGTGCAACGAAGCGCCGTGCTGGCATCCGCAGGCCGACCTGATGTGCTCCAGACTGTGCGACAGCGTTCAGCAAATATACGGCGGCACGTACAAAAGCCACACTTGCGGCCAAACGGTGAATCAATGCTGTTGCGTTCTCGGCAGAGGTGCGCAGACCGACAAAGTGACGGCACCGCCGCAAACGACGGCGACAACAAGTTTAACAACGACCGCAGAGACAACGACTACAACCACTACAGCGACGAGCACACCAAATAGCAGAGATGTATGCATAGCCGCGCCGTGCCACGTGCCCGGTGCCAGTCCCACATTCTGTCAAGTGTAAATTCAAGTGTCAAATGTCATGTAAAATGTCATAGACAAAGCTGTCAAATGTCATCTAAAGTTTCAAGAGTTCAGTCATTTAACTTGTACTTGTTTGTTTTGATTGACACTTTACAAGACATTTTACATGTTTCTTTACACTTTACAGGGTGCGGCACTGCCCCTGGTGCAAACAACATGTGCAACAGATTGTGCAAAAGCATGCAAACGCTACCAGCGTATACAAACACGATACATAAAACTCACACTTGTAGCAGAGATACCATGCAATGTTGCTGTACATTTGCTGACAAGAAAAACGCTAAGCGCTGGCAGCTGGTCACTGGGACAACCACTGAAACTTCATTGACAAAACAAAATGGACAAAATGTATGTCAAATGTTCAGACCGTGTACTAGAAGCAAAATGGGATGGCATATGTGCCAGAAAAAGTGCAAAGACTTGAAAGAAAATTTAAAGAACACAGAAATTGACTCGTACTGTGATCGTGAGCAGGGAACTTGCTGTTGCACCATTTATGAGACAACTATGTCGTCACAAATGAATGACAAACCAAATGTGAGGTCAGAGAGAGAATTACAGCACTTTGATTTTGGAAAAATCAAGGATAGATGGCAAAGTATCTAGCAAAGAAGGGATAACCAAGCAGGACAGAACCAGTGAAATAAATATTTTAAACCTGTGATATATTTATCCAAAGAATGGAAAGATAATTAATGCAATATAATCGAGCGATTTAATTCTATGAATACCTAGGTACCTATGTTGTTGTTATTTATTCAAGAAAATCAAGAAATTGTAGCTTAAATGTAGATGAAGATTTATTCATCAAAATACTATCATTTGAGTTAACATTTTTCATTAAGAATTATATGCAAATAACAATAATCAAATTTCAAATGCAATTAAAACGTCGTTGCACCGTGGTCGGATACACGCAGTTGAAGAATATGCATTTAGCACTTTTCACAGCCTTCATCAAAAATAGATACTGTATTTCTTCTAGTAGAATGGGATACCTGCAATAGAACGGCACCTCCAATAGAACGGCACCTCCAATAGAACGGCACCTCCAATAGAACGGCACCTCCAAGAGAACGGCCCTCCAATAAAACAACACCTCAAATAGAACGGCACCTGCAAATAGAATGGCAGGTTTTGGCACGTGTTTGCACCCACGAATCCACGAAAACGATAGAACGCCACACTCCGATAGAACGGCACCCCCATTTGAACGGCAGGTATAAATTATGTTGGGGGTGTGCCAAAACACAAACAATAAATAAAATATATGAATGGAGAGAACATTCTAATCTTTAAAATAAATATCAAAGGTCAAATTGATGCTCTGATATTAAAATATTGCACAGGCTTTATTAAAAATAAGTGTTGAAGTAGTAAACAAGTATTAAAACAAGTATTAAATTGTTCAAATGAGAAACATGTGAAAAATTTGGTGAAATACTGTAACGGCAGCCTCCAATAGAACGGCACCTCCAGTAGAATCCAATGTTGGTACTAATTGTATATGTTCTCGCCCGAATTTGCGTCAATTTGTCAGTTGAGTTAAGGGTTCGGTGATTTTATACGTGCATTTTTGTTGTGTTATTAAAATACCCGTTTGACGCCCGCTGGCAGAGTGGTAATAAATTTGATTTGATTTGATTTGAATGGCAGGTTAACAAGTTGATCAAAAAATAGAACGGCGATCTTCTATTGGAATTAATACGGTATGAAATGATTCATGATGATATTTACCATTAGATCTAATAAAGGGTGGTATCTAATTGAATGTATCGAAAAAGTGCCAAATCAATTGAAGGTAAAGGTACCTACAATTAGTTAATTTGGTACATTTACATTTACGTTTTCCAAAAAAACACGAGTATTTTAACAACTCTGGCCGCTGGTGAAACGCGTTGAGTGTGAACGCGTAAACGCGTAAACGCGTTATCTGTTCTGGTAACATGCTGCATTACTTGTTTCCTTGACACTTTGGAAATTGTTTCCATTTTTATGTGTATATAATTGCGTATGAATTTTTCATGAGCATTATACATTTATTTAAAGACACTCATAAAATGCAATTTTTTTAGCAAAACAAAGCATTTGATGAATTAAGATGTCACAACGCGTTACAGATTTTCTGGGAAAAGCCTCCTAAATAGAGCACAGAAACGCCATGGGCCAGCCTGCCCCAGCGAAAAATTCTTTATGAGACTGTTTGGACTGTGATGCGGGTGGGTAGATTATTCTAGCTGTGAACTACATTAATTTAGCACAAAATTTTCAACCACTTTTCTACAATTTCATTTATGCACAAACATTTATGGGCAAGTAGGTAATTCTGGCATTTTTCTCCAAATTCGTAGCAACCACTATCATATTTCATAAGGTTCATAAGAAACACTGCAAAAATCATAAAAGGTACATGGGGAGAGTAAATAACTGAGCATGCTTCAATCTTTTGATGCACTGCTTTTGCACTTATTTAAGTGTGCTTACCTATTGGGCCACACACACTAGTTTACCAACATGAAATGCTCGACCATTTTGGTAAACTGTTTTGACAAAACAGTACGAAACACCGTACAACTCTGTACAGTGTTTCGTACTGTTTTGTCAAAACACTTTACCAAAATGGTCAAGCATTTCATATTGGTAAACTAGTGTGTGTGTGTGTTGGCATTATCTACAGTCTTCCCCAGGTTAACAGTTCCCCCAGTTATAGGGTCACCCTCGTTAATGGTTGGAATTGTGAAAAAAACTGGGGATACCCCGGATTGAAGGTTTCCCCGCATTCCCACTTATTGGGTAGAATTTTGACAAAAAACTGCACTTTCATTTACAAAATAACTTCACTTATCACGTATTGTGTCAAACGCCAGTGAGATGTCACATTTGGTGGAAGCATGATGTATTCCTTGACTACAATTTGCTCAGTGAGCATAAAAATAGTGTTGTGTACCTGTGCAGCAGCATCAGTACACCATTATTTATCTCAGTTTGCTTTCACCATTCACCCAAATTCACCCAATTATAGTACGTCACTTATCGGGTTCCCCGCATTCTAGGGTAAGTTTAAAAAAATTTACTCCACACAATAACCCGGGGATGACTGTGTGCTAGTTTTGTCTTCATCCACGACTTTTCAATATCATCGTTTGAGTGATCAAAAAGCGCCAGAAGAAAGTGTCACCAAGGATATACCACTGCCATGGAGCCACTCTCTCCACAAAAAAAACAAACAAACTACAGCATGTTAAGTGTCCCAAAAATCTTGGGAGATTTTTATTTTTTTAAATAATAAAACATAAAAAATCCTATATTTATTAATATTTTCTTCAGGTTTTCTCAGAGATATTAAATTATATTTATTTTATGAGAGAAAAATATAAAAAATCTCTCATTTGTATTCATTATTATTTTCTCTGCGTTTCAGAGAATTTAATTTTATTTTAGGGTGATTTTTTGAGATTATATTTAATTTGATTTTATAAAAAAACACCCATTTTTGAACGAAAAACACCCTAAAACTCCTGAAGCTTTCTCCCCTCAAGCTCAGACATCTATCATCTAGACATCAACTACATAAATACAAACAACATTATCCCCATCACAGCAAAAAATGGTGTGTGGTGTACCGTAAAGATCCATGAAGTGACTTCATGGAATTGGCCAATACACTTCACTAAATGCTGCCGACGCTTCACAGCACTTCCTGAAAGATGCAAACTATTCCAACATGTTCGCGAAGTGCCATTCACAAGCTCGATTGCCATGATGACAAATAAAGTTCCAATCCACTTCACAGCACATCACACACCCATCTTTGCCGTGCATCACACGCTATCACCTTCTCTTCACGGGTGCAACGCCTGCGCATCGTGAACGGGCGCATGTGATCCCCTGGCCGGCGGCGTCTCATAAGTATAGCCGTGCGTGTTGATCGTGCTCCTGTGGTCCCAGGTGCTGGCGCCAGACTGTGGCGCCAGGCCGCCGCGCGGCGCCGAGTAGCCAGCGTAGATCTGTCTGGTGAGCTGCTGTCTAAAGCGCCACAGCAGCGCACCCGTGGGCACTCTGGGGCCACTCTCAGACACTGTGAAATACCTTGTAAAATGTGAAGTATCGTGCAAAGTGTCAGAAGTGATGTAAAATGCCCTGGAATATGTCAGATTTTAGTTTTCGCTGGAAGTCTGGCATTTTACAGGTCATTTTACATGACTTTGACACTTTGCATGAAATTTGACATTTCACACTGAATTTTAAGGGTCTGGAAGTGGCACCTGGCGATAAAATTGAAAATGCACGCTGCCAGCGATAAACCTCTCCAGCCTGGGTGTTTGACGCATCGGTTCCGTTAGACATCGAAATAGGT
Organism: Sphaerolaimus hirsutus; assembly: GCA_964036195.1. Classification (NCBI taxonomy): domain Eukaryota; kingdom Metazoa; phylum Nematoda; class Chromadorea; order Monhysterida; family Sphaerolaimidae; genus Sphaerolaimus; species Sphaerolaimus hirsutus. The sequence continues at coordinate 11,803,661 of OZ038455.1, read as the reverse complement.
ATACTCCGCGGACATCGCACGTATCATGGAAACCTACCATAACCTATCTCGGTAATGAACCAAAAATTATACAGTTTTTCATCATGATATTTCGTTTTTACGTGCGAATAACTATTTACAAAATTTATCACATGATTTATGGGGTGGGTGAGGCGTGTTGATACATTAATTTTAATACATTCGACATGACATTTTTGACATGACATTTTACAGTGTTTTCTTACACAATTCTGAGCTATTTTCAGTGTACAGCTTGTTTACGTTGGTCTACCCCGGCATCAAGATCGAATGATAAATCTGGATGCGGGATGATTGCACTTAGAGCGATGCCCATTTATTATTCATTTATTCATTTTGCGCATAATGTGCGGTCCGCCGAGTATATGTACATATTTAAATATATTTGCTCAGCTGTTTTTCGGTTTTCAATTGTACCGACTCACCACTGAAGCCGGTGCCGTTGTAAGATGAAATCATTATGATCAGGTCCATGACGATCGCAAATGCAGTTATAAAAAGGCACTTTGTAATTGGCAGGTCGGGGTCGTGCGATGTCATCGCCCAGAGTAAGCCAGCCTAAAAATGCAACCTCATATTAACAATATGATTTAAGTTTCTATAAATACTTCTAAAAGTCGATAACAACACCGAACACGCTGATTGAAGTTGCGTTTTAAATTTTATTTGCCACAATTGCATGCCTATACCAGAGGCTTGCACACCATATATTGTAAAGTTCTAAATTTTGATAAAATAATGTGAATTATGATATCCAAGTTTCAACACATAAATATGGCAGGGTGCAGTGGGCTTCAACTTAAATAAATAAATAAATTTAAATAAAGGACGATTTATTTCCACAAAATGCATTTGGGCAGGAACATTTGGGAAAAAGTGCAGTAGACTGTGGGCTTTAAATGTACTTGTTCCACAGACAAAATGTTTCTTCACAGCCCCAATAATTTTGTCTTGTGGGGAATGAGACTTGACTTATACTTGTGGATAATTTTGTGTTGGGGTAAATTGGTCATACATATGACACGGGGAAAGTCTTATAAACTTTACGAATCGAAGTCCTCCACAATGGGCTTATCGACTTTGTCATATTTGTTACACGATAACATCCCGGCACGAGTTAGCTCAGATAGATTTATTGGCTGGACTAAGTAGTGGACGCGTCAACCTTAAATTGAAGCCGTGCCAATCAACAAAACGTGAACTGACTAGTAAAAATCCATTGTAGAACATGTAGGCGTGAGGCGTCCAGCCGCCAGCCAAAGTGATTGTCGTCAGCACAAAATGAAGCGCGAACAATATCTTCATTGTGGACGATTGGTCCATGCCTTGCGGCACCATTTGGTCCAGGGTGCACTCGCAGATCATGTAAAACGCCCTGTAAAATGTCAAATGTCATGCAAAGTGTCAATAGTCATCAATAGTCATGTAAAAATGCCTGTAAAGCGGCAAATGTTCATTTTCCCCATTTTCCAGGGCATTTTACATGACTTTTGCAGAGTTGTGAGAATTACTGAACTTTTTTCAAAAGTATGTGTGTATGTAAGTATTTTATTTTTACTCACCACAAAGTATAGAAAATGTAAAATACTTTTTTTTTACTTGTACTCATGCATAAATGTGAGTAAGATATGTACTTTTTTCCCACGAAAATGTAAAAGCCAGTACTTTTACCCTGAAAAACGTAAAAGCTTATACTTGTTACATGTGAGAGTGTCAGTTTCACTCTAAAGCGGGAATTAGAGCTCAGCGTCGATTCGACGTGAAATGATGACGTGAAATGATAAAAATTGAATTTTTCAATTCGCTCTAGTTGTGGCTGATAACACTCAGTATTGGACACGATTAAGGTATTGATTCATATATTATCCTTAGAAAATTGTAGACCCGTAGCATGATCCACACTCGTGTAATTAATTTCACGAAAACATTTCACGTCATCATTTCACGTCGAATCGACGCTGAGCTCTAATTCCGGCCTAAAAGGCATAATATATGTCGTTTTTTAGTGATCATATAGTATTTTTTAGAAAAATGATATGATTTCTTCTAAATTTTCTTATTTTAGCAACAGAAAATTGTGATTTTAGCAACAAAAATACATTTTCTCTGTACGCGTGTACTTTTATAATGTACGCGTATAATTACTTTTTTCAAAAGTATACAGGGTGCGGCAATTTAGACGGACCCCATAAAGTTTTGAATAACTTGTCACTGGGTAGTCGGATTAACGTCAAATTTTAGGTCAATATAACCAACTAAATAGGAAAAAATCCCTGAAAATATGGCTGCGATAGCTCCACTCGTTCACAAGTTATTCATGCGAACATGTAATTGTCACTTTTTAACCACCTTGTGATATCTTTCAAACGCGATTGACTTTTCGGGACCGGTATCGGGATCGGATTGTTTTTTTTCTTCATTTTTCTGATTTTCTTTTCGCAGGTGCATGCCTAAATGCGTGCACGCCCGCCACCAATTCGTTATGCCCATAAGGAAATCGGCGGGCGCTTGCGTAATTGTTCGTAAAGCTAGGTGGTGGAAAAGTGACAATTTCACGTTTGCATGAATAACTTATGAACGAGTGGAGCTATCGCAACCATATTTTCAGGGATTCTTTCCTATTTAGTTGTTAATGTTGACCTACAATTTGACGTTAATCCGACTACCCAGTAACAAGTTATTCAAAACTTTATGGGGTCCGTCTAAATTGCCGCACCCTGTATGTAAATGTATTCACCGCGTACTCGCGTAGACGTATTTTTCGAGTAAATGTACGTACATTTTGACAACTGTGGACTTTTGACACCTTGCATGACATTTTATATTTTACATGACATTTTACAGGGTCTGGGAGTGGCACCAGCTGAGTAGTGAGGGTACTACCCCCCGTGCCTGGCATTCTGCTTGGCGCCTCCCTGGCGGGGATACACTTTTGCTGCCGCTTTAGTTTGATATTGTTGCTTTATATAGTATTTAGTGTTGTTAAATTATTTTAGGTGCTGCGGATTACAGAATACAAATCGCCGCTGGCGCCTGTGTGATCAACATTCAGTCGGCGGTGCCAATTCCGCATGTGGAGAATTAAAAAACCAAAAGGTTTAAAAAACAAATCCATGATAGCCTCAAAAAGACGATAGATGATAAAGTTGACGAAAGAGAAGGGCGCCTTCTATTGCAAGAAATACGGTAGCACGCAAAAAAGTAAGATCAAAAAACTCCAAAATTTGCCTAAATCTTCGAATTTGGGCGCTTTGTTTTTCCTTCAAACTTGGAGGATGGGGATAAACGTATTTTACGTCGCGATATATTTATCTATCTTTCAATCTCAAACTTGAAAAGCCGGAAGTCACAAAACGCGCCAGAGTAGAAAACGCTTTGAAAGTGCCCAGATAATGCAAATATTGTTTTCGCCCCGGGGAGCAGAGAAGATGCCACACGTGTATATTGGGTTGTGCGTGTATAATACATATAATACATGTATTTCTACATACGCGCACGTAGTGATGTAAAAAGCGCCAGAGTTTCGGCGCCAAGCGCCAAACGCGCCATGGCGCTTTTCCCATTGCGGCGCCAAACGATTTTAGCGCCACGCGCCAAAAGCGCCATGACGCTTTTCCAGAGCATAGCGCCAAGCGCCAATAGCGCCAGCGCCAAAAATTTCATCGCAGATTTTTTATTCGCCATGTAAACTGGTGGAAAATATAAATGAGAAAATCACTTTATTGTATTTTACAGATCCCACATGCAAGCTGTCAGGCTGTCATCTTGTGTGAGGGTGACCCCAAGTGTTCACTATATATACCCTAGGGGGCACCCCCCTCAGGCCACCCTTGGTGCAGAAAATACTTTTTTTAACATTTTTTTCTGGAAAATAAAAATGAGAATTCCGTACAAATTTTTGTTCCCGATGGAATTTAAATTTTAAATAAATATTTTTCTAGACACCTTAGACAAAAAAGTTTTTTGACATTGGTAGAGTGTAAGTACGTGCAACTTTTCTACCCCCTCAGAAACCCCAGAAGCCCCACATGATGATGGCATTGTTGATCAAAAAAAATTTTTTTTTTGGAGAAAAACATAGGTTACAAAAAGTGGACAATCCACTATCCCAAGCTATTTATGGAGCACATGGGGCCAGAATTGGCTCGCTCAGTATCACAGGCAACATTTGGCTGCTCCTGGGCCCCTTTTTGCACTTATGTATTTTTTATAACAAATGATAAAAACAGCCCTGTGTAAAGAGGGCACTCGCGTGACAGCGCGTCCAGCGCCTGCAGTGTCATGATGCAAATTACAAAATACTTGTGCCCATTCAATGTGGGCACTAATTATCTGATAAAAACCTATAGTGGCCGATGGGCAATGTGCCCTGTATCTAGTGTGACTGGGCCAGACAAATAAAGAGGTCATGTCCAGAAAATCAAAAATCACAGTTTTTTAATTACAACAACAATTTAGGTAATCACAAAGTTTAAAATCATTGTTGACATGGCTTCGTGGCACATGTCTGTATATTGGGGGTTATTTTTGTGTGGGGTGGTGGGCTGGGGGTCAAAATATACCCCCTACTTACCAGTGGGTCAAAAGATGGCTTTGGGCAAGCCACAAGGAATTTTTATTTTTTGAAAGAGCACCAACACAAGTGTATTCATCACTTGTGTTGTCAGCACACCAAAAAAAAGGCTGCACACTTTACCGCAGCCATATTTTGGGTGGTTTTTTGAAAATTCTCATTTATATTTTCTGGGAAAAAATTGGCAAATTTTTTTCATTTATCTGTAGCAGAAGAACAGGGAGGTGCCATGGGGTGCCACTTGACATATATGTAGGCAAATGTTGTGGGCACCCCCACAACAAATGGCAGCCATATTGGGCTGCACGTTTCCCTGTGAGATTGTTATGAAAAATGACATACCTGATTTTCATTTAAATGTGCCACCAGTTTACATCAATATCTAGTTACATGGTATGTTGTATATGGATCGAACTGGATGAGTACCGTACCGTACCCAATGACGGGTGAGTTCTCAAAATAAAAACACTTTCTGTATTTTGAGTTTTTCAAAAATGAATATCTGTGTTTTGAGTTTTTTCATGAAAAAAACTTGAGTTTCTGTGTTTTATTCCTGTGTTATTTTAAAAAAACTTGAGTTTTTTGATAAAAACTAGAGTTGTTTTACAAAAAGTTGCATTTTACTGTTGAAACTGTGGTTTTCTTATCAAATATTGGTTTTGCATACGTCTTGTTGTGTATTGGGAAATTTTCGTTAGTTTGCTGGAGGTAGTTCCAAATGGGTGACCACTACCTTTGACAGCTTGGGAGGTGAGGAGCCCTCAGCTCAATTGTGTGAGCTAGCAGACCCTGATGGACAGTGGACACTCCTCAACACTTTGATCACAGTCCCTAATATTGTTGAAACCACCAGGAGATGCGGACACCATTATCTTTGGATACTTATTTCATCGTTAAACTTGGATACTATGTACATACCATATTTCTTTGAAATACCCCCCCCTCGAAATACCCCCATCAAAATCGGCACTATGAATTTGTGGTCCGGGAAATGCATAACAGATGTTCAAAACACTTACTGTGTTATGTTAGAACATCATTTATAACATCTACATCCTTATGTAAAGCTGTAAAAACTTATAAATGGTGGTTATTGTTGCATTTTTCACGTTTTTCTCTCAAAATTCTCACTCTGAAACAATCACCCCCCGGGGGGTATTTCGAGGAAATATGGTATTCACACACTACCATATTTCTCCGATCAAAGCACCCCTGGTGCTTTACAAAATTGGAGCACTTTTTGAACTACCTTTTAAGTGCCGTTTATAGCACCCTGGTGCAATGCAAATCACGGGGTGCTATACTATGGTAGAGTTGAAATGCTTTTGATGAACTATAGCAAAATTCCCACAACCCACAAATCTCTGAACACAAGCGCCACTTCAAGTTGCTCTGGTGAATTTGATGTAGCGCTACATGCAATTAAATATGTTTGCAATGTGTGCAAAAGAACACCACACATCATGCAAACAAATTCTAATGCAACAGATGGTCCTGTGATCTTTCCTCACTACAATATTTTTGATGCTAAGAGATGATCACCAAAAAATATTCGGATGAGAAGTAAAGCACCTGGGTGCTTTACACGGGACATTTTGCACAGCACAGCACCCCGGGAGCTTTGAACGGGGGGGGGGGGGTGCTTTGATCGGAGAAATACGGTATACATACATGCATACTTTATGTATGCACATACACACATTGTTCAGTTAAAATCTTGTGCCTTCAATTGCTTGGAAAAACAACTCAAAAAACATTTCTGTATTTTCTGTGTTTCCATGTTTCCATGTTCTCCAAAAAAGAACTCATTTGAGTTTCCGTGTTTTTCAAAATTCTTGAGTTTCTGTGTTTCTGTGTTAACAAAAACACAGAAACTCAATGAATTTCCGTATTTAATATGTGTGTTTTTGCCATCATTGACCGTACCGTATATCCTCAAATAAGACCCCAGGGGGGAAAAGTTTTGGAGGGAGGTATTCAAGGGGGTGTTATTTTAGGGGGAGTAATTTTTGTCCTCCGAACATGCACTCTATTCATTGTGTGAATACATTCCATAAACTCATGTAATCCAGGTATTTCATAGTTCAACAACATAACAAGTTAGGTATCCATTCAAAATTTTTACTTCATTGGCATTCAAATACACACTGTGGATATGGGTAAATATAAAATATTTACACAGATGAGGGAGTTTTTCCTCACCTGGCCAACAGGGGGAGTTATTCAGCGGGTGTTATTCAAGGGGATCATATTGTTGGATATAGGGTAGATAAAAAAGTAATGTGATGAAGCACGTTTTTTAACTCAGATCTGATAAGCATCCTATAATGAATGTCAGAAAAATAAATGTGATATGATAGATAGATAGATTGTAAAGTGTACATTTAGCATGCTATATAGGTAGGGAGTTTTACTCTGAATGCAGAAAGTTTCAGTAGGTGACTCTTTTCAAGCAAGTGAAATTTTGCTATTTATATACTATAAATGAAATTTGGATGTGTAAACCATAATTGTTAGGTGATGGAAAAATTGAATGGAACAAAAGAAACAATACATCTCATATTTTGATGGCATATTTGATGCCACCTATCGAAAACGTACACAGACGGTATGGCGCTTTTTTGGCGCTTTTTTTAGTGTGAGCGCCAAGCGCTAATGGCGCCACGGCTTCATAGCGCCAAGCGCTAAAAGCGCCATGGCGCTTTTGGAGGACTCGGCGCCAAGCGCCTAAAGCGCCATGGCGCTTTTTGGTTTGGCGCCAGCGCCATGGCGCTTTTACATCACTAAGCGCACGTACACATACAAAAAAGTAAAAGGCGTTGCACCGCGTAACCGATCTACCTTACAGTGTGCCCGTTTAACAGGGAATCGGTAGATTACGTTTTCTATTTCCATTTCATTACTGTTGCTAGAAAAAAAGTTTGTTTTTTTCTCGGGGTGAAAATTTTTTTCGGAAACTTCAAAAGGTCGAAAATTTGGAAAAATTGTTTGCTATTGTTAGTTATAAACCGCAAAGTGTCGCGCGCGCGCTGCTCAGACAGCTTAAGAAGTAGAATAGCAGTAGCATCATTTTACAAAAATGTATTTGTTTTGGGCTATTTATTTATTGGCGTCCCGCTGGGTCACACAAACAGTCACACAAAACGGTCGCTTCACACAAAATTATTCCATCGTGTGACGCTACAATTAGCCTTTAGTTGGTTCCATAAGTAGTGATCATCTGCAATAGAATGGCAGCCTCCATCCAATACAATGCATCCAATAGTTTCAATTGATGTTCTCATGTTAAAATGTAGCTTATGTTTCATCAAAATTAGTATGTTCAAGTCACAAAAGTGTGACAAAGGGTGGTGAAAAAATTGAAGCCCCAATACAACAGCACCTCTGCTAATAAAATGGCAGTAAAAAGTTGACAAAAAAAGAATGGCACTCCTCTAGCAGAATGAATATGGTAAATCAACAAGAAGTCAAATTTATTGGGGCCAGAAACAAAAATGTTGTCATATGCAAGACGTCAGTAAGTCGACTTGTTTACTGAACTTCTTCTTTTTCTTTTTTGTTCCAGTTCCTTTTTGCCCTTGCCCAAATACATCTGTGCATGCATGTTTGTGCCACTGAATTGCATGTTCCACAACTCATTGGTGACATGACACATGTCTAGTGTGCACTGTATACAGCCACATGCATTGCGCCTGTCTGTTATTACAGTGTGCACAACTTTCAAGCAACACCAGTGACCGCGGCAAAACCAGGCACTACTAGAGTGCTACCAAATCTTTACCAGCTTTTGATAAAGCGGCAACTTCTATCTGTGATTTGTTGACAATTGAGATCTGAATTTGAAGAAAAGGATAATAGGAATGGAATTTTGGAATTACCGTATTACCTCGAAATACCCCCATGGGGGTTTATTATTTCGCCAGCAAAATTTGAGGGGGGGTTAATTCGAGGGGGGTTTATTCGAGGGGGGGTTTTATTATTTCCTCAGAAATTTTCGTAAGGACCGTAGTAAATAGTAGGCATTTTCATACCCAAAACAGGTAAAAATGTGTTCAAACAGGATATATTTGGACATAAAAACGTAGATAGCTACACAAACTAGTCTATGTGTAGCTGCAATGTAAATTAACAGTAATATACATCATGTACATTGCATACATGACATATTTATTATGTACGTGACGTACATCATTCCGAAGGGGGGGGGGTATTTCGTGGGGGGGGTTATTATTTCCCCAGCCCATTTTGAGGGGGGGTTTATTCGAGGGGGGGGGGGGTCAATTCAAGGGGGGGGATAATTCGAGGTAATACGGTATTTGGAATTATGGAAATTTGCAGAGGAAGGCTCAGTCAAATGTAGCTTAGAATGGATTTCATGCAATCATCGCTGTGTATATCGCCACATTTTTATTGGCTCTTTGGTGTTCAAACATTTCACCCTACAAAAATTAACTGAGAAAGTATGGTGAAACCTCGTCTTTCTTTTCTAAATTGGTCACGTGAAATGAAGCCTAGCGCAACTGTTCACACTGATAGTGCATACCGAAACTTTTAATATATTTAGGTATTTAATACATGTGCGTGTATTTACTCCAATATATTTTTTACACAGAGTACTTGGCGTCTTCCAAAACATACACAAAGGGTTACATGAAAAATGGTTTCTGTGTGCCTTGCACACTGAATAGGTAGTCTAGGTCTAGGTTCTAGGAAAGAAATTCTGTGGAAGGTGACCTATCTTTCCTTATGCATGTAAATATTTTCGATCTAAGGTAGGTAATCTGCAATTTTGTAATGTTAATCTGCAATGATAATGTTTCAATATTTTTTTTTTCCTTTCCAAAAATATATAAAATACTTTCTCCGCGAAAAAATAACGTAAAATTGATGTTTGCCATCGTTGTGAATCGGTCAAAAACATTCTGGTGACAGAAATGCCCAGCAAATCCTAGAGTGGGGTTTAGCATTAAAATGGCCGATTTTAAGAATCTCTGAATGTTGAATATTTGAACCATTACCGCTCAAAATCAATACATCACACATTTTCTTACACAGATATTTTCTTGAGAATATATCAGGATTTTTCAGCAGAAAATCTCACTCAAGTTTTGGATACTAAGATGGGCAATTTTTAGGAAGCTTTAATTATATGTCCTCAATCAGAAAAAAATGATTTCAAGTTCAATCTCACTGGAAAATCATGGAAAAATATAAATAAAAAAATCTTTTATTTTCTGATATTTTCTATCTAAATCTACCAGAGACTTTTTCAATGCCAATGGGATGCATTACACCATAGTTGTTAAAAAGTACTTACTTTTACTCCATAAATACGTATACTCAAACATAGAGTGAATACGTTTACATTTCCTCTGAAAAAGTTCCTGTATTCGCTTTTATGTATACTTTTTGAAAGTACTCGAGTACAGAAAACGTACTTCTGATAGGCATTTATTCAAGTTTTTCAAAGCATGGAGTGGAGAAAAATGGGGAAGAGGATGAAAAATAGATAAAAATAGCCAAAAAATTGGTATTGAATATAGCCAAAAGTGCAAAAATAGGTAAATTTGAAGGTGAAACTTGGAGAAAAAAAATGGAATCAAGTGACTTTGAGTTAATATTGGGGCTACATTTATCAAAAATACCGTAAATACTCTATTAGTACGACCCCCCTCGAATAAAGTGACCCCTCCAACCATGCGACCCCCTTGGGCATGTTGTGTAAGTATAATGCGACCCTCTCCAATAATGCGACCCCCAAAGAAACAAAATAACAAACAAAAAACAGACATAATAAAATGATGCTGCAATCTTCGGATGCCGCTAATTCGGCGGACCAGGTGGCAGCCAGTTCGCCAAAGCCAGCGGGCAATTCACAAGAGCTGGTGGGCAGTTCACAAGAGCCCAAGCAGCTGCACCAACACCACTTTTCGATATTGATAAATACAATGTGACCCCCTCCAATAAAGCGACCCCTCCAATAATGTGACCCCCAAAAATGTGCTGAAAACAATAAAGTGACAATCACCTTAATAGAATATTTTTACTCACTTTTACGTTTTCTGAGGAAAAAAGTATTTTACTCCTGTTTACCCTTAAGGAAAAGTGAAAATACTTACTTAGGTTTTCTGTACTCGTGGTCGTGGGGTGAGGAAAAATAAATACTTTATGTTTACGTATACCTTGAAAAAAGTTTGTACTTAACAACTCTGCATTACACAGCTGTAGATGGTCATTGGTATTTACCGCATTTCCTCGGATGCAGCTGTGCTGTCTAATGAGTCTAGGTTTATTTGTTTTATTTTTATTTTTAACTATGAGAAATATGGTAAAATAGCTAAGCGCTGCAGCACTTCTTTTTTTGCGATGCTAGCAAGAATTTACTCAGAAAACAGACCGCTAGTGACTAAGCGGCGTTAACCAACTTTTTTTTGTGGCGACAGAAATGAAGAGATTTTAACCAACTTTTGCGATTTGACGTACTGCTTAAGATTAAGACTACGTCATGGAGGCAAGATCACGATTTTTTTCTTGTTGTCATGGTTGTTGTTGGCATTTGTTCTAATCAGCCTCGCAAAGTGGCCAAATAAGTTGCTAAAATTACTGTGCTTTTTTCCTAAGTATACCTAATGCAAATATAAATATTTATTACCTGACACTGTAGTGTACAGAAAATGTAAAGTAAAAATGTGTTACTTGTACTCATGTGTATAATAAATATGAGTAAAATACATTAAAATGATAGCAATTTTTCCATTGAATATGTAAAAGTCAGTACTTCACAGATGGAAATTGTAAAAAGAGCACTCTTTAGGCACTTTTACACAGGAAGACATAACATAAATGTGTGTTTTTGTTAACATTTAATCCGAGGACTGTTGTAAATACATAACAGTGTAGTGTATTGATATTGATACATATTTCTGAAATATATTTTCTGGCTGCAAAGCAAAAAGTTGTATTCAAAATGAAGTTGAAAAGTTGAAATAATCAAAAATGGTATAATCTAGTGGAAAACAATGAAAGATTCGATAAGTATTTGAAAAATTTCAAAAACAATTTTTGAAAAAATTTAAGTTTAAAAAATCAAATAACAAAGAAAAGTTAAAAATTGAAAAGTTTTTCCTACAGTTTGCTATCGTTACTCACAGACAGTTACACAAAACGAAACAATTAACTAAACAACATGTGTACTAAATCAATCCTAATCTCAATCAATCCTAATTTCACAAAAATCAATCTAAACCCATCAAAAAATCATCCAGCAACCCGGTGCCATTGACATTAGCACGACATCCATTCCGTTCCACGATGGCCTCGTTGAGAGCCATCGCGTAGGCCACCCAAGCCAAGTATGGCACCAAAAGTGCCGCCGCCGTGTAGGAAATTGTCGCGAACTGCAACACTGTACCTGGAATGGACGATGGCGAGTGAGAGTGCAAATGGCAATTCAAACGAAAATTATTCAACTTTAAAAATACTAATACCAATACTCCTGTTTTGAGTTTAGGCTTTAGAGTTTCCCACACACCACAAGATTTCTACTGTAGTGGTGTAAAAACCGCCAACACTTTGGCGCCAAACGCGAATGGCGCCACATAAAAATGGCCCTAAGCGACAAAAGCGTCATGGCGCTTTTCTTGGGCATGGCGCCGAACGCCAATAGTGCCACAACAAAATGGCACCACGCGCGAAAAGCGCCATGGCGCTTGGTGCTATTTTGCTGTGACGCTATTGGCGCTTGTCGCCACACCCAGGAAAGGCGCCATGGCGCTTTTGGCGCTTGGCGCCATTATGCTGTGGCGCTATTGGCGCTTGGCGCTACGGGTCGTAAAAGCGCCATGGCGTTTTTGGCGCTATTTTCACCCAGTGTCAGGAACAAAATGCCTGGCGCTGGCGCTTGGCGCTAGCGCCAAAGCAAAAAACGCCTTGCGCTTCTGGCGCTTGGCGCCATTGGCGCTTGGCGCTAGGGGTCGGAGAAGCGCCATGGCGCTTGGCGCCAAATTCCTGGCGCTTTTCACATCACTAGCTGTGACCACCTTGTGTCACCTTCGAACCTCGAGACACGCAAACAGTACGGTATACTAACAAACACAGTGAAACCCCACAAACCCCAAACAAATCCCCACAGCAAAGATATGACCAATAGTGCCTGGCATAATTCACGTTTGCCAAAAAAAGTTGGTGTCCACATGTAATTGACCATCAATTGCAAAAGATAGAAAACATAAGCTGGAAGTTTTTGAGGTGCCGTCTCATTTGTGTAGATTAGATAAGATGCATAGCCCATCAGAGTGTAAAGGATGGTCCACGCCTGGAAAAAAAGTTTATGCAATTAAAAAGTTATTTTTCAAGATTAAATTGTTATAAAAAACTTTCCGGTGCAAATAGCCAAGGTGGTGCAGCCCAGAATGGTTTCTTCAATTGTGCATAAAAGTCTTTTGCTGGATATATAAATGCCAATGCAAATGCTATCACATTGGGCAGTGCGATGAATATTAGCATAATGGCCCATTTTGGAATTGCATTTGGTTGGACTATGATGGTTTTGCATAAAATTAGTAATAGGTAGTTATAAATTTCCTAATTACTAACCAATCATTGCATTGTTCTCTCGTTTTACTACGTATTGGTATAGATAATAGGTATAAACTACCACTACCTTTCTTCCACTATACCGGCATACTGTAAGAGCGTTTTTTACGATGGGAAAACACCACCCCACAAATTTTTAGACAACCAAATGCAATAATAATTCACGGGACGTAAACTGCAATGTATTTCTGTAAACTAAAATTTGAATAAATCCCCTCAGGTATTTTGGTGACTTTTTGTAGTCTACGGGGCCTGCATGGCACTGCGCAGCAGTTTTCCCAGCTGCGCTACGCCCCGATAAAGCACTGCACTGCAAGATCGATGCCGCTGCACTGGCAGACCGAGTTTACCATGTCTTTAGCAGTTGTAGTGCTCTGCACAATTTTGTTTCCTTATCCCCCATAACCTTTTCATATCAACGTGCGCTAATTCAATTTATGTAAATTTAGCTAAGTTATTTCTAGCCTAAATATAAACTACATTCCACGTGGCACAAGGTGAGAGGGGAATTTCACATTTTCACTTTAAAATGCCGCGGCGCGGCGTGTGGACACCTTTGAAATCGTCGGTGCACTGTTGTGACTTTCTGGGTGGCCGAATGCACATTCCACCCTTTACTTATCTTTGGGCAGAGGTGGAGACTGCGACTGATAGGTAGGTGGCAACCGGAAGCCAGGAACAATGAACTTCACTGAAAAAATGTCAAAATAAATACTGTTCCGAGTTCCTCCCCATGTTGACTAGATTGTCGTGCATCATCTAGTATCGGTGGGTGGTAGGAACAGCTTCTGATAATGCCCCAAGTGACAAGTCGCAGTCCAAAAAAAATACAATTTCCGCCGCCCCAGTACAAATATCCCATCATGCTCGGAAGGGTGAGGCCATCGGGCTGAAACCTTTCTCACGGGCGCGAGCTGACCAGATAGTCACAATAGTGTGTCGCGACGTTGAGGGTGATAAGCATTTGCACCCGCGAGCATTCCGCTAGCTACCGTAATTCATGAATACAAACCCCCGTGCAAAGTTTCCACGTGACATGTAGAAAATGCTGTAAATGTTGTTTCATGCCAATGTCCTTCATTTCCATGAGCTTAATTAATCACATTTAGTATATCCATTAATCAGCATTATCTGTAAGCTTGTATCAACTAATTACCTGTTAGCTTGATTTCCTATGATAATCCATGACATTGTGTTTGCTTTAGTCATATTTCTTTCATTCCCACTTTTGTAAATATGCATTGCACTGCGCTGTTGACTGTTTTAGATTGTATTAGATTAAGTAGGGATTTGTAGGTAATTATGGAAGTAGTAAATTGTTTCTTGAGTAAGCTATTAATTATTAGATTAAGCCCCATGTCGTATGAAGCTATTAATTGATGCTACAAGTCATTCTTAATTATTACCACACATTTTATTAATCCAATTAGTTACACTTTTATCATTATTTGTACCTTACGATTTTATTAAGTGCTTACATCAGAGCTTATGTGAATTGAAAGTGATCTTGTGCCTTCTCAATATTATGTCTTTTTTAGTCTTTTTATTCACGTCGATTATGGTACTTACATTTGCCTTATAAGTAGCTGAAATTGTTGTTTTTTTACCAATATTTTGACTTACGACGAAAATTGACTTTGCTTCTACTCTGCTGCTAGTGTTCTTCCATTGCCCTAAAAATAAACTCTCTTCTCAAACTCAACTTGGACCCCCCTTTTGTATTGATACTAACTGCTTTTCCCTTAGTTTGCTAATTAACAAACCACCCTAATTACTGCGCTGCTTGTGCTAAGTGTAGGCGCTGTGCATGCCGCGGGAAACGGAACAGCGTGATCCCCGAGTGGTTCACTGCACGTTCTGCAAAAAACTGTCTTCAGACACATTCCCTTAAAATTTACAAACGGCATTATTACCTAGACCTCCGGGCCCAGTGCAGTGCACACCAGCGACAAGCGGCAGGTGAAGAGGAGTGATAGGGAAGGTAGTGAGGTAAAGAGCTCTGAATCGTGTAGACAAAAAACAGCTGATTACACGGATTCATGACAATACCTCCAAATAGAACGACAGGTTTTGGCATGTTTTTGGTCTTACAATAACAATATAATGGCAGAACCTATTGGGCCCACACACACTGCTTTACCAAAATGAAATGCTCGACCATTTTGGTAAACTGTTTTGACGAAACAGTACGAAACGCCATACAACCGTGTACAGTGTTTCGTACTGCTTTGTCAAAACAGTTTACCAAAATGGTCGAGCATTTCATGTTGGTAAACTAGTGTGTGTGTGTGTGTGTGTGTGTGTGTGTGTGTGTGTGTGTGTGTGCTGGCAATAGAACGGTTGGTAAAAATAAATCTGGATGGAACTCACTATAAACTATTTTCGAATGAAAAATGCGTGACGTAAATTGATGAAAAAAGTACAGGAATTACTTTTCTTAAATAGTAAATGCAAGTGACAAACAAAATACCTAGATTCTTATACCATTTTTATGCAAAACCAATTCTGGTCGGCGGTCCACTGATTCGCGTCTGGGGAAATCAGGGGCTGTCTGAAAGTTTGTGCAAAGGCGATATTCTACTTTTTGGAATAACGATGAACGATATTACCAGATCGACAACGATTGGTCTTGTATTCTCTGTAGATCGTGACGGCTTTGAAATCAATTTTCTCGGGATTCCCATGCTGAATATTTGTTTGTGCCTCTTATTGTCAATTTCAACTACTTTAAATTTAAATTTTTTTTGATCGTTTTGGGCAAAAATTATCAAAGTATCAATTGAAAGGCTTCTACCCTTATCACGCCTCGCACGCTATTTTTGCAATTTAGCTGTTATCATTTCGCCGATGTTTATGCACGGTGCTAATTTTCCAGTACACATCAAACTACTGTTTCAGTTTTTGTGCAAGGGAAAAATTTGACAAAAACTAAAAGTTAGAAATCGTCCCGGTTCATTTTGTTTTTTCAAAGGACGTTCACACGTTTTTTCTATGACGATGAAAATTTCTATTTTTCAAACATTTTTTGCAAACTTACTGAAATATTGTGTATTTCACTGAATACGTGTGACCTCAGTCGATCATGATCTGATCAGTCTCACAGCCATCGACCAACATGAAATTTCGAGTAATGCCAATCAAAGTAAAACAGCTTTTTACGCCGCCGATACGGTTGCACAAGTTGTTCTTTGGCCACGTATGATGACTTGGCATCTTGCCAAGTGGTATAGACATCGCTATAGATATAAATAAAATAGGTACATAATGACATATACAGACGAAAATAGCCATTATAAACGTGAAAATTAGCAAAATGAAGCACGTATTAGTAATTTGGGCAAAAATTGGGGAAAAATCGCTCGGACTTAGACAAATCGTGTACGTGGGTCAAATCGCTTTGCTAGCTTGGACTAAAGGACAATCCGGACCGATCCCTTTTCAGCGCACGAAGTACGCCTGTTTCACTTAACTTCCAAAAAAAATAAAAATTTAATCTTTCGAAATCCGCCCGTTCATGTTCTCCAGCGGCGTTTATCAGACAAAATCAGCACTGAAACTGTTCCAATTCACGGGTACTTTTTTTACTACGTCAAATCGATCAATGCAGCGAGTTTACGTCACTCGGCGAGTCCCACTAAAGGCTGTGGATGCACTCAAGGAAGCCGGGTTACTAAGTTTGGCACTGTGCCCATTTGATGAACTGCTTTTATGGGTCTTTAAGGTGTCTTTAAGAGGATGAACTTTACGCTGTACAATTCTGTGTGATGAATTAGTCCGGCGAGGCGCACACAATATCCGTAACGCGCGCCACACTAGGAATGTTGGCACTGAGCCAAAAACGTACGTGGATCGTTCTCTCGTTATACGGTCAAATAAAATCAACCGTTATCAGAATGGATGACGTCAGAATGGATCAGAAAGGGAAACGACACAAGTAATTATACATCTAGGACTAGAGATGGCCAAGGGTTTTTTTAAAAATCGTTTTATTTATTAAAAAAAACCCGACCATCGAAACCGTTTAAAAAAACCTTGACCAAATTTTTTTGTACTAAGCACTAGGTAGGTATTTTGCGATTTTTTTCGCGCAAGCGCGCAATTTCACATGCACATTACTTTTTGTGGTTGTTTTCATTGGTTTTGCGGCATTTTTTTAGTGTAAAAGCTTCCATTTGTTCATGCTATTGTGCCATAATAATTGTGATATGCTAGTGTAGTATATAAAATACAGTCAATGTGCCTCCATATACTTGTACGGTGGGAAAAATCACTTCTGATGAATTTGCCTTCTATTGTAACTTAATTTACCCAAACAATATTCCAAGGCCAACTTCACTTGAAGTCACAAACGTGCGACAAAAGCCGATATATGTAATAAGTCAACATAAAACGGATATTTTTGACAGAAATCACCATGTATAATGATATCCCATGGCTCCACAGCCATTATATGGCTAAATATAACACCGCAAAGTACTGTCGCCTGTCTGACATACCTGTATATGTTGACTCATAACTATATCTGGGAGCTTTTGAAAAAAACGGTTTTATTTTTTTAAACCCTGTTTTTGAAAAAAAACGTTTTTTTTTAAACCCTGTCGTTGAAGAAAAAACCTTTTTTGGCCATCCCTATCTAGGACATATACCGTAGTCCGTAAATATACCACACTAGTTGACACCGACACCAAATCACCAAATTGATGTTGATGGTTTTACAATAATGCATAGTGGTTTGTGTCAGCAAGCTTTGAATTGGAAGCGGAATCAGTTGACATTTAGTGTCATTGCCAACTAGTGCGTAGGGCCAAAATTGAACAGTAAGTGGAACAAAATTGTATAATCATGTCCATCAAGTATTATGTTTTTATGGGGTTTACAGTATTTGCTCCTTATGATAAATATGCAAGCCATGCAAATACGCCCTAAAACTGCAGGCTGCAAGTTACCCAATGGGACAGGGATGACGCGGTGCCTAGAGCGGAATTGTTGAAAAATGTGTCCCAATGTGATGCTCTTTTTTGTTTGTTAACTGAGAAAATCGACGCTGAATTACTTGATACTGGTAAGGGTTTTTTGTTGTTGTTTTGTTCACGATCGGACATAAATTTAGTTTTCAGCTGGCGACAATTTACGTGTTATTGGCACCATGTCTGTTGGTTATGATCACATTGATGTGTCGGAAGTGAAAAAGCGGTCAGTGTTACTTGGGGCGGCCCCGAGTTTTTAAAATAGTTTTTAACAACATTTAAGGATACAGGTGTCAAAACTCTGGTACTAATGCACTTCGTAGTTTGCAAATTTTAGCAATGTCACATACAAATCACCAACATAACGTTACAACTTACACCATATTCATGATCATTAAAAAATCTTTTGACTTCTAAAATTCTTCGAAAAAATTCTTTAAAAAATGACTTCGAAAAAATTCGACGAAAAACTGAATGACTCGAAAAAAATGACTTCGACTTCGAAAAAATTCGACGAAAAACTGAATGACTCGAAAAAAAATGACTTCGACTTCGAAAAAATTCTAAAAAATGACTTTTTAATCTGATTTTTTTTTCAAATCTTTCACCTATGTTCAGTCGGCGTCAATTTCCAGAGAGATCCGTCTTGGCTACACGCCAAATGTGTTGACAGAAGCGACGGCCGAGTTGACCGTGGCATTGACGTTGGCAGTTGGCAGGCGTCTGGTTGAAGCGGCAAACACAGTCCGCAGGTTAATCGATTCAATTTTCAATAGCTTTCTACTGAAATTTTGAAAACTCGTAAATCAGTTATTTTGGAAATCTGAGGCAGACATGAGTAGCGTGTCGATCTAGATAAGTGCTGGGTCTGGAAGAGTAGCGGGTTTAGATAAGTGATTGAATTTTCGACGTTGATTTTTCTCCATTTTTCTTCCTTTAGACCATGAAAAAGCCTCTATATTTGTTGAACCCCAGTGGGCCCAAAATATTTTGAGCTATCTATCCTCTATCCTACTGGAGCAGGTGCGTGCCAATTTGTCAATGTCACATTCGCCTGGAATACACCATGTTCGATCAAAACCCCCATACCATGTGTTAAAATAATTTGTTTCATTTTCAGCGGAGGCTGGGGCACCTGGGGCCCAATGTGGATGTGCGGACAAGGCATACAAAATGCTACGGTTGGTATGTATGGATTTGGTCGTATTGGGCAATCTGTGGCCAGAAAATTGGCAATGTTCCAGCCTAAAGCGATTTTGTATCATTGTAAGGAAATGAAGCTGGAAGGTGTGTCCAGGTCTTTTTTGTGTTTGTATTTACTAATGTCCAAACCAGATGAGTAGTGGCTTCAGGGCTATCTTGAATTTTACCATCTGGGGGTATTATTGATACCTAACAAATCGCTCCCCGGAGGGATAGATAACTTAAAAAAATATTTTATGGGGGCCTAAAGCTTTTTCAAGGTATAGAATAGGTATAGGGTTTAGGGTTCAAACGAGATCCCGAAACTGAATCACGAGAAATTTCGGGATTTCGTGGTCCCGATCCCGATCCCGAAGCCTCAATCCCGATCCCGAAATTTGAAAGAGCCAATCCCGATCCCGAGATTTTGAAAACCCCAATCCCGATCCCGGAAAAAATGCCCCAATCCCGATCCCGAAAAAATTCACATACACAAAAGGTGCCAGATATGGCACTTTTAAAGGACCGTTTTGTATGCAGTTTGCAAACATTTTGCGCGCCAGCGCGCATTTCCCCCACCTCTCTCTCTATCTCTGTTGCTTGGGCATGCAGGGGTCTCCTAGGGGGGGGGGGGCTGGGGGGGGGGGCTGCCCCCCCCCCAAATCGGCCAGCTATCTATCTATCCCGGAGGCCGCTCAGCTATCTATCTATCCCGAGGCAAAATTTTTGGCTACTACCCCCAAAGACCCCCCCCCAAATCGCTCAGCTATCTATCTATCTGGAGTGGTTTTTGAGAAATTTTGCCCCAATTTTCGCTCAAAATCACCAATTTTCGCACCTTTTTATAGTTTTTCACCTTCAAAATCGTGCTTTCCGGCTATATACATGGTTATATACCTATTTTTAGCCATTTTATACCTACTTTTGGCTACTTTTAACAGATTCTTAGCGATTTTTTGCCCTTTCTGCCTTCTTAACCTTGAAAAAGCCTACCTATATATTGTGCCCCCGCCAGCCCCCCCCCAAGCCCCCCCCCAGCCCCCCCCCAGAAAATTTTTTCAGCTATCTATCCCTCCGGAGGAGCGATTTGCTATCTATCCAGCCCCCGCGAGGGCCAAAATCCTGGAGACCCCTGTGGGCATGGACACCACTACTAATGTACATGATACAGTGCCCATTACCATAGTAAAAGGTTAATACACATGCATATATTGTAGACAGTGGTGTGAATGTCAATGTCAGGCCCCCATTGCGCAGTGCCTAAATGAATCTATAGCATTGTTTTGTATGCCAATTGAATCCAATGCTTCTGGCATCCATTGTTTTTGGTGTTTTGGGTCATTTTGTGAAAAATCAGAAGAAAAACCCCTGAAAACCAATTTTTAGGCCTCAATCCCGATCCCGAAAAAACGCTAACCCGATCCCGAAAGGTCAATCCCGATCCCGAAATCTCAAAAAGCCGATCCCGATCCCGAAAGGCCAATCCCGATCCCGAAATCGCAAAAAGCCAATCCCGATCCCGATCCGAAAAATCAATCCCGTTTGAACCCTAGTAGGGTTGCCTTTATTTTTTAAAATAACAATCGGTGTCGACCCTGTGATTTTTTTAAAATCAGTTTTTAAAAATCAAGTGCCAACCCTAGAAGAGAGAAAACAGCAAAAAATCGCTAGGAGGTGAAAAATAGGTAGGTATACAAGCGCGTATTCAAAAATAACAAATTCAAAAATATTCTCAACCTTGATATCATTTTCAGCCGAGAGCGACGTACCGTGCAGTTGCAAATTTGTCGATTTTCGAGAATTGTTGTCATCTAGTGACTTTATTATAATCTGCGTAAATCTGAATGAGGAAACAAAGTTTGCTTTTGGTCCCGATCAGTTTGGTTTAATGAAGAAAAATGCGATCATTGTGAACACAAGTCGGTGCGTTTTTATAGTTCTTTGTTCTCTTTCTTTAAGTTTTTGCGGAATTGTTTTTTGATTGTTTTAGCACTGGTACTAATTCTGTTTTCCAAAACAAACGCACGCAAACAAACGCGGTATCTAACTGTTACATGCCTCCGAATTTGTCCAAAAATTGTTCGAATTTTGTTCGAAAGTGTTCGAAGTTCCAAATCACCCCCCCTCCAACTTGACAGCGGTCCTATAATCGATCAAGTGGCACTTTACGACGCACTTAGCTCAGGCCGAATTGCCGCAGCCGGACTTGATGTCTGTTATCCCGAACCGCTGCCTGCAGATAACGATTTACTCAATTTGAACAATTGCTGTTCGTTCTAGGGAGGGATATATTTATCTAGAAATTTTGGGTACAGCGCTCGATTATCTCAATATTCTGAAGTTTAGGTCCATATTGGTTAACTACCACACTTATGTCGTCGGGTAAACTGCATTTTCATGCATTTTCATTTGAATGGTGCCGCTGATTTTGGATTTTGAAAGTGTGCCTCGCCTCGCCTCGCCTCGCCTGCGTTGCGCATATAAAAAATCGCGGTGGAGTCAATCTTGCCCCAATTCCGCAGGTGTGGAAGTCCCTAATTCGATTGAGGATTTTTAAAATTGGTAACTTATTTTAGATTAAAAAAACGATGTTCAAACGACACACTGTCCTTTCCAGTGATCCTACCTCACATCGGCAGCGCCACCGTTTCTAC
Source organism: Sphaerolaimus hirsutus (assembly GCA_964036195.1). Classification (NCBI taxonomy): domain Eukaryota; kingdom Metazoa; phylum Nematoda; class Chromadorea; order Monhysterida; family Sphaerolaimidae; genus Sphaerolaimus; species Sphaerolaimus hirsutus. The sequence continues at coordinate 11,781,672 of OZ038455.1, read as the reverse complement.
GCGCGAACAAATGGCGCTTTTGACAGCGGAGAATATTATCGCCGGATTGCAGGGCCGGGAAATGCCCGCACCAGTGCCCTGAAGTCCGGGATGCTTCTGGGACTTGGGTGGGTTCCTGAAAGGTAGAGTAAATTTTGATAGTTGTTTCTAGTTTAGTATTACCACGCATTCATATTATGGTACTGACTTGAATATGCAGTTTATTGTTTTTATGCGACTGTCATGTCAGTGAAAAGTGTATCCAGGGGTAGTCTCCATTGTGACCCTCCCGAAAGTTGGATAGGTAGGAATAGGGTGTCAAAAAAAATTTTCTACGGAAAACGGAAAAAAATTTTCAGCGGCCGGAAAGCAGAACGGAAAACGGAAAAAAATTTGCACTTGGCGGAAAACGGAAACGGAAAAAAATTTTCAGCAGCCGGAAAACGGAAAAAGAGGCCGGAAAAACGGAAACGGAAAAATCAAATTAGCACGGAAATGGAAAAAACTTGCTGAAATTTTGCTGGAAAATGGATAAAATTTGCAGTAATTTTGCTGGAAATAGAAAATCTTTCACGTCATTGACAATCTGCATGAATTTTTACCAGTTTGGCTGATCAGAAAACAGAAAGTTGGGCCAGAAAAAGGTAAAATGAGGCGGAAAAATGTAAAATTGAGGTGGAAAATGGAAAAAAAGGCAGAAAAACTGGAAATTGAGGCGGAAAGCGGAAAAAAGGCGGAAAAACTGAAAATTTAGCCGGAAAACGGAAAATAAGCCGGAAAAACGGAAACGGAAAAAAAAAGTTGCTGGAAAACGGAACGGAAAACGGAAAAAAAAATTCAGCAGCCGGAAAACGGAACGGAAAACGGAAAAAATTTGCCTGCGGAAAACGGAAACGGAAAACGGAAAACGGAAATTTGACACCCTAGGTAGGAATGGATAGATTGATGAAATAAAAAAAACTAAAAAATTCAGCTGATTCAATGTGCCTTATTGACGGGAGAGAGAAATTTTATTGATACTTTTTGATGCAAATTTACCTTTGGCAATTAGCACCATTTGGCTTGAGAGTGCTTAGTGTGTCAGCATTCACTGGTAGGGTAGAATGTGCTTAAGCCAGTGCCCCGTGTTTTTGGGGACTAGCCATGTTAACCCATATGAATCCAATGTCACTTGAATATGATTTTTTGTTGAAACTACAAAAAAAATAGGTGTTTTCAGACTGGTAAGTAGCGTAGATTGATGTTATGCTTCAATGGAACATTATGCATGTTCAAGTGTAGTTCCAGTTCACATCAATTTCGCAGTCCTGTATGTGAAAGGAAAATCCTACAAAACATACATTTAAACAATTGTTTCGGTAACTGGCTGTTATTGGACATTAGATCTTATTGATGCTGAACAGGTAGACATGTTGATTTTTGCGGTTCTCTTTCCCACATTTCAACGATAGCGAGTGATGCAGCCGCAGTGATGTTTATCTGGCGGCGATTTCTGTCAATTGTGCCGAGCACCAATGGAACCACAGTGGTATCTTTTGGCAGCATTGAATGGTGCCAGCGCCAAGGGCGTCATTTCGTCTTGAATCTCAACACCAAATTATGTAATTAATTGATGAATTAAGATGGCGCAAGGTTTCTCTACTCTGGGTTTGAAGTAACGTGTTATATCAAAAATTCATTTCCACTCTGTGCAAAGCGTCATTCACTCACTGACAATGTACATGTTCCAAGTAAAATAATATGCAGATAATGAAGTGGTGAGAGAAATCAGTTTTTGTGATTGTTAAATTATTCTGCCGAATGTTCATTACTCGATAATGCGAAAACGGAAAAAAAATCACTATTGAAATGAATCAATCACATCAGGGCCGTATCCAGGGGGGGGCGGGGGGGGGCTGCAGCCCCCCCCCTCCCGGGGCGAGACCAGAAAGTGACCGGAAAATGGGACTTTTTCAACGTCAGCGTCAAAAATTTTGCGCGCAAGCGCGCATACTTCACCAGACATAAGCTATTGTCATCAGATTTGCTCCATGTGGCTGCAAATCGCTATAAATGTTGAGCTTTTCGCTGTTTTGTATGTATATTTACATACATATACAGCATTCCATGGCGCTGGCGCCAACGCCAATGGCGCCATGGCGTGGCGCCTACTAATGGCGCCAGCGCAATGGCGCCATTCAGCCACTATGTAGCTAAAATTTTAGGGGGGGGGGCTGAGCCCCCCCCCCCTCGTCGGCCTCCGTAAACAAGCAGCCCCCCCCGCTCAAAAATCCTGGATACGTCCCTGAATCACATCGATATCAGTTTCTCACTTTTTCAAAGAGCGATGCCGCTGCACTCAAGCCTGGGGTTTTAGGAATCACATTTGCGTGTGTTCAAGATTGAATCCAAAAATGAAAACTAAGCAAGTGGACAAATTTAAAATGGCAACTGACTCTACACCCTGGTCGCTGAGACAGGTGCAATATTCGCCCAAATTCGCCTGTTCGGTGCACTCTGTCATGGCATCCATTACTTGGCCAATATTTGGCTTGCACCTGCGCAAATTTTTTCCGGTGCAAATATTTAGCAGTGTTAACATGAATTTATGTGTTGAATTTCTGTTTCCATTTTCTGAAGGTAATTTTTTTTCCGATTTCCGGCCACTACAAAAAATACAAAATAATTGTGCATGCTGAGTCTTTATCATCACTTCACAACTATTTTTGCGTTGGAATTGATAATTGATATCCATTAAAAACCGTGTATAACTCTACTGAAAGTCCAGAAATAATCCTATTAAATGCTACAATTTTCATTCTTATGGTTTTTACCACAATTTTTTCGCGTCACAAAAAAAAACGTGTAAATGCAGCTTAATTAATTTTGAATCGCCTGGCTGTAGAAGTAAGTCGTCTACTGAAAATGGAAACATTTTTTTCGGTCTCCATCGACTGGTGTTGACAGAGCCCAAAAATAATGCATCTCTGTCAACCAAGAATTGATTTTTCAGTTGACTGCGGAGGATGCCTGGCCGCAAAAAAGCCCCACACACCCTAGTTGACATCGACACCAAATGTCAACTGGTTCCGTTCCCAATTCAAAACTTGCATTTGAACGTCGTTCGTCGGCTCGTCGGCAAGCTTTGAATCGGGATGGGAACCAGTTGACATTTGGTGTCGATGTCAACTAGCGTGTGTGGGCCCAAACTCACACATCCATCATATCCTTGCATTGTTCCCACACATTTACGCCGTCACTGCATTCTTCTTTGCATTCCTGGGAGAAAATGAGACGATTTTTTTGCTGTATCATGAACTCAGGAGTAGGAGTATCAGGAGGAGGGTGTCCAAAAATACCTTAAATGATTGTAAATGAGAAAACGGTAAAGAAAATTTACAGCTGTTTCTAATTTAATATTTTTTTACTGTATTTCGTCGAAATACCCCCTTGAATTACCCCCTCCGCCTTCTCGAAATACTTCCAGGTCTGAGTGAGCTGTGGCAAAAAAAACCTCTAAATACCCCCATCTGGAATGAGGTACATCGTGTATGCAATGGCGAAAAAATAAACCCCCTGGTCCCTGGTGGTATTTCAAGGAAATATGGTTTATCTTATTTTATCTTTACAGAGATTTTCTGAGATTATATTAAATAATATTTTCTCAAAATCGACCATTTTTTGGAATGCTAAATGTGCACCCTTTATAATGGTCTGATGTAAAATAAATTTACGTTGACCCATTTTTTTCGTCGATAAAATGGATGCAATGATCGACAATTTTTAAAATAAATATAATTTTATTTACATCAGTCGGTCGGAGCTAGTGATGGAATGGCGCCAAAGGGAGCCAGCCGCTCCATGGCGCCATTGGCGATTTTTTAAAAATATTACATAAATTGTTATTGTTTGGTGATTTTTTTTCAATTTCACCTTTTGTTTATCGTTATGATGTAACGTCACCTTAACAGGAGGCACCCCTCTAATAAATGATGCTGAGAAAGTGTCGTAATTAATAAGATAATAGTGGAGGTAAGGTAATACAGTATGTTTCCAAAAGTAGAACAAGATTTTCGATTTTACGTCTCCACATGACCAACCTTGTAGTCATCCTTCATTTGCTCTATCAATTTCTTGAACTGTTTCATTTTGGCCATCATTTTCTGGCTCTTCGAGAACATGCGCCCGAGGTCCATGGTGCCGCCGCAACTTGTATGATTTGTTTTTATGTACTGCATTTCGTAACAATCACCCCCTGAATTGACCCCTCTCGACAAACCCCCGGGTGGGGGGGGGCTGGGGTAATTATAACCCCCCATTGGAATACCCCCACGCGAAATGTGTGTAAAGGAGGCAAAAACGGCCGTTTGTTATCTTAGCAATGCACTTTTAAACAGTGGCTGGGTTATTTTAGGACTGGGCTTATAACATCTAGATTGTACTTAATATTCTATGTATTTATGCCTTGATTTATGTCTATAGATGCTTACACAGGGACAACTCAGATTATATAACATTACATTGAACATTGACGTATTGCTTTTAGCATTGAAAAAATCTCTGGGAGATTTAGATTTAGATAATCTCAGAAAATATAAGATTTTCTGAGATTTATATTTTTTCCATGATTTTCCAGAGAGATGTAATTATATTTTCGCCTGATTGAGAAAATCTCTGAAGAAGATCTCTCTACATTTGCCCATTTTCACCTTCAAATTCACCAGTTTATGTGCAATTTTGCCGATTTTTATCTATTTTTAATGATATATGTGCTTATATATTCATTTTTGGCTATTTTCCCCTATTTTTTGTTTTTATCTCCTTTTCTGTTCTATGGCATAAAAGAGCCAATAAAAAGGCTATCCGTAAAACATTTTCTGTACTCAAGTACTTTCAAAAAGTATACATTCACTCCACGATTAATGTCTTTAGCCTCCTGATCGGGAACAAAAAAATTCAATGTCTCCCCAGCTAACGTGCGACCTGCGTAGGTATATACAAGGTGTCAATTCTTGTAGAGTAAGGTGCCTCTATGCCACATGTCGATTTTTAGCACTCTGGGTGCGTTGCTGCTAATTTGACAGCCATCCAAAGTCAAATTTCCGGTGGAAAAAAGTCTTTAGCCTTTTTGTGAAAACGTTAAAACAAGGGAAAAAACATGTTAAAACAATGAAAAAGACTGCGATGCGATGTGAAAAAATGTTGCACTGCTCAAATATTTGTCACTTTGCGAATTTATATTCAAAATGGTATACGCGGTGCACTTGATACTGTGCACTCACACTGATTTCTCATGATGTTCAAAATTGTCTGCCATCGGTCGGCAGACAAATATCGACCCTGTATGGTGCAGATTTTTGAAATTATGAACATAACGAAATGTTGGCACCATGCCAGCTCATGGCTGCGCACATTAAGCAAAATGTAAAAAAATCAACAAAAAATCACGGAAGGCACTGCGTTCATGGTTAAAGAAATGTTGACTATATATGCAGGAACGGGGCCATTTAACTACTGTGTGGGGTCGACATAATGACCCTCAGTATGAGTTTGACCCCTCAGTGACCCATATTTAATGTTTGGTTTGCCATTGGACCAAAAAATCAAAGGGCTAAAGACATTTTTCCTGGAGTGTTATATACTTATTTTTAGCTTTTTTTACCTACTTTTAGCGATTTTTCCCCCTTTTCTTCCTTCTATACCTCGGAATACCCTATATATATTGAACCCTGGCGAACCCCCCCCCAAACCCCCCCAGAAAATTTTTCCAGCTATCTATCCCTCCGGAGGAGCGATTTGCTATCTATATGAACCCCCGCGGGGGTCAAAATCTACAAAATCCCTGCATAAGAGACAGTACTGGTACTTTTTTCAGAGGAAATTCAAATGTATTTACCTACTTAGTACTCAATACTCAAAAATATGTATTTTTGAGTAAATGTAAATATGGTTTAACAACCAGAGTTGACTTCAAGCTTTGGAAATATACCTACCATATTTCCTCGAATACCCCCCAGGGGGTTGATTTTTCAGGGTGGAAATTTTGGGGGGTTTATTTCGAGGAAATACGGTAGTTACCAAATTTTGGTGAAAAGATAATCTGATAAATTCTGTGCGGATCATCACTTATTTTTGTTGATTATTCAGATAGTACATGGTATTACAAAGTGTACTGTCAGTAGACAATGTGCTGTTATCATTTGAAATTGTGAATGAAAACGTTAAATAACACAAAATGTGCTTAATATCTACTCTCAATGGTTCTCAAACACCTTGAAACATCAATTGAATCATACTTTAAGTTGAGATATTTTTTGAACTGCAAGAGATTTTCTCAGAGATTTAATTATATTTTAGAAAATGACTTAAGAGATTTAATTATATTTTTTCCTGAGAGATTTTCTGAGTTAATATTTTATTTTATTTCCTCAAAATCGGTCGTTTTTTCAATGCTAATTGCATTATAGTTTTTTCAATTCAACATTTTCAATTACGCTGATTTTTTCAATGCTAATGGACGTTCTGTTTGGACCCACAGGTCCCCAGCACGACGATAAATAAATATAAATCAATACATTTTTCAAATTCAAAATCTACCCAAAACCTACCCCACATCGTCATTCACAACTTTCCCCATTATACATTTTTTCACATCTTCCATTCTCGGGCCCAATTGTTGATCGCACGTATTCCTTGCGTTGAACAACTGCCTCGCTTCATCCGAACGACTGGTTAAACAGCTGAATGGGTGGGGTGGGTTGCAAGTTGGGACAAAATGTGGCAACTTTCCAGTGTACAGTTATATCTAATGAACCGGTCTAGTGATGGAAAAAGCACGAGATTTTCTAGCTGAACCCAAGCACCAAGTGCCAATGGCGCCAGAGAAAAATGGCACCAACCAAGTGCCATGGCGTTATTTGCTTTGTCATTTTATGCCTATTTGTATATTTTTCTATCATGGGTTTTACCCTAAATCCTCGAATAATACCCCAGGCCCCAGATTTAATTGGGCAGGCAGATTTCTACCCGTCGCGCCAGGCGCCTGACACGCCCGTCACGCCCGTCACGCCTGCCAGGCAATATCTCGCAAAACGAGATTCAATTGCGCCCTGCCTGCCAGGCGCCCGACACGCCCGTCGCGCCTGCCTGACGCGCCCTCACTCGTGCCAGATTTGCCCGAAAAATGCCAAACTAGATTTAATTGTGAGGGCAGGTCTGGCAAAACTAAAAATAAAAGGAAACATTTGCCCTGCACGCTCGGGGGTGCAGGGCAGACCTTTTTACATAAAAAACGTACGAAGACGTACCAAAAAAATGTGCGAGATTTTGGCAGCTGGCCAAAATTTCAAAATCGCCTAAAATATATACCTAAGTACAATAGACTAAAATAGCTTAAAAGGAATATAACCATGTATACAAACGAAAATAGAGATTACGACGGTGAAAATTGGAAAATGGAGCCAATTTAAACGATTTTGAGCAAAAAATGGGGAAAAATCGATTTGACTTGAGCGTGGGTCAAATCGATAATGTAACTTGGACGAGGGCGTCTAAATACGCACCCCGTATTCTATGAACGAGAGCTAAAGCAAATCGGTAATGATCCATCTATACCGGGTACCGCTCAGCTATCGCCTTATCCTGAGGCATACTATCCCAGGAGCCCCCCCCCCCCCCGAGATCGCTCAGCAAGCAATGTAAATATCTATCTGTAGCAAATTTTGAGCGATTTTCCTCCAATTTTTGCTCAAAATCACTCAAATTTCGTGAATCACACCTTCAAAATCGCAATATTCATCTGCATGATGGTTATATACCTATTCAAGGTTGTTTTTATAGCGATTTCGAAATTTTGGCCAGCTGCCAAATCACATTTTCGATTTTTCTTTTTGTTTATTCCATACAAAATTGTGCCCGAACTGCCCGTCGCGCCAGGCACCTGACAGCTGCCGCCCGACACGCAATTAAATCTCGATTTGCCTGGCAGTCGGGCGGCGGCTGTCAGGTGCCTGGCGTGACGGGCGGGGCAGGCGCGACGGGCGCGGGCGTGTCGGCCCAATCAAATCTCGTATTGCCAGACACGCCCGTCATGTCCTCCCTCTCAGGGATAATCTGCCCAATTAAATCTGGGGCCAGGGGAGTTATTGTTTCCTCAGACGTTTTGGAGGGGGAGTTATTCAAAACTCACTCTTCCATGCACTGTTTATTTTGCTCTTGCGCGCTTTCGTCATTCATTATCTCTGTCAAAGTGTCTTTGCAAGCCAAATACTCCTGCTGACTGCATGTGCAAATGGGTTTGCTCATGAACTGCATGAATTGAGCCCTGCCGCCGCGGCCGCCGCTGCCGAATGCGACTGAGGCATCTGGAGTCAACTGGGGGGGGGGGGGGTAGGGTTCAAACGGGATTAGCTTTTCGGGATCGGGATTGGGTTTTTTTTAGATTTCGGGATCGGGATTGGCCGGGATTGGGGTCTCAGGATCGGGATTGGCATTTTTTCGGGATCGGGATTGGGGTATTGGGATAGAGATTTTGGCCAATGTTCTGACATTCACAGTTGTTCATAAAGGTCTCAAAACACTGTTGGATGCCAGAAAAGTGGCATAAAATGAACGCTGGGGGTTTGCGTTCACATTTTTGCATGCAAAAATGTCATTTTTTCACTTGATAATTTCCACTAATTTTTCCGGGATCGGGATCCGGACTTTGGAGTTTCTCGGGATCGGGATTGGGATTTGAAAATTTTCGGGATCGGGATCGGGACTGCTAAATCCCGGAATTTCACGGGATCCGGGGTCGGGATCGCGATCCCGTTTGAACCCTAGGGGGGGGGGGGGGGGGGGTTGACAGGTTTTGGTTAAGTGGTTGGATGGTGGGTAAAGTTGTCAATGTTCGGTATTTTTGTAGGTATTTTGTTCGCAGTGATCGTTTTTACACATGCATATATTTACATACAGATTGTTTTGTAAATGTAAAAGATATGCATTAATGGATGGCAGTGCCGTATCCAGGGCGGGCGGGGGGGTGCAGCCCCCCCCCTTCCCGGAGTGAAACCAGAAAGTGACCGGAAAATGCGACTTTTTCGACGTCAGCGTAAAAATTTTCGCGCGCAAGCGCGCATTTTTCACCGGACATAATGTACCTATTATCATCAGATGTGGCCGCAAATCGTTATAAATACACGCGATGTTGTGCCTTTTGCTGTTTTTGTATGTATATTTACATACATATACAGCGTTCCATGGCGCTGGCGCCAACGCCAATGGCGCCATGGCGTGGCGCCTAGTAATGGCGCCAGCGCCATTCCGTGAAGCTAAAATTTTAGGGGGGGGGGCTGAGCCTGGCTAAAAAAAATCCTGGATACGTCCCTGATGGATGGCAAACAAGAATTCAAAAAAATTAAAACGTTTTCAATATTTTTGGTTTTCGAATTTTTACTTCACCATTAAAAACGCTTACAATCAGATTTTTTCAGTATTTTCGGTCAGAAACACTATTCAAAACATTCTTTCTTCCGATTTTTTAGCTTTCCATATCGGTATAATTTTACCATTTTCCCCCAAAAAAATCAAATGTTTTTCGAAAAAAAATTTTACGTGACAAACATTGTCGGTCATTTGATATTCTTATATGATATTTTGCAAGGTTTAGTAAAGCGGGAATTAGAGCTCAGCGTCGATTCGACGTGAAATGATGACGTGAAATGACGTCGTGAAATTGATTACACGAGTGTGGATCATGCTACGGGTCTACAATTTTCTAAGGATAATATATGAATCAATACCTTAATCGTGTCCAATACTGAGTGTTATCAGCCACAACTAGAGCGAATTGAAAAATTCAATTTTTATCATTTCACGTCATCATCATTTCACGTCAGTGTCAGGGAACAACTTGACATTTCACGTCAGACTGCTGCTTGCAATAGTCTGACGTGAAATGTCAAGTTGTTCCCTGACAGTGTGACGTGAAATGATGATGACGTGAAATGATAAAAATTGATTTTTTCAATTCGCTCTAGTTGTGGCTGATAACACTCAGTATTGGACACGATTAAGGTATTGATTCAGATATTATCCTTAGAAAATTGTAGACCCGTAGCATGATCCACACTCGTGTAATTAATTTCACGACGACATTTCACGTCATCATTTCACGTCGAATCGACGCTGAGCTCTAATTCCGGCCTAAGGGGCAGCCTTCAAAACATCTAAGTTCAACTAGGTAAAATATTCACTTACCGCTATCAAAAGCAATCCTGTTGCAATTAACCCCCTCATGGTTCTGTGAATTCGCTTGTGGGATTCGTAGAGTTTATTGTCCTGTTAATTCCTGCAATGTAATGACCAAATTATGTGCTGCGGTAAAAGCAAAAACAAAAAAGCAATGATATGTTGGCATGTTCGAATGCGGAGCGTAAATGTTCTTTTTTGAACTTAACGCAATGTTACCTGGTGAAATCCGGCTACCAAATGGCGACCCGGTGTGTTTAAATGTGAATACCTAAATACAATGCTGTAAACATGTTATATTGAAATGAAGCATGGACTTTGATAAAAATGCTGGCGAAGTTGCAATCCCCTCGCGAAAAAGCATCAAATTTTGCTGATGAAAAAATCCCTTGACCCTGGTGGCTTTTCGAGGAAATACAATGGTTATTACTTTTGCAAAAGTCGACAAAAATCGGTTAAAATCGGATAAATAATAACCCCATGCAAATACCTAGTTCAACGAAAACGACAATGTCAATTATGGATATGTTTACCAGTGTGAACAGTGTTTTGCGAAATGAGTGAAATTTATTTTCCATTGACGTCACATTGTAAACACCTTCCCGGTCACGTCCGGCAGCCATTTTTTGATTTTACTTCTTACATCCTATCCCCAGTTCTAGGGCACCCCAGAGGCTGAAACTAGGGGGAGATATTGGCGAAACACCCCTCTACTTCGCATGAATTTGGGGAGTCGCGGCGACCTCTCTCAGTCAGGATGGGTCGCCCTAAGTGCAAATTTTTTTTGGCTTTTTTGGTGTCCACAGCAGGTCCGGCACCCGCTGATTTCTGAGCTGTGGGAGGGGCAACGATGGGTAAGTTCTCCAAAAAAAAACACTTTCTGTGTTTTGAGTTTTTCAAAAATGAATACCTGTGTTTTGAGTTTTTTTCTCAAAAAAAACTTGAGTAACTCTGTTTTTATTTCTGTGTTTTTTGTAAAAACTCAGGTTTTTTGAGTTTTTTCTAAAAAACTTGAGTTTTTTCCAAAAAATTAGAGTTTTCCCCCAAAAAATTCTATTTACAGCATTTCTATCTGGAAACAGTGGTTTTCTTATAAAATATTGGTTTTACACATGTTTTAACCCCACATAACATTTGTGTATTCATTCAAGTGTCAAAAAAGTCCATAAATATGTCCACAATGAGGACATCAACATCACAACACCAGCAACAAAATGCCCAGAAACGATAATTTACGCAGTATTCCAAAATTCTTCAATGGATGTGCACTGTATGAAAGACTACGGAATTGATTGGAACTACAACTACCATCTACCTCGAAATACCCCCATGGGGGTTTATTATTTCATCAGAAAGTTTTGTAAGGATCATAGAAAATAGTAGGCATTTACGTACCCAAAACAGGTTATACATGCGTACAAACAGGATATATTTGACTTAAACATGTAGATAGCTACACAACCTAGTACAGTCTATGTGTAGCTGCAATGCAAATTAGCAGTAATAAATACATCATGTACATTGGATACATGATGTACATCATCCCAGAGGGGGCTATTTCGAGGGGGGGGGGGGCTTATTATTTCACCAGTCCATTTCGAGGGGGGTTAATTCAAGGGGGGGGGTTAATTCGAGGTAATAAGGTATACTTAAATGTCGAAACTTAAATTGTCAAATCCACCATGAGATGTGCATGCCATCTTGAATTTATTTTTTGTACCATTATAAAATATGAATACATTATGTACATATTTACATACTATACATGCTTATCTTATCTTGTTTAGTTTAACTGAATTAATGTGCATTCAACCGATTCGCTGAATAAAAAACACAAAAACTCAAAAAAACTTTTCTGTGTTTCCGTGTTTCTGTGTTTCTGTGTTCTCCAAAAAAAAACTCAATTGAGTTTTGAGTTTTTCAAAATTTATGAGTTTCTGTGTTTCTGTGTAAAACAAAAACACAGAAACTCAATGAGTTTCTGTGTTCAATTTCTGTGTTTTTTCCATCGTTGGGGAGGGGTATGTATCTAAAATTTTAGGGATGTTTTACCAACACCACTCCCCTACTATACACCATTCAATAATGTGAGATTAATGTGAAAAATTTCTCAAAAATTTGCTTATTCTCTAAAAAAACACCACTCCCCAATAGATGGATGACAAAAAATTCACTTTTTGATACTTTTTTATTCGACACTTGAAGAGCTGGTTTACGATACTTTAAAGGGCATGGTTTGATGTTTAAAGTTATGTAAAGAACCATACCTCTAAAATGCCTGCATTGCAAAATTTACTTAGGGGAAATTTCAAAGTGTAAATTTTGTAAATTTTTGTTCCTGCAATGATGTCACTATGATGTCATAAAATTCACCCTAAGTAAATTTTGCAATGCAGGCATTTTAGAGGTATGGTTCCTTACATAACTTTAAACATCAAACCCTTCCCTTTAAAGTATCGTAAACCAGCTCTTCAAGTGTCTAATAAAAAAGTTCCAAAAAGTGAATTTTTTTGTCATCCATCTATTGGGGAGTGGTGTTTTTTAGAGAATAAGCGAATTTTTGAGAAATTTTTCACATTAATCTCACATTAATGAATAGTGTATAGTAGGAGAGTGGTGTTGGTAACACATCCCCAAAATTTTAGATGTATACCCCTTCCACAGCTCAGAAATCAGCGGGTGTTGAACCTGCTGTGGGACACCAAAAATGCCAAAAAAAATTTGCACTTAGGGCGACCCACCCTGAGAGGGGTCGCCGCGACCCCCCAAATTCATGCGAAGTAGAGGGGTGTTGCGCCAATACCCCCCCCCAAGTTTCAGCCTCTAGGGCGCCCTAGAACTGGGGATAGGATATAAGAAGTAAAATCACAAAAATGGCGCCGGACGTGACCGGGAAGGTGTTTATTTTATAAAATCGCGACAAGAGGGGCGTTTTTCACAGCAACATTATTGCCTCAGTACTGTTTGTTTGCGGAAGAATGTAAATAATGATGGTCTTTTGTATTTTTTGTTGAATATTCTAGGGTTTTTAGAAATAGACTGAAATTGAAATATTATGTTTAGGAGTGTACAGAAACGCGATTTAGGATGTAAAATGAACGATCATTGAACAAACAATTTTGGTTGAAATAAGGGCAACAGCTAACAGTATTTCAAATTAAGGTTTTATTTTCAATGTGAAACGGATGATCCGGAACTAAAATTGTTAAACTAAATCTAAAAAAGTTAATGGATAAATCCAACAGTTTTCAACAATTTATACAATGCAAAATGAAGTTTTCCACATTGTGCCTACACACAGAAGTTTTCACTGTGACTTTGTGTGAAAACTGAAAAATTTTAAAATGCAAATAAATGAACACGGTTGAATGATTTGATTGCAATTTAATTTGAATTTAAATTAATAAAAGTTAAGATTTGAAAATTTGAAAACTAAAACACGTATAGCATACAATAAGAGTAGGCTGAATGTCGCCATGTCGCCATGTCGCCATTTCAGTTTTCACACATGTTACGGTGAAAACTAGTGTGTGTAGGGCCATTGTGCACTAGTTTTTAAGAAAATATTTTCTTTCAAATTGGAAAACTCATAAAACAGTTTTACTGGGATCACCTACCATAAATTATCAGAATAAGCCATTTTAAATGTCAGTTTAAGTTAATAATGGAAACCTAATTCAAATAAACTCGAACACGTTCAAAGTTGATTCTTGAGTTTAAGTAAAATTTACAATTTTAAATTTACCCCAAGCAAATTTTATTATGAGACTGTTTGGAGCTAAGGTTTTTTACACAACTTAAAACCCTTGACCCTCCTCTATAAAATATTGTAAACCAACAGTTCAAGTGTCTAATAAAAAAGTTGTAAAAAGTGATTTTTTGTCGGCCACTTTAGGGGATTGGTTCAGTGGGACCTGTGTGGGACAGTAATGTTTTGATAAATTTTGAATGCTGCACCACACACTGTGGTGAGTTGCCAAAACCACCTTTCCTGTGTATAGTAGGGGATGGGTGTTGGCGACACATCCCCAAAATTGTAGATTTTTACCCCTCGCACAGCTGGAGGTACGGCACCCACAGTGCAAGAAATCAGTGGGGGCCGGACCTGTGTGGGACACCAAAAAGCCACGAAATCTTTTGCACTTAGGGTTACCCACCCTGTAGGGGGGTCGCCACGACCCCTCCAATTCATGCGAAGTAGAGGGGGGTTGCGCCAATATCTACCCCAAGTTTCAGCTTCTGGCGTGTCCTAGAAATGGAGATCCGCCCGATAGGTTTTCAACGTTCCGCCAGCTCGACGCACACGCACCGAGAGCAATGCAGTTCGTGAAATACAGGAAAGTTTACCTCGACGTCGCCGATATTGCAATATGGCGATTTTACTTTGATTTTGGCCCGGAAATAACGATTTCGTCATTTTTTGGCCGTCGGCCGGCTATTTCTTTTCCGATTTTGTCGGGCGCACAACTCTCGATTTTGTATAGTCAACTGCGCACATCTTAGTTTCCACTGCCCTACAGCCGAAACATGAGGGCAGTGGAAATAAAGGAATGCATGCACGACCATACAAAATCGCGAGTTATGCGAGTAACCCACCCGACAAAATCGAAAAAAAGAAAGAGTTGCCGGACGGCCAAAAAGCGACGAAATCGTGATTTCCGTGTCGTATTGGAATATCGGCGACGTTGAGGTAAACTTTCATTTATTTCACTAACTGCCTTGCTCTCGGTGCGTGTGCGTCGACCTGACGGAACGTTGAAAATCTGTCGGGCGGATGCCCTACCCTACAAAATCTGTAGGCAGAATTAAATCTGGTCCCAGGTAAACATGTTGATTTTTGCGGTGCGCTTTCCTACGATAGCGAGTGATGCAGCCGCAGTGCTGTTTATCTGGTGGAGATTCCTGTCACGGGTGCCAAGCCCCAACGGCACCATAGTGGTATTTTTTGGCAGCCTTCAATGGTGCCAGCGGCAAGGGCGCCATTTCATATTGAATCCCAACATCAAGTTATGTAATTAATTAATCAATTAATGCGGTGCATAGCTTGTCAACTGTGGGTTTGAAGTAAATAAAATGTTGCTTCAAAAATTTCCTTTCACTCTGTGCAAAGCGTCATTCAGTCACTGACAATGTACATACATGCTTCAAGTAAATAGTATAACTATAAATAATAAACTGGCGAAAGAAATCTGTTCGTGATTGTTAAATTATTCTGCGGAATGTTCATTACTCGATAATGAGAAAACAGAAAAAAATGTCCACATTGAAATGAATCACCACATCGATATCAGTTTCTCACTTTTTCAAAATCCGATGCCGCTGCACTCAATCCTGGGGTTTTAGGGGGTCACATTTGCGTGTGTTCTAGATTGAATCCAATAATTGTACTAATTGACAGTAAGTTGACAAAAGTTTAAATGGCAACTGACTCTACACCCTGGTCGCTGAGACAGGTGCAATATTCGCCCAAATTCGCCTGTTCGGTGCACTCTGTCATGGCATCCATTACTTGGCCAATATTTGGCTTGCACCTGCGCACAGTGGATTAAGTTTTTCAGGTCCAAATATTTGGCAGTTTTCACATGAATTTCTGTGTCAAATTTCTGTTTCCATTTCCCGAAGTAAGCGGTCTACTGAAAATCAGTTAAATTAAATCCATTTGACCCAACGTGGGCACATTATTTTCGGTCTCCATCGATTGGTGTTCACAGCACAGAGGCCAAAAAATTATCCATCTCTGTTAACCAAAAATTGATTTTTCAGTTTCAATTTCAGATTGCGGGGGAATGAGCAACTAGAATGCCTACATGAAAACTCACACGTCCATCATATCCTTGCATTGTTCCCACACATTTTCGCCGTTACTGCATTCTTCTTTGCATTCCTGGGTGAAAATAAAAAGACACGATTTTTTGGATAGGGCCACGTATGATGTCTTGACCCTCCTCCCAGTTACCACTTGCGTATTATACAAATCAGCGTAAAAGCTCAAAGTTAGCTCAAAATCGTAAAATGTGCTCCACTTTGCCAATTTCCACCTTCATAATCGCTATTTCCGTTTATATACATGGTTATACAGGGGTGGGCATCTTCAGTTACCGCTGGGAAAATGCGATAGATTGAGCTACGGTTGAGTTATCAGAATGAAATTTTAACACAATGGAGTAGACTCCATAGACATGGTTGGTTTTAGTAAAATTCTTTTTACTAAAATTGTATTTTATTTTTATTAAAATTGTATTTTATTTTAATTTTATTCATGTTTCATTTTATTTTATTTTATTTTATTCTGAAATGTCATTAATAAAATAAAATGAAACCATTTTACAAAAATTTTACAAATATTTTACAAAAATTTTACAAAAAATCGGAATCTTGGATGCAAGGCCATAAAACAATGTGCACGCTAGAAGCATGCAGATGAATACGAAAAAATTTAATGTACCGTATTTCCTCGAAATACCCCGTGTCTCGAAATACCCCCTCCCCCCAAAAATGGACACTATGAAATAATTACCCACCCCCTCGAAATACCCCCCCCCCCCAAACAGTGTACAGTTAACGTACATGACAAAACTGCGGTTTGACAAACATGATTCGGCCAATGCAAAACACACGTTAAAAACTATGAATTGTTATGTTAGAACGGTGTTACACACTTATATAAGTCAATAGACTCTTATATATAGCAGTTATTGTTGCATTTTTCTACGTCTGCGTATGTTACAGACGACAATTTAGTACTGGAATTTCAAAAAAGTTCTGGCGAAATAATAATCCCCCCTCGAAATACCCCCCTCAAAATTCTCACTCTGAAACAATCACCCCCCGGGGGTATTTCGAGGAAATAGGGTAGACTTGTAACCCTCACAGGGGCCGGATAGATATGTAGCTAATTGCTCCTCCCGATGGAAGATAGCTAAAAATTTGTTACTTTTGGGGGGTGGGGGGGGGGGCTTGCAGGGAGCAGTGTATAGGCTTTTTCGAGTATTGAACAAAGAAAATAGGAAAAAATCACATAAATTAGTGATTTTTAGGTGATAATGTATTTAAAGATGTGAAAATTTGCAATTTTGAGCAAAAATATTTTCCAATCAATACAATGAAAGCAACAACAAGGCACCAGTTATGCAAATTGGCAGCTAAAATCTTAAGCAACAGGATAGTAAACTTTTTATACGGTTTTACAGACACTTGAGTTTTTGTAAAATTTTACTAAAACTGTACAAAAATTCAAATTTTTGTACAATTTTACTTAAATTTTACAAAAATTCGAATTTTAGTAAAATTGTATTTTTATTTTATTAATTTTCCATTTTATTTTATTTTATTTTATTCTTCAATTTTCCATTTTATTTTTATTTTATTTTTATTTTTTTCTGAGATTTTGCCAACCCTGTCCATAGGACACCTATTCTGAAGTTTTCAACCCAAACGGCCACATTTTGGGTGAGTTGTGGAACACACGGTTTTTAGTGTAATTTTGTGACTTGGCGTCACCCATAGGATAAATCGAGGGTGGCATTTGATGGGGGGGGGCATCGGTCGTTGGTGTCGTCCCATTCTGTCGTACATCGGCCGATTTTGATGCCCTTTGAGTATGTTGTGGTCGCGCCTACTACCAAATTCTTTTTTTACTCGAATAGTCCCCCAGTCCCGAGATAAGGGGGGTGAAGTCACAAAATTACACTAAAAACTGTGTGTTCCACAACTCCTCCAAACTGTGGCCGTTTGGGTTGCAAACTTCAGCATAGGTGTCCTATGGAGTCTACTCTAATGTGTTAAAATTTCATTGTGATAGCTCAACTGTAGCTCAAGCTATCGCGTTTTTCCAGCGGTAACTGAAGATGCCCACCCCTGTATAGCTATTAGTGTTAGCCTATCTTATTCATATTTATAGCGGATTTCGTAATTTTGGCAAAGCTGCTAAGACATCTACGGCATGACCGCCGATCTTTTGCCGTGTTATTGACTCCGGAGTAAGGTGGCTCTTGTTCAATATCGTGCGGCTGCGCGACATCGCTCATCTCTTTACCTCGCATTGATTTCATTTTTTATTTATCGTTATGATGTAAGGTCACCTTGATAGGAGGCACCCCTCTAATTAATGGTGCAGAAAAAGTGCCGTTATCAGTAGAATAAATTTGGAGGTAATACAGTATGTTTCCAAAAAAAGTAGGTTCCAAGGTGTTCGATTTTACGTCTCCACATGACCAACCTTGTAGTCATCCCTCATTTGCTCCATCAATTTCTTGAACTGTTTCATTTTGTCCATCATTTTCTTGCCCCTCGAGAACATGCGCGCAATGTCCATGGTGCCGCCGCAACTTGGAAGATTTTTTTTTATGTACTGCATTTCCTAAAAATCACCCCCTGATATGACCCCTCTCGAAAACCCCCGGGTGTGGGGGGGCTGGGGTAGTTATAACCCCCCCCCCCATTGGAATACCCCCACGCGAAATGAGAATTTAAAGAAGGCAAAAACTGCCGTTTGTTATCTTAGCAATGCACTTTTTGTAAATAATAGCCGAGTTATTCTAGGACAGGGTTTGTACCGTCTAGGTTGTACTTAATACTCTGTATATGCCTAGATTAATGTCTATAGATGCTTACACAGGGACAATTCAAATTACCGTATATCCTTGAATAAGACCCCCCCCCCTTTGAATAATACCCCCCTTGAATAACACCCCCCTGTTGGCCAGGTGAGGAAAAAATAACGCCCCCCCTGTTGGCCAGGTGAGGAAAAAATAACGCCCCCCCCCTTGAATAAGTCCCCCCTCTGGGTAAAACGATCGATGAGCAACACACGAAAATGAAAACGAGACAAACAGAAAAATAAAGCTATTTCTGGGCTGATTCATCGAATGGGGTTTGGTGTGTGAAACGAAAAATACAAAAGAATGTTAGCCTATGATATTTTTTAGGTTTAGATGATTGAACACGAATTTTAGGATGGATACGTTGTTTAGTTAGTGTTGAACTGGTCATTTTCTGCATTAGATGTGTCTCGGGATTAGCATTGAAAAAATCTCTGGGAGATTTATATTTAAAAAATCTCAGAAAATCTCAGAAAATATAAGATTTTCTGAGATTTATATTTTTTCCACGGTTTTCCAGAGAGATTTAATTATATTTTTTCCTGATTGAGAAAATCTCTCAAGAAAATCTCTCTATATTTGTCCATTTCCACTTCAAATTCACTAGTTCATGTGCTTTTTTGCTTATTTTCAGCTATTTAAACTATATATGTGCCAATGTGGCCACACAAGCTGGTTTTCAATGTTCCTTTTTGAAAACTCTCCTAGGCGATGCGTCGCTGTACGGAATTCAAAAGTGTGCAATTTGCACTTTTATTTTTCAAAAAGTGACAGCATATGTGAATATTGGTTTCGGCAAGTCACATTTGCCGTTCAAAGTTCACATTTGCAGAACATTTTTGAAAACTGTAGGGCGACGCGTAGGCGACGCGTAGGCGACGCGTCGCCAACAAAATACTCTGAAGACAATTTTGAAAACTTAAAATTGAATAATGTAGTTTTCAAAAATGTACATTCTAGTTTTCAAATTTGCAGAACATTTGTGAAAAGTGCGACGTACAGCGACGTCGCTGTACGTCGCTGTACGTGCCAGTTTTCAATATCTGTGCAACATATGTGAAAATGCGTCGCTGTACACACAAAAAGTAGCAAAATCGTCGCCAGGCGTTGCTAGTTTATGGATTTTCGCCAACTTACTCCAAAATCCTTTAAAAAACACTGGATGGATGGGTTAATGTAAAATTAAGAGTGTACATGCAGTATTTTATGCTGCATGTACTGATGGGGTTGTAGAAAACTTGGGATGCATATAAAATAAAATAATTTTTTTTTAAAAAAACGTCACTGTGGCGACGTTTCAGGTGACAACTGTATATGTCACCTGTTTCCATAAGTTATTACCAATCTTGAAAAGTACTTATAACATGACAGAATTCATAAATTTATCAACAACACCGAATCTGGGACTTGGTACTACTGTTAATTAAATCAATCGTTCTGAAATTTGTGTGTACCATGCAATTGTTAGTCATGATCTTGCATTAAAATATAAATATATATATAATTTTTCATTTCATTAATTGATAAATATTTGTGAAAGTGATTTATACATGCAGTTAGGTTGGCACTCTGTACAATGGGCTAAATGAAATTTCAGATGCAAATCACAGGGATGAAATTCAAGATGCCATCACAGAGAAAATGAAAGACTGGTTTCGATGTACTCATGGCAGACTTAGATACTGCTCAATTGCCAGTCATTGGTGAATTAATCCAGTATGACCAACTGCTTGCACAATCTTTGGGTCAATACCAGCATCAACACTCCAAGGTGACCAAACAACTAAACAGTATCTGGCTAGCTGCCAAACCTGATTTTATGCATATAACATATGTCTTATTTTGTGCACTTTCACCTTGCATCACATTTACTAAGCTGAGTTTTCCTGAGCACTGCTTGGCTCAGCTGGACTGGAGTTTTTGGAGTTTTTGCTGCAGGCTGGAGTGTTGTAATGGCCTCCACTGGGTGCTTGGCAGTTAATTTATACCCTTTGCACTGACACTTGGAAGTTGTGCACATACAGTAAATAATTTTGAAAAAATCTCTGGAAACATAAAAAGATGTGATTTTTCCAAGCCTTTTTTTGCATCTTTACATTTCTTTTTCAAGACTTTCACTCAATTCCTCAATTCCATGGATAGATCCAGATAACTTTTGAGTTTTCAAAAAGGTTCATGTTTATGTTAAATTTTGTGACAGATCGTAATATTAAATGAAAACATTTCTGAAAACAATACAATAAAATTGTTTTTATTTTTTTTGTGCTAGTGTATTGAATGTGACATTGTCTCAGTCAGTGTTCACTTGTTGTTCATTTTTTTGGCTTTCATTTACATACAAAATCAGCTGTTTCAATTGCACTTGTGATTTTTAAAAAAAATTATAAAGTGGATTGTATAAAAATATCATTACTTGTTTTGCAGAAATGTTATTGAATTCAGTTTTTTTTTGTTTGATGTGAAAAAATAAGGTCTTTTTACTGTGATAATGCAATAATTACAGATACACAGATGTAATTTTAAAAAATTATTTAATGTTTTAAGCATAACCACAATTTCTTCATCATCTTTGAACTTCTATTGTGAAACATGGTATCAAATGAAAGAGAAAAAAAAACTGGATATATATCTGAGACGGATATCATATACAATGTAAAACTGAATTTTTATAAATATTTATAGTTAGAAAACGAATTAATTTTTAAAAATATGTATAACAGTGCTAAAAATATACAATACAGTCCCAAAAATCAAGCATAATTTTCTGCATCACATGCCGCTTACAGCTTGTCCTACAAATTCGTACTTATTCAACAAAAAAATATTTTGTCTGCAGCATTTTACCAGAGTTTTCAAATATGTGTTCTTCCGGAGGAAAAATAGAAAAAAAACAAAGATGGCGGCCATTTGGCTCATTACACAGACTGTTTAAATGAATTTGAAAACAAAATAATGGGTTTTCACAGAGGGAACCTTGAAAACCAGCTTGTGTGGGGCCAATATACCCATTTTTGGCTATTTTGCACCTATTTTAAGTTTCTTGTCTCCTTTTTTCTGTTCTATAGCATGAAAGAGCCTATAAAAAGTCTGAAATACATTCTCTGTACTCGAGTACTATCAAAAAGAATACATAAGATAGAGTACTGGTACTTTTTTAGAAGAAATGTAAATGTATTTACTCAGTACTCTAGAATATTTTTGAGTAAACGTAAATATGTTTTAACAACTATAAAGTTGACTGCATTCTTTGCAAATACAGTTACCAAAATTTGGTGAAAAAGTCATCTGATAAATACGGTGTCGATCTTCACACCAGAGTTGTTAAAAGTACCAAACTTGTTTAAAGTATACATAAACGTAAAGTATTTATTTTTTACTCACTCCCTGAGCACAGAAAATGAAAAGAAATTTTTTTAAACTTTTACTCATGAGTAATCATAAGTAAACGTAATTTTCTTCTCAGAAAACGTAAATGTGCGTACTTTTAAGAAATGTCACCAAAATTTTTGCTCAAAATCACTCATTTTCAGAACTTTTTGCCTATTTTATGCAATTTTTGACTGTACATTTGGTACTGTACCCATTTTCGATTAGTTTCCCATATTTTCAGCATATTTTCTCCCTTTTTTCCCTTCTATGCCTTTAAAAATCTATATAAAAGACTATCTGAAATACGTTTTCTGTACTCGAGTACTTTCAAAAAGTATACGTCAAAGCGAGTACCGAAACTTTTTTTCGAAGGAAATGTAAACGTATTTACTCTGTACTGAGTACACGTATTTATCGAGTAAAAGTAAATACATTTTAACAACTATGCTTCACACGTGAAAGTAATGTATTCTATTATGAGGAAAAATGTACCTAAATTATATTTCTGTTTATTATTTAGATAGTACCACCTAGTATGTGGTAGTAAAAGCTGAAACAACACATAAGGTGCTTAATATCTACTCAAACAAACGCCTCTGGTTCAAACACCTTGAGATACCTATCGATTAAATCATAATTTAAGCTGAGAGATTTTATGAGATTTTTTGAACAGCAAGAGATTTTCTCAGAGATTTAATTATATTTTCGAAAATGACCCAAGAGATTTAATTATATTTTTTTCTTGAGAGATTTTCTGAGATAATATTTAATTATATTTTCTCAAAATCGGCCATTTTTTTCAATGCTACTCGGGATGCATACAAACAATGAATAAAGTGAAAGTTTTCCTGGAAGTTCTGAGGAAAAAATAACTCCCCCCTCAATTCAACATTTTTTAATTCCGCTGATTTTTTAAATGCCAAGACATTCTGTTTGGACCCCCAGGGGCCCAGCACGATGATAAATATAAGTCAATACATTTTAAAATCCAAAATCTGTCTAAACCTACCCCACGTCGTCATTCACAACTTTCTCCATCATACATTTCTTCACATCTTCCATTCTCGGGCCCAATTGTTGATCGCACGTATTCATTGCGTTGAAAAACTGCCTCGCTTCATCCGAACGACCGGTTAAACAGCTGAATGAGTGGGGTCGGTTGCATGTTGGGCGACCTTTACAGTTCTTTCTTTGTAATTAACCAGTCTAGTGATGGAAAAAGCAGGAGGATGTTACACGGTCTGAGACGACGCTGTGCCGGCGGCCATGTAAACCCGTTGGCCATGTAATTCTACCCGCTGGCTATGTAGACCCGGGAGCCATGTACGGCGCCGCTACATGGCCGCCGGGCAGCACATCTATCACTTTTTATCACGTAAAAAAGTAAAAAGTGTCAAGTAAAAATTGACATTTTTAAACGTTTTTGTAAACTTGTTGTAAACGTTTTTGTAAACGTTGTAACTTTTCACTTTTTAAAGTGCTGAACACATTTGACTCCAGTCAGATATGATTAGTAATGACATGTGTTAGCATATTTGACGTTACTCAAATGTGTCAATGTTCAGCACTTTAAAAAGTGACAAGTAACAGAAAACGTCAAAAAAATGTACATTTTTGATGTGTTTGTTGTCACTTCTGACTTATAAAGTGAATATATTCCTTGGATAAAGTCAAAATATGATGAGAAATCTCTTTACTCATCATATTTTGACTTAATTCAAGGAAGCGCCGTTACATGGCTGCCGGGTAGAATTACATGTTCGCTGGGTCTACATGGCTAGGGGGGTGTAACCCACCCCCCCCCCCCCAACCTCCTTATAGGAGACCGCTGTCAGGGAGCGAACGTCTGCCCCCAGTTTTGCACCTCCTAAATACCTAAAAGTACATAAACAAACACACTCTTCCATGCACTGTTTCTTTTGTTCTTGCGCGCTTTCGTCATTCATTAACTCTGTAAAGGTGTCTTTGCAAGCCAAATACTCCTGTTGACTGCATGTGCAAATGGGTTTGCTCATGAGCTGCATGAATTGAGCCCTGCCGCCGCGGCCGCCGCCGCCGAATGCGACTGAGACATCTGGGGTCAACTGTGGGGGGGGGGGGGTTGACAGGTTTTGGTTAAGTGGTTAGATGGTGGGTAAAGTTGTCAATGTTCAGTGGGGCCTGTGCCTCATGGCATCTAAACCGCATAGCATCTGGACCCGGATAACATGGATTTGCCCCCGCTTAGCATCTACCCCCGCTTGGCATCTATCCCATGCTAGATGCTAAGCGGGCTACATGCCAGCACATGCCATGCGGTCTCGCTGCCATGTGGGTGTACATGCCAATAGAGCTGAACCCTCCCCCCCCCGGGTCGCCCAACCCCCTCCGCAGCCGCGACGCTACTACCACTAAATTGTGACGCTGCTACCACGCTACTGTTTAGAGCCATGTTTTCTATGTATATTTGACTATTGAATTGCTACTTATGTGTGTCTTACAATTGATTTTTTTGGTATACCCGGCGGACCGCAAAGTATCCGCAGAATCCTACCATTATTTAATGAATAAAATCTTGTGATAAATTTTGTAATTTCTTATTCCATTGTAGAAGCAAAAACATAATGAAAAACTGTTTGATTGGAATTGCATTCTTTGTGGAATTGCATTCTTCTTTGCCCTTTGTGTTTGCCGCCTGAGGTCACAGTTCTCACAATATTCACCCCCCCCCCCGCCGCCTGCCCGCATGGCATTTAGACCCACTTGGCACCTGGCCCCAGCCGTCCGCTTGGCATCTGGCCCTACCCGTCCGCTTGGCATCTACGCCACCGCCTGCTTGGCATCTGGCACTGGATAGATGCTATGCGGGTCTAGATGTCAAGCGGGGGGAAATCCATGCTATCCGGGTCCAGATGCTATGCGGTTTACATGCTACATATTTAGGCCCTCGCCATTCCGTGTTTTAATAGATTTTCCAGGCCACTTTACATCCTGGACAGTTTACATTATTCCACAAAGCGATAGTCTACATCCTATGGTACATTAGTTCACATTCTCTAGAAAATAGTGTTGCCTGTTGTGTGTACTTCAAAATTTTCATTTAGATTTCAATGCATTTCGCACTTTCCGCACAAATAAAATTCCGGTGATGCCAATACCTTTGTGCAGCATGCAGGGGTCTCCTAGGGGGAGGGCTGCCCCTCCAAATCGGCCAGCTATCTATCAATCCCGGAGGCGGCTCAGCTATCTATCTATCCTGAGGCCCATTTTTTCGCTACTATCCCCAAAGACCCCCCCCCCCAAAACCGCTCAGCTATCTATCTATTCATCTGGAGTGTTTTTGGGAAATTTTGTCCCAATTTTCACTCAAAATAACTCATTTTCGCACCTTTTTATAGTTGTTCACCTTCAAAATCATAGCTTTCCGGCTATATACATCGTTATATACCGATTTTTGGCCATTTTATACCTACTTTTGGCTACTTTTAACTGATTATTAGCGATTTTTTTCCCATTTCTGCCTTCTTAACCTTGAAAAAGCCTATATATTGTGCCCCCGCCAGCCTCCCCAAGCCCCCCCCCAGAAAAATTTTCAGCTATCTATCCCTCCGATTTTCTATCTATCCAGCCCCCGCGAGGGCCAAAATCCTGGAGACCCCTGGCAGCATGCCATACTGATTTTGTGGGGCTATGGACGCACCAAATTTCTCACATCTGTTGTATGACCCTTGAATGTAAAGTGTTCGTAAAGTACGGGATGATACATTTTTTACTCGATGTTAACAGGCACGGTACTGTGGAGTGTAAACTGTCCAAATACCTACATAGAATGTGAACTGACTAGGATGTGAAGTAGCTAGCTCCTTCGCAGTTCTCGTTTTTTACACAAGCAGATATTTTCACACAGATTGTTTTGTAAATATAAAAGATCTGCATTAAACGATGGCAAACGAGTATTCAAAAAATTTAAAACGTTTCCTTTTTTTGAGTTTTCGAATTTTTACTTTACCATCAAAACACGCTTAAACTCATACTTTTGTGTATTTTTTGTTAAAATGCAGAAACACTATTCAAAACATTTGTTCTGTCGATGTTTTAGCTTTCCATATTGGAAGAATTTTTACACCCCCCCAAAAAAAAAAATTCAAATTTTTTCGAAAAAGAATTTTACATGACAAACATTGTCGATCATTTGATATTCTTATATGATATTTTGCAAGGTTTAGTAAGGGGCAGCCTTCAAAACATCTAAGTTCAACTAGGTAAAATATTCACTTACCGCTATCAAAAGCAATCCTGTTGCAATTAACACCCTCATGGTTCTGTGAATTCGCTTGTGGGATTCGTAGAGTTTATTGTCCTTTTAATTCCTGCAATGTAATGTTACCAAATTATGTGCTGCGTAAAAGCAAAAACAAAAAAGCAATGATATGTTGGCATGTTCAAATGGGGAGCGTAAATGTTCTTTTTCAAACTTAACGCAATGTTACATG
Organism: Sphaerolaimus hirsutus; assembly: GCA_964036195.1. Taxonomy (NCBI): domain Eukaryota; kingdom Metazoa; phylum Nematoda; class Chromadorea; order Monhysterida; family Sphaerolaimidae; genus Sphaerolaimus; species Sphaerolaimus hirsutus. The sequence goes on along the minus strand of OZ038455.1, from coordinate 11,755,043 downwards.
GTGAATACCGAAATACAATGATGTAAATATGTTATATTAAAATGAAGCATATGGGTACTTTGATGAAAATGCTGGCGAAGTTACAATCCCCTCGCGAAAAAGCATCAAATTTTGCTGATGAAAAAATCCCTTGGCCCTGGTGCCTTTTCGAGGAGATAAACTGGTTATTACTTTTGCAAAAGTTGACAAAAATCGGGTAAAATCGGATAAATAATAACCCCATGCAAATACCTAGTTCAACGAAAACGACAATGTCAATTATGGATATGTTTACCCAGTGTGAACAGTGTTTTGCGAAATGAGTGAAATTTATTTTCCATTGACGTCACATTGTATTTATTAAAATCGCGACAAGAGGGGCGTTTGTCACAGCAACATCATTGCCTCCGTACCGTGTGTTTGACGGAGTAATGGAAATAATGATGGTCTTTTGTATTTTTTGTTGAATATTCTAGGGTTTTTAGAATAGACTGAAATTGAAATATTATGTTTAGGAGGGTACAGAAACGCGATTTAGGATGTAAAATGAACGATCATTGGACAAACGATTTTGGTTGAAATAGGGGCAACTTGTATTTAAAATTTATGTTTTATTTTCAAATTAACGTTATAATACTATGTGAAACGGATGATCCGGAACTAAAATTGTTAAACTAAATCTAAAAAAGTAAATGGATAAATCCAACAGTTTTCAGCAATTTATACAATGCAAAATGTAGTGTTCCACATTGTGCACTAGTTTTCAAGAAAATATTTTCTTTCAAATTGGAAAACTCATAAAACAGTTTTACTGGAATCACCTACCATAAATTATCAGAATATACCATTTTAAATATCAGTTTAAGTTAATAATGGAAACCTAATTCAAATAAACTCGAACACGTTCAAAGTTGATTCTTGAGTAAATTACCGATCACACGGCATGTTTATCCCATTCTCATCAGATGACACTCAAAAATAAAGTAGTTTATTTGTTTTCGACATTGTTTACGTGTGAAATGGTGTTTACAACACTGAGACATCTTTCATGATGGGTGTAGCGCGAGTTTCACTGACAAGCGAAGGGTCCAATTCTAAAAGTCGATAAGTTCAAATTTGGTGAAATTGAGTCTCTTCAAGGAATGATCCCATTCAATTTAGACTGGTTTCCATCAATATTCTGATTATATGTGCATGTTCTTTGCCAGAATGAATGTGTCACATTTTGACCCTTTTGCAAGAATTCACAAAAAAAATTGGGCAAGAAAACAACATGTCCACTCGGAATAGAGCTAAAAGTTGAAAGTTCGCACCTTTTGTTGGAAACAATGGTAGAAAAGTTGATAAGTCCATGTTAGACACAGCTTCTAGAAGTCAAAGTGCAAAAGTTGCCCATAGACAATGTTTACTCTACTGGGAAGAAAAATATTTGCTGCAGGCAATTACCTAGTTGACGAGTCCTTTTCAATTTTTTCCTGCACTTTTTGTATGCATTTTGACATTTCATAACAAGAAGCTGTATGTAGGGTTCAGACGATATATCGTGTCGAATATCGACTGTTTTTGCATATCGAATATCGATATCGAGAATCATGAGAAAATGTCGAATATCGATATTAATATCGATCATTTTTGAATATCGATATAAAATATTGACTATTTTTCTGATGTACCGTAAATGCTCCAATAAAGCGACCCCTCTAATAGTGCGACCCCCTTGGGCACGTTGTAAATAAAAGCATTATGCGACCCCCTCCAATAATGCGACCCCCTCCAATAATGCGACCCCCTCCAATAATGCGACCCCCTCCGATAATGCGACCCCTCCAACCCTCCAATAGTGCGACCCCCTTGGGCACGTTGTGTAAGTATAATGCGACCCCCTCCAATAATGCGACCCCCAATATGTGCTGAAAACAAAAAAGCGACAGTCGCCTTAATAGAGCATTTACGGTATCAAACTTGTATTGTGTCCACAAATAAGGCTATTATTTTCATTTTGAGATATTTGTGATTGATGTGATTTGTTTATAATATTTTAGTTGATGAGTAAAACTAAAGTATTTACAATTTCATTACTGTTGTGGGCATGCGTCAGAGCAATGGCAGTTTACACGTGTATTATAAGTACGAACAGTAATGTCTACCAATTATTGTTTTCCTGATACATTTTTTTCATCATATTTTTCTTTCATTTTCTAATTTTGACTGTTGTGAACCTTATTAAAATCACCATTCACATTTCAGTAAAGAGATGATCAACCATGTTTGCAACCACATGAAAATACAATATGCCACTTGAAATATGCCTTGCAGTACAAAAAGCAAAATATCGAAATATCGAAAATATTGAAATATTGATATTAAATATCAAGCATTTTTTAATATAGAATATCGATATCGTGATTCCATATCATATCAATATCAAAAATTGAGTTTCAGAAAAAATATTGAATATCGAACATCGATATTGAGTTTCAGAAAAAATATTGAATATCGAACATCGATATTGAGTTTCAGAAAAAAATATCGAATATCGATATTGAAAAGTCATATCATCTGAACCCTAGCTGTATGCTTTAAAAATCATCGAGCAACCCCCCTTTCATTTAAGTTTCAGAGAATTGAAATTGAACTTTCAAATGAGATTTGTGCATAACCCACTTTTTGACTTGTCAACATTTAGAAGTAGACGTCAAAATAGTCGTCAACAAATAGCTACCTTGATCATGAAAGTACTTATCTCAACCAAATAAAGAAATGCAATAAAAATCATTTGAAAATAGTTGAGCAAAGGGTCGCTTCAACAACAGTAGGCATGAGCAAAGTTGTAAAATAAATAAAATAGCTAAATAATTAATTAAACTGTGTATTGAGAGATGTTACTGGTAAATATAACAATTTTTCAAACAAAGTAAGTAGGTATATGTATCCAAAAGATGTAAATATCTCATGCCTACATAGGTAATTTACCTACCGTATTTTCTCAAAATACCCCCCCCCCTTTGAATTAACCTTCCTCCGCTTGAAATACCCTCAAGTGTTCTCGAGCTGAGGCAACCCCCCCCCCCCCTCGAAATAGCGCCGTCAGGAATAATGAACATCATTTATGCAATGTACATGATGTATTTATTGATGCCAGTTTGCATCCCGGATACAGATACACTGCTTTGTGTACAGATGTAAAAGCTTAGTGTATGAAAAAGCGTATTCGTTACTATGAATTTCACAAAAATTTATCATGAAATAATACGATTCCAGGTATATATCCCCCATGGACTTCTTACCCCGGGGGATGATATAGTCCTCAAGGACTATATCGTCCGACTGTCCTTGAGTTATGAGGACTATATCGACCCATAATAAATATCTATATAAATATATACGTAATGTATTACCTATTGTGTGTGTTACATTGACCCGCTGCCCACGACCCGCTTGCATCAGATCAAAAATATTTATTGACGCGTGGCACGCCACAATTATGCACGCGTCTGTTAGGCATATTGGCATAGATTATCGTATGCGTAGGTAAACGAAGAACAATGCATGCAACTTCAAAACTCAATTTCTCGGCCATTTCTCAGCCGATTTTCACCAATGAACACTTAAAATGATCAGAATCACATGGAGATTGCATTTTTATGTTCAGATTATTAAGAATTTGGTAAACTCATGGTAATCATGACAGAGAAATCGCCAATATACTACAGACAAAACGCCAATGCAACACAGACAAAACCCCAATGCAACACAGACAAAACACCAATGGATCACAGACAAAATGCTTTGGCATTTTGCTGTGTTGCATTGGTGTTTTGTCTGTGTTGCATTCGCGTTTTGTCTGTGTTGCATTGATGTTTTGTCTGTGATCCACTTAGGGTTTTGTCTGTGTTGCATTGGCGTTTTGTCTGTAGTATTTTGGCGATTTGTCTGTCATGAGTTTACCGAATTCTTTATAATCTGAACATAAAAATGTAATCTCCATGTGATTCTGATCATTTTAAGTGTTCATTGGTGAAAATTGGCTGAGAAATGGCCAAGAAATTGAGTTTTGAAGTTGCATGCATTGTTCTTCGTTTACCCACGCAATTGAAAATCGATGCCAATAGGCCTAACAGACGCGTGCATAATTGTGGCCTGCCACGGTTCAATAAATATTTTTGATTTGATGCAAGCAGTGTTCTTGCATCCCAATAAATAAAAGGAAATATCAAACACATTCCCATGGCCCAACAGATGCCCCAATAGTGTAATTAGATATTTTGTATGGAGGACTACATCATCCCACGTTATAAAAGTTGGGCCAAAATAGTCCTCGGCTGGAAGAAGTCCTCAGGGGCTATATCAACCCAGAGGGTACGATGACCATGGGGGGAAATTGTATGTAAGCCAAATAATAACCCCCTCGAAGAAACCCCCCCCCTCGAAATACCCCCCTCAAAATTTCCACTCTGAAAAATAAACCCCCTGGGTGGGGGTAATTCGAGGAAATACGGTTTTTGCATATTTATGTACATGTAGTGAAGTTTTTATTTAAATAAAAAGGGGCCAGTTCCGCAAGTGGCAAAGAAAAGAGTAAACCAATTAACGAGTAAACTAACTAGTTTATAACTTTATTCTCAACTCTTTACTTTACTCTACTTTTAACTTTACTCTTTCTTTACTCTTAACTTTCCAGTTATCATTTAACTTTATTTTTCACTTGACTCTTAACTCTTTATTGTACTCTTTGCTCTTTACTTAACTCTTTAATTTTAACTTTACTCATTACTTTATTATTCACTTTTCTCTTTACTTAGCCACTTGCGGAATTTGCTCCAGTATAACCAAATAATTCATGATACTAATAAACAAACCGGCTATTGTTTTTTGAATTCAACTGCAATCAGCAAAATAATGAAAGTGCTGTAACTAAGCTCTTCCACAGCACTTTGAAATAGGGATGGCCAGCGCTTTTTTAAGCGCTTTTTTTAAACGCCGCTTTTAAAAAAAAAGCGCTGGGAAACTTCTTTGTACCTATGCACTAACTAGGTATTTTGTAATTTTTTGCTTGCTAGCACGCAATTTCACATTCACATTACCACTGCTGGTAGTTTTCATTGGTTTTGTGTATTTTTACCATCATTGCTTCTATTCCTGCATGCTATCATATAATAATAAGCTGTGATATGTTAGTGTAATATATAATATCCAGCCAATGTGCTTCCACATACTTCTACAATGGGAAACATCAGTCTCAATGTATTAACCTTCTTTTATAACCTTATTTAAGCACTATTTCATGCCTACTTCACTTGAACTCACGACCATTTGACAAATAGCAATTTACATAACGAGTCAACATACAAATTAGATTTTTTTGCATAAAACCCCACTATAATGCTATCCCATGGCTCCACAGCCATTCTATGGCTATATATTATCACAAGTACTGCCACTTGTATGATATACCTGTATATATTGACTCATAATTATATTTGGGAGCTTTCTAGGAAATGTCTTGACATTTTATGAAAAAAGCGAAAAAAGCGCGTTTTTTTAAGAGCGATTTAAAAAAAAGCGGGGCCGTTGAAAAAAGCGATTTTTATCCATCCCTACTTTGAAACATCCATGAACAAAATATCACTTTGAATTTGCGAAATAAATTCCACATTACCATGTCACCATGAAAAAACGTGAAGAATTATTATCATTTTAGCAGAATAACGTACCGTGTTTCTTCTAACAGAAGGGAGGTTCTGCCTGCAAAATAACGGCGTTTCCAACAGGTATCCAATTTTTGGCTTTTTTGTGCGATGAAATAAATAGAATGACGATCTCATATAGAATGGTTAAAACTGTTTTGAATTGTACATTTTAGTCGAAAGTGATGGAATTGTGCTTTTTGGGATGTAAAAATGAATTAGTACTTGTCCACAACAATTTGGAAACCTGTTGCCAGTCCCAGACCCTGTAAAATGTCAAATTGTCACGCAAAGTCTCAAAAGTCATGGCAAATGCCGTGTAAAATGGCAACTCGGTTGCCATTTTGCAGGGGATTTTCCATGACTTTTGACACTTTGCGTGATATTTGGCATTTTACAATGCATTTTACAGGGTCTGGGATGCCCTCTATATCACCATCCAAGTGGATGCAGTAAATTTATGATCCTTTTTTGCAGTGAAATTGTATGCTTGCATTTTAAACGGGCTTGCAATAAAGCTGAAAGAATCATCCAGGACGATTTAATTGGAGACGATCCTTCTGACGTACCAATAATGTTGACTAGGTACATATTAGACGACTTTTCACTTGACAAAAAATGGGGGAATAAATTAGAATGGTACTCTTCTATTAGAAGAAATATGGTAATTGACAAAGAAAGTGCGCTATTGGTTCTACCCACAGTTGGTGATTTAAATAGCTCATATCGGTAAACTCAAATGCGTAAAATTTGTCAGTTGCGAAATTCTGGCGTGGGCATTTTGAACCTAGCCAACACGGAGTCAAGAAGGTGCAAAAGCGACATTAAGGCGTCTTTCAACGGCAGCGGGGGCGGGCACCGCGATATGATTAGCATACCTACCCCTAAGCCTGACTTTGCTGGCACCGAGCCAATCGCTTTTATCGCCATTCGCGCGAAATTCGTACATGATTTCGGAGATTATTTCGTGCAACAATGCTGCTGGCAATTGTCCAATTCCCTGATTGGCATTGTTCAGACAGCCCAGCGAAACGTAAGCCGCGTCGCTGAAGTGGGACGAGATGCAGTTGCGAATCTGCGTGGGTAGTTTTTTATTGATTTTTTGAGCTGGTTAAGTTTTACCGGGTGATTTTTGTGTTTTGGGTGGGAGATTTCAACATTGTGCAGTGAAAACGTTATCTTGTTGAGCGCAACTTTTTCCGTGCCAATTTTATTTGGGACTTTTGCTTCAATTTTGCTGACAGACATGCATTTCCTCTATAAGTGCATACAGGATTTTCATATCCAATGCCCAAATTTTTCAACTTCAATCATGTCAAATCTCATAAATAAATATTTAGTGTTACCACTATTTTGCTGAAAATTAAATTTCACCACAAAAGTATTTTCTGAAGATAAAGAAAAGCAAGATTAACATTTTACTACCCACACTGTAAATATATGCTAAATATACATAAATACTTGAGAGGCACAAATGAATATCATAGCCCATTCACATTGTTTGAACACTTCACTTCACACTGCATTGAGGACTTTGCTAAGCTGCCCAATTAACTCACAGTGAGCATTTTCTTTTTATCTGGGTCTTTTCTGCACAGCCAATGTCTGTAATTCACCTCATCTCTGTACACCCTATCCGCATTTACAAATAGTATCTTTGTTTTAATATCTCTCAGTGTGGCATACTGTTTTGCATCTAAAATATACATGGTGCCATCCAGGATAATCGCCTGTGCAACTGTGCTGTATCTGCGAGTGGGTTTCTTGCAGAGTTGAGAAACTGATACCACGTTTACTCGAAAAATATGTATACTCGAGTACTGAGTACCTAAATACGTTTCCTCTGAAAAAAATACCTGTACTCGCTTTACCAATACTTTTTTAGAATGCTTGAGTACAGAAAATGTAATTCAGATAGGCTCTTATATAGGCCTTTTAAGGCATAGACGAGAAACATGGGAGAAAAGGGCTGAAAATGTGGAAAAATAGCCATTAAAAATAGTCATAAAAATAGCCATAGTAAAACAGCCATTGAAAAATAACCAAATGAGTATATAAGCACATACCTATACAGAGTGCTGTGGGTATCAGGTTCGGGTTCAGTTCAGGTATATATTTGGGTGGGGTATCGGGTATGGTTTTCTGGTCCAAATGGCGTATTTGGGTAAAATAAATGTCGGGTGGGGTAATAAAATAGAGGTGCCATCTAATAGGAGATATCCTCTGATTGTAGGTGCACAAATAGTTAGGGACTGTACACATCCACTAAACAACTAGTGCCCCAGCAAATGCAAATGCACCTCTGCAATTCCAAAGGGTCAGGCCTCCTACGCACAAATGCCTGGTACGCACAAACGCCCGGTGCGCACAAAATTGTGCCCGCCACGCACATCTGCCCGGTAACTTACATGGCTGATGATCTTTGCGTACCGGACAGATGGTCACTGATGTTATTGCACAGCTTTTTTCACTTCACTGATATCTGAAAATCACTTGAAAAAGTGTCAAGTGAAAAAAACTGTCAAAAATAGCCATTATCCACCGTGTTTTCACTTGACACGTTTTCAAGTGATGTTCAAATATGTGTGAAGTGACAAAAAGTTAACTAATGTCATTGCGCAACTTTTTTTCACTTCACTCACAAGTGTGATGTGAAAAACACGGTCAAAATGTAATGTAATGTCATTTCGTACCGGGCAGATGTGCGTGACGGGCACAATTTTGTGCGTACCGGGCATTTGTGCGTACAAGTGCACCGCCATTCCAAACCCCCGCCCTTGATAACCTGTTTGCAATCGCCGTCAAAACTGAAGAACCCCCTAATTCATGACCAATAAGGATTGTGTTTGAAACATCCAAGGATTTTTCCCAGTCACTCCACGAAGGGTAATCCTGTCCAATGACCATTTCTGAATGGAATAGGTATTTATGTATGGATCTGTTCAACCATTCCATTTAAATTTATTACAAAATGAATCAACTATAATTTTTTACCACCTTTAAGAATACCCTTGTCGCCGGCGTTGATCGCTTGCAATAACTCCAAAGTTCTCTCTATCTCCCCAGCGCCGAAATGCGCCAACGAGTGAAGGTGCGCTCTGAAAAAAAGTGCAACGGGACAGGGTTTTTTTTGACAGATTGCAGTTTCAGTAATTTTTACTTTAATAATTTGTGTCATTTGATCAATGATGTCACAGATGCTATTAGTGTAAACCCCATCACGTACCCCACGTAACCCCCCCCCCCCCCCCGCACCCCACCCCCTGGGAAATGTGGAAACTATCATCAACATGTGAAGCTTTACAACGGGGTGTAAATGTGTTTCGCAGACCTCAATATTCAACTTTAATACTACATAATTGACCAAATTCAGTAACTGCAGTAGTGAAATATTGCGTGTGCACACACTATACATAGTTTACTGCCAGATTTTGGTAAACTCATAAATCGGCTTTGAACGTATTTTAGTTTACTCGATTGTGTTTGATTGTTTATTTTACTTTATCCCCATCAACTGCAGTTGACAGAAACCCATTCTGGTAAACTGAAATGCGTTCAAAGCCGATTTACGAGTTGACCAAAATCTGGCAGTGTAAACCAGAGTTGCGAAAGTGTATTTACGCTTACCCGAAATACCCGGGTAAATGGGTATTTATACTTACGCTTACGCTTACGCTTTCATAAAATACCCGTACGCTTTATTACGCTTTCCCGGCCGAAATACCCGGGTACTAAAAGCGTAAAAAAGTTTTTCACATGGTCCAGTTTTATGCTTTTGTAAAAAGTGTAAAAATACAAAAAAGAAAGTGAACGAAACTGCATACCAAAAAAATGACTGCATGTGTGCAGTAATGCACTGGAAATCGTGGCACATGTACAAATTGTGTCGCAATATGAATGTCACTTTTATACTGTGTCCTCGGGCAAAATATTTAGACGGCTTTCGAATAGAAATTTTGCGGCCGAAAATGACTACGTCCGAGTTCGAAAATGAAGATGACATAAGTACATAAAGTCGGCGGACATTTCACCCTACAAAATCGGAGAGTTAGAATTCGCTCGCGAATAGAGCGAACACAAAACTTGGGTCCAACCCGGACGCTCGGAATTGAAAAAGATAAAATTATTAAAAGAGAAATGGACGCTTCGCCGTGTCCGTGCGTGCACGCCGCCCGTTTCAACGTTTTGTTTCAACGTTGTCCGTTGGAAGCGAAAAAATTTGACTGTTAAAATGACCCTTTTACCGTTTTTGTTAATTTTTCATTCGTTGGCTCCGTTCCAATGGAAGAGTCCCCATATGAGAACTTGGCAGCCAGCCAAATTTGCGAGATCCGCTATAAATGTGAATAAAAAATGCTGACTAACTATATAACCATGTATATAAACAAAAATAGTGATTATAAAGGTGGAAATTGGCAAAGTGGAGCAACTTTTGACGATTTTTAGCTAACTTTGACTTTTCACTCGCATTTGTATAATACGCAACTGGAAACTGGGATAAGAGCCAAGTTTTCATACGTGACCCGATCCATTCCAATCATTAAAATATTGCGTCACAATAATGACGACATGCACTCTCCACTGGAGAGACTGACGCAAATGTTTGTAGGGCGATACGTCTGCCGACTTTAGTATGTCTTACGTTTATGCTATTAGAATAAATGCGTTAAGTATTTATGAGAATTAGATATAAATACATCGCAAAAATCGACTGCACAAAGTCCGAGTTCGGAAATGAAGATTAATTAAGTGTCGCTGTCGATTAATTGCTATTAACATCTAAGGGCAGACTACCAAGTAGACATCCGAAAAATGTCGCTGAAAGCTTGATTTTGAACGAATTCACTGAGCAAAAACTCCCTGAAATTTTTTACGGTTACGCTTTATTTTACGCTTTCCTAGGTATTTAAAAAATACCTTACGCTTTGAGTATCCACACTCAAAATTTGGAAAGTGTATTTACGCTTACGCTTACGCTTTCCAAAAATACCGGTATTTTAACAACTCTGGTGTAAACTAGTCTGCGCAGCGCCATTGAGTTAATCATTTCCCTCAGCACTCACCTGTGCTCATCGCCGTACCAACTGGAGGGTGCCTTGCGCGCCCAAATGCTGACTTGCCTGCTGCCGCCCTGCGCATTGCCAGCAACCCCGGTGCCATTTGCGGCATTTGGACACACGCGGTAAGTCCAACAACACGCGCCGCTGCCGTGCTCAAGTACTGCGGTGATCACGCCTGAGGGGTTGGTGGAATGGTGGGAGGAAAATCTAGATAAAATGGAAAACTGAAAATAAAGTTTAAAAATCGTATGTATTAAAATATACAATTTTTGAGTGAAAGTTTGAGTGAAAACTTGTGTCTTTTGTTTCCCGTGCACCTGTGGAATAGCCACCTGGTTGTTCCTTTCATAATATTATGCTCAAGTACAGAAAAGATGCTACAGATTATACTGGCTTTCATATACCTAGGTTTTTTTCAAGGCATACAAGGGAAAAATGGAAACACACTGATAAAAATGGGCGAAAATAACCAAAAATGCATGTATAATAAAGAACATGTATCATCAAAAATAGCTGAAAATAGACAGACAAGCACACGAACTAGTCAATTTGAAGGTGAAATTGGGCAAAAAAGAAATTATTCTCCATATTATCAGAAATATTTTTCGAAATATTTTCAAACTCACCCCGGCTGGCCCACTCGCAGGCGAGGACAGAATAGGCGAAACGGGGCAATTTCTCCGCTGGAGACAGCAACACCAAGGGCCACTTTGCACCGGGTTCTGAGCTGGCCAGCTTTCCCTGCCAGCGGACCTTTGAAATGAGAACTTGTCACGCTTTGCTGTGGACTAGAAGATTTCTAGTGCAGATTTTTGTTGCTTTTATTGGGGTGTTAAGGCGATAGATGTAGGCTCTTGGCATGTAAACTCATTCGGCATGTAGACCTATTACACGGGTTTTCAATGGGGGGGGGGGCTGCCTGCCCCCCCCAAATCGACCAGCTATCTTTCTATCCCGGATGCCTGCTCAGCTATCTATGTATCCCGAGGCAAATTTTTGGGCTACTTTCACCTGAGCCCCCTTTCCCAAATCGTGCAGCTGTCAATTTACGTGAAGCAATATTTTTGGGTGGTTTTTCTCAATGTTTCACTCAAAATAGTTAATTCTTGTTCCATTTTGTAAATTTTCCCCTTTGAAATCACTATTCTGGGTTATACACATGGTTATATATGTCCTATTTTGGCTATACTTTATCTACATGCCGAGAAGGTTTACATGTCTACCGGGTCAGGTGATAATCATTGGGGGCGAGGGGGGTTATCCCCATCATTAACCTACTAACCTTAATGTTCCATCCCTTCGCTCTGGCCAGCACCCGTGTTTTCATGAATAATCTCTTCAATGCACACGCATCCTGCACCAACGCGTCTATGTATTCCCTTCTCGGCAGCCATGGGATATAGTCTCTTTTATAAACGCTCACTGACTGAGTTGGCACAGTGCCAGGTGCTGTGGTTGATGTGCGCTTGTCTCTAAAAATAAGGGGTGTTGAGTGAGTTTTGTGATGGGACTTGTAAAACAAGGGTACACTGGAACCAATTTCTCAGATGATGAGAGAAGTGACAAGTGAATATAAAATGATGACAAGTTTGCATTTGTAAATGCTCCAGACAGTTTATTTTGGCGCTGGTGGTAGCACCCACAGGCACCCTCGACATAGGGTACCGCACCGCACCTGCATCAGTGCTATTCGGAAAAATGGCACCGGCACCGGTAAGGTACCTGTGAAAATTGCAATGACACCGCACCAGAACGGATGCTGGTTCCCTGTGGTGCCCAGCACCGGGGCACCGGTGCCTCTACATCACTAGTGGTGATATATAAAATGACAGTTCCCAATAAAACGGCACATCCAATAGAATGGCAGGTGAAAAAGTTGCCTAAAACGCGCTGTGGTATTAGAAGAATATGGTATCCAGCCAACCAGCTAACCTGGGATAATAGAGCCTAACAAATGGTCCAGGGTCTCCATTTTCACACTGCGGCATCATGACATCCATGCAGCCGATTGAATACGACGCATCGTCACCTCCATATGGCAAAAATGTCGGCTCATTAGAACTCATTATGCGCTCGTTGATCGATTAAAGACAATTTAACAATCACAACTTTTTGAGATTTCGATTTTAGTGTAGTGTTTTATGTCGAAAGCTTCTGTTTAGCATTGTATTTAAAGTTCCGATCTTTTCGGTATCTGTGTGCACAGCTGCGACGTACCTATGATCCATTTTGCCATTTTTTCATTCAGATTTTCCAAGAATTATCTCTTCCGAGAATTGCGTTCGTTATTTGAACGTTTGGAAACAATCATTTCTCTTTTGGCGGTTATTTTTGCGCGAAATATTTTGTGTGAGGTCGGATAAAAGTATATTACCTATTTATCAATTGTTTGCGTTCTCCTATTTCATCGGGTAACTTCAGTTTCAAAAATATAACTATTTAAAAAACAAAGGCACAGTTCTGTAGGGAAACATCTTGAATAACGAAAATGAACTCTATTGTTTCAAACTCGCTCGCGCAGTATTGATGCATTTAAAGCTGCCAAAATGGAAACTTTATACGATAATATAAATAGGTACCTAAGTTTAAGCAGATGAAGCCAAATGTTTTTTCTAGGACTTGTGACAATGGTGCCACACACTAGTGTTCAATGCAAATTTTAAAAACTCATAAATCAGCTTTGTTTGAACGCATCTGAGTTTACCGAAATGAGGTGTCCGCGTCAACTTCAGTTGATGGATTCACAATAACCCATTCCGGTAAACTCAAATACGTTCAATGCTAATTTATGAGTTTTCGTAACTTCGGTTGAAAACAGGTGTGTGGGCACAATAATTCAAAAATAACCGGGCACCGGGGTCACGACCTAAATTATCCAACAAAAACTGTCATTTTCACCATTGGCGAATAAATATTTAGATTTCACGAAAGGTTAGGTTGACGTGTCCCAACAAAAGCGATCGTGTTCAAATACGATTTTCCATCATTTTAGCTAACTTTTGGAAAATCGGAAGTCACAAGCAGCTGCGGACGCATAACTTTTTTATTTTACCATAACATTTTAAGTGCAGATTGTTTCAGGTTTTCTTCACGACATACTTTTTTCTTAGGGCAGCTGTTCCAGTTCCTCGCAGAAATGAGCCACGTCGAAAATACATTTGTGACCGAAATGGTGTAAGCGGCGCAAAATCTACCTTTGCAGTCCCAGACCCCCTTAAAATGTCCTGCAAAGTGTTGAAACTCAAAGTCATGTACAATGTGCTGTAAAATGGCAAATGTGCATTGCTGAATTACAGCTTGGAAGTAGAAATACTGTATATCCTCAAATAAGACCACGGGGAGTTATTATTTCGTCAGAGTTTTTGAGGGGGAAGTTATACAACTGGGGAGGATTTATTCAGGGTAGGAGTTATTCTTTCCTCAGAATTACATTATGTATCTGTTGTTGCTGTCGTAGACTGATATTCTTTTGTATTTTTCATTTCACACACCGCATTTGCATCTCAGGCGTAGCTTTGTTTGGTCTGTCTGACTTCATTAATTGTTGTTTTTTCAATTGACCAACATATTCTCCACCTATCGCAGAGGGGAGTTATTCAAATGGAATTTTATTCGTTCCTCAATCGGCCAACAGGGGGGCTATTCGAGAATATACGGTAGAAAGGTAAAAGATTTTGCAGTGCTGTGAAACGGAAACGTAAAAAAAATCTGCCACTTAAAAAGCCCTTATATTATAAATACCATATTTCCTTGAAATACCCACAGGGGTTTATTTATTTGCCAGCAAATCTTGAGGGGGTCTTGAGTCAGAAATTCGCTTGATAGGCGCAGCGCAGCCATCATTTGAATTCAATAATGTCTTCAATATGAATTCAGAATCAATTGAGCGCTTTTCACTCACTGTTCATGCAGTTCAATGAGCCATTCACAACGGGCCAGGCCTCCTACGCACAAATGACCGGCGCGCACAAACGCCTGGCACGCACAAAATGAAAGTCCGGTACGCACAAACGCCCGGTAAGCACAAAACTGTAGCTTTGTGCGTGCCGCACAATGTGCGTGCCAGTCGTTTGTGCGCGCCGGTCATTTGTGCGTACCGGGCAAGGGATTTTCACACGCCCCCCACTTTGTGTTGCCATCGCCATGACATGAAAAATCACCATGACATTGGCGCCAGCGCCATGGCACCTTTCCATCACTAATCACAGGCACTCACGGAAATGCACCGAAATTAGAAATGCAATGCAACTAGTGTTGGAAAAATCGCCATGACTTTGGCGCCAGCACCATGGCGCTTTTCCATCACTACTCACATGCACCGAAATTGGAAATGCGGAAATGGAATGTAAATTTTCCATCACTACATCCAAAGCGAACCACTGCACCAAAAGGAAACACTGCACAAATTAGCGTTGCAACAGAACACTGCACTGAAGAAAAATGGCTAAAAGTAGTGATGGATAATGAGCCAAGCCAGCCAGAATACAAGCCCCGCCCGCACAAATGACCGGCGCGCACAAAGGACTGGCACGCACAATCTGCGGCACGCACAAAGCTACAGTTTTGTGCTTACCGGGCGTTTGTGCGTACCGGACTTTCATTTTGTGCGTGCCAGGCGTTTGTGCGCGCCGGGCGTTTGTGCGTACAGGTGCGGGGCCTTCACAACTTGCTGTTCACACAACAGTATAAATTAACTGTAATCAAATCAACTGCTGGTTTTCCATCTGATTCACCGACACCTATATATCGCTGCGAACTCCAGCCTTCACACGGAGTTCGCAACTGATGTTAAACTAATTAGACCACCTTCTTTTACAGCGGGTTCCATTCTCACCTAGTCCATTTCCACATGCTTCATGAACCTATTTTTGCCGCGTTTGTATGTATAATTTTATGCATTATAATTTATAAACCACTTAGAAATATCAACTTTGAAAACAACAAGTAACAGAGAACTGGCAAATGCATATACCTACCTACATTCTTTCTATATACTTCGTGCTAAAATACCTAGGTAAATAGTTCAAAGACTAGGTGGCAATAAAATCCTTTTTGTGCGCAATTGCACCACTTTTATGTGACTTTTGTTTTACTGCCTTCAATTATCTATTAGTCTACATCCACTATTTTCAAAGTGAAAGATAAAAAATAGAGTAGCGAGACATATAGACACACTCGCGGCGCACACTGCTGTTAACTATAGCAACATAAGTTGTCATATGAAATTGTTTTTGATTATATGTATGTTCATTTGCTACAGTGGTGGTGGTATTTCTGCCAAACACTGAGTCAGATGAAAGCAAATTCTGTATCACTGAAAGTTCCACCAGAAAAATATAAATACACTACCGTGCAGAATAGTTGGGACTTTTCACCATAGAGAAATGGGGGCAGCAGGTTCATCATACTTTCGTCGCTTCCTACTCCATTGAACCTTGGCAAAATTTGATGCTGTTCGAGTATGTTGGGGTTTGAGTTTGGAGGTATGACAAAAATTTTATGTTGGCTCAAATAATCCCCCACGCCCGAGATAAGGGGGGTCTATAAAATAATGTTCGATAAAAATACAAAAATGGCCAATCTGCATGGTTAAATTTGAAGCTTAATAACTCAACCCTTTCTGGGCCGATTTGGCTCGTTCAACACGTAAAATGATCGGCAAAACCCGAAGATTCCATTTCTGAGGTTGTATTAGTTATGTCTAAATTCTGTATGCTGATTTGACCCGGTTTTTCAGCACAAAAAAAATAAATGTTTCTGAACATGCTATCATATTTATACTTTAGACAGCGAGAATTCACATAAAACTGAAATGAGTTCAATATCTAGTTCCAATCAAGAGTTTAGCACTTCAAACTTATCAGTGGTGTCTAAATTCCTTATACTGATTTAACTGATATGGTTTCCAACATAAAGAATTTTTGAGCATGCTATCATATACTTTAGACAGATAGGATTCATTTGCAAAAAAATTATTTCAATATCTCTTTCCAATCAAAAGTTCAAACTTCAAACTTCACTTCAAACTTCCATCATCTTTCCCTTACAAGATACTTGCACATTACACATTGACAGTTGAGCCAAGTTTTCTCCTCAATAGAGCAGAGCAAAAACCTCAAATTTACACACCAAATAGCCACACGGACTAGTATACCTGCTTCCATTTCCAAGTGGCTGGCGATGGATGCAAGTCTGTTGCTGAAATAAATACATTCCACAGTGCCACATATGCATAACCATTTGCTCTTCATGCTCAGAATGTTCCTTGCTGCTCACAGAGCTCAGCAACACAGACAGACAGATGCCATGTTGAAAATTTTGTTTAAAAATGAATGTAGGTGTTGGATACAGTCTAAAAAATATGATACTAGGCAGCTACTGGCCAAAATAAGAAAAGTCCCAAACTGCACTAAGAATATATGCACATACAAACTTGAGGGGTGGTTATCCCAGGCACATGTAGCCAACAGCCCACGGTACCCACCAATGGTATCCAAACATTGTGCACATTCAATGTTTTGAAATTTTGGCAAAGTTTATCCTGCAGCATCCACAGTCCCAACCAGGGTTGGCAAAATCTCAGAAAAAAATAAAAATAAAATAAAAATAAAATGGAAAATTTAAGAATAAAATAAAATAAAATAAAATGGAAAATTTAAGAATAAAAATAAAAATTGTATAAAAATTCGAATTTTTGTAAAAATTTTTTAAAATTGTATAAAAATTCGTATTTTTGTAAAATTGTATAAAAATTCATGTTTTTTTTGTAAACTTTTATCTCATTGCTTGAGTTTCTACCTGTTTATTCATCGATCTGGGGGCAGTTCCAAGCTTTGTAAAGTGTCAAATGTCATGTAAAATGACATGCAAAGTGTCAATCATCATGACAAATGTAAAGTAAAGTGTAAATTGTCATGGCATATAAAAATTAAACTATCAATTGTCAAGCAAAGTGTATCCAAATCTTATGTTTTGTATCCAAATTATGTTGTTGTTGAATCCAAATCTTATGTGAACATTTGGATACAAAAACATTAGATTTAAATACCAAACATACTATGGATACAAAAACACAACATTTGGATACACAATTTTCACTTTGCATGGCAATTGTAATGACATTTGCCACTTTGCTTGAAATTTGACATGACACTTGACGTTTTGCATGAGAATTGACACTTTACTTTACATTTGTCATGACAATTGACACTTTGCATGACATTTCACAAATGTGCCCAGTACACTCCAGTAGTCCTTCTACTGAAAATGCTCACCATTTTTATCAATAATTGTAACTAAACACTTGCAGCCAGCTTACAATACAGGGTAAACAACCATTTTGAAAAGTAAGGGGTAAATTTGTCACGGTTTTTCATGTATAGGTCTAATTGTAACATTTTTCTGGTCTTGCATGCATGATTTCGATTTTTTGTAAAATTTTTGTACAATTTTTGTAAAATTTTTGTAAAATAGTGTCATTTTATTTTATTAATGACTTTTGGGAATAAAATAAAATAAAATAAAATGAAACAAGAATAAAATAAAAATAAAATAAAATTTTTATACAATTTTTATACAATTTTACTAAAATGAATTTTTATAAAACCAACCCTGGTCCCAACTATTCTGCACGCTAGTGTATTACTCGAGTGACTTACTCCCTGTACATTTTTTTTCGGAGGAAACAGTCCAGCGATATTAGGGATAACATCATAACCATAGTTAATTTTGGCCGCTTGCCAAAAAGTAACACATTTGGATACAGTTTGAATTTTCTACCATAATGTTCACTTATCAAACCGTTTATGTCCAGTTCAGCTGTCTGTATTTAAAATTTAAAACGTAAAGGTAATCTCTAAACCTTGTGTGCATCCCCCAAAAAAGTTCCATTTTAATTGTAGGTGCACAAAATCAATTGAAACAGCTAAGTGTGATAAATTTTATTTCAATCCTGCCTTCAAAAACATCTCTCACTGCAAAGTCCTCCCACTCAAATCGAACCACTTATTTGTCACAATTAAAGTCTGGCTGAAAAGTTTCTCACCACTAGCACAAACTCAAGAACTAGCTAAGTGAGTGACTAGAGCTCACAGTCACACAAACAGAGCAGCCATTGAATTTTAAATTTTTGGGGATTACTTTTGGAGAAAAAAATCTTAACAGATAATACCAAATCACATCATACAAAATCTCCACAGAAAATAAATAAATATCACAAATTTACGTGGAGAGAATTTCTCAAGACAATATGTGGAGACTTTTCACCGAAAGTCTTACCTGTGATCTTACAAAAATCTTACCTTATTTCTAAGGTGACATCCAGAGTGATTTTTTATTTCCTCCCACAGAAATAAGAATTAAAAAAAACTCTCTGAAAAATCAGGTGAAACATATAAATATAATTAAATCTCATAAATTTTCATATATTTTTCAAATATAAATATCCCAGAAATTTTTAGAAAGCTAGCTGTAATTAATCACGATCATCTGTTGATGTTGCGCTGAGATCACTGGAAAAAAAACGGAGCATCTTTTCGAACATCCAGAGAACATTTGTTCATTTATGTCTTACGTAATGCATAAGTAAATATCTTATTGTAATACACCGTTTAGTCAGCTGAAATTGTTGCAATACCTTATATATGTACTTTCCTAAGCTGATGATTTTTTTTGGTTGCTGTTAGCATGTGAATACTGATTGTACAGAATAACCATTTCAAATAATATCGGAAAATCATAATGGAAAATCATCATGGGAAAAAGTGCGAACATCGCCATGTAAATATTTACATACACACTTGATGAATACCTATTTACAAAACACACACTGACATACTAAAGTTTGCTGAAATTGTTTCCTTGTGGCACAGGTTGTTGTGTGGATAACTTATGTTATACGGATACCTTATGCAAAAACAGTGGTTTTCTCATTACAAATTTGTCTATGAGTATGCATGTTCAGGGGCACCCCAAGACCCTGTAAGATGTGGCGAAAAATGTGAACACTCATGTGAAACCTAAAATGTAATTCTTTAATGTTGGTGGTATTTTTATGGCTTTTTTAACTGTTTACACTTTACATTTAATTTACATTAAGTTTGTCACCATATAAACATCACTGCACCTACCTGCCATCATTCAATTGTAAAGGAAAAAGCACCACTGTTGGATTTGAGGGTTGAGTGGTTTTGGTTGGTTAGTACTTCATAGTGTTCTCTCGATGGCTGCCATCACACAGCTATATTCGATAAGATGTGGAAGTAGTAATACTGAACAAACATCATGATTCCCAACATATTCCTCCTTTTCTCCCTTAAGAAAAGGATAATAAGTTTAGGGATAAGTTAAGTTAAGGGAGAACAGGGTTCATCAAAACCATCACACTTTCACTCTCTCTCTGGCGAGGCCACTGCAAGCAACTGACTGGTACCTCCCTTGCCAGTGTGCTCTTATGTTTGTCTGGATCACTCCCGTGTGACAGTGGACACCGCGCGCTGACAGCACTGAAGGAGACCTCTTTCCCACCTGTGAAGCGTTTCTGCTGTGTGATCAGCGGATGGGTGAGCAGGTGTTAATGAAAAGCTTGGCAGGTTAGCACAGCCATTCAGCAATGATGCAGCCATCCCCTCTGCATTGAGTACGGTTTAGGTCGTCCACCATGTTGGATTTGAGGGTTGAGTGGTTTTGGTTGGTTAGTACTTCATAGTGTTCTCTTGATGGCTGCCATCACACAGCTATATTCGATCAGATGTGGAAGTTCTAAACCCTGAGCACACCTGATCCAATGTTGAGTAAGATTCTCATCATTGTCATAATGACCATAATGGGCCTGTCCCGCACATAGGGCAGTATAGGATAAAACTTTACTCTTAACTGTTTAGGTCAGTCTTCACTTTAAACTTTACTCTTTACTTTACTCTTAATTTTACTTTTATAATTTTACTTAATTGTTCACTATAATATTGTATAATTTTACTTAATTTTACTTAACTCTTTAGATTTACATTACTCTTTACTTTTCTCTTCACTTGCAGAGATTGGCCCCTGATGCCAGCCATGGGTGTCAACTTTTTTTGTTACTCTTTGGTTACTTGTCAGAAAATTTACCTAGAAGCCTAATGTGTGAATCAATCTGTTGATATGTACACATTCACATATTTACCTTATTTTGTTCAGTTGCACACAGCATCGCATTATATGTATCTTGTGTAACATTATCGTAAAATGTAAAACCTATAATATTTAAGTTAACGTCTTTTTGTTTGCTTTTATATTTAATTAATTCAACTTATCAAGATTTCATTCATATTAACATTCCAATTTTAACATCTTCACATTCGTCATTTAATATCTCAAGCGAAGTTGTTTACAACGTGCGCTTCACATCGCTCACATATTTAGATCTTAGTCATTGCTCACATTCCGCCACATTTCCTTGACAAGCAGCACGCATATACGCCGTCATGTTTATGTTAAGCGGCGGGCCCGCCCCGAGTGGGGGGCCGGGCCCGCGCGCCATTTCAAATGCTGTCTGGCTTGTCTCACATTTTCACTATCTTGCCAGTTTAGCTCGCTTTTCATCGGAGAAGCGAGCGGGCAAGGATTGAACTTTCACAATTGGAAATGTTGGGTAAAAATCGGAGATTAGAGCCGACCGATTGGCGCCAAGTCAATCGCCATCGGTCTGGCCCTTAAAAGCCGATTTCACAGCTAAAATCGGCAGTGTTTGCAACCTCGTCAACTTCACACGAATCACTTCCTAGGATCTAAATAAGCGCCGTAGTCACTTTATTAAGTCGCTTGTTTTTGGTGCTAAGTTTAACTCTTGGTGCTTTAAGTCACCTCAGTGCTTTATTTCACACCAGCGCTGTTTGAGGTGCCTGTTCTCACAACCGCGCCACTTAATTGTCGCCTAGTGTCGTAATTAAGTGCCTTCTTTAAATTGCCTTATTTCTCCGGTAATTAGAGCTTCTCTTACGTTTTTAATTAAGTAATTAATTTAGTTGTAAATTAATTCCTTTGTTTACGTATATTTTTATATATATTTTATTTACACTTATTTCTTTGTATTTAATTGTCTAAATAAAAACGTTCGTCAAAACCTTTGGTAAACAATCTAAATTTGCTTCACACTAACTCACGTCAATTCACTTCAACTCAACTAATCACATTTGATAAAATAACGGAACGTCAACTAGAGACGACGCTTCACGTCAACTTTTATACGTTCACATTTGTCCTCTTCCTCGGTTAGGAATAGGAGCTGGTTCACAAGTCATTTCAACAAGTTCCGTATTATTTTACATGGCGCAGCGAGCAGGGTGACTAATTAAACTAATTGGTCACTCTAATTAAGTCGTCTCGCGCGAAATTTCATTGGAAATTGTTTTTCACAGCCTGAGTCACACGCACGAGGTTACGGTAATACGGTTTTGGACGCAAAATCGTTAGTAGCGCGTGTATATTTACTTACGATTTTACAAGTACAAGTCACAAGAAACGAAATATTTATTTTATTATTTTATTTCGTTCACAGCTAGCTACCACTTTGCTCATAAGCAATCAATCGATCGAGATTTGCTATGGAGGAACGCGTACGCGCTCAGCGAGGCGCCCAAGCCGCCGCAGCTATGCCTGTGAGCAACGTAGATGAGTCCGACACAACTCATCCGTTAACTCAACATAGCCGGGCGTTGACTGGAGTGCGCAACGGAGTGCTACGTTTCACATCCAAACCGATTCCTAAAATCGTCAAAGACGAGTCACAACCCGCCGCCGTGAACTTGCGCGCGGCGGAGGAAGTACTAGAATTACTTCAAGCCTACGGCTACCAAGCTGAGCTGAAACGCTCGGACCTGTCTACAGCTATGGACAAATTCACATCTATTGTCCAAGATCACATCACAAGCCTGGACAGAGATCAAGACGGAGTGGCCGAAGAGATAAAGAGCGCCAACGCAAAATTAGAGCGCGCGCTCTACTCGGGCTCGAACAACGCGATGATGCTCATGGATGAGCTGGAGTCGAGGATGGCGACCGCCCAAGCGCAAATCAAATCCGCGGAAAGGTTGATACTTTCCTTGAAAGGTCAGTCAAATGTTAATGTTGATTTAACTACTCAACCCCCGTCACAACCCCCTTACAACAATGTCAATATGGGAAGTAGTTCTCAACCTTCACAACCGGAAACTTTGTTAAAGTTACCTAAAATCGAGCTTGCCAAATATAACGGTGATCCGTTAGAATGGGCAGCTTGGTGGGAGATTTTTCGAGCTCAAATTCACGACCGAGCTAATTTGTCAAATGGTATGAAATATACATACCTTAAGCTCAGCCTTATCGGTCCAGCAGCGGAACTGCTGGCCGGATTAAAAGGTGATGGTCGAGATTACATCACAGCAGTCACCATGTTAAAATCAAACTTTGGCGAAACGCATCGGGTACAAGCCGCCCTTTGGGATAAATTGTATTCACTCGAAAAACCTTCGTCAAGAGGAGACTCTCTCACAAATTTCACAAGAACCCTTTTGTCAACTCTCAATCAACTTAAAGAAAGGGGTGAAAGTGTCGATTCTGGTGCGGTGTTAAGAATAATTCGTGGTTATCTTCCCGATAATATTGTTCTTGCTGTCACAGAAGAACACCGGAATTCGATGCGCACTGCTGTAACCGGCGACACAGAACTCACAGTCGTCAGGTTTGTTGATGCGTTAACTACCATTGCTCGTGCTCAGTTAGACGCGATGAAAACTGAACAACAAAGTCCACAATCTTCAAATGTTGTTCATAAATCACAAAATTCATCGATAAAAAAGCCACAAGATGGAGGAGGTTGGCAACAGCAAAAGAAAAAAGGAAATAAATCACAAAATACCTTTTCAAAACAAAAACCTATTCACAATACGGTTGCTTTTGCTGGTACCAATGCTAATGTTGGTAAGCAACAAGGAAAAAATAAAAATTCCACTCAACCTCCCAGAACTCCGGCGATCGGAGCGATTAGTCAAAAGCAGTCCTCACAACCTGCTGCTGACTATCGCAAGCCGAAATTCGAGTGCTTGTTCTGTGGCATCAAAGAGCACTACACAACCGATTGCCCTCAATACGTCACACCGAGAGAGCGCACAGAACGGTTGCAAGCTTTGGGCGATGTGTGCACGCGCTGCACACGCAGAGGCCATCAAGCGGCACAATGCACTCAACGACTGAGTTGCTACTATTGTCGCCAGATTGGTCAGCATCACGGGGCGTTCTGTCCTACCAGACAGGCACCCGCCAGGCGTCAGGTAAACAATTCACAAAATAAAGCCTTTGTCAAAGCAACGAGCGCTAATTTTGTCAATGCCCAGGTAATCACAACGGGCGCGGCTTCGTCACATGCACCGCCATCGTATCCGCCTTCACACACGGAACCGATGAGCGTGTGTGTCATCCCCCCGGACGAGAACGATTTTCGGTGGAGACAGCAGACGCTGTATCAACTGGATATGGACGGCCCGCTAGACATGGGCGAATGGCCGAAGCCCGCGAACGAGCTCCAGGCTAGAGCTCAAGAGGAAGCCCGCAAGTATCACAGCGAAAATGAGCTGTGGACGACGCTCCGCGCCAGCCTCATCAAGGACGGCATGGACATGGAGACCGTCGAAGCAAAAATCCGCGGCTTCCAACAGAAACGGTACGAGGTGTACCCGCACCTCAACCCGAACCAAATGTCATCGTCGGTGCCACCTCAACCCAGTCACAGGCCCACGGTGGAGGTGCTGAGCGCACAAGCGGGTTACGGTAACCCCAACACCGCTACCAGACAGCAGGCCGAACAAGAATGTGAGTTCGATTTTGCGCCTATAGTTCGTTTGCAAGTGGCCCAGGCTTCATTAATTAATAAAGACGCTGAATTAAATCGAGTCACAGACCCTTTGTTAATATTCTTTGACACTGGATGCGAATATTCATACATTAAAGCATCCGTGGCAAATGAGTATAACTTTGAAAACAAAGGAGATGTTGTTCTTCAAATGAACGTGTTTGCGACAAAAACGCCTGTCACAGTCAATACGTTTTTGGTCGAGGCTGTCATGCCTATTTACAAACACGTAGACAATAAGGGCAATATGTTACAAATTCCGCTCACTTTACGTGCAGTAGATAATTTGGCAACATATGCATGCCCACCTCCTTTGTCACAAGATGACAAAACCGTCATTTATATTGTGTACGGTGAACACGCACAAGAACAATTCGCGGAACCGCTTGAATTGAACGAAATGACTGTTGAGTTTTGTCACAAACTATGTCAACCAGATGTAGTCATTGGTCAAGACTATTATTGGAAGTTCGACATTCGACCAACAGAAATCGAACTCCCATCTGGATTGATCATAGTCGAATCAATACTTGGATTGATGCTTGGCGGAAATGCGTCATCACAGTCATTTGTCACAACACCCGACATTTCACCACATCAATTCATGGTTTCATGTAGTTCACATGCTTCATCAGCTGTTGCTGTTGGCCAAGAGACATTATTTCAGTTTCACAGTCTCGAGTCAATAGGTATCACAGATGATCCATTATCACACGATGACGACATAGCTGAACAGTTAATTCTGGAATCAATTACTCTCGATCCAGAAACTGGTCGCTATAGCGTAGATTGGCCATTCAAATCAACAATTCAAGAATTGCCAACCAACAATGCAGAAGCATTTCGTCGCTTTCTGTCACTGTTGAAACGGTTTCGAAAAGATCCCGATTTATTCGCCACATACGCGAAAGTCATCTCAGACCAACTTCACAAGGGTGTCATAGAACCCGTATATGGTTCACAAGATGGTTTGCAAGAACACATCTTACCTCACCAACCTGTCATCACACCTGGCAGATCGACAACATGTCGAATAGTGTATGATGGTTCTGCAGGCAAGCCAAGTCTCAACAATTGCTTATTTCGAGGCCCAGTTCTCACACCACTGGCGCTCGGATTAATGCTTCGCTTCAGAGCCGGAAAAGTGGTGTTATTAGCAGATATTGAGAAAGCATTTTTACAAATTGCTCTTCACCCAAAATCACGTGCTTTCACAAAATTTTACTGGCTGCGTGATGACACTATTCCATCTCACGAAGACAATATTCAAATGATGCAATTCACAAGGGTGCTGTTTGGTCTCACATGCAGTCCATCCATTTTGTCAACTGTTATCAAATATCACCTAGAAGCGGAATTAGCTCACATGCATCCCGCTGAGACACATGAACGATCGAAACTGGAGCTGTTGCTCAACAGCATTTACGTTGATAATTTAGTTATCAGCGTAGATGATGAAAAATATGCAATACAGCTCTATCGCTTAATTAAAGCTGTTTTTGCTAGAGCAAATTTCAACATGCGCGAATGGATGACAAATTCGCGTATTGTTTCGGAGAAAATCAAACCTGATGATCTCAACCCGAAACAGTCACAATATATCAAAGTAATGGGTCTCGTTTACGATCACATTGAAGACACCATTGCGGTGCCAGCTCCCAAGAAAGATTTCACGCTTATTGTCACAGCCACACGCCGCAATTTGAACAAATTGCTGGCTTCAACATACGATCCTATTGGCATCACAGCACCCGCGTTATTTCGGTTGAAATTTCGCGTGTCACAAATAATTCAAAGGTGCAATATCACAACCTGGGATGAACTCATCGAAGACCCAGAGGCAGATGACTTACTGGACGATTTAAAACGACATCTCTCGTCCATAAGTCAAATCAAATTCCCGCGCTCATTTCATTCTTTTGGCATCGATGTCAAAGCCGAAACACGGCCATTAGAATTACATGTGTTTTGTGATGCCTCAAAAGATGGATACGCCGTTTGCGCTTATTTGCGTCAAAAAGCGATTTCACCTGACGAATATGGCTATGAAGATGACCGATATTTTAGTGGTTTTCTCACAGCTCGCACAAAACTAGCCCCACTTCCGTCAAAACAAGGTCAACCCCTCACAATCACACGCTTGGAATTGCTAGGTGTCACAATTGGTGCACAGCTCATCGATTATTTACATCATGAACTCGCTGAGCTGGGTGGATGGAAAATTCACAGTAATTTCCTCTGGACCGATAGTACAGTTGTCATCGGCTGGCTATATACAGCAAAGCCTCTGGCTACTTTTGTCAACAATCGGGTCACAAAAATCCATTCACTAATGTCAAAACATTGCATTCAAATTTGCAAAGTTGCTACAAAAGACAATCCAGCTGACATTGCGTCACGGGGATGTACTTTTGATCAACTAATGATCGAAACAATGTGGTTTACTGGACCCACATTTTTCGCTGAATCTCTCACGTCAACCATGCTTGACATTTCGCAATATCAAGCGCAACCTGTCACCGAAGAGCTTGCGAAAGGCGACACTCACATCAGTCGACCTTTATATGCTGGAGCAGTCACTTCACAGCCTGTTTCACAACCAGCTAATGCTCTTGCACAGCAAGTGCCTGTCAATTTGGACCCCAATTTGTCACAAAATGTCACTCCTCAAAATCCGTTTGTCGAAAGTCGACAATGTCACATCCCTGCAAATCCATTCGAAATCGACATTCGACGATTTTCAACACTGTCAAAATTGTTGCGCACTGTCGTATATCTACTTCGTGTCAAAACATATTGGCTAAATCGCTCTATGCATAAAGCTGCAAAGCGCGAAAGCGAATATTTATCAAAACCCATCACACAAGCTGATTTAAACGAAGCATTTAGACATGTATTGCGCATTTCACAAGCAGAGGAATGTGCCAGTTGCATTTCACAAGCGCAACTTGGCAAACACCACATGCTCAAATGGGACGCGTGGAATAATTTATTATATTGTGTCACGCGTGTGTCTCACAAAGAACACCGAAACCCTTCGTTGTTTTACTACCTGCCAAAGACTGGGTGGTTAACAACGCTAGTAGTTACTCATTTTCATGAGCTTGCTGGTCACAGTGGCATGCTTCACACTTTAGCAGATTTACGCGAACATTGCTGGTTGTCAAGTGCCAAGCAGGTAGTTGCAAAAATTCTGCGAAAATGTGTCACATGCCGCAAAGCGGAAGGAGGTCCATTCACATTACCTGATTTTCACACACTACCTGTTACTCGAACTCAATCACAAATCAAACCATTTCAACATATTGGCATTGATTATATGGGACCGTTAATTTATTCACAAAACGGTACCCGTCACAGTCAACACATTTTGCTGCTAACATGCTTCAGCACACGCGCCATTCATTTAGAGTCAACTAATAGTGTCTCAACAGCTGACACAATTATGGCTCTAAATCGTTTTATTTCGCGCCGTGGCATGCCGGACACAATTTGGTCCGACAATGCCCCCACGTTTAAAAACTGTGTCAAATTATTGCCGGACGTAAAATGGAATTTTATCACAGCCAATAGTCCTTGGCAAGGCGGCGTGTACGAACGCATGGTAGGACTA
This sequence comes from Sphaerolaimus hirsutus, assembly GCA_964036195.1. Lineage (NCBI taxonomy): Eukaryota > Metazoa > Nematoda > Chromadorea > Monhysterida > Sphaerolaimidae > Sphaerolaimus > Sphaerolaimus hirsutus. The sequence goes on along the minus strand of OZ038455.1, from coordinate 11,726,840 downwards.
GTCAAACGCTTGCTCAAAAAAGCATGCGGACGACGTTGTCTCACATGGCATGAATTTCTCACAGTCATGCTTGACGTCGAATTCTCCGTCAATACGCGACCATTGTCATACTTGTCAAACACAGACATTGGTGCAGCGATACTGCGCCCAATACATTTTCTTTGGGGCACCCCACCACCATGTTACATGGATGAAAAACGTGAGATGGAACTCGATTCCACCACGATTGAACCCATGCGAAAAATTCCAAAAGAGGAATGGGATAAGCTGACGGATGGATCTTTCAATCTCACACCTTCACAAATTGGAAAATCCTACACACTCACACCCCCACGTGTCAATGACGTCAACTGCATTGATGAAATTGCACTCAATTCTGTACCTGAAAAGGACAGAGATGATATCACACTACTTTGGGACCAAATTCGTCACAATCGTGAAGTGCTTTGGTATGAGTGGTCACGTCAATACATTGACCTACTCAAAGATCGAGCTAAAAATCAACGCTTGAAAAAAGGTACAATCAACGAAGCTCCCAAACGTGGCCAAGTGGTGTTAATCACAGATGATAAACAGCCACGCGGCATGTGGCAAATGGGCCGTGTTCACGAAATACACGTGTCAAGCGATGGCAAAATACGTGCAGTCACAGTATTGTCAAGCAACGGCCGCCGCACACGTAGATCTCCATCTAACCTAGTGCCTCTTGAAATCGACACAGAGGATGGTGTTGAATATAAAATCGACACGGAGGTAAAAGATGATGATAATTCACAACCTTCACCTGATAAGGGTGATGATTCACAAACAGATCAATCACATCAACAATCACAATCTTCACAACAAGATGCAAGACGCGCAAACCCACGTCGAACATGTCGCTACACTGGCACATATTCGTTCTGGGGAAACGTGTCGCATTTAATGGCTCTCACATTGCTAATACAATCAAAATTAGCCAACGCGCTCACATGGACAGATCAATATCACAAAACTTTCAATCTGTGCCATAAAACACACACTGGTCACGCAATTCAACTTCCGGAAAAAGTAACATGTCACTTTCCTCAAGTTACAGCCATAGAGGATATTGTGGTATCCATATGGACGTTGCGTGTTCAGCCGCAAACGACACCAATTTATAGATGCTTTCAACAAGAGCATACTATAGTCACGTATATGAGTCTGGTGGGAGGAAAAGCTATGCTACCACCAGAAATCATTAAAAACCACAGAGTCACAACTTACGATTGCATGATCGCCTACCAAAATAAAACTTGGAAAGGCGAACCTTTAATAAAAATCGGTCATGCATTGTGGAGCACCAACAAATCACTTCACATCGATTATTGTTACTTTTGTCACAATCTGAGTAACACAGTAATGAATTTTCACATAGAGGAAGGTGTGGTCGCAAGTCTTGACGGAAAGAAAATTGTTTCCGAAATTCAAGATCTATCACATTGCAACCCACAAGCCGGCTATTGTTATGACAGCGACAATGGCGTCTCTTTATGGAATGCTACTGCTTTTAACAAGCAGTGTGCATTCCAAGAGATTGGTCAATTCGATGCACAATATTCACAAAATCATTACATAGTGGAAAAATTGCAAGCTGCATTTTCTGTCACATGGAGATCACAACAATTTCCAAATAATGCAGAATGCGTGCCAAAAGACGCAAAATATATTGACCAGGGCTCGGCATTCATTCAATTTCGTCGATATCAACTTAAGAAATTGAAAAAACCTGAAACCGAAAAAGCTCCTCTTCATTTCAAACTCGCACCAAATCTTGATGTTGGTGTGTTTCACTTGCTCACAGCCCGTCAACAATACGAAGTTGACAAAATTGCACATCTAGAACAAAAACAATTTGGATCTATCTGGCAACAATTATGTCACATCCGTCAGACCCAACTAGATATAATTCATGCAATTGTCACATTCAATCCTACACTTGGCTTGCGAGCATTGCTAGGACGTCAAAATCTCTATGCTGAATGGCATGGAGATATATTAATGTTCTGGGATTGTAAACCAGTCACCGCAGAAATTATTTATTTTCAACATGAATATAACAATACTTGTTATAAATTTCTGCCGGTCAAAGTCACAAATCACCCACATATTATGTTCGTTGCTCCTGGTACCAATGATCTGATCACACATTCACCAATAGATCATTGTCTCATGAAAGATCACAAATATTATCAACTAAATGATAATTCATGGGCCAACGAAAACGGACCAACGAATTTGCACGTCACAAAACTCCCAATCGAATTAATTTGGGCTGGCTCGTGGAAACCATTCACACTAAACGTTTCCGGGTCACCAGGTGTAAGCATGACTGACATTGCATTCAGTATCATGGCTGCACATCATCACTTTCAAAATTTGCAACGACTCGAACAACAAGTCACACGTTCAGTCGATTATATTGCAACAAAATCCAACGATCCTAAAGCAGTGCAAGCATATATTGCTGGCATTGGCCAAGGGGTTGGTGCATATTTTGAAGGTGTAGGAAAAGAATTGGGTCACATCATTCACGGTAGTGTCACAGGTGGTGCGTCTGCATTAGACACGTTACTTACTGGGCCACTTCAAACAGCTGTGAACATCATACTCATTATTATCACAATTGCTTGTATTGGGTATATTGGATATGTTTACATGCAGTGGCGGCTCGTAACCGGCAGGGGTATGCTGCCAGACATCAAGGGCTTTTTCCGAAGAAAGGGCAGAAGGGACAGAAGCCCAAACAAATGGGAACCCCGTCCGTTCAGCAAGGAAAAATCGCATCGGAGCAATGGCAGCCCACCGAGCCGTCGAAGACGATCGTCGACGAGACCGACACGCTCCGACAAGCCTTCGAGAGGCTCGCCAAGGAATCTGAGAAGCTCCCCAACTGGCCAGGCCGACCAGCGGGGGCCCCAGAAGACCAGGCACCCGGGCACGGGGAAGGCAGCCAGCCTGAGGAGGATGCCGTCGAACCCATGGACGAGCATCATGAGGAGGGCCGGGAAAATGCCGGCGTCGAAGACGCCGACGATCTGCTACCACAGGAGTGATGAAAGTATCACAGGCGTTTGATTTTTATTTCGTTTCACATCAAATTGCCGAGATTGGCTGAGATAAAATTAAATTAAATTTAATTTTTATTCTAGTTTCGGGAGTGTGTAACATTATCGTAAAATGTAAAACCTATAATATTTAAGTTAACGTCTTTTTGTTTGCTTTTATATTTAATTAATTCAACTTATCAAGATTTCATTCATATTAACATTCCAATTTTAACATCTTCACATTCGTCATTTAATATCTCAAGCGAAGTTGTTTACAACGTGCGCTTCACATCGCTCACATATTTAGATCTTAGTCATTGCTCACATTCCGCCACATTTCCTTGACAAGCAGCACGCATATACGCCGTCATGTTTATGTTAAGCGGCGGGCCCGCCCCGAGTGGGGGGCCGGGCCCGCGCGCCATTTCAAATGCTGTCTGGCTTGTCTCACATTTTCACTATCTTGCCAGTTTAGCTCGCTTTTCATCGGAGAAGCGAGCGGGCAAGGATTGAACTTTCACAATTGGAAATGTTGGGTAAAAATCGGAGATTAGAGCCGACCGATTGGCGCCAAGTCAATCGCCATCGGTCTGGCCCTTAAAAGCTGATTTCACAGCTAAAATCGGCAGTGTTTGCAACCTCGTCAACTTCACACAAATCTCTTCCTAGGATCTAAATAAGCGCCGTAGTCACTTTATTAAGTCACTTGTTTTTGGTGCTAAGTTTAACTCTTGGTGCTTTAAGTCACCTCAGTGCTTTATTTCACACCAGCGCTGTTTGAGGTGCCTGTTCTCACAACTGCGCCACTTAATTGTCGCCTAGTGTCGTAATTAAGTGCCTTCTTTAAATTGCCTTATTTCTCCGGTAATTAGAGCTTCTCTTACGTTTTTAATTAAGTAATTAATTTAGTTGTAAATTAATTCCTTTGTTTACGTATATTTTTATATATATTTTATTTACACTTATTTCTTTGTATTTAATTGTCTAAATAAAAACGTTCGTCAAAACCTTTGGTAAACAATCTAAATTTGCTTCACACTAACTCATGTCAATTCACTTCAACTCAACTAATCACATTTGATAAAATAACGGAACGTCAACTAGAGACGACGCTTCACGTCAACTTTTATACGTTCACATTTGTCCTCTTCCTCGGTTAGGAATAGGAGCTGGTTCACAAGTCATTTCAACAAGTTCCGTATTATTTTACATATCTTTTGATTTTATAATGTACCCACATCAAATTTTCAAATCAAATGGTTGAGTTGAAGTCATTTATCTTCAAAGCGCCAGTCATTTTTTTGCTGGCGCCAGACGTAAATATGTGCGTATTTATTGTTTGGCACAGGGTACACTAAAATTAGGCATTACGCATAAGAACTTGTACATATACTCCAGTCACTTTACACCCTGCACGCGTGGTTCCAGGTGGAAGCGTGCCAACTATTTTTTATTGCGTGAAATTTTCATAAACAGTTGAAAAAAGTCATCTCTGTTATACGCTACACGTTGACTTATTTACAACAATCACTTTTTTACCATTCTATACAAAATCGCATGCTTGATCATCATTGGCACGCTTCCAACATGAAACATAAATGAGTGCGAGGGCAGAGTATCATGTTCGCCGACTATAACACCAAATGCAGAAATATGAAATCTTCTGACAATAAAATCACGCGAATAACAGTGAAATAAAATACTTTTTATGGACTAAATAAAGAACATCCCGCAACTGTGCAAAATATGTTCATTGTTTCACAAGGTGGCTTATTAGCTGCCTACATTGATATAGCTAAATATATCTTTTAAAATTATAGAAAGTATCTAAACAAATGGCATCCAAACTTGTCGAATGAAGCAACAATTGCTCAAATGAAAACAAAAACAAATAAAAAAATCGCCCCATATTCACAGTGACATAAAGGACAGCAAATATAGCATGCCGTTATTTTTCCAGCTGCATGTTAACATGAATCAAACGATTTGATGCTAATTATTTACAAAAAAAAACAAAATATCTATTATTCACCGATTTCTCGGTGGCACGAACAAACGTTGCATTGCATCACGGCACAACTTTTGTAGTGATGGCCTCACGCACTAGCTTACAGCTGACAATTATAAATCTAATACATACCGTATTTCCTCGAAATACCCCCAGGGGGTTTATTTTTTCAGAGTGTAAATTTTGAGGGGGATTTTTCGAGGGTGGGGGGTTATTTTTCACCAGAGATTTTCATAAAGTAAAGTAGTAAAGATAGGTCTTTACATACCCATAACTGTTAATAAACATTACTTAACGGTAAAGTCGGCAGACGTATCGCCCTACAAACATTTGCGTCAATCTCTCCAGTGGAGAGTGCATGACGGCATTAGGTATTGTAACGCAATGTTTTAACGATTGGAATATATCGGGTCACATATGAAAACTTGGCCCTTATCCCAGTTACCAGTTGCGTATTAAGCGGGAATTAGAGCTCAGCGTCGATTCGACGTGAAATGATGACGTGAAATGATGTCGTGAAATTAATTACACGAGTGTGGATCATGCTACGGGTCTACAATTTTCTAAGGATAATATATGAATCAATAACTTAATCTTGTCCAATACTGAGTGTTATCAGCCACAACTAGAGCGAATTGAAAAATTCAATTTTTATCATTTCACGTCATCATCATTTCACGTCATCATCATTTCACGTCACAGTGTCAGGGAACAACTTGACATTTCACGTCAGACTATGGCAAGAAATAGTCTGACATGAAATGTCAAGTTGTTCCCTGACACTGTGACGTGAAATGATGATGACGTGAAATGATAAAAATTGAATTTTTCAATTCGCTCTAGTTGTGGCTGATAACACTCAGTATTGGACACGATTATAGTATTGATTCATATATTATCCTTAGAAAATTGTAGACCCGTAGCATGATCCACACTCGTGTAATTTATTTCACGACATCATTTCACGACATCATTTCACGTCATCATTTCACGTCGAATCGACGCTGAGCTCTAATTCCGGCTTTATACACATGAGAGTGAAAACTGAAATTAGCTAAAAATAGTTAAAATTTGCTTCGCTTTGCCAATTTCCACCTTCATAATCGCTATTTTTGTTTATATACATGGTTATATAGCTATTGTGAGCCCGTTTTATTCATATTAATAGCAGATTTCGAAATTTTGGCCGGCTGCCAAGTTCTCTTCTGTTGGAACGGAGCCAACAAATGAAAAATAAAATAAAAACAAAAACGGTAGTTTGAACGGTAAAACAGTCGTTTGAACGGTCAAATTCTTTACGAGCAACGTTGAAAATGTAGATAACTAGGGCGTGGCACGCACGGACGCAGCGAAACGTCCATTTTTCTTTTAATATGATTTTCTTTTTCAATTTCTAGCGTCCGCGTGTGACACAAGTTTCGTGGTTCGCTCTATTCACGAGCGAATTCTAACTCTCCGATTTTGTAGGGTGAAATGTCCGCCGACTTTATATATAAGGACGTGTACATTACTACACAAACTACCTATGTGTAGCTGCGGTGCAAATTGGACACTGATTAATATTTACATCACGTTTAATACCTTGCATACCTGATGTACCTGATCCAGACAGGGGGTATTTCGAGGAGGGGGGTTATTTTTTCCTCAGGTTGACCTGGGGGTATTTCGAGGGGGGTTAATTCAAGGAGGGTATCTGGAGGGAATACGGTAACTTTGGTTGTATCCGAGTTGATCAAAATGGGGAATTTGTTAACTACTGTCTATGGAGATAGAAAATGATTCATTCTGGTAAACTCAAATGTGTTTAAAACAGTTTCTGAAATGTCGGGTACCATCAAAAAAGCAACACTACCTGTTTGTCGGAAGCTTATCTGATCAATAATGATCGTTCAATGTGGGTTCAAACACTACAGTCATTTTATGCTTCATTGATGAAATGGCACATTGCTGAATTAAATTAGGTAAATTTTTTTAATTTTTATGATTTTCTCAGTTTCTAAATTTTTTTACAATAATTCTGTATTTGTGTTTAAAATTTGAAAGAATTATTTTGTCTGTGGGCATGAGCATGGTTGGTTTTAGTAAAATTCTTTTTACTAAAATTGTATTTTATTTTTTATTCCTGTTTCATTTTATTTTATTTTTTTAAATTCTGAAATGTCATTAATAAAATAAAATGAAATCATTTTACAAAAAAATCAGAGACTTGGATGTAAGGATATAAAACAACGTGCACACTAGAAGCATGCATGTTAATACAAAACAAATTTAATGTAGACTTTTGACACAGGTTGCGACATGGGTATCTTGAATTTTGACCGTCACAGGGGCTGGATAGATGTGTAGCTATTTGCTCCTCCTGAGGGAAAGATAGCTCAAATTTTGTTATTTTTTTGGGAAGTGGAACGGGGGCTTGCGGGGTTCAATATATAGGATTTTTCAAGGTATGGAATGAAGAAAGTGGTGAAAAATCACATAAATTAGTGATTTTTAAGGTGAAAATATATTAAAAGATGTGAAAATTTGCAATTTTGAGCAAAAATATTTTCAATCACAACAATGAAAGCAATAACAAGGCACCAGTTCTGCAAATTGGCAGCTAGAATCTTGTGCAACAGGATAGAAAACTTACAAGTCAAGAAAACACTGAAGTTTTTGTAAAATTTTACTAAAATTGTACAAAAATTTGAATTTTTGTACAATTTTACAAAAAATTTACAAAAATTCGAATTTTAGTAAAATTGTATTTTATTTTATTAATTTTCCATTTTTTTATATTTTTTTAAATTTTATTTTATTCTTCAATTTTCATTTTATTTTATTTTTTCTGAGATTTTGCCAACCCTCGTCATGGGTTCATTGCAAATCGATGATTGTAGTATTGTTAGCTGTAAAAGGTACCATTCCAATGAATGTAATTTGCTGGGAATACAAAATTGCATCTGTAAACTAGTGTGTAGAGCTACAATAATACCTTTGACCAAAGTAATAGAGATTCATTCAGCTCTCTCAAAAGTTTATATCCAGTTTAAAAGCACACATAAGTAATGATGGCATACAAAAATTTACAAAAGATTTTAAATATCTACAATTTTATTTTATTTTTTGAACTTTCACATTTTTGTATACTCAGAAAGGAAACACTTAAGCCGGGATTACAGCTCAGCGGCGTTTGACGTGAAATGATGACGTCATAAAATTTATTACATCAAAAAAGCAGAGTTGTTAAAATACCGGTATTTTTGGAAAGCGTAAGCGTAAGCGTAAATACACTTTCCCAATTTTGAGTATGGATACTGTAAGCGTAAGGTATTTTTAAAATACCTAGGAAAGCGTAAAATAAAGCGTAAGCGTAAATTTTTTTAAGAGAGTGCTCCTGGCATTGAGCATCGTAAAATACTCTTGCTTTCACATTTAGATCAATGTATCACAGATTCTGTCCATTTTTGCTCAGTTAATTCTTTTCAAAACAAGATCTCGGTGACATTTTTCGGTCGTTCATTTGGTAGTCTGCCCTCGTAGCAATTCATGAGCAGCGACACTTATATCATATTCTAACTCGGATTTCGCGCTGTCGACGTCAACAACATCGTCGTCGGAATCCATTTTCTGTCCCAAAATCACTAATCTAACGCCACGGTATTGCTTGACGACACAATATTGACCAGACATAAATATTGGTGCCACACACGCTGGATATCGACTGTTTCGGTGTCAACTCGATTTTAGTTCAATTTAGGTCGCAGGACAATTTTCAAGTGCACGTGCGGCAAAGTCGAAGATAAATTTATATGGACAGGTGCATTTGAACATGGGTTCGCAGCCCATAAATGCAAAATTTATGAAAAACTGTTGGCCCAGTTGACATCCGGATGTCAACTGGTCCAACAGTTTTTCATAAATTTTTAGTTTATCGGCTGCGAAATTATGTTCAAAAGCACATGACTATATAAATTCCTCTTAGACTTTGCCGCACATTCACTAAAAATCGTCCTGCGACCTAAATTGAACTAAAATCGAGTTGACACCGAAACAGTTGACATCCAGCGTGTGTGGTGCCTTTGCTACACAATTTATACATGTGCCGCTATTTCCAGTGCAATACTGCGCACACGCAGTCTCTATTTTTTTGTATTTTTTCATTTTCTTTTTTGTAGTTTTACACTTTTTCAAAAGCGTAAAACTGGGTCATGTGGAAAGCTTTTTTACGCTTTTAGTATCCGGGTAATTTGGCCAGGAAAGCGTAACAAAGCGTAAGGGTATTTTACGAAAGCGTAAGCGTAAGCGTAAGTATAAATACCCATTTACCCAGGTATTTCGGGTAAGCGTAAATACGCTTTCGCAACTCTGCAAAAAAGACAAAGGTACAGCATTGAAATTTCAGAATTAGATAGTTCTAGTAATTGTGTGTAATGTCCCAAAAAAAATTTACCAAATAATCATTATTTAAGTAGTTATTAATTAAACGTCAAAATTTTTTGGTGATGATAAATGTTTGATGTGAAATGTTGACATAGAATGTGTAAATTTTGACATAAAATTAATAACTTATTAAATAATAATTATTTTCTTAACTTTTTTAGGATATTACACACAGTTACTAGAACTATCAAATTCTGAAATTTCAACGCTGTACCTACCTATGTCTATTTTGATGTTATCAATTTTACGACGTCATCATTTCATGTCAAACGCCACTGAGCTGTAATTCCGACTTAACAATCTAGTTTTGACCACAAAATTCGGGACTAAAACTGTTATAAAATTTTTGATGGAATTTCTTTGTTGAATGAGCGTGCATGTGTAATGTCAATACAACATTTTCATTATTATCACATGGATGCAAAAAAAAAACTTTCGGAAAACTTTATTTAAACCAAAATTCATTGAAAATAACAAATGTTAAAGACTCAGAATCTAGTAGGATGAAATTCAAAAACCATTATTTAAAATTGGTAATTCAAAAATGAAAAAAAACATTTATGGGAATAATTCAAAATTTGAAAGCCCTTTTCAAAAACACTAGAAAATTTAAACACAATTCTTCACAGAGTTTACCATTTCACTGCACAGCAGTGAGCAAGAAAGCGACAGTCCAACCATCACACCATGAACACGTGTTCCGTGCTGCTGCTCGAGCTGTTCGAGTCCGGCGAGCCCGGCATCGAGTCGATCGCCGCTGATTCGTCATCCGGCCAACAGTGAATAATCTGCCGCGTGTATCCTTTATTCCCACCGGGTGCGACAGTACTGGCTGTTAGTAACGGCGTGTGCGCGGGAAACGCGATGTCATCATTGCGAAATATGTTGTTGGTTTGTTCGTGGCTACGTGGCGAGAGCAGTCTGCAATGTGGTAGGGGGTGGGGTTTCAGAGGGAGATACACGCAAACTTTGTTTCCCGGCTATACGCTTCCAGCACGCTGACAATGAGTTGTTTACATTTGGCAGCTAGTTGTCGTCAGCCACAATTTTTTATTTTTGGGGAGCAAGCTGCAGGGGGTTGTGAAGGCTGCCGTGAAACTGGTAAACATAGGCATTATTCAGAACTTAGGATCACTTAGGTTTTGGAGACTTGGGTGTGCAACAATGGGTAAGTTTTCAAAAAAAACACTTTCAAAATTGAATACTGTATTTATTTTATAGAATGGCATACCTAGTATAGAACAGCACCTCCGATATAACGGTAGGTAGTAATTACTTTGGAATGGCGCCAAAACACAAAAATTATAAAAATGGATGGTGGAAATATTCAAAGGATTCAAATGGATATGATAGGTAACTTTAAATTGATGCACAGAATGCAAAAATATTGCTCAAGTTACATGATAAAATCATACGTTCAAAAACAAAATGTGCGAAAATTTTGGTGAAAAATTAAAACGCCAGCCGCTAATAGAATGGTAGTTCCAAAGTCTCAAAAAGAAACCAATCCCAATACTCACCTAGTTAATCTAAAACTAGTAATTCTCTTGGATATCATTTGCTCACCGACACCATCGCCATTTCTATTTGTAGCTTCATCAGTGTCGTATCGACATTCGCCTTCCAAAATGCAATTTAATCCAATGTACGTGCTTGCTTGGGGCAGCGGATTCATTCCAGTGACATTTGTTGCGTCGGTGCGCTCGTTGTGCTTGGCGCCGGCGGGGCGCAGTTTGGACGGCCGGATGCACATTGAACGGCCGTATGTTAAACGCCCGTGCGATTTCAACCGGTTCAGCTGAGGGCGAGGTCACGTTTTAAATATTCACTTTGCGTTATAAGTATTATCTGGGGCCAGCCAGTTCCGCAAGTGGACAAGTTAAGAGTTAAAACATAAGAGTTGAGTAAAACTACAAATGGCGAGTTAAGAGTAAAGTTAAAGTTTAAGAGAAAAGTTAAAATTAAAAAGTTGAATTAAATGTTAAGTGTTGAGTGAAAGGTTGAAAGTTGACTTAAAGGTTACAAGGTGAGTTTAAAGTTAAGAGACAAGTGGAAAAGTGCTTCTGCAGCGTTTCCCCCATTTGTCTTTTAAATCAAGTTTTAACTCAATTTTTAACCTTTGCTCAACTCTTAACTCAACTTTTAACCTTTAACTCAACTCTTAACATTTTACTCAATTTTTAACTCAACTCTTAAATTTTAACTTTTCTCATAAACTTTTAACTTTACATTTAACTCGCCATTTGTAATTTAACTCAACTCTTATGTTTTCACTCTTAACTTGTCCACTTGCGGAACCAGCACCTGGCCGCTCCATTGTCCGTTCGATCTTAACAGTGTTATCTAAAAATGGTGCAAATTATTGCGGCATTTTTTCTTTGCAAATGCCCTACGACACGGAAGTCTGGTGGACAGCCCACCCCTAAAATGCCGCCCCCAATTCCTTGGATGCATGTGGTGCCAGGCAGTCTTTTTTGCCTACTTCAATGGCGACTAGGCACCATCTTTTCTGTCTGTTTGCATCACTGAGGTGCAGCTTGGCACTGGCAGTAGGGCTCGAACTCGACTCGACTCGACTCGTGACTCGAGGGTAAAACAGGGTACCGACTCGACTCGTCTGACTCGACCGGAAAAATATGGCCCAAACTCGAGACACGAGGTTTTTGCCCGACTCGACTCGAAATTTTGGCAAATTTCGAGTCAGGATTTCCATTGAATAATGTCCTAAAATTTCAATTTTTATATGAAATTTTAAAAATATTTTTCAAAAATTTTGCGCGCAAGCGTGCATGTGTGATATCTTGTGGATTGGCTTGGCATATGTATTGAATGGTGTTAAAACTCAAATTTCTTATTACCATACAATTCTACACAATGTGCATGTGCACGCTAGTTGAGCGCCAGATTTTGGTAAACTCATAAATTGGCTTTGATAAAACGCATTTGAGTTTACTGAAATGAGTTATTCTTAATCCCCATCAACTGCAGTTGACAGATACATCATTCTGGTAAATTCAAATGCGTTCAAAGCCGATTTATGAGTTTACCAAAATCTGGCAGTAAACTAGCGTTTGCAGCGCCACATGTGAAACACACACACCACCACACCACTACCACACCACCTCAGATTTTCCATCCCTAGGTCGATTTTTTTTGCAACTTTATTTGTAGCAACGTGAGTGATAAAAAGTTCTATTTTTGCTTTATCTTGATATTTAAATGAACTGTTGGCATTTAGACTTCATTAAGTGTGTGTGAAAACATTGGTAGAGAAACCAGTATCAAAAATTACTGCAAGGGTCATGCCAAAAAGTAACGCATCCAACTCGACTCGAGACTCGAGATTTTTGCCCGACTCGACTCGACCTTTCACTGGCTCGCCCGACTCGACTCGCTGACTCGACCGGAAAAAATTTGGGGTTGCGAATCGAACTCCAGTTTGAAAAACATCGAGTTTCGAGCCCTAACTGGCAGCACTCACAAAACATGAGGTTTCATTTAAAATGGCCCAGAAAATAAAAAAATTAGAGAGGGGAAAATTGAAAACGCGAAAATAATTTCAAAAAATCGAACTTCGTAAAAAAATTAACGGTCATATTTAACCGTTAAAAACCCGCTTACATTAGCGCCCATTAATCATCCCCAACGTCTCGTTAAAAGCAAATTTTCAAAATCGTAACCTGTTCCTTCTCATTCTCAGTTCCATTTTCCCGTTTTATGTCGCACTTCACATCAACATTCATTTCACACGTATCCATGGGAAGCAAATTACCCGGCACTCCTACGGCGGTCCCAGACCCTGCAAAATGCCCTGTACAACGTCGAATGTCATGCAAAATGTTAAATGTCATGTAAAGTGTCAAAAGTCATGTAAAATTAGTAAGTATTATCTCAGAAAATCTCTGAAAAATAAAATAAAATTTAGGTAGGTAATCTCTCTGAAAAGAAGCTGAGAAAATATAATTGAATATGAAAAGTATAAATACGATATTTATATTTTTTCTTCTCACAAAATAAATATACCGTATTCCTTCGAATCACCCCCGAGGGGTTATTTTTTCAAAGTGGAAATTGTGGGGGGGTCAAACGAGGGGGGTATTTCGAGGGGGTATTATTTCGCCAGAAATTTTTTAAAATGCCGGTACTATATTGTTGTTTGTAACGTTCACAAACGTCGAAAAATGCTACAAAAACAGCCATTTATACAATTCTATAGACATAAATTTAAGTACGTAGACGGTATAAACCCTGTTCTACATAACACAGTCGTTGTTTTAACGTGTTCTGCGTTTCCCGGATCACAAATCGCAGCTTTTGTCATCTACATAAGTAAATATCTACACGAATTACAGTAATAAAATTGGTCTGATAAAAACCTGGATGAAATATAAATTCCGTATTGCCTCGAATCACACTCCCTCGAGCTCGAAAGACCCCCTCGAATTACCCCCACTCGAAATGAGTGTAAGGAGAATGTAATTGCCGAAAAGAGAAGTTTGTGATCTGTGTAATGCATAACACACGTTAAAAACGAAGACTGGCATGCGTTAGGAACAGGACAAGGCTTTTACCATCTACACACATCTACAGTCTATATTTACATGTTTATGAAAACTATTTACTTACCGTATTACCTCGAAATACCCCCAGGGGGTTTATTATTTCGCCAGCAACATTTAAGGGGGGGATAATTCGAGGGGGGGTTATTCGAGGGGGGGTCTATTATTTCGCCAGAAATTTTCGGAAATTCCCCATACGCAGACGTAGAAAAATCGAACAATTACATAGATGTATATGTGTTTATAGGCATATATTACTGTATATACACAAAAACCCTTCCCTAACGTCACTTAACCATCAGTTTTAAGGTGTGTTCTGCATTGTACAGATCACAAACTGCGGTATTTGTCATGTACGTTCACGTTACACTCAATTTTAGGGGGGGGGGTATTTCGAGGGGGGGGGTATTATTTCCTCAGCCGAAATTTAGGGGGGGTATTTCGAGGGGGGGGGTAATTCAAGGGGGGGTTAATTCGAGGTAATACGGTATACAAAATTTACATGTCGGTTATTGTTGCATTTTTTTCTACATCTGCGTACGTTACAAAGAGCGAATAAGTACTGGGTGATCAAAAAATTCTGCTGAAATAATAAGCTATCTCCCCTCGAAATGCCCCCTCTTTTGATTACCCCCCTATTAAAATTTGCACTCTGAAAAAATGAACAACCTGGTGATATAACGAGGAGATACGGTAGACATAAGATTTTTTACTGCAAAACCTCGAATAAGACCCCCCTTGAATTAGCATTAGCTTTTCAAACATGACATTTGACATTATACAGGGCATTTTACAGGGTCTGGGAGCGACACCAGGTAAAGAATGCCTTCGCAAAGCATCGCGAAATATCCGGTCGCCGTAACTGTGGCGCACGCTGATTTGCTGCTGGAAAAGTTTCTCCGTATCCAAATCATACGCGCCCCTTTGAAGGCCGTTAGCGTGTTCATATTGCCGGTGCAAAGCGCTCACTTTTGGGTCGGCTAGTAAGGGTAGACCGCAGAAGTGGTGCGCGAATAATTGACGATATTCGGGCGAGAATATTAGGTAAATGAAATAGTTTGCGCTGGAATTGGCGACTGGGAAGGGGGTGGAACGTTTTTATTGGGTGTTTTTTGCATTGAATTAAGCTTAACTCTTAATCCTTCCTTAGTGGTCATCGATAAACTGAGTCAACACAGTATGACAAATAAAGAATACAACTCGATAACAGAAATCAGTAGGAATACACACATTATTAGATAACAAAATCACACTACTAATTTACACAAAACACCTTCAAAAATTCTAAAAATAGCATTTGAAAAAGCCCGCGAACGATAACTCACCCACCAACAAATTTCCACTATCAATCAAATAGTGTTTGAACTGACTGAGCGACTCATAATCCATCACTAGTTCCAATATTACCACTGCTAGTGAAACGGAATTACAAATAAGGAACAGTGCTACAACCATTATTAGCATGGTTGTCGTGTTTGAACCTGTGTTTTCACGGGATAGGTCAGTTTAGTGATGGGCAAAGTGCCAAAGAGAACTGGCGCCAGGCGTCAAGCACCCCCTACATAAATATTAACTGGCGCCATTAACTGCGCTGGAGTGACGCCAATATTATTGCGCCATTTTGAAAGGGCACCGCGCCATAGCGGCCAATCAGTTTCGGTGAATCATTTCCCTTTGAACAACACAAAGTCATTATGCGACGATGTAAAAAGCGCAAAATTTCGGCTCCAAGCGCCGCAGAGCGACGTGGCATTATTATATTGTTGGCGCTGGCGCCAAGCATTTTTTTCTGGCGCCACGCCAAGTGAAAAACACTTTTCAATATTAAACATTGATTTAAATTTAAAAAATCTATCTTCAAAAAACTCACCCCCGGCAGCCTGACGTTCATCATGCGTCATTTTGGCCGCATCGTCGACCGCCTTGTATATAATCAATCCATTCAAAACTAGTAAAAATATAAATGGCAACACGGCCATAAATAGGGTATAGCAATAGCCCTTTATCCATGTTATATACCACGCCTTCATCAAATTTGTCGGGCACACTTCTTGTAGAAAAATGTGCCGTTCAAATTGCCAACAAGTGACGGTTTCCAATTCGAAAAAGCCCACAGCATTATAGGCTGCAGCTACTGCCAATGTCGCTGTGTTTTTTGGTTGTCGTTGTTTTTTGAGGAGGAGAGGGGGTTGGATCTAGTGATGGAAAAGTGCCAGAAAAATGGGGTAGGGCACCAAACCAATGGCGCCAGAGAAAAGGGCGCCGTGCACTGATGGCGCGATGGCGCTGGCGCCCTTTTCTCTGGCGTCATCTGGCGCCTGGGCCACGGCGCCAATAGATCACTAGTTGGATTATATCGATGATTGATGCAGAATTGCTGAAAGCACAGTTCTCTCTGAGACGTTTGAGAACAGTTTCTGTTTTTCGTTTTGCAGAATTGGTTTCTGCATTGTCTTTTGTTTAGCAACTTAAGTTAAAGCTTGAGAAACACCACAACTTCGTCACACCAAAACAATTGCACACTAGTTGATAATAGTGTTTGGAATTTTAGTTTAGGTATTATATGTTGCCGGGTTTCAGTCCCAAAAAATTTTGGTTCGGGTATTTGGTCTCGGTTTCTCAAAAAGTTTGGTTCAGCATTAGCATACCAAAGTCTAAAGACCCAACAAACCATGTATTTTGGCAGAATGTGCTTAGTCCTGCTGAAAAGTCCCCGGGCAGTGCTCGCCATTCGCGCTAGGGGTAAGCTACGGTCATAAAATTTTGCCAGGTAAAGATATAAGGTGTTTCGAGTTTTCACCTAAAATTTTACCCCTCTAGCTCCACCCACTGCGGAACTGTGGGGGTTACAATTTCGGTCATTTTGTACTGATGTACACATGGTGCTTTAGCTCAATGCTGCTTTAAGTTGTGATCATGAAACTTTGGCTGGTATAAGCCAGTGTGTTGGCAATGTGCTGATAGTATTCAACATGTTCATCAACATTATTGCTATTAAGGTAAAATTAATATGCAGATCGAGGTGATGTGCAAGAAACGTGGGAACTGTGATGGATGTTTTTGGTGGTGATCTGAGATCATGTTGTATTGCAGTGATTTTAATGTGCTGGTGCCAGAGCTGGTGTCATTCTGCTGAACCAGCATTTTTTAAGAAGATCATGGAGGAAGTGGTAGTCAGGTGGCAAAGGTGCATAGATTCTAAGGGGGGCTATTTTGCAGAGTTGTTAAAAGGTACGTACGTTTACTCGAAAAATACGCGTACGCGAGTACGCGGTAAATACGTTTACATATACTTTTTAAAAAAGTAACGTACTCACATGTACGCGTACATTTTTGAGGCATACGCGTAACAAAAATGTATTTCTGTGGATTCAATATGGCACATATTTATAAGGTGACTACGCTGCAATTTACTACATTTCCTTGAAATACCCCTGGGAGTGATTGTTTTATAGTGAAAATTTCGAGGGGAGTGACACAAGGGCGGGTATTTCGAGGGTTTTTTTATTTCGTCAGAATTTTTCAGAACTCTCAGCTCTAATTCGTTCTTTGTAACATACGCCGAGGTAGAAAAATGCAACAACAAGCTCCATGTATAAGAGTATTTTTATTGATTTACGTATATATGTATGTAAATATAGATGGTATATACTCTGTTCTAACGTGACTTGGTCATTGTTTAAACATGTGTTCTGCATTTCACAGAACACAAACTGAAGGTTTTAAAATTTACGTTCAATTGGGGGGGGGGCTTTCGACAGGGGGTCAATTATTTGATTCGTAGGGCCATTTTGAGGGTTGTATTTCAAAAACGTACCCAGTTCTACATATTCTATGAAGAAAAGTGATCGCTTTTGCATTTTAATGGGAAAAAAATTTTGTACTCACATTTACGCGTGCGTACGAGTAAAAAATAAGTATTTTACGTTTTCGATACTTTGTGGTGAGTAAAAAATAAATACTTTACGTTTACATATACTTTTAAAAAAGTTCAGTAATTCTAACAACTCTGCTATTTTGAGAAGGAGAGGCAGAATGATGAATTTGGTAGTGAGAGTAGTGGACTAGACTTATAATATCATAGCTAATGTTGGTTAGTGCTGGCACATTGCCAACACTGGTGGCTTACACTAGCAAAAGTTTCATGATCACAACTTAAAGCAGCGTTGAGCTAGAGCATCATCTGTAATCAGTACAAAATGACCAAAATTGTAACCCCCACAGTTCCGCAGTAGGTAGAGGGGTAAAATTTTAGGTGAAAACTCTTAACATCTGATATGTTAACCTGTCAAAATATTATGACCGTAGCTTACCCATAGTGCGAATGGCGAGCACTGCCCGGGGACGTTTCAGCCGGACTAAGTATTTTAAATCGACGTTTTCAACACTGCCGTTTTCACACAACGGTGGTCTCACAAACCAATTTCAGCACATTTCACAGCAGAACTCAAAAAGTTAAAAACTCACTCAACAAAATCCAATTAGCCGTCCTGGGTGTGCAGAATTTTCTCGCAAAACCTCTTTTGAAGTAGACCGCCACAAAACAGTCGACGCCCGCTACAACAGTCATGTAAATCGTGAAAAATTGAAATGTCAATGCCACGGGCATGGTGTATGGTAGAATATTCACATAGACTTTGTGCAAAAATGGGGAAGATCCACGAATGCTGTCGGCGCTGATTACGAGGATGCCTGCGTTTGTGGAATTTTGAAAGGGAAATTTATGGTTGAGGCTTGAGTTATGTAATGGGCCACGCATAGTAGTACACCACTGAAATTTGGGAAAACACTAGCTCGGTCGGACTCTTCATTGTGATGCTAACTCTAATGTCTTCAAAACAGATTTATGAGTTTATACATGATGATTCATATTTATAATGCATTAGGAAAAATAAGTGAAAGGGGTTTCAAACAGACATGCGATACTGTCGCGAGCTGATTTGCAGACAGTCAACACCTCACATAAGTCACAACTAAACCTCCCCCCCCCCAACCCCCCTCCCCCTCAAAAAAAAGATGCCCACCGAACCGGTCAAGCAGACGCACAAATCGGAACAGCTCAGCGCCGCCAGGTACCTGGAGCTGCTCAGCGCTCGCATGCTAGGTCTGGGGTCAATTCCGCGAGTGGAAAGAAAAAAAAGCATTTGAGATGGTCGAAGTGAATTGAGAATGGATATAAATTGAACTTATTGATAAAAAACACAAATTCTATTTCACTTCTCACTCAGCTCCTCACTTCTCACTTCCAAAATGGTTTTCAATACTTCTCCAGTAGCGGAAATGGCACCTGGTGTAGATGAGCATGCTGAACGAGTTGGTCACGATGCCCACGACGGCTGTCAGCGGCAGCAGTATCCAGATTAGGAGGATGTTGATCTGGGCAGTGTTTGGGTGGGTGTGGAAAACACATTTTATATTTGTTTGCAATTTGAGGTATATTCTGCGGCAGTAAAGCTTACATGTGCACATATTGTATTACCCCATACGGGGACTTTCATTCCAAAAGTTCACATAACCACATTTTTCGAATTTTCAAAAGCGCATTTTAAAGTTTGGCGCTGGGATGACAGCGCCAGGTTTGGACGACAAAGCTTGCCGTAAACTTTTCGGATACCTCGGACATTTCTCTACGATTTTTGTAACTAAAAATTTTGTAGCGAAGTTATATTATATTTTGTAAACCACCCACATTAGGGAGTAAATCTGAAAAATTGAAATTAAAAGTTGAATAACTTCATAACCGTCAAAATACTCACAGCAACTTCAGAAAAATTTATGTGAGTTTATGTGCCCATTTGTTTACTGTGCATAAATGTCACATAAATTTTACATCAATACATAAATCCCACATAAACTCACATAAATTTTTGTTGAGACACATCAGAACTGTGGCTGTAACCTCTGATCACTACAAAAAAATTTATTTGTCATAAGATCCAGTGTCATGGGAAAGTCTGTGTATCGCAAATTTTCTATTCTTTTCTGGAATTGTCAATAATTTTTCATTGTACACATTGCAATTCCCATATGAAATTGAAATATTTATGTTATCATCATGTCAGTAAACATGCAATGTAAAGATCAATTTTAATAAGTCCATATAAAACTGACAGTACTCATAATATTCATAATTTTTCAAGATTCTGGATTTCTCATTGAAAAACAATTCTTCAGCATTGCATTCAGTGTTACAGAAAGGGGCATTTTTCAGAAAATGTAATTAAATTTTCTTCTCATAAAACTGGTGTGAATGCTGAATTTGACATCTAAAAATCATTTCTCTCATGTAAAAAAATGTTTGCACTGTAAAGCAATGTATAGTTCTGGAAAGCCAACATTCACTCACACACACACACACAAGCAAAAAAATGCAGGAATGCTAGGGTTGGTTTTCCCCATGCCACACACATTGGTTTGCTCCCATACACAGTTTTTTTTATACATGTACATGACATTTCAACTCTGTAAAGGTCATTCATCCAGCTATTGAGAGTACAAGTGCAAGTATGAGTACAAGTTCTGGAATGTTCTTTACACTGTTGCTGACGAATTAATGTATGATACATACATACAAATATACAAAAAAAATTCATAAAAATGTGTTAAAAGTTAAGCATGATATGCTATGTAGTTGAACAACCATGTGTTTAAGTGTTTTAAGAAATGTTGATGTGTGATAACAAAATTTTGTCTCTGCAGAAACCCTTTTCAAATAGTGTGTGACCATAACTGGTGACAATAACTGGTGTGGTGACACATGTGACACATTTTTCACAGTAATCTCAAACATCAACATTTTTTAAGCACTTCAATACATATGATTGTTTAACTATGTGGCATAGTAAGACAAGTAAAACTGTTATGTTGCATAAATATCTTGTATACATGCTGGCAGAGCTTACTGTAAAAATTGTGTCAAGTGTGTGTCACAAATTATTGTCAGTGTCACCAATGTAAAAATGTTTATGGTAAAAGATGGCTCTAAAGATGAACCAAAAATAATCCAAGTCAACCATTATGTGCCACAGTTTCCATTTTTTTATGTCTCACATTTGTAATACAGAATGTTTATGTGCCATACAAGAATATTATTTGTTATGTCACATATGTAATACAGAATGTTTATGTGACATAAACTCGACTTACATGAAACGAATCAGTTTTGTTTGACTTATGTTTCCCTTCGCTGAGCGTCGGCTGAGGCGAAACATAAGTTCCGACTGCCGATAAAAATAAAAATAGAAATAAAAAAAGAAATTTTTTCCCTAGCCCGTTGTCTTGCTGGGCATTACTGCAAGCTCGGACATCTATTCAGCATTGAGGGGGGTATTTAATCGCGCTAACTTCATTGCAAATAACTAATTCACTTAACATTGCTAACATTTATTGAACAGCATTATTTATATTATTATATTATTTTATATTATTTATTATTTTATATTATTTATTTTGAACAAAACGCGACAAAAGTCTTCCTAAACATATGCCACAAACACTTTGGCACTGTTCCAAAAAGAAGTACATTGGTTTCTCTCACAGTAAAAGGTCAGACCGAATAAAAGAAACAAAGAACCAAATGAAAACAGTCCATTCAAATTCGAAATAAAGATACAATTCATCGTACCTAACTTGTATACAAAATTGTATAGCAAAAAGTTCAATGACTTTGAGACATGCGATGATTTCGTCATTTTATTGTGCGTTTTACCTTTTTACAATATTAAACCCTCTATTTTGTTCTGGCAATGTTCCAAAATAATTGTATAATTGTATACTGAAACTTTGATCGACGTTATAACAACCGAATTCGCGTTTGCATTGCGCATTTTATTTTACCTATTTTTTATTTTTGGCTGAATTCCAAAAATGATGTCATGCATGGGTTATGGTCAGCAGAATTGTATGGCATAAAGTAACCCGAGTTTACAAGAATTTGAATTGTTTTCAGTTCAATCTTGTCATATAATCATTTGAAGTCAATTTGACATTGTTGTGACGTAAACAAAAAGTAGAAGATACACATACAAACAACATAAATGCATACCGTATTACCTCGAAATACCCCCAGGGGGTTTATTATTTCGCCAACAAAATTTGAGGGGGGGATAATTCGAGGGGGGGTTTATTAGAGGGGGTGTCTATTATTTCACCAGAAATTTTCAGAAATTCCCCATACTCGGACGTAGAAAAACTGAACAATTACATAGATGTATATGTGTTTATAGGCATATAAAACTGTATATACACATAAACCCTTCCCTAACGTCACTCAATCACCAGTTTTAACATGTGTTCTGCATTGTACAGATCACAAACTGCGGTATTTGTCATGTACGTTCTCTTTACACTCAATGTTAGGGGGGTATTTCGAGGGGGGGGGGTTATTATTTCCTCAGCCGAATTTTAGGGGGCATTTCGAGGGGGGGGGTAATTCGAGGTAATACAGTATGTATTTATGATAATGGTTTAGTGCAGCATTTCACCTGTACACAGATTCTCGAGACACCGGTTGGGAACCTTATTTCACTTAAATGCTTTTTAGTCACATTCATATAAAACTAGCAGGATTCTCTCCGACCTTCGGTCGGGTTTTGTGGTTCTCTACAATTAATACCATTGGAGAAAATATGATACTTTAGTTAAGTTTGCCCACATGCTAGGCATGTGTTTTGAAATGCGGTATGTAATCTACCAACAATAACAAGACCAATACCAAAGATGCAATGTTTTGGAATGGATTTTTGTAAACTTCTGTAAAATGGTTGGGCATGAAACTCGGTAGTAAAATGTAGACAGTTTGCGATTTGGTATGATGGTGTGCAGTGTGCATTCTGTGTGGTATAGGTTTTGTGATATGATAGTGTGGTTTTTGCAAGGTGTCAAACTTTGTTGTAATCTTCAATTGGTTACATTTGTGCTTTGCTGTTCTTTTTGTGTTTGTAAATCCTTGTGGTATAAATTGTAGAGAACCACAAAACCCAACTGAAGGTTGGAGAGAATCCTGCTATAGGTACCCACTACTCAGAGGCTTGCAAAAACTGACACCCCAATGGGGACCCCCCTCCAAATGGCACCCCCTGGGGAACCTCCCAAAAGTGGCACCCCCTGGGAACCGCCCAAAAATGGGACCCCCTAGGGCCCCACAAATATGGCACCCCCTGAGGACCACCAAAAAATGGCACCCCTTAGGGACCCCCCAAAAATGGCACCCCCTGGGGACCCACCCAAAGTTGGCTCCCCCTGGGGACTCTACAAAACCCAACTGAAGGTTGGAGAGAATCCTGCTATAGGTACCCACTTCTCAGAGGCTTGCAAAAACTGACACCCCAATGGGGACCCCCCTCCAAATGGCACCCCCTGGGGAACCCCCCAAAAGTGGCACCCCCTGGGAACCGCCCAAAAATGGGACCCCCTAGGGCCCCAGAAATATGGCACCCCCTGAGGACCACCAAAAAATGGCACCCCTTAGGGACCCCCCAAAAATGGCACCCCCTTGGGACCCCCCAAAAATAGCACCCCCTGGGGACCCCCCAAACATGGCACCCCCTAGGAACCCCCACAAAAATGGCACCCCCTGGGGACCCACCCAAAGTTGGCTCCCCCTGGGGACTCTCCAAAAATGGCACCCCCCTGGGGACCCCCCCCCCAAAATGGCACCCCCTATGGACCCCCCCGCAAAAAAAAATATAGCACCCCCTGAGGACCACCAAAAAATGGCACCCCTGGGGACCACCCAAAAAATGGCATCCCATGTGGACCCCCTTGAAATGGCACCCCCATATGTACCTCCAGAAAATGGCACCCCCTGGAGACCCCCCAAAAATGGCACCCCATGGGGCCCCCCCTCTAAATCCTGTAAACACAGCCCCTAGTTTGGAAACTCCTGTAAACTCAGCCCCTAATTTGGAAAATGGTATGAATATTTCAAAAAATCACTATCATCAATCCACAAATGCATCAATTCACAATTTTCAATTTTTTAGCCCCAGGGGTTAGACTTAAAAAGTTATGGTAATGTAGAGTAGAAATGGAGTGCACATTTCAAATCACTGCAATAAAAAACCCACAAATGCATCATTTGTGATGAAGCCACCGAAGTCTGTGTCTTCTACCACCGAATCCGGCTGCTTCAAGACCGTAGTGAGAAACGGCCTCTAGAGTGGTTGATTTCCCGTTGTTGCCGAACGTCCACTTGTCGACAGCCAAGTTGAGTTTATTTCGTAGTTGTGGGTTGAAAGGGGGGTTCGAATTGTTTCAGGTACTTTATTTCGATCAGATACAGCGTGTTACAAAAGCGCAAAGCCTAGCGAGCTTCCTAGTCGAAGTTTCTATCGCTAGCTTATTTTGTTCACTTGGGGTGGGTCCGCAGACTGAAGTAAAAACTCTCAAAGTAGCTAAGACACGGAAATCACGTATAGAAAAACAGCTACAGTAATTTCCTAATACAAATGCACAAATAAGACATGAATGCAACAAATAAACACATCTAGCCGAAACAGTTGCCTTATACCACGCGTGCATACATTCAAACAATTATGGTAAAGAAATACCAAGTACAAATTGGGCTAATAGAAAACTATTAATCTTGAGAGGCGCGAAGTCGGCAAACTCGGCCGATTTACTAATTTGCTTCAATTTGTCAGAAAACATTGACGCACATTGGAACTAATAAAATAGGGTTTGAAAACTGTAAATAGTAGTGTAAATGTTCCTAATGACGTAAATAGAATAAGGTATATTCAACATGATAATAATAATCACCTCCTGGAAACGTATGTTGAATAATCTAGCAAATTGGGACTTATTTGAGGTAAATGGGTATTGTAATTGAGCAGAGTTTATAATATATTCGATTGAGCAAGGTATTATAATTATCAAGTAAATATAATAGTTGTGAACAGGGTTATGACAATTATACCTATGCGAAGGGCTTTGTAAAGTAAATGCTAGTTGCACGCAGGGCACCATTTCTCTATTAGGACGCTGGCCTAGATAATTACGCAGCACGTAAATATTTACAAGATTTGACTTTTGTAAACTGCAAGTAAACTATGCAAATGTATATATAATCATGATCAGAAAATTACGGCGAGTTGAATGAGCCTAATTTTATATTAATACACCTAATAATAACATATTTGACCTTTTAACCTAAACATTCCACATAAACCTATCAATAACTTATAGAACACTTTCCTAATCGAATATTCTCCATGGGTAAATAATATAGTGCAGGAAATACAATTTGATATTTTGCGTGGTAAATAAATATAGTGCATGAAAAGTAAAATAGTGCAAATAAGTAAATATGCGAACATGAGCCTAATTATCAATTCTCTGTATTTCTTTATCCATCCATTTTGCCACGGTCAGCACACTCCGGGCGGAAGAGTTGCTGCACCCCGTTGTTGCAGCAGCGTCACATGCTGGTGGTGGTGGGCGCCAACGTGATGAGTGGCGTTTCCACAGTCGCCTCGGTGGTGAACGTGGTCGTGCGCGAAGTCGTGGGTGTGCGTGAAGTCGCAGGTCCGGTTGCTGGTGATGCCAACGCCGACCTAGCCTGATGATGAAGCAGGTAGTTGCCCGTGTCGCTTCCTGCGCGTTCGCGTGAGGTGAATTTGCGGATATCGGGCATGTGAACACTGTCTCTGTTCCTGGCTCTGACTTGTCCCTCATCAGCTGAACTTTCATCTGGCTGAACGTATGCTGATAGTGACTTTGCCATTCTGTCCTCTGTTTCTGCTCTTCTGGCAAATCTGACGGACTGTGTTGAGTTGGATCTGGCTCTCCTCTTGATTGCTGGTTTCAACTCTGTCTTGCGCACTTTCCTTTGTGGATAATTGGTCTCTTTCTGAGTTGATTTCTTGATAGTATATCTGATGGCTCTGAAGCATAGCCATATGCACTTGAACGGACACACTATGCATTTCCATATGCATGTGTATACGCATGGTGGAATCACTGGTTTCCCTGTGGCAATTCTCCAATTGTACCACAGGTATCCTGCAGCTACAATTCCAGCTACCAGGATTGTGATTCCCAGCAGCATTGCGATTGTGTTGATGATCACTTGAAAGGGTCCTTTCAGCATTCCTCCCATAAAGTTGGTGTACCCTTTTGACACTCCAGATATATAGTGACCATATGCTTTGCCGATTCCTGCTGCTGTCTGTCCAATTCCAGCTCCAATGCCTTCTATTGAATTTCTGATCACTCTGGGATCCAATGACATATCTGCTGTGTAATCGATCAACTGGTTTTGCACATGCTCCAAATTCTGCAGTCTCTGAATCTGGCCTCTGACATCCATGAAATTAGTCGCTCTGTTGACAATGTTGGTGAACAGGTGAGGCGCATCAAACGTGAAGGCCTGCCATTGTCCTTTCCATGTCATTTCGATTGGAGTCTCTGTGACATGCACCATTCCATGTGCGGACTTCCACTGTCCATGCTCATTTCTGTACAGGTGCGGTGTGGTGTGGCTGCAATCCTCTTCTGGTGATTTCTCCACCAAGTCTCTGCTGCCTGGACTCTTGAACCACAAGGGCCCATTTTTGTCCAATCTCATTGGTGTATATTTGTAGCATGTTTCTCCCACTTTTCCTGTTTGATAAATTATGTATGGCTGCACTTCCTTGCATTCCCAAAACATAATTGCTTCCCCAGCCCATTCTGCATGAACATCCTGTCTTCCCAGCATGGCTCGAATCCCCAATGTTGGATCGATGCGGAAAAGCTGAGTCAACATGTCCAGCTGGTTCTTGCGAAGTTGACATAGCTGATGCCATACAATCGCAAATTGTGCCTGAGTCATCTCTCTGACCACATGTTGCAGGAACTGAAACTTGGAGTTTCTGTCGTCCAATCTGGCATACAGTGTTCCACTGATTGTCGACTCTCTCGCCTCCACTATCTTTCCTGGCATTGCCCATTCTACAGGCACATCTTCTCTTCTGTCAAACTGGATGAATACACCTCCTTGATCGGTGTAGTATGTGTCTCCCGGAACACATTCTGAACCAATTGGCCTCTTTGTCTTGTTGCTGTGGGAGTATGCTGCTTGCAATTTTGACACAATAATTGTCTGGCCAGATATCTCTGATTTGAATCTGCCAATTCTCTCATATGCACATTGATGCTTGAAGTTCTCCGTATCCCACACTGTGATTCCATAGTTGTGGTCTCTGCAATGTCCCATCATGGCTCTGCACTGGCTGAAATCTTGCAAGTCGCTGATTACAGTCTTTCCATCGAGTGAAGCCACGGTTCCTTCTTCCATGTAGAAGTTACTGACGACATTTTCTTTGTCATGACAACACCATGAATATTCCACATTCAAGGTTTGATTGGTTGTCCACACTCTGGGCTCCATTTCCACCAAAGGTGTTCCTCTGAACATCTTGTGAATTCTTGCATAGTTACAGGCTACCACGCCAACTTGCTGGTATTTCTCAAAATTGCCTGTAATGCCTTTCGCTCCCCAGAAACTGGTGTGTGTGATGATTTCTTTGATTCTGATGTAGCATCTGTATGCTTTCTCTTTCTGTGGAATCTGTCTCTGTGCATAAAGTGTAACTTTCATTGCCTTGACAAAATTCCTTGGTGGGATATGGCACTGCACTTCTTCAGGAACTGTAAGCGCATGTCCATGTCTTCCACTGGTGCAAATCTGATACTTCTGGCTTTGTGAGCTGATCACCTGTTCCACAGGATGATCTTTGATTGCATCCTTGAATCTCTCATAAGTCTGCATTTCTCTGACAGATTTTGGTGGCCATTCTGAAGGCAAAGGCGGCAATCCATGATGCGCTGCCAATGATGGTGGCCTTACTGTCGAGGTTTCTAGAACGTATGTTCTAGAAAATACTTCGCTGTAAGCTTTGCCGGCTTCTCTCAGCGTTGCTGACTCTGACATGCCTGTCAACATCAACACCATGCACAGCATTCCAATCACCAGACTGCTGGTGGTTGCTGTGGCTTTCCCTGTTGCACTCCTCAGGACTCTATCTGACGCTGAGTTCCTCTGAGTAGGGTTTGGTACAGAGTCTCTGTTCGAGCTCTGATTTCTGACATGTTTCTGGACAATTGCTGGGTCCAGTAAATCCACTTTGACTGTCACTGCTGTCTCTGGGATATCCATTGTCTTTGAATTGATTTCCAGCGGATACAATTGATTGAGTGGTCTGCTGACCACATTTCTGTTGGCAGTTCTGACTTTTGCTGAGCGAATCTGTCCATCTTTGCTGGGCTCTAGCTGCTCAATGCGACCCATCCTCCATGCACCTCTGGGCATGTTCTCTTCATAAATCAGCACAACTTCATTCACTTTGGGTTCTTGAGTCGCTGTCAATCTGCCATGTCTGTGCGTCACCTGAGTTCTTTCCCTCAAGCTTGGGATATACTCTTGATGCCACAAGTCCCAGAACTTATCCAAAGTTTGCTGGGTTGTCTCCCAATATTTCTGCAGTTTCGCTGCATTATCCATTCTGGGCACAAATTCTCCATCTTTGTCTGCGTCAAACTGTGGTGCTCCAATCTGACCTTCCCCTGTCAGGAAGTCTTTTGGCGTCAGCACTCTGAGGCTCTTCACATCACCATAGATGTAAGAGATTGGCCTGCTGTTGATCACTGCCTCGACTTCTGGCAGAAGTGTCAACAATTCTAGCAGGGTTAACATTCTGTGCCCCACAGCTGCCTTGAAATGCTTCTTGGTGATGCCCACCATTCTCTCATAGACTCCTCCCTGCCATGGTGCCATGGGAGTCGTCATGTTCCACTGGATTTGTTGCTGTGAACAGTAAGTCTGTACTGCTCCACTTTCGACCATTTCTGACCATTCTTTCCCAGTATTAATGGCCTTGTCAGTGCTTGTGTTGAGCACTTTCTCTGTCAATTTGAATTGCGTCGCATTGTCTGAAATCACTGCCTCAGGCTTTCCACGCCTGGCGATGAATCTCCTGACTGCGTTCAGGAATTCCTGTGCTGTCATGTCCAGCACACTTTCCAGGTGAACTGCACGTGTCACCATGCACGTGAACAAACAGATCCACATTTTCTTGTGATCTTTGTCCACTTTGTACCAAACTGGTCCCAAATAATCCAAGCCCGTGTACTGGAACGGTCTGGCTCTCTGAACTCTGGTTTCTGGTAAATCTGGCATTGGTGGAAGCTGGTACGGCTTCGCTCCCAATTTCTTACAGGTTGGGCAAGTTCTGGTCACATTGTAGATCACCCGTCTGCCCTGTGTAATCCAGTACTTTTGTCTGATCGTTGCCAATGTGTGTTGCACTCCTGCGTGCATCAACTTCTCATGCTGGTCTCTGACGATCAGCTGAGTCACTGTAGCCGTTGCTGGCAACAGTATGAGTGGCACTGTGACCTCCTGTGGGTCTGTATGCTCCATTCTGCCGTGGCACTTCAGGATTCCATCCTGATGCGTTTGCACATTGAGCCATTTGATCAACTGCTGGTCTGCAGCTGTTTTCTTGCCATTCTGGCTGCCTTTACTGTGGCCTGTTGCCAGAATCTCTGCCACACCTTTGTAATGATTTTGTTGCGTCACTTTGATCCAATATTTCAACGCAATCTCTCTCTCTTCAATACTGATAATTCCCTGTGGTTTCATTGTACCACAGATACTTTTCATGATTTCTGACAGTCCACTCCGACTGTCATTTTTGCTGCGCTTTTTGTGCATCTGTCGCACAAATCTCATCACGTATACTGTGGAATCCAGTAACTTTGTCAGTGACGAGAATCTCTGAATCTCAATTCCCAATGGATTGTTTTGCTTGCTTTCGTCAGCTTGCACATTGCTGGCATCTGGGTCACTGACCACTTGCTGTGTGGCGCCCAGGTAAATTGGACTGGCTTTTGGGAACTTGAGCTCTTCTTTCTTGATTTCTGCCATTACTTCTGGCGTGACTGGCTCCACTTTTGGCTCTGGCCACTCTCCAGTTATTAGCCATTCTGGCCCCTTCCACCACAGGTTACTGCCTTCCAATTCTGACATATTCATGCCTCTTGTGGCCATGTCAGCTGGGTTCTCCAGTCCTGCGATGTGTCTGATGTGCATGTTCTCTGTCTCACTCTGAATTTTCCTGATTTCATCCAATCTGTTCTTGACAAAACATGCCAGTGGCTTCGCTGTTGTCAGCCACTTCAGACAACAGGTTGAATCTGACCATACAACTGTTTGACTGAATTTGACGTCCTTGAGCTCTCTGTGAATAAACTTTGACATTCTGCTGCCGATCAACATTGCTAACAATTCCAGCCGTGGAATTGTCACTTCTGGTTTCTTTGGAGCTAGTCTCAATCTTGAGTACAGCAGGCTTGATGTGCCGCTGTCATTTTCTGTTTTCTGGCATATGTATGCCGCTGCGCTGTATGCCATTGCTGAGGCATCAACGAAGATGTGCAGTTGTGCATCTGCACCACTCTGATAATTCAAATTTCTATTGAACTTGATCTGTCCAACTTTGAGCAATTCTGTCTCCAATTGTTGCCAAATTACTGTCTGTTCCTCAGACAGGGATGTGTCCCATTCTTTGGCACTTGGTCCTGAATGCCATAACGTTTGCAAAAATCTCTTTGCTGGCAGTAGGACAGGACTGACGAGTCCCATTGGATCAAAACATCCCGCAGTCACCTTTGCAACTGTCCTTTTCGTGGGAAGTTTGATTTTCTGGTCAGTTTCTGATAACTGTGATTGCTGAACTGTCTTTGGCGTTTTCAGCCACATCTGGTCGCTCTCTGTGTCCCATTTCATTCCTAGGACTGTTGTGACAATTTCCTTGGCCACATCTGACTCTGCCAATTGCCAAGTAAAGCTCTTATTGTTGCTGTTCCATTCTCTCAGATTCATCTGTGCCTCTGTGAACAGCACTTTGGATTCCTGGTACAATTCGATTGCTTTCTGCTCTGTGTCCACGCTGAGGATCAAATTATCCACATACAGATTTTCATCGATCAATTTTGCATTCTCTGTGCCAGCTTGATTCAGGTGGTATCTGACTGTCAGCGCTAGCAGCGCTGGGCTGCAGATTATACCAAATGGTACTCTGGCAAATCTGTAAATCTGAATGTTGTCCTCCATGGATGGTTTCGTGGGATCCTTGTACCACAGAAATCTTGTCACATCTCTGTCACTGTCCTGCAGACTAATCTGCAGAAACGCTTTCTCTATGTCTGCAACCAGGGCGATTCCATGCAACCGGAATCGCATCAGCATCCCTACCAGCTGTGGTAGTATCACTGGACCGCGATACATGCACTCATTCAAGCTTGGCATGCCTGGCGGTTTTGCTGAGGCGTCATATACCTCTCTGACCTTTGTGGTAGTTTTCTCTGGCGTTATCACTGGTTGATGAGGCGAAATATGGAATTTTCTGCCATCCATAATATCCTCTTGAACTTTCTCAATCACTCCTTGCTCCTCTTGTGCTTTCATGATTGCCTGAATTTTCTCCAGTAATTCTGGGTCTCTCTTGAGCCTTTTTAGGGTTATGGTAATGTAGTTTCAAAATGAAGTGCATATTTCAAATGAGTGCTATCAGAAACCCGAAAATGCATCATTTCTCAAATTGAAAGTATTTGGCCCCATGGGTTCATTTTTAGGGTTATGGTAATGTAGTGTCAAAATGGAGTGCATATATCAAATTGGTGCAATCAGAGACCCAAATTTGAAATCAGTGCAATCAGAAACCCAAAAATGAATGATTTCACAAATTGAAATTTTTTGGCTCCAGAGGTTCATTTTCAGGGTTATGGTTATGTAGTTTTCAGGGTTATGTAGTGTCAAAACAGAGTGCATATTTCAAATCAGTGCAATTAGAAACCCACATTGGATCATTTCACAATTTCTAATTTTTTAAGCCCTGGGCATACACCCATGTTCATATGAGTTCGGACACTTAGAAATTTTTTATAAAAAACGTAGTTCCACTGGAACTATATAACTCAGAAAATTTTGGCCAGTACCCAAATAAAGCCCAAACATTTGTCTACAAAAGCCATAGGACACCCCCGATTATAATGCCATGTGGGCTGCATAATCTGCCAACACATTTTTTAATACAAAATTTCGTTGCTGACATGGGTTCGGACACTTCTTTTATGTAGCAATAAATCTGTCTTTCAAGGCCGGATTTTGGCTTTGAAGACAGAAATAAGCTCTGGCTAGTTGTCAGAGTCCAATTCCTTTAAAAAATCTGATGAGGATAGACTTTTATGCCCTCATGTTGCTTCATACTTGTTGGGTGAGTTGACAATCATTTTCCTCAGTTCCCCACAAATGTGCATCACTCAAACACAGTTGCCGCGCGGTTTTGGGCATTAAGCAGTGTGTAGGGCACTGGAAACAACCAGGACAGTTAGAGAAGGTTGTGGGGAATTTTTTATTCTCACCACCATTCAAGGAAACGTCCCAAACTCAAGACGCTTACGAGCAAAAATGTAAAATTCAAAAATTACAAAATTTAGTAGTAAAAAGGTAAGATATACACAATAATTTTTTTGCACTTAAACGCCTCCAGTTTGGGGATGTTTCCTTGAATGGGGATGTGTATAAATGATACCTCACAACCCCCTCTAACTGTCCTGGTTGTTTCCAGTGCCCTACAGACTGCTGAATGCCCAAAATCGTGTGCCAACTGTGTTTGAGTGATGCACATTTGTGGGGAACTAAGGAAAATGATTGTCAACTCACCCAACAAGTATCAAGCAACATGAGGTGATAAAAGTCTATCCTAATCTGATTTTTTAAAGGAATTGGACTCTAGCAACTAGTCAGAGCTTATTTCTGTCTTCAAAGCCAAAATCTGGCCTTGAAAGACAGATTTATTGCTACATAAAGGAAGTGTCCGAACCCATGTCAGCAACAAAATTTTGTATAAAAAAGTGTGTTGGCGGATTACGCGGCCCACATGGCATTATACTGGGGGGTGTCCCATGGCTTTTGTAGACAAATGTTCGGGCTTTATTTGGGTACTGGTCAAAATTTTCTGAGTTATATAGTTCCGGTGGAATAAAGTTTTTTATAAAAATTTTCTAAGTGTCCGAACTCATGTGAACATGGGTGTATTTGAAATTGCTACACTCAGAAAACCCACAAATCCATCATTTTATGGTTTGAAAGTTTTTGGCCCAGGGGGTTCATTTTAGGGTTATGGTAATGTAGTGTCAAAATGAAGTGCATATTTCAAATGAGTGCTATCAGAAACCCGAAAATGCATCATTTCTCAAATTGAAAGTATTTGGCCCCATGGGTTCATTTTTAGGGTTATGGTAATGTAGTGTCAAAATGGAGTGCATATATCAAATTGGTGCAATCAGAGACCCAAATTTGAAATCAGTGCAATCAGAAACCCAAAAATGAATGATTTCACAAATTGAAAGTTTTTGGCTCCAGAGGTTCATTTTCAGGGTTATCGTTATGTAGTTTTCAGGGTTATGTAGTGTCAAAACAGAGTGCATATTTCAAATCAGTGCAATTAGAAACCCACATTGAATCATTTCACAATTTCTAATTTTTTAAGCCCTGGGCATATTTGAAATCGCTACACTCAGAAACCCACAAATCCATCATTTTATGGTTTGAAAGTTTTTGGCCCAGGGGGTTCATTTTAGGGTTATGGTAATGTAGTGTCAAAATGAAGTGCATATTTCAAATGAGTGCAATCAGAAACCTGAAAATGCATCATTTCTCAAATTGAAAGTATTTAACCCCATGGGTCCATTTTGAGGGTTATGGTAATGTAGTGTCAAAATGGAGTGCATGTATCAAATCAGTGCAATCAGAAACCCAAATTTGAAATCAGTGCAATCAGAAACCCAAAAATGCATCATTTCACAAATTGAAAGTTTTTTGGCCCCAGTGGTTCATTTTCAGGGTTATGGTAATGTAGTGTCAAAATGAAGTGCATATTTCAAATGAGTGCAATCAGAAACCCGAAAATGCATCATTTCTCAAATTGAAAGTATTTGGCCCCATGGGTTCATTAACGGGTTATGGTAATGTAGTGTCAATGGAGTGCATATATCAAATCAGTGCAATCAGAAACCTAAATTTGAAATCAGTGCAATCAGAAACCCAAAATTGCATCATTTCACAAATTGAAAGATTTTGGCCCCAGTGGTTCATTTTCAGGGTTATGGTAATGTAGTGTCAAAATGGAGTGCATTATATATCAAATCAGTGCAATTAGAAACCCACAATGCATCATTTCACAATTTGAAAGTTTTGGCCCCATTTTGGGTTCAATTTCAGGGTTATTGTAATGTACTGTCAGAATGGAGTGCATATTTCAAATCATTGTAATCAGTAACCCACAAATGCATTACATCACAATTTATATTTTTTAGCCCCGGGGGCCTCACGTAAGGATTATGGTAATGTTATTGTTAACTCCCATAAACTCAGCCCCTAATTTGGCAAACACCCATCAACTCAACTCCCATAAACTCGGCCTCTAATTTGTGAACTTGTGTCAACAGCCCCTTATTTTTAAACTTCTGTCAACTCAACCCTAATTTATAAACACCCATCAACTCAACCCTGAATTGTAAACTCAGCCCCTAAAAACTCAAGTCAACCCCCTATACATGTGCAATTGCATTCTTGGGAAGCAACTTTGCCATCTACTAACCCTGTTTGTC
Organism: Sphaerolaimus hirsutus; assembly: GCA_964036195.1. NCBI lineage: Eukaryota > Metazoa > Nematoda > Chromadorea > Monhysterida > Sphaerolaimidae > Sphaerolaimus > Sphaerolaimus hirsutus. The sequence continues at coordinate 11,692,122 of OZ038455.1, read as the reverse complement.
AAGATTGTGGATCGTGTTTGTAAAGGGCATTTGTACTAATAAATAGTGACTGCATTGTGTGCAAAAACACACACGAATTGGGCACAATGAGGCCTGCGATTGTGCCTCCTATCTTTTGCATTGAAGCATCCTTAGCGTGCAGTTCTCTCGAAATTGTATAGGTGGAGATACATTTATGTCAAATTGGTAGAAAAAATTTATGTGTTGCTGATGTGACATAAATACACATAAATTTTTTTGAAGTTGCTGTGACTATCCCTTAGTCCACCTACCTATCAAAGATGAAGGTAAAACGAATTCAATTCCTTGAAAATAAACCCGTCAATCTAAAACGACATCTCTAATTAACACTACACGCCACACACAAACGTCACAAATCGCCAAAAAATCCAAAAAAAATCCAAAAAAAAACTTCACCTGCTGATAAACTTCGCCGCCGGCCGGTCGCGGTTCACAGGCGCAAACTCTCTGCGCCGTGCCGTCGCTCAAAATCATCCATGGCAGTCCCATGGAATCTTCCAGGATTTTCGATGTCAAATCTTTGCCTGGGGCCAATGCCGCAAGCGGGCAAGTGAGAAGAAAGGTGCTAAGTTGTCAGGTTCAGTGACGAAAAAACCCATGGCGCTAGCGCCAAAAGGCAAAAGCGCCATGGCGCCTGGCTTTGCTATGGCGCCATTCTCGGTTGGCGCCACACCCATGCAAAGCGCCATGGCATGGCACTATTAGCACTTGACGCTATTTCTGCGTGGCGTAAGGAACAAAACGCCTGACGCTCTGGCGCCATTGGTGCTTGGCGCTGGGGTTCAGAAAATCGTCCTGGCGCTTTTGGCGCCCGGTGCCAATGCCAATGTCCTGGCACTTTTTACATCACAAGTCACGTCAGAAGTAATAAATATGTGAAGTGACAAATTATCTATAGGTTTTAGTGACCACACTGAAGTGTCTTGTCAAGTGTCATATATTGTGTTAAGTGTCAATCAAAATAAGAAAATAAAAAATTTGTTTTCTGGACATTTTGATGGCATTTTGCGTGAAATTTGATACTTAACATGGCACTTTACGCGGTGCGGGACTGGCCCACAATTTGTCACCTGTAACTTTACTGAGCATTTACGAACCTTCTTTTCACTTATCCACTGGTGGAATTGGCACCTGGAGGAGGCGCGAATGTAGTGCCTGTAACGGTGTAAACAGAAGTTACAACATTTGAAAATGTTTTCAAAATTTTATTTACCCCCTAGAAATAGTACTTCAAAACCTTTTGACGTTTTTTAATTCGAAAATTTAGAAAATTTCTAATATTCAAAAAAGTGTTTTGATTTTTTTGTTGGTATTTTTAAATAGTTAAAAATGCATATTTCAGGTAATGATTACGTCAATTTCCAATGTATCTATGCATGTGGTAGAAACAAAGCTCTGCTGATAGTAAATATGTACTGTAACTGCTTGGAAGCAGGGACGTATCCAGGATTTTTGAGCGGGGGGGCTGTTTGTTTACGGCTCAGCCCCCCCCTAAAATTTTGCCTGCAGAGCGAGGGAATGGCGCCATTGGCGTTGGCGCTAGCGCCAGAAACGACTGTATATGTAAGTAAATATACAGCGACGACGTCACGATGAGTGCAATTTCAGGTATTTGAATTTTCGGGGACAGATCTGCAGATCATTTATTGTATGAGGGACGACCATTTTTACACGGGACCTTAACATTTGGTACCAAAAATTGCATTTTCGCGGGGCTGCAGCCCCCCCCCCCCCTGGATACGGCCTTGCTTGGAAGACTGTAAAACATGAAAGTACATTCAAAATGCATCAGAAAAATTCGAATATGCCATGTGATAAAAAAAGCGAAAATTCGGAAAGTAATCAAAAAGATTCGAAAACAAATTCAAGAACTCCGAAAAACTCGACATTTTAGAAGCCTTAGTCATTTCAGAAAAAAAACACTTAAATTTTGTTTACTTTGAACACTTTTTTCCAGAGGGTTTGCAATAGTTATTTACCTGGCGTCGAAAGCGAATTTGTAGAAAAACTCCAGTTTGATGGCTGCATGTTTCTTTTTGGCGGCTTGTGAAATGGATCGCTTGGAAAGTGGGGAGCTTTTCATGCGGCTGTCGGGTGATTGGGATTAGATTGCGCAGTTTTTAGTTTATTGGTTATTAAAGTGGCAGCGTTTAGATGAATATTTTGATTGATTTAACAAAAATTATCATCTCACAGAACTGTACCTTTAATTCATCGAAATTCAAATGTGGTCGTGAATGAACTAATTAGTGTGCTTGCGGTCTGGAGCGGCTGCAAATTTAAAAAAATGTAGAAAATTGTACACGTTTTTTTGACAGAAAACAATAGCTAGAATGTAATGATGTCAAAACTGATGGGGAAAAATTCAAGTATCTTTTGAAAATTGACAACCTTTCTAAGTTTTGTCGTCGTTAATTATGAGGTAAAAAGTGTAACTGGCTGTCTGTCACAACAACACAAAAGCATTAATTACAGGAAATAAATACTTAAAAACATAAAACAATATACCGTATTTGCTTGAATAATCCCCCTGGGGGATTATTATTTCGTCAGACATTTTTGAGGGGGGAACTATTCGAGGGGGAGAATTATTCAAGGGGGGGAATGATTATTTCGTCAAAATTTTCAAGCATGTTTCCATCAACTCATTTCCCGAAACATGCCTTATAAACACAATAACGTGCCATTTTTGTTAAATTAGGTAGAACAAATTATTCAAATCTTCAAAGTGGAGGGGGGATTATTCGAGGGGGGAATTATTATTTCCTCACTCGTCTTACAGGGGGGGATTATTCGAGGGGGGAATTATTCAAGGGGGGTAATATTCAAGCAAATACGGTATACCGTATTTCCTCGATACACCCCCCCTCGAAATACCCCCTAAAAATGGACACGATGAGTTTATAAACCCCCCCCCCCCTCGAAATACCCCCTAAAAATAGACACGATGAGTTTATAAACCACCCCCCCTCGAAATACCCCCCCCCCCCAAATATAGTGTATAGAGAACGTAAATGACAAAAGCTACGGTTTGTGATCCGGGAAACGTAGAACACACGCTAAAACCATTGTAAGAACAGTGTTTATACTGTCTACGTACAGATATACCGTATTTCCTCGAAATACCCCCCCCCTCGAAATACCCCCCCCCCTCGAAATACCCCCCCTCAAAATGGACACTATGAACTTATAAACCCCCCCCTCGAAATACCCCCCCCCAAATTTAGTGTATAGAGAACGTAAATGACAAAGGCTGCGGTTTGTCATCTGGGTAATGCAAAACACACGTTAAAAACAATGACTCTGTTATGTGAGAAGAGTGATTATACGTCTACACACTTAGGTATACAAGTCTTTAGAGTCTTACAAATGGCGATTTTTGTTGCATTTTCGACGTCTGCGTACGTTTCAGACGACAATTTAGTACTTGATTTTCAAAAAAATTTCTGGCGAAATAATAAACCCCCCCCTCGAAATACCCCCCCCCTCGTTTAACCCCCCCTCAAAATTCTCACTCTGAAACAATAAACCCCCCGGGGGTATTTCGAGGAAATACGGTAAGTCTATAGAGTCTTATACATGGCGGTTTTTGTTGCAATTTTCGACGTCTGTGTATGTTACAGAAAACAATTTAGTATTGGGATTTCAAAAAATTTCTGCCGAAATAATAACCCCCCTGGAAATACCCCCCCACCAACGTTAACCCCCCCCCCCCCTCAAAAATCTCACTCTGCAAAAATAAACCCCCTGGGGGTATTTCGAGGAAATACGGTAAATGGATAAATCCAACAGTTTCACCGTGACGTCATGGGAAAACTGAATTTTTTTCAAATGCAAATTAATGAACACGGGTGAATGATTTGATTTTAGGTATTTATATTAGAATTTTAATTAATAAAAGTTAAAATTTGAAAATTTCAAAACTAAAACACATATAGCATACAATAAGAGTAGGCTGAATGTCGCCATGTCGCCATTTCAGTTTTCACATCAGTCACGGTGAAAACTAGTGTTTGAGGGCCATTATATCAAAACCTGTGCATTGCGCCAGTAAAAAAAGAATTTATAACATTTATTCTGCATACAATTCATAGATAATTCATTCTCATTCATTCATAGAATTCATTCTCAAATTTCATGTTCTATCCCATCTACTTTCTATTTTTATCCAGCTTACGACTATAACCAGCCAAAAGCTATTCAGAATGAAATCCCTCCAAACATGTCCACATGCGTGTCTATCATGAAATAAGCGGAAGCGACTTCCATTGTTCCTGATTAACCAGCCGGTTGGCCTATAAAATGCGAAAAAGTTTTCGTTTTCGCATGTGCAACAAACTAGAGCTGCAAATGTGCCACGGGGGGTCCACAATCGTGGCACCAGTAATAGTGCAAAAAGTGCACTGCTACCGGTGTGAAACGAACCAACGTCGATCCAATTTGCACCCTAAAACCACTGCGCTAGAGTTGTTCAGTGTTAGAAACGTCTTGATGCATTAAAAAAGGTTGTTTGAGGCATAGAAAAATTGCGGACAGAAATATCAAGTGGAAATTGTCTTAAAAGCGGTTTATTGGAATTACCGTAAATACTCTATTATTACAACCCCCCTCCAATAAAGTGTCCCCTCCAAAGTGCAACCCCTTACCGGTGGCACATTGCGTGAATATAATGCGACCCCGCTCCAATAGTGCGACTCCCGGAGAAAAACACCAAAAAAACGACGTAACCAAGCTATCTAGACATCTGGAGCCATTTTTGAGAAATTATTCCCAATGCTGAAGATCGCTATCAATTTCTATAGATTTTCACCTCCAAAATAACTAGTTCGTGTGTCTAACTGCCTAGGTATTTTGAGCTATTTTTAGTACTTTGTGTTCTAATATATTTGCCTATTTTAAGAACAATAGCGAAATAAAATGTGACCCTCCCTATTACGTAGTGCGACCCCTCCAACAGTGACGCCTAAAAATGTGCTGAAAACAATAATTTGATAGTCGTATCAATAGAGTATTTACGGTAGAATTAAAAACAGGTGATTTTGAGAAAATATAATATTAAATATTATCTCAGAAAATCTCTGAAAAATAAATCTCTCTTGAAAAAAAACCTTTAAAATAAAAAAAAATCATTTTTGAGAGATTTTCTGAAATCATTTAAAAAAACAAACTCAAAACAATGAACACCTAATTCAAAGTTGAAACAGAATATATCCTAAACAATTTCTTCAATCATCACGGAGCCACGCTTCAACCATAGAACCTGGGCAAGTTGCAGAAAACATTGCAAGCGTCAAACTGTATTAATTTTGTCACAGTAATCCGCGGCGCAATCACTGTGGAAAACAAGGCTTCTCACGCATGCAACCAATGAGGTTTCTATTAAATTCATCCAAACCTAATGATAAATCGTTCCTCAAAAAGTGCTCAAAACAATGGGAAATTTGCTGGACTTTTAGAAGATGTTGCACAGATTTTTTTAGGCTCGTAATAATCGAAATTTAACGAAATATCAATAGAGGGTTTATTTTTCAGACTGAAACTTTTGAAGGGGGTTAATCGAGGGAAGGGTTATTTCGAGGGAAATGGTATTTTTTCGCCACAATTTTTTGCTTGTAACATACGCAGACGTAAAAAACGCAAAAAATTGCAACAATTTTTATTTAATTGATGATGACGTTTCAGAAAAATGTTTGAATTGAAATTTTTTTTGAATTATGCTCTGCTATTCAAATGTTGCTCATTTTTAATTAAAATTACTAGGTATGTACAAACGAAAAAGGGTGGTGAAAAAATAGAATCAACGAATGTGCTGTCCTCAGAATTTGAAGTGCTGGCACAATTCGATGTGTGGTGGGTGGTATGGATGATCAGTCAAGCGTCGTGAAGTGTGTTCAACGATGGGAAAAACACAGAAATTGAACACAGAACCTCATTGAGTTTCTGTGTTTTTGTTTTACACAGAAACACGGAAACTCAATAATTTTGAAAAACTCAAATCTCAAATGAGTTTTTTATTGGAGAACACGGAAACACAGAAACGTTTTTCTAGTTTTTTCTTTGGATTTGAGGAATACTGTACTGTGTTTGACTGAACAAAATAAGGAATGCGCATTTGATCAGGGGTTTCCAGTAATTTGGTCTCGACAGATAGCAATATAAATAAACAGTGATAGATAAATAGATTGCTGGCTGATTTGGGGGGCTATTGAAGACCCCTGCATTTGATTTGTTGACCACGTGGACATGTTGTTGATTATGGTGGTGCTTTTTCCTCCATTCGAATGATAGGTGGGTTGGTACAGTGATGTTTATATGGTATCAATCACAGTTCCTGTAAAATTTCATGTGAAGTGTAAACAGTAAAGTAAAATGTCATCAAAAATCCCAAATGCCCTGTTAAAAATTTTAATTTGACATTTTACATTTTTCAGCACATCTTACAGGGTCTTCCAGTGCCCCCTAAACATGCACAAAGTAATTTTTAGTGAGAAAAACCACTGTTTTTGCATTGAAACACTGCATTTGGGTACAAACCTGTTTTTCTGAAAAACTCGAGTTTTCACCTAAAACACAGAAATGAAAACAGAGTTACTGAAGGTTTTTTTGCGAAAAAAACTCAAAAACACAGGTATTCAATTTTGAAAAACTCAAAACACAGAAAGTGTTTTTTTAAAGAAAACTTACCCATTGTTGAGTGTGTTCATGCTTATGATTCATCCATCATGCTTCTGCTTCCCGACCCGACACTTCACAAAAATTGGTGTGAAGACACTTCACCGACCAATTCACTTTTGCACACTGCATTTCCGCGAAACACCCCCCTCCCCTCAAAATGGCCACTATGAATTTATAACCCCCCCCCCCCGAAATACCCCCACCCAGTATGTAATTGACAAAAACTGCGGTTTTTGGCGATCTGTGTAATGTGGTGCAACTTAGGAGGCATAATGTGCACTATACCGTTCTATTAGACAAGATACGGTAATAGTGAAAATATGAGAATTACCCCTGTGAACATATTGCGACAGTTTAATATCGGCATTTCCTAGAATTACCCGTCTCGAAATACCCCAGGTATTTACGGGCGAGCTGAGGAAAAAAGAACCCCCCTCGAAATACCCCCCCCCCCCAGTGTGGAATATTGTATCCAATATAGGTACATGTATACTTGGGACTAATTTGCATTCCATAGACATCACCGTATATCTTCGAATAAGACCCCAGGGGAGTTATTATTTCGTCAGAAGTTTTGGAGGGTTTTTTTCACGGGGAGACGTTATTCAAGGGGGTTATTTTTTCTATAGAACGTTCAATATGAATACATTCTGTCAACTAAATAATAAACCGCGGCGGCCAACAAGAAACTCCGAGTGTATTTTGAGGAAAAACGGTAAGTCATCTCAAGCATAAAGAGCTAGAAGCTATGGGATAATTAATTGGTTACCTTTGGCAACAAATGTTTTGCTATAAATGCTTTGCCTTGTACAAAGAGTACATTCCTTCCTACTACCGTATCTCTTCTAATAGAAGAGCGCCAATCCTTTTTTTCATCAACTTTTTGCCTGCCATTCTATTGGAGGTAGCCATTTTATTTTCTTCATAGATTTTTTTCCAGACATCTTTCATTTATACATATTGTTTATAAGCTTTATTTTTTAATGAAATGTACGCAATATTTTATATCAGAGCATCAATTTGAGAATTTGAATTTGAATGGTTTGACCGTTTCGTCATCCATTTTTTTTGTGTTTTGGCCATTTTTTTTGTGTTTTGTGCTCTTGTTTTTCTGTTTCCGTGAGCGCAAAAAATGTGTCGTAATATTGAAGGTGCCCTTCTATTGGAAGTACGCCGTCCTATTCGACGAAATACGGTGACAAGCTTCATTTGTCGGAGAACCAGAGTTGTTATAATACCGGTATTTTTGGAAAGCGTAAGCGTAAGCGTAAATACACTTTCCAAATTTCGAGTATGGATACTGTAAGTGTAAGGTATTTTAAAAATACCCAAGAAAGCGTAAAAAAAGCGTCAGCGTAAATTTCTTTTAGAAAGTGCTCTTGCTTTTGAGCGTCGAAAACACCCTTGCTTTCACTATAAGATGAATTTATACACCATCGTCTTTCATATTTTCACATTCAATTAGTACACAGTTGCATTCTTATTATACATTAAGATTATGTATGCATTCACAATCAAGTAAATATGCATACCAGGTGAATATTTACTCACATACAGTGGCGGCAAAGGTAATGCATCCGGGATTCTGTCTGTTTTTGTTCAGTGAACTGTTTCAAAATAAAGCTCTCAGTAACAGTTTTTGGAATCCATTTTCAGCCCCAAAATTCCTAATCTGAAGCTACGATATTGCTAGGCAACACAATTTTCACGAGACATTTGTATTTCAACAAAATTTGTACATTTGCTGCTGTTGTTAGTGTGATACTGCACACACGCAGTCAGTTTTTTTTTGTACACGTTTTCGTTCATTTCTTTTTTTGTTGTTTTACACTTTTTCAAAAGCATAAAACTGGACCGTGTGAAACGTTTTTTTACGCTTTTTGTACCCGGGTAATTCGGCCGGGAATGCGTAAAAAAGCGTATGGGTATTTTACGAAAGCGTAAGCGTAAGTATAAATACCCATTTACCCGGGCATTTCGGGTAAGCGTAAATACGCTTTCGCAACTCTGCGGAGAACCAATTTTATTGGCGAATGCATGTGATACCCTTTGTGCATGACTTCGCTTTTTTTATGCTTTTTTATAATTAATAGTAGAACGCAACAACACAGTTTGCCTTCAAGATTAGTGGAAAAAGTCAAGTGAAAGTAGAAAAAATCACGAGCATTCTCTAATAAATGTATACAGTAGTGCGATGTATGGAAATATTATTCTTATGGTAAACCTGCACTGGCGTAAAAAGGTGCCCACAAAGATTCTGGACGCATAAGAGAAATATGGCCGTGACATCCAATAAATATTCAGAACTAAAAAAATACATAGTCATAGAAATGCTCCACACTCCACAGCACTGGCGCGATGGAAAAGTTGAGACGAAAATTGAAAAATGAGATGGAAGAGGAAATGGAAAATAAATTTAGCGGCCTGAAAACGGAAAAAATTTGCCTACGGAAAATAGAAACGGAAAACGGAAAGCTGACTCATAGTCAGCACCACACCAAAAAGCGCCACTGCACTTTTCGGTCCTTTACTCCATCTCGCTCAGGGGCCAGTTCCGCAAAATGAGAAGTGAGAAGTGAAATGGCAAAGGCGGAGTAAAAGCGCAAAGGCGAAGTGAAACATCAAGTGAATTGGCAAAAGCGAAGTAAAAAAACTAATTTAAAGTAATCCCTTTTGCCATTTCACTTCGCCTTTGCGCTTTTACTTCGCCTTTGCCATTTCACTCCTCACTTCTCATTTTGCGGAACTGGCACCAGGCCAGGCGTCTTTGGCGCTTGGCGCTGAGCTTCAGAAAAGCGTCATGGCGCTTTTTACACCCTATACAGAAGAGCACGTTTTTAGACGTATTTGCTAGCGATGGAAAATTATATGGCTAGCGTGTGTGCTAGCGATAGTAACGGCGCCATGGCAGAAGACAAGGGCACTGGTCAGTTCACCGTGTTGGCACAGAAAAACACTGAGAACTGGGGGTACTCCCAGAACCTGTCAATTGCCCTGGAACATGTGAAATGTCATGCAAAGTGTCAAAAGTCGTGGAAGATTACATGAGTGCACTTGCATGAAATTTGACATTTTACAGGATTTGGGAGTGGCACCTGGACGATTTGCAGTAATTGCGGGCGGCATTTTCACGAACGCACCTTTCGGATGGCATATTTATTTCGGTGAAATCTAAGCTGAGTTTTATTGCTGGAACACTTAAAATGATCAGAATTGTGCGAAAATTAGACATAAGAATGGTTACGAATGATCTCGCTGACTGTTTATGCGATGTATTTAATGGATACTTTTAATGGATACATATGCAAATTGGACACATCATCACAGAAAAAGCATTTTAAAGAGAAAAAGGCACGACAAGCGACGAGCGAGCGTTTTCGCCAACAAAAAAATCGAACGGCATGCTCCAATAGAAGGGCATCTCCAATAGAATGGCCGGTAAAAAGTATGTTGAAAAATAGAATGGCGCTCTTCTATTAGAAGAAATACGGTATTTACTAAAAATTGTGGCTGTGGTTTTTTCAAACAATTTCAATGCTTGTACTTTTGAAACGATGTTTAAAAAACTCCTGCCATCCCTAGTTCAGATGTCATGTATGGTCACTGAAATTACCACCATTAGATCTTTAAGCTGATAATTCATGAAAATAATTTATTTTCAAACTTCAAGGAAGTTCTGATGGAATAAAGGTATCCCTCGAAAAGCTATCCTCAAATTTTGCTCGTAAAACGATAAGCCCCCCTGGTGTTATTTCGATGGGAATACAGTATCTAATTTATATAATGTATCAGTATGTAACATGGACCTATTTATCAATAGACATCCCACGGCAGGGGCAACATACAACCAGAGTGGTTAAAAGTACTGAACTTTTTCAAAGTAAATGTAAACGTAAGGTATTTATCTTTTACTCAACGATGGAAAAAACACAGAAATTGAACACAGAAACTCATTGAGTTTCTGTGTTTTTGTTTTACACAGAAACACAGAAACTCATAAATTTTGAAAAACTCAAAACTCAAATGAGTTTTTTTTGGAGAACACAGAAACACAGAAACACGGAAACACAGAAAAGTTTTTTTGAGTTTTTGTGTTTTTTTTCAGCGAAGCGGTTGAATGCACATTAATTCAGTTAAACTAAACAAGATAAGATAAGCATGTATAGTATGTAAATATGTACATAATGTATTTATTCATATTTTATATTGGTACAAAAAAAATTCAAGATGGCATGCACATCTCATGGTGGATTTGACAATTTAAGTTTTGACATTTAAGTATACCTTATTACCTCAAATTAACCCCCCTCAAAATGGACTGGTGAAATAATAAGCCCCCCCACGAAATAGCCCCCCACAAAATAGCCCCCTCCGGGATGATGTACATCATGTAACCAATCTACATGATGTATTTATTACTGCTAATTTGCATCACAGCTACACATAGACTGTACTAGGTTGTGTAGCTATCTACATGTTTATTTCAAATATATCCTGTTTGTACGCATTTATAACCTGTTTTTGGTACGTAAATGCCTACTATTTTCTATGATCCTTACAAAACTTTCTGATGAAATAATAAGCCCCCAAGGGGGTATTTCGAGGTAAATGGTAGTTGTAGTTCAAATTAATTCTGTAGTCTTCCATACAGTGCACATCCATTGAAGAATTTTGGAGTACTGCGTAAATTGTTGTTTCTGGGCATTTTGTTGCTGGTGTTGTGGTGTTGATGTCCTCGTTGTGGACATTTTTATGGACTTTTTTGACACATGAATGAATACACAAATGTTATGTGGGGTTAAAACATGTGTAAAACCAATATTTTATAAGAAAACCACTGTTTCCAGATCGAAATGCTGTAAATCGAAATTTTTGGGGGGAAACTCGAATTTTTTGGAAAAAACTCGAGTTTTTTAGAAAAAAACTCAAAAACCTCAAGTTTTTACAAAAAACACAGAAATAAAAACAGAGTTACTCAAGTTTTTTTCGAGAAAAAAACTCAAAACACAGGTATTCATTTTTGAAAAACTCAAAACACAGAAAGTGTTTTTTTTTGGAGAACTTACCCATCGTTGCTTTTACTTGCCCCTGAGTACAGAAAACGTGAAGTCAATTTTTGTACTTTTACCCATGAGTAAACGTGATTAAAATACTTTTCCACTAGAAAATGAAAGTGAGTATTTTAACAAAATTTGCCATCATTTTAACTCAAAAAGCCGAAGTACGTTTTCTGTACGCGAGTACTTCTCTACGCGTTTTCTGTACGCGAGTACGCGAGTACGTGACTACGCAAAACATATACATACAAATGAGTACAGGTACTTTTTCAGAGGAAACCCTAACATACTTACTTAGTACTTGAGTACATATTTTCCGGGTAAACGTAAATACGCTTTAACAACTATGCATGCACCTAGCACGCGTTAAAATCGTATGCGTGCTGCTATTGTTACATAGTTACGGTGTGCATTTGTTGATTGACAGAAGTTTGAAGAATGTGATGTGACATGGTTTCTTTCTCATCGGACTGATTATTGTAAGATGACACAACATGCTAAGAGGCAAAATAGTGTATCCGACTTTAAGAAAATATAAGAGTGTGTAGAATAGGAACAATCTGTATAGAGAAAGAGTGCAAAACTGCACTTGCTTCAGGCGGGAATCGAACGCGCACCTCTCGTATAGAACACGAGTGCCCCAACCACTAGACTACAGAGGCGGCTGGGCTCTTCACTATTAGGGGCTGACATGCTGCGTCGGTAATGCCCTTAACAATAGGTAACTAGATTGACCAAAATTAAACATTACCCCACCCAGATAGGTATTTAACATATTTCAGAAAAAGTTAATTTTACAGCAGAAAAAATGCGGTTTAGCTACATATAATTTAGCTACAATGACTGGCGGTGTAAAGATCTGCAGCACGGTATTGAGGGGTATTAATAGGCGTTAATGAGGCTACAAAGAACAAATACACAATAACAGCCAACAATGATTAAAATGTAAATCTAGTGTGCATGACTGCATCATCTATGACAATTTATGTTTGTTCAAAAAACACTTACTTCACAAATGACAAATTGCATAAGTACATAAAAATTATTAAAAAAACAGAAACGATACTTGATCAAGAGTCGTGCACATTTCAAATTTTACAAGATTTTGGTGCTGCATAGCGATGGCAAACATTGAAAGTTGTTACACAACATTGGCCAGTTTCAAAACTTATAAAAAATATTCAAAAATTTCTGAGTCCAGTCCCAAAAATGTAAAAATTGCTAAAACTATCGCAAAAATGTTAGAAATAAAATTGTTTTCTTCAAAATACCCTATTTCCTCGAAATACCCCCCTCCCCCCTAGGGTTCAAACGGGACCGCGGTCCCGGTACATGGTTCGGCAAAAAGTCGGGACTGGGGCGGTCCCGGTCCCGACACCCCAGTCCCGGTCCCGGTCCCGGTCCCGACAATTAAAAAAAGCCAATCCCGGTCCCGGTCCCGGTCCCGACCACCCAGTCCTGGTCCCGGTCCCGGTCCCGGAATTTTATAGCGGTCCCGACAAAGGGATGGAAAAGACGTATTTTTCAAAAAATTTTGCCAGAAATGGCACTTTTCTAAAGCGATTTTGTAGGAACATCTAAAAATTTTTTTGCGCGCAAGCGCGCAAATACCCAGTCAATGATTACTATGTAAATATTTTTTCATAATGTGACAGCGTTAGAAAGGTCCCCAACATGATTCTAGTACGAAATATAGGTGTATAAAGATAGCTATATTGTAGACGTTGGCGCCAACGCCAGCGCCAATACTGGCATGGCGTTGGCACCTACAACTGGCGCCGCCCCACCCCCCCTCCCAAAAAAATCCTGCGTACATTGTGTTTCATCATATATTCACAAGTTCAAGTGAAGATGGCAATGGAATACTGCTTGAATAATGTTATAAGAAAAGGCTAATACATTGAGAGTGGTCCTTCACACAGTGGAGGTGTGTGGAACAACATTGGCTGGATATTACATACCAATAAGGTTCAAACAATACCGCAGTGCCGGTACCTGGTTCGGCAAATCCCAGTCCCGGTCCCGACCCCCCAGTCCCGGTCCCGGTCCCGACAATTGAAAAAAGCCAGTCCCGGTCCCGGTCCCGGTCCCGGTCCCGACCCCCCAGTCCCGGTCCCGGTCCCGACATTAGCAAATTTCTGGTCCCGGTCCCGGTCCGAAAAACTGGTCCCGTTTGAACCCTACTCCCCCCCTCGTTTAACCCCCCCGCTCTCGGGACCACTATGAAACAATCACCCCCCGGGGGTATTTCGAGGAAATACGGTAGCTAAACAGTAAAAAATAAATAAAGATCTGAAAACATAACGACACAAAAACCCTCAAAAAGTCCAATTCTCTGACAAACACTTCCCATAATTAGCGGTGCATTGCATCGCATGCTGCATTCGAGCTTGGCAAAACAATAAACACGAAGTTGGGCGGGCGTGCGCAAGTTCGCGTCACGGATAGCATTGGAAAAATATGGTGATTTATATGGTTTTTCTGTGAGAAAAAAATATAAAAAATTATTTATATTTTCTCCGGGTTTCCCATAGACATTATTTAGGCGGTGTTTACACGAAAATGACAAAATTTCAGTGACAACAAAAGTTTCTTCGTTAAAGATTCATATTTCAAGGAAAAAGTTCCGTATTTGTGAGAAATGCAGTCACGACAATGCTGTGACAACATTGATTTTTAATGCCTTTAACTAACGCCTGGCAAACGTGAAGTTTGGCATGTGTGTACACACGAGTAGTTTGTGTATTCCACTGCCTTTTCTCACAAACTATATTTTCTTAAAATCACAAATTTTTCAAATGCTAGTCGCTGTGCAATTCATCTCATTCATTTTGCAATGTTCATATAAAACTAATAGAGCGCGTGCTTCGTTTTTGCATCGCGTGTCGCCGCATATCGACAATGTCCTAGACATCGACAATCGACAAGGAGAAACATAGACAAAGTCCTAGTGACCTGGCGTCCATTCCGCAGGTGGAAAACACTGTTCTAAACATCCTATATTTACACCAAATGCAAATTGGAAGTTGTGAGGTTTGAAATGGCAAACAACGAAATGCATTAAGATGACATTTAGTGACGCGAAAATTTCAAACGTGAAAAATGCAACAATAACCACCATTTATAAGTTTTTTACAGCCTTATATAAGGATGTAGATGGTATTAACGGTGTTCTAACGTAACACAGTAAGTGTTTTCAACGTCTGTTATGCATTTCCCGGACCACAAATTCATAGTGCCCATTTTGAGGGGGGGGGGGTATTTCGAGGAAATACGGTAGCTGTAAAATTGTTTAAACGACACTGGATAAGGGTGCAGGTCAGAAATTAACTTTGGAGCCAGTAAATACCGGTAAAATACCGGTAAAGTTGGTGAAAAAAACATTTTGGTATTTTTCGAAAGCACAAGCATGCATAAGTGTAAATACACGTCTCAAATTTTGAGTCTTTATACTAAAGCGTAAGGTATTTTGAAAGTACCGAGGAAATCATAAAAAAGCATACTGTATTTCTCAACGTAAACTGCTTGGGTGTTATACAAAATTGAGGAAATTTTCAGTAAACTTTTCTAAAACAAGTATTTATAATGCCTGGTTGCTGGGTCACGTCTCTACATTTTTACATACATATTTTTTATTCACATCATGCAGCTCACTAATGAAAAAATGTGCGTGCCAAGTAGTGCTGGAAAAGTGCCAGAAAAAAGGGCGCCAAGCGAGCCATGGCGCCATTCTAAAACAGGACGACAGGCACCACAGAGAAATGGTGCCAAGGGCGCCATCAGAGAAATATGGTGCCGGGCTCCAATTTTACCACAGTAAATTAACAGCTGTGTAACCATTTTTATTCTATTATTTACAGTGAATGGCAGTGAACAAATTGCACTGTTCATTCACTCGCTTCACATTTATGATGCATTCAACAAAACAATAAGACAACCAGCAAAAAAGCCCAGGAAAAAGGTGATCTGAAAGCTGAAAAAATATTGATCTTAGTGAATCCTTTAAAAATAAGTTTACCACTTTTTTATATTGTCAAGTGAAAACTCATACTCAAAATTCACCCATCGTAAGACCAACATAATAATATTAGGAAAAAGTGTTTTATTCATTGAACGTTTGTAAAAAGTTCAGAATATGGTAGCTTTCATTGTAAAGTCCGCATTCAAAAGCTTCAGGCTAACAACTACACTTTCCATGCAACAAAGAACACACTACAAAAATCACAAATCAACAAATGTAGATACCACTACCAGACCCTGTAAAATGCCTTGTAAGGTTTCAAATGACATGTAATAAGCCACGTAAAAGTCTTGTAACAAAGAGGCATATTGTGTTATAGCATGACACTTAACAGTTTACTCAGTCGCGGAGAAGACCCGTATGGTATAGGTGCAGTTCAGTGAATATTTAGTCATCAGACAGGGAATCAAATATCCACTAGATACATCCGATGAGGTGTTACAATGAAAATTCGTCTACTTAGCCATTTTCAATCAAAAATCAGTTTTCGATGCATACATTTTTAGAATTTTGCAGTTTTTACCGAACCTGAAAACCATCAAGGCGCCCTTTTTTAGGATTACAGGTTTTTATCCCCCGATGGACTTCTTACTCCGGGGGATGATATAGCCCTCGAGGACTACATCAGCCCGAGGACTACTTCGACCCGACTTTTATAACGTGGGATGATGTAGTCCTCCATACAAAATAGTAATAAATAGTAAATTGAGTGGGATTACTTCAACCCGCATGCACGATTCACATGATTGGGCGCGTCTGTTTGTTCGCAGTTATAAATTATAGACCGTGTGTGTGTGTGTCTGTGCGATGCGCGTCCCTACATACGCATATCGGGTGTTTGCGCCGCGCCTGTCTGTCAATCAATTTGAAGTATTGGTTGGACTGGCCGTTTTATCGTCCGTGGACAGGCGGTTTGATCGTCGGTGGTGTATTAACGGTTTGTCTGCCATGATTTGCACCCATTTCCTTGTCATCACAATTTGATTCGTGAAGATGCAATCGTTCGTGGTGTATTAACGGTTTGTCTGCTATGATTTCCACCCATTTCTTTGTCATCGCAATATGATTTGTGAAGACGCATGATGCATGAAGTATTAATCTTGTTCACTGCTGTTAAATAGTTCATGCTACGGTATACATTATGCATAATTGTAGAATAGATTGCGTGTTTGCGCCCAAGCCTAAGCCTGTATGAGGACTATATCAACCCATTATATATATATATGTATATACGTAACGTAATCCCTATAGTGTGCGTTACATTGACCCGTGGCACGCGGCCTTGCTTTACATTGACCCGTTGCCCGCGACCCAGGGCATCTGTTCTGCCGCGTTGACAATCGATTGCGTATTGCGTACGCGCATGTACATTACACACAGGTATTAGGTAAGCCTAAGCCCAAGCATTTGTGCACAATTCGGCAGATACAATTATCGTTCTCTGCTCGAACCTAAGCCTAAGTGTTTTCTCACAAAATGCATTGGCGTTGTGTTATATTGACCTTTTCCCCGTGTTGCATAGTTATTCTGTCCGTGTCGCATAGCCTTTTTGTAGGTGGTATAATAACGTTTTGTATGTTTTATATTATTTATTATTAATGATTGAGGTGATGATGGCAAACACTCTGGAAAATGTATTAAAATTTTTAAGTGCGCGGCCACGCTTAACCTTTACATTGTAGGGTAGAATAGATTGCGTGGTCATCACAATTAAATTTGTGAAGACTTGTCTACTGGTGCTCTTTTGCTACTAGGTACATTGCCTCCTTATGTAAGAACTATCATACCTGGGTGCACCAGACCCAGGTGTGAAAGGTGAAAGTTCCGCTTCAGTGTGACGGGTTGCATTCCAACAGGCCCATCCCCAGAGCCTTCCAACTTTTGGTACAAATTTATTCTAAACCCCAGGAAGGTGTGGTTACCTGTGTCGGCTCTACAGCCCCCTTTTTGAAAAAATTGTCATATTTTATTCACTAAAATTATCGGTTTTCTTTCTCTAAACTTTTGTTAGCTCTGAACTTTTGTTAGAAACTTTTTTCAGAATAGATTGCGTGTTTGCACCTATGCCTAGGCCTATGCCTACAATTATCTTGCATCTTACGTATTGCATTGTCTTTTTATCTGTGGTTTATTATTTATGATTGGGGCGTCATTTCCTTGTCATCACAATTAAATTTGTGAAGACGCATCAACTATTAATCTTAATCACCGCTAATATCCGTGGAATACGGTAAAACGGCCAGTCAATTATCGTTATGTCAATCAATTCGAACCTATACCTAAGTGTTTTCTCACAAAATGCTTTGGCGTTTAAAATTTTATAGTGTTATAATGACGTTTTGCCCGTGTTGCATAGTTAATCTGTCCGTGTCGGATAGCCTTTTTGTCCGTGTCGCATAGCCTTTTTGTATGTGGTATAAATTATACCGTATAATAAATAATACCGATTATTGATGATTGAGGTGACGATAGCAAACCCTCTGGGAAAAGTTTTCAAATTTTTAAGTGCGCGGCCACGCTTTACCTTTACATTGACATTTATGATTGGGGCGTCATTTCCTTGTCATCACAATTAAATTTGTGAAGACGCATCAACTATTAATCTTAATCACCGCTAATATCCGTGGAATACGGTAAAACGGCCAGTCAATTATCGTTATGTCAATCAATTCGAACCTATACCTAAGTGTTTTCTCACAAAATGCTTTGGCGTTTAAAATTTTATAGTGTTATAATGACGTTTTGCCCGTGTTGCACAGTTAATATGTCCGTGTCAGATAGCCTTTTTGTCCGTGTCGCATAGCCTTTTTGTATGTGGTATAAATTATACCGTATAATAACGTTTTGTATGTTTTATATTACCGATTATAATTGATTGAGGTGACGATGGCAAACCCTCTGGAAAAAGTATTGAAATTTTTAAGTGCGCGGCCACGCTTTACCTTTACATTGACACGTTGCCCGCTACACAGGGGAATCTGTTCTGGGCGTTGAGAATCGATTGCGTGTGCATTACACACAACTGGTATACATTGTGAGTAATGCATAATTGTAGAATAGATTGCGTGTTTGCACCTATGCCTAGGCCTATGCCTACAATTATCTTGCATCTTACGTATTGCATTGTCTTTTTATCTGTGGTTTATTATTTATGATTGGGGCGTCATTTCCTTGTCATCACAATTAAATTTGTGAAGACGCATCAACTATTAATCTTAATCACCGCTAATATCCGTGGAATACGGTAAAACGGCCAGTCAATTATCGTTATGTCAATCAATTCGAACCTATACCTAAGTGTTTTCTCACAAAATGCTTTGGCGTTTAAAATTTTATAGTGTTATAATGACGTTTTGCCCGTGTTGCATAGTTAATCTGTCCGTGTCGGATAGCCTTTTTGTCCGTGTCGCATAGCCTTTTTGTATGTGGTATAAATTATACCGTATAATAAATAATACCGATTATTGATGATTGAGGTGACGATAGCAAACCCTCTGGGAAAAGTTTTCAAATTTTTAAGTGCGCGGCCACGCTTTACCTTTACATTGACATTTATGATTGGGGCGTCATTTCCTTGTCATCACAATTAAATTTGTGAAGACGCATCAACTATTAATCTTAATCACCGCTAATATCCGTGGAATACGGTAAAACGGCCAGTCAATTATCGTTAGGGTTTGCTATCGTCACCTCAATCATCGATTGAGGTGACGATGGCAAACCCTCTGGAAAAAGTATTGAAATTTTTAAGTGCGCGGCCACGCTTTACCTTTACATTGACACGTTGCCCGCTACACAGTGGAATCTGTTCTGGGCGTTGAGAATCGATTGCGTGTGCATTACACACAACTGGTATACATTGTGAGTAATGCATAATTGTAGAATAGATTGCGTGTTTGCACCTATGCCTAGGCCTATGCCTACAATTATTTTGCATCTTACGTATTGCATTGTCTTTTTATCTGTGGTTTATTATTTATGATTGGGGCGTCATTTCCTTGTCATCACAATTAAATTTGTGAAGACGCATCAACTATTAATCTTAATCACCGCTAATATCCGTGGAATACGGTAAAACGGCCAGTCAATTATCGTTATGTCAATCAATTCGAACCTATACCTAAGTGTTTTCTCACAAAATGCTTTGGCGTTTAAAATTTTATAGTGTTATAATGACGTTTTGCCCGTGTTGCATAGTTAATCTGTCCGTGTCGGATAGCCTTTTTGTCCGTGTCGCATAGCCTTTTTGTATGTGGTATAAATTATACCGTATAATAAATAATACCGATTATTGATGATTGAGGTGACGATAGCAAACCCTCTGGGAAAAGTTTTCAAATTTTTAAGTGCGCGGCCACGCTTTACCTTTACATTGACATTTATGATTGGGGCGTCATTTCCTTGTCATCACAATTAAATTTGTGAAGACGCATCAACTATTAATCTTAATCACCGCTAATATCCGTGGAATACGGTAAAACGGCCAGTCAATTATCGTTAGGGTTTGCTATCGTCACCTCAATCATCGATTGAGGTGACGATGGCAAACCCTCTGGAAAAAGTATTGAAATTTTTAAGTGCGCGGCCACGCTTTACCTTTACATTGACACGTTGCCCGCTACACAGTGGAATCTGTTCTGGGCGTTGAGAATCGATTGCGTGTGCATTACACACAACTGGTATACATTGTGAGTAATGCATAATTGTAGAATAGATTGCGTGTTTGCACCTATGCCTAGGCCTATGCCTACAATTATTTTGCATCTTACGTATTGCATTGTCTTTTTATCTGTGGTTTATTATTTATGATTGGGGCGTCATTTCCTTGTCATCACAATTAAATTTGTGAAGACGCATCAACTATTAATCTTAATCACCGCTAATATCCGTGGAATACGGTAAAACGGCCAGTCAATTATCGTTATGTCAATCAATTCGAACCTATACCTAAGTGTTTTCTCACAAAATGCTTTGGCGTTTAAAATTTTATAGTGTTATAATGACGTTTTGCCCGTGTTGCATAGTTAATCTGTCCGTGTCGGATAGCCTTTTTGTCCGTGTCGCATAGCCTTTTTGTATGTGGTATAAATTATACCGTATAATAAATAATACCGATTATTGATGATTGAGGTGACGATAGCAAACCCTCTGGGAAAAGTTTTCAAATTTTTAAGTGCGCGGCCACGCTTTACCTTTACATTGACATTTATGATTGGGGCGTCATTTCCTTGTCATCACAATTAAATTTGTGAAGACGCATCAACTATTAATCTTAATCACCGCTAATATCCGTGGAATACGGTAAAACGGCCAGTCAATTATCGTTATGTCAATCAATTCGAACCTATACCTAAGTGTTTTCTCACAAAATGCTTTGGCGTTTAAAATTTTATAGTGTTATAATGACGTTTTGCCCGTGTTGCATAGTTAATCTGTCCGTGTCGGATAGCCTTTTTGTCCGTGTCGCATAGCCTTTTTGTATGTGGTATAAATTATACCGTATAATAAATAATACCGATTATTGATGATTGAGGTGATGATAGCAAACCCTCTGGGAAAAGTTTTCAAATTTTTAAGTGCGCGGCCACGCTTTACCTTTACATTGACATTTATGATTGGGGCGTCATTTCCTTGTCATCACAATTAAATGTGTGAAGACGCATCAACTATTAATCTTAATCACTGCTAATATCCGTGGAATACGGTAAAACGGCCAGTCAATTATCGTTATGTCAATCAATTCGAACCTATACCTAAGTGTTTTCTCACAAAATGCTTTGGCGTTTAAAATTTTATAGTGTTATAATGACGTTTTGCCCGTGTTGCATAGTTAATCTGTCCGTGTCGGATAGCCTTTTTGTCCGTGTCGCATAGCCTTTTTGTAGGTGGTATAAATTATACCGTATAATAACGTTTTGTATGTTTTATATTACCGATTATAATTGATTGAGGTGACGATGGCAAACCCTCTGGAAAAAGTATTGAAATTTTTAAGTGCGCGGCCACGCTTTACCTTTACATTGACACGTTGCCCGCTACACAGTCAATTATCGTTATGTCAATCAATTCGAACCTAAGCCTAAGTGTTTTCTCACAAAATGCTTTGGCGTTAAAAATTTTATAGTGTTATAATGACGTTTTGCCCGTGTTGCATAGTTAATCTGTCCGTGTCGCATACCCTTTTTGTCCGTGTCGCATAGCCTTTTTGTATGTGGTATAAATTATACCGTATAATAACGTTTTGTATGTTTTATATTACCGATTATAATTGATTGGGGTGACGATGGCAAACCCTCTGGAAAAAGTATTGAAATTTTTAAGTGCGCGGCCACGCTTTACCTTTACATTGACACGTTGCCCGCTACACAGGGGAATCTGTTCTAATATAAAAATGTCATTCAAAAAGTACCGATCTACTGAGATTTTTTGCGTTCAAGCCCAGTTCAGTTCGGTTGTGAAATTCTGTGTCGAGTGCCAAGTTTGTGTTTTTCGAACTTTCGGTCTGGGCTAAAACCGGTTTTCAGCAACTCCTGGATTTTATCAGATCACACCACTTTTCACTTGAGCACTAACATTTACGTGTCTAAAATTCCTGCAGCTGATTATCCGTGGCATCATGGCTAAGTCGTCAAGTGCGGCCGCTGCAGATCGTGAAAAGTCCATGACGCGCAAACGTGGAAAAGACGAAATTGCAGCCGGTGGTCCAATGGCCAAGCAATTTGCGAAAGAGCCACGTATCCAGCAAAAATATTTGGACATGCTTTATCAAAAGATGATCGCGATGCAGGCTAAAGATGAAAGTCCCCCCGTGGAACCGGTCAGAGACTTTTTATTTTACTTTTGAGCTGGTTTTCCTTTTTACTCGTCTACTGGTGCTCTATTGTTAGCCGTGTTTTGACACATTACTTTCCATTCCACTTTACATTTGACACTTTACAGGACTTGGGATTGACACCTGGGCCGCGAGTGGGCATGCTAACGCGCCAAAGTAAGTCCACCAGTACTTTGTGGCGGCCATCCTGTTTGAACAGCTTAATATTATCTCTGAACGTCGCCCTCAAATCGAGCACATCCAGAATGGGCGGATGCGGATGTTCCACCTCCATCTGAAAAGCAAAAATTATTGATAAAATAATGTGAAATCGAGCTTTTGACCATGTGAAGTTTTTCTATCGCACGCTACTGCATGCACGCACGTTAGCTACCCCTTGCATGTGTGTATGCCGTTAGCAGTACTAATGTTGCACACCGTACTTCACTAATGAGGCTATCTGACTGACTAACTGACTGAATGACTAACTGCACATATCCATCTCAGATCCCCTATGAAAAACAGGACTTTCATCTCGTAAGTGCATATATCCATGTCGGACCACCGGAGTTTCATTTCATAAGTGCACATATCCAAAAAATAGTTTCATTTCCAAAAGTGCACGCGTGCTCCAGGGACGTATCCAGGATTTTTGAGCGGGGGGGGGCTGTTTGTTTACGGAGGCCGGCGAGCGGGGGGGGGCTCAGCCCGTATACCGTAGCATGAACTATTGACCAGTGAACAAGATTAATGGTTTATGCGTCTTCACAACTCAAATTGTGATGACAAAGATCATGGCAGACAAACCGTTAATACACCAAAGACAAATTAAGCGACATGGACAGAATAATCATGCAACACAGGCAAAAGGTCAATATAACACAACGCCAATGAATTTTGTGAGAAAACACTTAGGCTTAGGTTCGAGCAGAGAACGATAATTGTATCTGCCGAATTGTGCACAAATGCTTGGGCTTAGGCTTACCTAATACGAGGCAGAACAGTTGCCGGGTCAAAAAGGGGTCAATGGGGTCAATGTAAAGCAAAGCCGGGCAGCGTGCGTGCCGCGGGTCAGTGTAACGATGTAACGCAAGGCCGCGGAGGCCGGGCCGCGTGCCGCGGGTCAATGTAAAGCAAGGCCGCGTGCCGCGGGTCAATGTATGTAACGCACGGCCGCGTGCCGCGGGTCAATGTAACGCACACAGTAGGTAATATATATATATAATGGGTTGATATAGTCCTCATACAAAAAGGGCTGTCGGCCGATATAGTCCTCGAGGGCTATATCATCCCGGGGAGTAAGATGTCCATCGGGGGATAGGGTACGTAACCCCTTTTTTAGGACTGCGCGCGAAACGCCAGCGGCGCCATAGAAAACGGGCTCTAAGTGCCGATTGCCCCCATGGCATGGCGCCATTCGAAAACAAGGCACCAGACAATGGGTACCACAGGTAAAGGGCACCAACCAGGCACCAATGGCACTGGTGCGGCGCCATTTGACGCTGTCAAATGGCGCCATTCGATCACTAATACCGGGTAATCAGCATAAGTGCCGCCAGTCACTCACAACATTATACATAGTGTTCATACCAAGCGGACATTTCATTACTGCGGCGTTTTAGCGCGGATGTTTCAAATATCTCAACTTTTTGCAACAAAGCATAGCGCCCCAGGGGTGCTATAAAGCGGACCAACACCCCGGGCATAATGCGCGGGGGCAGGGCACGGTTTATGCGGAATAATATACTAGTAGGCATAAAAAGTGTTGACAGTTGAGAATGGGAAAACATTATTGTTTTCACTTCCTAATTTCATACTTCCTCCCCATAATTGCCTGGCGAAATAATAAACCCCCTGGGGGTATTTCGGGATAATACGGTATGTCTCTTTTAAGTCCGAGTTACAGCATAATGACAAATAAAACGTAAAACATAGAACAAAAAGACACCAAAAATTATTATTGCGATGTTTTCAAGCTTTCTACACGAAATTCATGTTCAAAAGTCATTTTTCCTCAAAAATTTATTACCGTATTTCCTCGGAATACCCCCCTCAAAATGGGCACTATGAATTTATTAGCCCCCACCCCGAAATACCTCCCCCCATTTTGAGTGTAAACGGAATGAAAACGATAAAAGCTACGGTTTGTGATCCGGGCAATGCAGAACAGACGTTAAAACAATGACTGTGTTACGTTAACACCTTTTTTATACCATCTACATATTTACTTATGTAAGTCTATAGACTATGGTGCTTATTGTTTCGTTTGTTGACGTCTGCGTACGTTACAAACAACAAATCAGTACTGGGAGTTCAAAACTTTTCTGGCGAAATAATAAGCTCCCCCCTCGTTTAACCCCCTCAAAATTCTCACTCTGAAACAATCACCCACCGGGGGGGGGGGTATTTCGAGGAATACGGTATATGCGAAATGTGATTTCCAAATTGGAATTAAAAACGTATTTATGCATTCCACCAGACGAATGTGAAATTCTATTAAGGCGGACCATTTTCAATCATACGTTTTTTTATTCAAACTAAAAACAAAACATATTTAACGTTTTTGAGAAAAATTTAGTTTTGAACATGAATTTAGAATAAAAAGTATGAAAACATTGAAATGATAATTTTTGGTTACGTTTCATTTTCCGTTTCAGCTTATATTTGTCGTTATGCCGCGCTTCAAAGGTTTTCGGTTTGTCAACAAATTTCAGAAGTGTTTCTTTGTTCAGTTTCAATTCATCTAATCAGATTTACATCGAATTTTCTTGTGTTTTTTTTTGCAATATATGATAATAAATGCAAGATAAGATAGTGAGTGTAGCTGTAAAGTAGAAAAAAGCTAATAAATAAATTACATACAATATAAAAGATGTAGATAAAGGCAGTACGGCATTCCCGTTGCAATAGGTCACATTTACAGTAACAACTGTTTTAAATAAAAAAGTCTACATATATAAATCGCACTGTAGCACAGCGTGAGTTGTGCAAGTGCGACCTTAGCAACTGATGATAGTCATTCGAACTACCTGACTTTCAATTATCATGAGCCACTGATCAAGACACAATTGCGGGTTGCAAGTGCCAGTCAAGCAAATATGGTATTCAAGTTGGGGAATTATTTTTCATCAGAATTGCAAGCATCTATCACACAACACACATGTATTTAGTACTGTCTCTGATGATAGTGCACATTGCATTAGTAGTAGTGCACATGCATGTGCACTACTACTAATGCAATGTGCACTATCATCAGAGACAGAACTAAATACATGTGTGCAAGGACGTATCCAGGGGGGGGGGGGGGGGGCGGGGAGGGGGGAGCTGCAGCCGCCCCCGTTCCCGGGTGAGACCGGAAATAATCGAGGAAAATGCCGTTTTCAGTACTAATTTCCAAAGTTGCTATGTAAAATTTTTGCACGCGAGCGCGCATTTTTCCACCGTCGACGGGAATTATTGGAAAATCGGCACCTGTACCCTCAAATATCTGTAAAATACGTTGAATTTCGTGCCCATCTCTCCAATTGTATGATATGTATGTATGTCCCTGCATGTGTGTAAACTATTCAAGTGGGGGAATTATTCAAGCGGGAATTATTATTTCATAAAAGTTTTCAAGCATCTTTCTATCACTAATTTCATGAAATATGCTTTATTAACAACTTAACGTGCCATATTTGTTCAAATTATACACAACAAATTTATCACATGCCTAAAGGTATAAATTTTTTGAGGGGGAATAATTCAAGGAGGAATTTTTCAAGCAAAAACTGTAATTCCCCCTTAAATAGTTCCCCATTGAAAGGGTCTGATGAAAGATAAGGAATGATTTGAGTTAAAAAAGGACTTTTAACCTAAGACTAATCTAATCAAATAAGACTTTTTATTTTCAAATCTTCAAAGTGACAGATTGGCATGACATTTTGTATAAAAATGTTACCAAACATCTTGCATTTTGCATGTCATTTGTTAGATCCTGTGATGCGCACGATTTCTTGGATGTAAGCCGCTAGGGCTGTTCTCTTTTGATTGTATTTATTGCCCACTTGGGGCGTGAACGGGACTCGCCACACCATCGATGACCAGAATAAATCCTTCACCAAAACTTCGGCAGAGTTTTCATGGTGGACGACCTGGGGACTGATCAACATTCGTTGGCACCCAGGCTGTGAAGGTGGTCTGTCAGGTGTGATTTGAGTGGTGGCACTGAGATGTCACACGAGAGTGAGTGTTTGCGTCCGCATACTCGCGCCCATCCGAACCACAGTGTTCCCCAATTTGCGCCACATTCCGCAGCTTTGAGATTTGTCGAAAATTTACAGCTAAAAATGGCTTGGTGACACAATGCACCGGAACCCGGTGCGGATTTGTCCGTGCACACTGCGGTTTGGGGGGGGCGCGAGTTCGAGCAATACGGTGCGGGGTCTATTCCCATCACCCCACCGGCTTTGGTGTCAGGGCCACGATTGCGTGGATGGCACGGGGGTGGGATCACTGAACCGGCACCGGTTCCGGTACCGGCAGTCGAAAGTACACCGGTTGTTCGGTTCGAATTGGCTTCGGAGGAGCCAATTTCCACACGCTACGTTTTGAACACGTCTGGAGGAGGGTCGGCAACCTCCGCTCACACCGAAAAATTTTTCGCAGAAAATAGGGGGGTTGGGAATGGTTTGGTCGGCGAAAATTTACCGTTACCTAATTCAAGGCATGTTTCGCGTGTATATCATAATACCCATTTTTCAAATTCAATGCAACGCGAGAACGGATGGGTGCAGCATCGGGCCGGGCATGATCGCGGTGCAATTCGATCCCAGCCGATGGCTACACCAACTCACAGCCCGCCTGTTCCGGTACTGGTGGGTGAAGGTTCGGAAGCGGACGGTTGCGGAGCGCAACGTTCCGCCACTATATTAGACCGGTTGACCCGGTACGCGTATTCTGCCACACCGTATTTCCGCGAAACAGCGGAAAAAATCGATTTGGCCATGTTTTCGGCGCCAATCCAGCCGTGTTGCATAGTGAACACGGCAACGTATTTTTGTCAAACTGAAATGTTGAAACCTTTGCCCAATTTGAAATCATTTAAACCGCAATCTTTGTTGGCGGTGGTACCCCCGGAAAATACGTTGCTCTCAGATGTGCGGGCATGTTTATTGTCATTGAATAAAAAGATGGACAGTTTAGGTTCCAATTTCAATGTCAAAGATGGTGATGATTTGAGTGTGAAAACGGCTGAGGCGCCAGGTTTGGCGCCGACCAATTCAAAGCCCTGGCATGCACGCACATTTGTGACTCTTCCGGCGGCCGTGGCGTCACAGACCACTGCCGATTTCCTGCAATATTGGCTCTTGTTAAAACCACACATTTTAGACAAAATTGCCATTTTCAGGGGCCAAACCGAATCCCTATCTTTTGCTGAATGGCACCGCTCGCTAAAAACGGCTGTTTTGTCGGTTCCTAGCGCAGAGTTGATTCCACAATTTTGGCAAGAAGTATTGACTACTAAGTTGGGTGGGGAGGCATTCAAAACCATGGTAGCTTTGTTCCAACCGGATGAGTTAACTGATCATGTGAGAGTTCTCAAATCTTTGGGTGAAATTTTTCGGGACACCTCAAAACAGTATACTTACATTGAGTGGGAGAACGCGGCCATGGCCCGCGATGAAACGTTTGTGGCATTCTACTTGTGTTTATTGTCTAAAATGCCGCCGACGCTCAAATCTCGAGTCGATCACAATCGCGTCCTCATTGACAATTTGGTGGGAATGAAAATTTGGTCACGATTTGATGACACCCGTTTTGACAGGTTTGTGGTCGCAAATTTTCAGGGCAAATATCAATCTTCTCACAGTCCGATGAGTGAAATTGTTCAAAAGTTGGATGAATTTTTTAGAAATGTTAAAAAACCTAGCAACGTGACCACCAAAACCACAAACGTGAATGTTATCAAACCGCCGCCATACCGAAACACAATGCGCAATATGCTGCGTGAATCTGCCAATGACCCTTGGTGCCCACGGCTGGGACACACCGGTCACAGGTCGAGTCAGTGTCGACTCACCCAGCGTGAAAATGCACCAAATTTTGGCCCGTCCACAAACCGGGTCATTCCGGGGTTATCTGACAGGTCAGATGGTTATGGCCAAGTCAGAAAGTTCGGGCCAGCCACGACCCATGACTCAACCCTGAATAAAAAGGCGGTGGCAAAAGCAGGGGTTGATAATAATTTTGTGGACACAAATGAGGGACATATAGATTTGATGGCGGATGCCCCTGAGCCTGTTGTCGATTCAGAGACAGAAATCGACACAGTTGGCGATGACAAATACAATACTTATTGTGTTGAGTTCAAGCACCGTCTGGCCAAGATGTTTGAAGAAAATCCTGGTCAGTTACAGTCTTGGGAAAAATCCGCTAATGTCAGAAAACATTTTCCAAATATACAGAAACGGTTGATCACCGCGTCGGAAGCTTTTTCCACGAGGTTTTTGAACAGCAAAGTGATTCCGATTGAATCAGTGACGTGTGATGCAGAACAGTGTGGTGGAAATACTGATACTACTGATGTTAAAGTTATGTTTTCTGATATCACTGATTCATCCCTTTGTGCCTGTTCCCTGATTGGGAAAGATCAACGTTTATGCATAAAAGTTGCACCAGCAAATGGTCCTCAAGTTCACGCAACGGTGAGAATCGAACAAATACCATGTAGAGCATTACTTGATTCAGGTTGTACACGCTCTCTAATTCCATTAAAATTCTTAACACAGCTTTCTCAACAACTCAACGTAGACTTATCAACTCAATTGAAACCATCAAACGTTACTTTGCACATGGTAAGTGGTGAAACAAAAACGGGCACTTTGAAAACAATAGAATTGCGGCTCGAGCACGTTTCGCCCATTGATTCAGTGTTGAGGAAAGTTTCTGCCACGTTTTTGGTGAATATTGTGGAGGGAGCATTAGACGAAATTTTACTGGGCACGGATGTTATGCCATTTTTGAAATTGTCTTGGATGATACCTTTGGCTTTAGAGGAAAATTCCCAGGCAGCTCTCCCACCTGGAATCGAGCATGCCCAAACAATTTTGGAAAATGAACATATTTTCCAATCATTGATTTCTGATAAAGTAAAGTCTACCAAATCAATATTTATTCCACCAAAATCCATGTATTCGTTCCCGGTGGAGAAACTTTTCTGTCCACAGGGTGTCACTGACATTCAGTGGAAAAATATGTTTGTGGTTTATTCCAATACTGACATTGAGACCGATTTCGAAATGTATAACACCGCCGTTTCCATGCTAGAACACAAAAAAGCATATTTATGCCTTTTCAACCCAGCTAATTCACCAGTGCGGATACCTGCTGGCACAGTGTTGGCACAGTATGATGTATATCCGAATTCTTCTTTGTTTGAGAGCGGGAAATCATTTCATAAGTTGTTTTCAAATAAAAACTCGATGTCAATGTTCGGGATTTTCCACGAAAATGATGAAAACAAATCAGTGGCAGCAAAAGCCATTGTGTTGCCAACACCTCCGAAGTCGAGGTTTGACAAAGAAAGTGTAATTGAAGATGACCATCCAAAAACTCAGAATCAACGTTTTGAGTTCATTTTGAAGAATTTGGCTACGAAAAATCGCATGACATTGGCGCCACCTGACCAAAAACAGTTTGAAAAACTATTATTTGACTTTCATGACGTGTTTGCATGCCATGAGTATGATGTTGGGAAAACGACTCTAGTAGAGCACAAAATAATTACTGATCCAAACCATCCACCAATTAAACAATCGGTCAGGTACGAACCGATGCGCAAACGTGACTTTATTCATAAATCAATTACGGCTATGCTTAAAGAGGGCATCATTGAGCCGTCTGATGGACCTTGGGCAAGCCCAATCACTATTGCCCCGAAGGGCACTGACAATTTTAGATTTTGTGTAGACTTTAAGTTGGTAAACTTGATTACTAAGATAGATTCTTACCCTTTGCCTTGGATTGGTGAGTTGTTGGCGGAATTGTCAGGAAACACGATTTTTTCGGCTATTGACATCCGACACGGATATTACAATGTTACATTGGCGGATGAGGAATCACGCGAACGAACTTCATTTGTGTGTAGTTTAGGACAATACAGGTATACTAGAATGCCGTTCGGTACCTGCAACGCTGGTGCGTCTTTCCAGCGTCTCATCAATATAATTACGAGCGGATTAAATGAGAATCCCGCCCGTGCATGGTGTAAAACATATATCGACGATATACTTTGTTGCAGTAAAACTGTGGCAGAGCACTTAGTTCACTTGACACGATTGTTTGAACGATTGCGATGGGCTAATTTAAAAATGCAGCCAGCGAAATGCAATCTTTTTACTATTGAGTTGAAATATTTAGGTCACCAGATTTCGGCAGATGGGATATCGCCAACTCCCTCGAGGGTGGCGGCTATGACAGATCAACCTAAGGTCCATACTAAACAGGATTTGAGACGTTTTTTGGGCAAATGTGTTTACTACAGCCACTTTATCCCAAATTTTAGCACAGTGGCTGCGCCGTTATATTCTGCGCTGTCAGGTACATTTCCCAAACATGGAAATACTATTTTTGAATGGTCAGATGAGATGCTTACTTCATGGGATATGTTGAAACATTTCATATCAAATCCGCCAGTTTTGAGACACCCGACTTATCACGACGATCGCGGTTTCATTTTAGAATGTGATGCTAGTTCCATCGGTTTGGGTGCAGTACTTTCACAGATGGGGGATGATGGGAAAATACATCCAGTCTCCTTCATATCTAAACGTTTGTCACACCCACACACAAAATTTTCAGCAGCAGAACTTGAAAGTTTGTGTATCTGTTGGGCAGTTCGGCGCTTGGCCGATTATGTTGAAGGTCAAAAATTGACGGTATATACTGACAATTCCGGAATACAACAGGTGCTGAGGTCATCGGCGCACAGTAAATTGGAACGTTGGGCAATCTACCTACAAGGGAAAGTGACGAATTTTATCCACAAACCTGGTTCCATGAACAAAGTTGCAGACGCTTTGTCTCGAAATCCGATTGACAAACCGATTTTTGATGGAGAATTGGTTACACCGACCGATATAGTAAGGGGAATGGCGTCAAACCCCTCGTTACACGCCGAGACTGATGAATTTTCAGTTAATTGGAAACACATCCAGAGAGAAGACCCAGAATTGTCAAGTGTAATTTCTTCTCTTGAGAACGGTACACTTAAAATGTCAGACACACTGCTGATAGAAGGTGTTTTATATTTTAAAGCGCCAATTTCGACATCTCATTTTGCCATTTGGCCACCAAAATCGTGGCAACAAGCTTGTCTTGATCAGGCTCACATGGGCGTGTATGCAAGTCATGGTGGACAAGAGCGCACTTTACACCTACTTTGTGAGTACTTTGCATGGCCAAACATGAAAAATGACATTTTGGAGTATTGCCGTGAATGTTCACATTGTATTTTGAATAAACCACATCGGTTACAACCAGCGCCACTTGGATTTGTGCCAAGTCCATCACAACCTTTCGAGGTGATTCATGTCGACACCATGCAAATGAATCTGGCTGATAAGAAATCAAAAATTTTGGTAGTGGTTGATGCATTAACAAGATACACGATTTCTGTGCCAATCAGCTCTTTGCATGCAACTGCTGTCTCAAAAGCATTGTTGAAGAATGTATTTCTAGTTTATGGAGCCCCTCGGCTTTTAATTTCAGACCGCGGCACAGAATTTTGCAACTCAGAGGTACGGGCACTTTGCCAAAATTTTGGGGTTCAACACAAGCCGATCCTAGCAAGAAATCCACAAGCAAATGGCTTAGTGGAAAGAACAAACCGCCAGATATGTGCCATGATGTCAGCATGTAAAACTGATTATCCAAATTTTCATTGGAAAGAAGTACTTCCTATGGCCATTTTGAAACATAACATGGCAATGAATAAAGTGACCAGTTGTTGCCCTTTTTTCCTTGTTTTGGCCACTTGCCACATTGGAATTTATTCCATACGGCAGCAAAAACTTTGGAACCCCAATTTGCTAGGCTTTTAGCAAAAAATAAAAGTGATTCTAATCGATTAAAATATAAGAGATATTTTGATGATCACCATGCAGTTATTTTACATGAGGGTGACTTAGTTATGTTGAAAACTAATTCAATCGACAAAATGGCTCCACGCTTTTCTGGTCCATATTTAGTTCAAGAGGTAAACACACCAAATTTGTTGTTAAAAAGCACTTTGGATGACATGCTCATTTCAGTTCCACAGCGACATACCTGGAAACTAGCAAAATTCACGACATCCCAATAGGTCTTATTTATGAATTCAAACTACTAGTAAGACAGCAAAGCTGCACACAAAACTTCAAAAACAACTTCAACATTTTGGGATGTCGCGACTCAATCTCAGTGGTCCGTATAGACGTGGTCAGCAAGCTCCACGTTTTGTCAATCCAAATTCGGTATCTTGCTTTTTGGGGTTTGGTAATTTGAATCAAGTAGAATTAAGCAACAATTTTTGTTATAGTTGCCAGTGGGGCACCGCGTTCAAAATTCGTCCGGCAACGTGGCCCCACCGCCGCCATCCAAATGTCTACAACCGGACCAAAATGTGGTCTGCATTTTAATTTCATTTTAACTTTAATCTTTTCGTCGAATTTTCTCATCAAATTTTGTTCAAACCTTTCACTTTAATTTTCGAAAACATCCAATTTCTCATAAAAATTATGAAATATCCAATTTTATGAAAATAAATTTTACCAAAACCGCCAGTCATGCGTCGGCACCGAGCGCCCCGATCCAGCGCGTTTGCATGTCACTGTTGGCCATGGCCCGGTACCGCCACCGCAAAAAGTGGTACTCATGCCTGCGCCGCCGACCGTAGTTCCGAAAGAGGGGGAAATAATTGTGAAAGAGGCGGATTGGCTGGCAAAAAATGAGGTTTTATTTTGCCACAATTGTTTTTTAATTTCAAACTTCAATTTTCTAAGTAATTATAATTTTCGGAATTAAAACAAAATGAACAAAACAAAATACAATTTGACACCATCCAGCTAAACCAGCATAGTCATTAAAATTTTGCTTATGAACTTTGAGCTGTCAAAATATTTAAATTTTTTTTTTGAAAGTTTCTTAAATTTGTTAAAAGTCCAAATTATCGGTTGTCCTGCCTGTTGCAGCAAATCGACCGCCTGACTGAGAGGGTAGACACCCTCACGCGTCACATCAAATGGACGCATTCTTTTCAAGTTAAAGCTCGGGCGGCTGCGTTGATTGCAAAGGGCAAGACAACCGCTGTTATGAAATTGCAATCCGACTTAGAGGGCATAGTCAAGCAACAGACGGACATGGGTCTGAAGCTCGGCGTGGTGGTCGAGCATGTGTCCGCCGTGCTCGATAACGTCGACGACTTATCGGGCAGGTTGTCGGTCTTGGAGGATGAATCTGAGTCGGAGAGTGACTCTGGGTCTGAGAGTGGCACCAATCAGGGGGTGCCAACGTCTGAACCGGTCAAGCCAATGGAGTGTGATCTTGATCCGGAAGGTTTCCTTGACAACGAGTGAAAATTGTGTATTTTGTTGGCAGGGGGAATGTGTTAGATCCTGTGATGCGCACGATTTCTTGGATGTAAGCCGCTAGGGCTGTTCTCTTTTGATTGTATTTATTGCCCACTTGGGGCATGAACGGGACTCGCCACACCATCGATGACCAGAATAAATCCTTCACCAAAACTTCGGCAGAGTTTTCACATTTGACTGGTCTGGCTGGCCAAAAACCTAGTTTTCAATTTAGGTTCAACTTTTCACATTTGCAAATGCTAGTACTGCCTAAGAATCCATGCTAGGGCAGGGGACTGTGTTCTAAATAGATCATCACTTTGTGGTAAACGTAGCAACAAAGCTATCAGGACATCAGGTGGTAGTTTCATTTTGAGGTGTAAATGTAGCTGGCTTTTATTCAGTTTGAAATACATACTTGTTAAGAAATTTCCCCCTTACTCCCTCATGGCGAAGCTTCATTCCTTCATAACAATGTATGTTTTCCAATAGTCCATTGAAATAGGTTACCCTTTGATAGAATACCCATCTGTAGACAGTGTGGGGACTGGGGAGTAATCTTGATCCATATGAACAAAAATCCAACCATAAATACATAAAGCATACATTATATTATGTCGAAAAATATTTCCCTAAAATTCGCGGTACATGCACTATGCACAGCACATAAAAATGCACAAAAGATAAATGCCAATTTTACTCTTATTAAGTTGCGGAATGAAATTCTAAACGTTTTGAAAGTTCTGATGAAAAAATCGCCAAAAATGTGAATAACAATAAAAGCATTTTATGCCCCCCCCCCGCTTCTCACAGGTGCTATTCAGTGGCACTATCATCAAACGGCCGCATCGGAACAATGCGCTCGCAGCGCCAAAATGCACCTGCACCCGTTTCTCATCGGCACGTAATTTCGCGTGCGCGCGGCCCAGTACATTCGCTAAAATTATTTGTAATTTGAACATTAGTATACTCCCCTGACGGTAAAGTATGCATCCGCACAAACTTATGTCTTACGCGGCAACGATCCAACGCGCACACACTTTTCAATACAAGAAGAAAAAATATATATAAAAGGCGGAGACGATTACATTGTAAATACAACAAACATACGCTTCATGTCTAAAATTCGAAATATTTTGAAACCAATTTTATAGTATTAATTATGACGTCAAGATGGGGGTTTTTAATCTTCGGTCAGCGGTCACATTTATCGTTATGATTGCGTACGTAAAGATGGATTTCATGGAATTAAGAAATATTTTACAAAAATTATTTCTTTATTGTGTGACCGCCGCGGAAAAATTCGCCCTGGCGGCAAAAATGCACCGGTGTGGGGCTGCAAATAAATGAAAAGCTGCAGTTTTCATTATAATTATTTATGAAAACATATTCGATGGCTATTTACCATCCAAATTTTCGTTTATTTCTTCATATGTATATATATTCTTTTCACGATTTTTTCTTCAAAAGAGTTTAGCGTTGAGCAAGATGTTCATGAAATTACAGAGAAAACTTTGCTTTGGTGTAAATACAGAAGGGTGCTATTCTGCTAGAATAAATACGGTGTGCATAAATTCCAGCCAGGGGACAGTACCAGACGCTGTAAAATGTTAAATGTCATGCAAAGTCAAGTGAAAACGCTAAGTCATGTAAAACGCCTTGTAAAATGTCAAATGTACGTTTTGACGACCTTTGACATTTTACAGGGCGTGGGATTGGCACCATAAGCACACAGTTGTTAAAATGTACGTACATTTACTTGAAAAATACGCGTACGCGACTCGCGAGTACGCGGTAAATACGTTTACACATACGTTTTCAAAAAGTAATGTACTTACTTTTACGCGTACATTTTAAAAGTACACGCGTACAGAGAAAATGTATTTTTGTTGATAAAATCACAATTTTCTGTTGCTAAAATAAGAAAATTCTGAAGAAATAGTATCATTTTTCTAAAAAATACTAAATAATCACTAAAAATGACATAAATTGTGTCTTTCAGTGTAAAACTCACTCTCACATGTAAAAATTGGTGTAAAAATACGTTTTCCACAGGAAAAGTACTCGCTTTTACATTTTCCTGGAGAAATAAGTATTTTACTCACATTTACACATGAGTACGAGTAAAAATAGGTATTTTCCATTTTCTATACTTTGTGGTGGGTAAAAATAAAATACTCACATTTACATATCACATTTACATACCGTATTACATCCAATATAAGGTATACCTCTAATATACGGTACCCTCTAATATATGTAAGTTATACCTT
The DNA here is from genome assembly GCA_964036195.1 of Sphaerolaimus hirsutus. Classification (NCBI taxonomy): domain Eukaryota; kingdom Metazoa; phylum Nematoda; class Chromadorea; order Monhysterida; family Sphaerolaimidae; genus Sphaerolaimus; species Sphaerolaimus hirsutus. The sequence continues at coordinate 11,655,676 of OZ038455.1, read as the reverse complement.
TTGGCCTTTTTGAACATGATGAAATAAATATAAGGTATACCTCTAATATAAGACACAGCTGGCTTCATGCCAAAACGCGTAAAATCATAAAAACAGTGCAAAACATGGCGTAAAACGATGAAAATGATGCCGAAGGGCACTCAGACAACTCTGTGTATTAGGCCTGGTGCCAGTTCTGCAAAATGAGAAGTGAGAAGTGAAATGGAAAAGGCGAAGTGAAATGGCAAGTGAATTGGCAAGTGAAATGGCAAAAGCGAAGAGAAATTACTTTCCATTTTTATTTTTTACTTTGTTTTGCCAATTCACTTGCCACTTCACTTCGCCTTTGCGCTTTTACTCCGCCTTTGCCATTTCACTTCTCACTTCTCATTTTGCGGAACTGGTCCCTGGTTCACCAATTTCATTACATTCCTGTTTGATAAAATGAATTGCGTTGTTGTTCACCTTTGGTTATATGTTTGACAAATTTGGCGAAAACAATATAAGGTATACCTCTAATATAAGGTACCCTCTAATATAAGGTATACCAAAACGCCGAAAAAAACTGATGAAATCAATATAAGGTAACCTTATATTAGAGGTAATACGGTAGGTACTTTTGAAATAAGTTCAGTAATTCTAACAACTCTGCATAAGCAGTCAGCAGCAGTGATGTGAAACGCGCCAGAACTTTGACGCTAAGCGCCAAAAGCGCCATGGCGCTTTTCCGATCCCTAGCGCCAAAAGCCAATGGCGCCAGAGCAAAAGTGCGCCAAATGCCAGAAGCGCTATGGCGCTTTTCATCGGCATGGCGCAAAGTGCCAATGGCGCCACAGCAAAAAAGCGCCGAGCGCCAAAAGCGCCAGGGCGCTTTTTGTTTTGGCGCTAGCGCCAGGCGTCAGTGCCATGGCGCTTTCTCATCACTAGTCAGCAGATCAACGTACAGGCAATAAGGGGGGGGGGCACATAGGGTTCAAACGGGATCCCGATCCCGATCCCGGATCCCGTAAAATTCCGGGATTTACCAGTCCCGATCCCGATCCCGATCCCGAAACCCCAATCCCGATCCCGATCCCGATCCCGAAATCTCAAAAATACCAATCCCGATCCCGATCCCGATCCCGAAAATTTTCAAATCCCGATCCCGATCCCGAGAAACTCCTAAGTCCGGGATCCCGATCCCGGAAAAATTAGTGGAAATTATAAGAAGTGAAATAATGACGTTTTTGCATGCAAAAAAGTGGATGCAAACCCCCAGCGTCAATTTGATGCCACTTTTCTGGCATCCAACAGTGTTTTGAGACCTTTATAAACAACTGTGAATGCCAGAAAATTGGCTAAAATCTCTATCCCTAGAACCCAATCCCGATCCCGGAAAAATGCCTATCCCAATCCCGATCCCGATCCCGTGACCCCAATCCCGGCCAATCCCGATCCCGATCCCGATCCCGAAATCTCAAAAAACCAATCCCGATCCCGATCCCGATCCCGAAACCCCAATCCCGATCCCGATCCCGATCCCGAAATCTCAAAAAGTGAATCCCGATCCCGATCCCGATCCCGAAAAGTCAATCCCGTTTGAACCCTAGGGGCACAATGATCAACGCACATGTAGGATGGGAAGAAAATAGTAATAGCCCTAAACCCATGCAACCCAAAGTTATCTAAAAAACGGCAATATAAAACACACACCTTCTCACCCATGGCAAGGTTACCATGGTCCATGGCCACTTTCTCGTGCGCTAATATCAAATTTACCTGATCGATACCCGGGAATCTGAACCTGACATTTGGGCCTGAAAGAAAACCCAATCTCAATACCCAACCGAAACCAGAAACCCTCAAAAAAATTGTGGAACTGATTGATACCCGGTACCCGACATGTGACCAAAATATGAAATTAAACTTCCTGGGGACTGTACCGAATTACCTTTTTCACAGAAATCAAAGTATACGCGGCGGACAGCACACTTAGTATAAAAACCTACCCTAACCAATCTGAATAATGAACCAAACATTCATATTATTTCATTTTTACTCATCATAATATTTCATTTTTACTATCGAATAATTAACTATGAAATTTATCACAAGATTTTATTCATTGAATTATGGTAGGTTTTCAGACTAGGTGTGCTGTCCGCCGATTATACACATTGTGTGTTATCATAATAGTTTAAGATCTGTGATCAAATCGGCTTGCACATGTTCCATATTTGCATAAAAAGCCACTTTTATTCATTTGAAATAACACATTCACCACAAAACATTCACGGGAACGAGAACCGAAATAGCGAATTTTTCGCTCAATTTCCTACGACTTCCTTTAATTTCCTGGTTGAGAGAGATATGGACTATGGAGGTGGCACAAAATTCATTGTCTTAACATGGGTAATTTATTTTCAGCCTATTTTCCATCAAAAGAAGTGTATCCAATAAAAAAACGTTAAAACCAACAAAGAAGGACACTGCCGCCAAACATTACGTTGATGCTTTTGAATGCATTAAGGGAAGAAATATACTTATGCCGCATTTCCTCGAAATGCCCCCAGGAGGTTTATTATTTCGCAAAGTATTTTTGAGCAAATTTTAAGGGGGGTGGGGGTAATTCAAGGGGGTATTATTGTTTCGTCGAAAATTTCATGAAGGATTGTAATCGTAGTAAAGAATAGGCCAAAACATACCCAAAACTGGTAATAAATGAGACTAGCAGGATATGTTTGGGCATATATAGGGATATATTTAGGTGCAATTTGGCAGCAATTTATAGATCATGTAAATTGCATACATGATGTACATTATTCTAGACGGAGGTATTTCGAGGCGGTTCTTTTTTTTTCCTCAGGTCGATCAGACCTGGGGGGATATTTCGAGGGGGGTCAATACAAGGTTCAAGGATAATTCGAGGAAATACTTATACATATTTATATAATATACCATGTCACACTTAGATTGGCCCAGACAAGAAGTACACCTATTTAAAGTGCTAATAGTCAAGTAATTAATACCAGACATAGCAAAATGTCAGGTTATAAATTTCAACAGAAACTTATTAAAAAAATACTATAACCAGAACCTAGATGGAAATGGGCAGTTCGATGCTTTTCTTTATTTATCAAACGAAGTATAGTGAGAAAAACAGTGAGCTGTAATTTCCTGTAAAATACAGTGACACTCACTCACTCACGTCACACACATATTACCCAGACTAAAAAAGTTACCTAGGCAAAAGAAAGTGTTACTTAAAGCTGGGACAACTTTTAATTATTAAGTTTTAAAAACATTTCATCGGGTTCAGACCGATCAAAAAACTGGCTGACTGGACAATTTTCTACACACAAGACCCCACGCACCTAGTTTTCTACTGAAATTTTAACAAATTTACACAATTTACAAATTAATACCGTATTACCTCGAAATACCAGGCGCCAGCGTCATGGCGCTTTTCCATCACTAGTGCGCAGCGCCAATACTTCCAATTGTTGGTACAGAAAGAAGAGATGAAAACAATTGTAGATAGTACGGTAATAATGATTCGTAAGCCTGGGGCTGTTAATAACCGAACATTAAAAATGGCTAAGCAAACCATTATAGGTCGTAGAAGCGCCTTGCGCAAAGCAAAAAGTGTGCACTGATATTTACAATGTTGTATGGTACAATATTTATTGTGTATCACTCTTGAAGTATTTACAATTACTCAAACGTATTTACCTCTGTTATAAACATTACACTACCGTGCATAAAAGTGCGGAATCGTGTATCATGCATTGTTCTGGTGATATTCCAATGCAGAGAAGTATGACAGCGACGTGAATGGGCATTTGTTTGATGCACATGAGTGTTCACAACACGCATGCGAAAAATTATTTTTCAATCTTACTCATGAGCCATTTTAGAGCAAACGTTTTGCACACCCCTCAATTTGTTCCCCGTGCAGAATAGTCCGGAAAATGTCGCTAAAGCTATTCTAAGCTTAAGAATGCCCTCAAAAAGGCTAACAGTTGAAAAGGGGGAATGATCTGAAACACAAAATGCCAGGAAACATCATCCAATGTTACTCCCAAGCTCATGTTTTTAAAGAAAACTGTTCACAACTGATTACCATTGCCTGGTAGCATTTGCTATCAAACAAGAGGAATTGGGCACTATAATGGCTCACAACTAGCTTGATCAACAACATATTTATATTGGTCAGAATGTAGATTTCACTAAACAGTGATTTAAGATGAATAAATAGGATTTGAACTATAAATAAGCACCCAAACAAAACTGTACTCACAAGGTACTGTCACTACTATATGGAATTTGACATACATACCATGTACAACCACACACAGCTGAGATTAGACTGGTGCATCACATAGAGCACTCTTGGGTGTACCTGGCCATATAACTCACAAAGTACATAGGAGTCTGGTTAAAACATGTTCTCAGGCCAAATGAATTTTTACAAAATTTCTACATTTTCAGGAACAAATTTGGGTTATCACACTTTTGGCCTAAGAACAAATTTTTTCAGGTCACAAATGTGCACTCTAGGTAGTGTATCTGGGAACCCCCAAGTGTCCTCTGAATGATAAACAGTGTAAAACCCGTATGTGCAATTTGAAGATGTAATCCAGCTTGCAAAATACTAACCTATACCATGAAAAACAGAAAAAGCAGTGTCATATTCATATTGCTATATCTTTTAGGATGGGATATTACATGATATTTTCTGAAATTTTATGTTGTGAATTAATCCCTCCATCAAGATATAAGCTTTTCGATGAACATTCTCAAGCTTAGAATAGCTTTAGCGACATTTTCCGGACTATTATGCACGTGGAACAAATTGAGTGGTGTTCAAAACGTTTGCTCTAAAATGGCTCATGAGTAAGATTGAAAGATAATTTTTTGCATGCGTGTTGTGAACACTCCTGCGCATCAAACAAATGCCCATTCACTTCGCAGTCATGCATCTCCGCATTGGAGTATGATCAGAACGATGTATGATAGCAGATTCCGCACTATTATGCACGGTAGTGTATTAATTATTATTTTCAAGCTTTGAACAATAATATTGTTTTTACCGCAAATCCTCGAATAAGACCCCCCTCGAAAAAATCCCCTTGAAAAACTCCCCCCCTGTTGGCGAGGTGAGGAAAAAGTAACTCCCCCATCGAATAACCCCCCCCCCTCTTGAATAACTCCCCCTTTTGGGTGAAAAGGATGCAGTACAAAAATACAAAAGAAAATTAGTTTATGGCAGCGACAGTAGATACCTGATGTGCATGCAGTGTATACACATATTTTTTGTTGTTGTTGGACAGTTAAATACCTGGATCACATGAGTTGACAGAGTGCACAATACAACGAATAAGTTCAAGTTGTCTGAGGAAAAAAAATACCCCCTGGGGCCAGATTTAATTCTCCCTACAGATTTGGAGGGTAGGGCGTATGCCCAATAGATTTTTTAAAGTTCAGCCGCATCGACGCATCGACGCACATGCACCGAGAGCAAGGCGGTTTGTAAAATATACGAAACCATCCTTTAAGGTCGTCGATATTGCAATATGACGTATATTACTTCGATTTTGGCACGGAAATCATGATTTCGTCATTTCTTGGCCGTCGGCCAATTCTTTTTTTATTTTATTTTGTCGGGCGGGTTACTCGCATAAGTCGCGCTTTTGTGTAGTCAGGTGGTCTCTTTTTTAGTGTTCACTGTCTGCAACCGAAACCATGAGGGCAGCGACACGAAAGAAATGCATGCACGAGCGTACAAAAGCGCGACTTGTGCGAGTAACCCGCCCGACAAAATAAAATAAAAACGAATTGGCAGACGGCCAAGAAATGACGAAATCGTGATTTCCGGGCCAAAATCAAAGCTATATACGTCATATTGCAATATCGGCGACCGTAAGGGATAGTTTCGTGTATTTTACGAACCGCCTTGCTCTGGGTGCATGTGCGTCGAGGCGGCGGAACTTTAAAAAATCTATCGGGCGTCGCCCTACCCTACAAATCTGTAGGGTAAATTAAATCTGGCCACAGGGGTCTTGATTCGAGGATTTAGGGTATCGTTGGAAGGAATAACATTAAAACTGTTATTGAACATAAAATAATTATTGACCTTTAAAATTTTATGATATTTATCATCATAAATTGTTTTTAATGAACAATTTTTTGATTTACATAAAAAAATACTTGATATACTCCAGTCCAGTTTAGGGTTGGAAAAAAAAACGTTTTTTTAACGCTTTGTTTTTTTTAAAAGCTCCCAGATATGGCCGTGTCAACATATATAGCTACATCAGACAAGTGGCAATACTGTGATGTTATATATGGCCATATAATGGCTGTGGAGCCATGGGATAGCATTATAAGTGGTGAGCGTTATAAGCATTATAAGTGCATTATAGCATTATAAGTGGTAAGTTGAAAGCGTGCCAATGATAGCGCAGTGACTTTTATGAAAAGTTGAAAAATTCTTTGCTACTATAACATTATAGGTAAACATATTCATAACAATTAATTGATCTTTTCACAAAACTTGCATGCTTAAATTGTGATTTGCACGATTCCAACGTAAGGCATAAATAAGTAAGAGGCAGAGTATAGTCGGCGGACCGCAAAGTATGCGCCCAAAATTTTTTATGTCTTGGTCGATAACGCGCGAGCTGGATACTTATGTGTGCACTTTCACAAAAAGAAAAATATTTAAAAAAAGAAAAAGGCGGAGTCGCGTACAAATGAGGAATGTTTTTTTCCCGAAATGTTTTTTCTTGTTTTGCTGGAATTATTTTTATTTTATTAATGATTACGTCATGATGGAGTGTTTCCTTCAGAAAAATGCATAGCGTGCGGTCCGCCGAGTATGCCAAATCCACAGAGTATACGTAGTTTGAGCGTGGTAGCACAGGCAGGCATTTCACTACATGTCCAATTGAGGGCACTCCTGCACCCCAAAAAGTGTAAAATGTCAATTACAAAAAATACTTGTCTTTTGCGAGTTTACTTGACAATTGACGAATTTACATCACATTCGGCACTTTAAAATGTGCGTGAGTGGCACGTTCTCAAACTACACTTCACTACCGTGACTAGTGATGGAAAACGCACCGGGAAATATGGCACCGCACCGGCACTATTCATTAACAAATCTCACCGGCAGGGCACTCTAAAAAACCATGGCACCGTACCGCACCAGCACCGGTGCCTTTCCATCACTAACGGTGACACGAAACTGGCACACTTCCAGCCATGCTACACAAGCAAAGAAGTGACACGAAAAGTGCCAGACAAAGTTGCAGCAGGTCACTTAACCGACAACGTTGCAAACCAAAATACGCCAACTAGAGTTCCAAGCAGACCGCCTCCCAGTTTCAGTCTCGGTTAAACGCCGGTCTCGGTGTCGCTCGAAGTCGAGTCTCGTTTGAATCTACACTCTTGTTGAAGTTACTTAACAAGGTTCTGGGGCAAACCACTAGCCCTGTAAAATGCCCTGCACCATGTCAAATGTCATGTAATCTGTCAAAAGTCTTGTAAAATGCCATGTCAAATGTCATGTAATGTGTCAAAACTATTGTAAAATACCCTCAAAATGACAAATTTCACGCATTGTCAAAACTCATGTAACATGTCTAAATTTCTTTATTTTTTCCATGATCCTTTAACATTTCTCACAACATTTGACATTTTCACGATACTTTACAGGGTCTGAAAGTGGTCCTCTAATTGGCAAAAACAAAAAGCAAAAGGCCACACAAACGACAGTTTTTGTGGTAGGTACTTTTCACATCTCTACTGCATATTCACACTAATTGCCTTAGGATGAAAGTTATGCAAATACTACGCGCATAAGAACCAATTGCTACAAAGCGGCAAACAAAATGCACTTCGCAAAATTATTGTCATGGGAAAAGACGAATTTTACTATGCATGTTTAGCATCAGCGCATGCACACCAAAGTAAATAATAAGTAAAATATGTAGGTAAACATTTGTTTGTAAAACATCCGTCTTAAATATCCTGGTTACTTCCTTATTAGAGAACGTAGATTGAATCTTATAAATTTCTACTCAATTTCATACCCAGAATCCACACAAAACCCGGAAAAATACTTGGCAATAAGTTTTATGCAAGTACCACGAAAAATACTTAATTTTAAGCTTCCGTGACCAGGGTCAGCAACATCTCAGAATATAGAAATAAACTAAAAGATATGAGAATGAACTAACAATTTGAAAATAGGGTACCGTATCACCTCGAAATACCCCCATGGGGGTTTATTATTTCGCCAGCAAAATTTGAGGGGGGGTTAATTCGAGGGGGGGGGGTTTATTTGAGGGTTTTTTTTATTATTATGTCAGAAATTTTCGTAAGGATCGTAGTAAATAGTAGGCATTTGCATACCCAAAACAGGTAATAAATGTGTCCAAACAGGATATATTTGGACATAAAAACGTAGATAGCTACACAAACTAGTCTATGTGTAGCTGCAATGCAAATTAACAGTAATATACATCATGTACATTGCATACATGACGTATTTATTATGTACATGACGTATATCATTCCGAAGGGGGGGGTTATTATTTCCCCAGCCCATTTTGAGGGGGGGTTAATTCGAGGGGGGGGGGGGGTTAGTTCAAGGGGGGATAATTCGGGGTAATACGGTACCAAAATTGTATCAAACAATTTGTAAAATGGAGCCCGTATTCATTTGTATTTGTATTTATTTTATCCAGTACTTTCTGGAAGAAAAAAAATTCTAATCAAACATGAACAACCAACCTAGGGTATCAACAAACTTTTTTACGGAAAACGGAAACGGAAACGGAAAATTTTTTGCACTTGCCGGAAAACGGAAACGGTAACGGAAAAATACTTGCACTTGCCGGAAAACGGAAAAAAAATTTGCCTGCGGAAAGCGGAAAGAATTTTGCCTGCGGAAAAGCGGTAACAGACAAATTTTGCACTTGCCGGAAAATGGAAACGGAAATTTTTTTGCACTCGCCGGAAAACGAAACGGAAAACGGATAAAAATTGCCTGCGGAAAGCAGAAACTGAAAACGGAAATTTGACATCCTAAACCAACCCTGTCCACGACTAAATAATACCCTTTCGCGGTTTGACGCAGGTACTGAGAAAAAAGGAATTTAAGTGAGAAATTGACGAGTATGGGTAAAAATAAAAGTACAGTAATCACACGTAAACTTTGGTACTTTTATCAACTCTTGTAGATTCAAGATAAATATATTTACATTAAAGGGAAGGGGTATGCGAAAAATACAATATTTATATATTTTTATAAAAATAAAACATAAACGACAAAATCACAGCACCACATCGAATAGGCAAAACACCGGCTTGTGATCGGAGTCAATCACTTGCGGCACTGAATCATATCTGGGGGCAGTCCCCGACCCTGTAAAATGTCAGGTAAAACGTCAAATGTCACGCAAGGTGTCAAAAGTCATGTAAAATGTCCTGTAAAATGACAATGTACGTTTGCCCTTTTTCAGGGTATTTTACACGACTTTTGACAATTTGCATTATATTTGACACTTTGCAGGGCATTTTACAGGGTCTGGGAGTGGCACCTGAGCACCCGCACGGTATCTTGGGCTTGCTCAAAGTTTACCCCATTTGCATTTATTTGCGACACTTTGCTGTTCGACAAATTATTGCTGCGAAATAGCACTCGATCCTGCGAAATATTTTTTTGAATCTTGATTCTCGCGTTTCAGAAAAAGAATAAGTATTTGCGCAGTGCACATAAGTGAAGACTCAAGGGGTAAAATTAAGAGTATGGCCAGGGAGTGACCCCCTTTTCTCGGGTGAGACATGAAATATGTCAAAATTGTTTACCATCCTAAGTATTTTGGGGTATTTAGTAACTTTTGCAAGCCACAACAAAAGTTGCACATGATACACAATTTTGGTCGAAAAAAGAACACAAACGTCGATCAAATCGCTATCGAGTGAAAATAGCAAGATAATGAAGAGAAAGTTATCCACAAAGCCCAAAGGCCCCTGAAATCGTCAAAATCAATGCAACAAACCGTGTACGCGGGCATTCGCTTCTCACTAATTTTCTGTGTTCCCGCCACATATTTATACGTAGGACGAAATGTGACACTCGCCTCGGAAAATCGCTCGAAAACGGTACCTGCAAATTTTCATGGAAATTTCAATTTCATTTAAATATTTTCCGGTTAAAGTATTTAGATCCTTCAATGTATTTAAAAATGAATAATCGAACAAATCGCACGCACACTGACCCAACGCGATTTCGTGACTTAATTGATCCTGTGCCATCAATGAATTTAGCACCATTTCTCCAGACATTTCCGCCGCTAGCAGAAGACGATCTATGGCGGTGCAGTCGACAACTCTGGAATTCATTGGGAGGGGGGGGGGGTTAGACATGAATCTAGTGGGGGGGCTCACCCACAATCAAACGCTCAAAATACCTATCTATCCCGAGGGAAATTTTTCGGGTTATGTGCACACAAGAGTCGTGTAACATGACGCACGTGCACGGGGGAATTTTCTCCAGTAATCCAAGCAAATTTTACTGGGATCGGGATTGAGAACTTTTTCTCGTGATCGGGCCTGGAAAATCCCGAAAATTTTCAGAATTGCGGATCGGGATCGAGCTCCTGTTTGAACCCTAGGAGTACCCCCCCCCCCCCGTTTGTAGACCGCTGCCACACATATATAGGAGGTTATAATACTTGAGTACGTACAACGTTCGATTAAACGCCCCTAGACGCACCTAAAATTCAAATCGCCAAACCAAAAAACTCTATCGAAGCTGGCCACCGCCGTGTATCCGGGCCTACGTCGCCCGCGGCCAGCTCGCATTAATTGACAAATTTTGTGATAATCTCGAACTCTGGCCTCCTTCGTTCGATCTGTTGAGGTGTGAAATTTTTTTAAGTCCACTTTTCTGGGGAAAAACAAACAATAAACGTGTTAACTACAAGCGTGGGACAACCGACTTCTAAAAGTTTATAAATGCATATATTGTCCAAAAGGAACATTTAGTTAAACTCACAAGACAAATGGCAGCCGACGAAAAGTAGCGACGTGCGAAATAATCGGAAAGCAATTGCCAGGGCGCCCTTTGTCCTGGCCGGCCTGACCATCGTATTTGAAGGAATAAATTCTCGCTCTACGCCTGCGGACGGCGAGAAGTGATAAATGCCATAACTTCAACATGATGCCATAAAGTCAACATGGCGCTAGGGTTCAAACGGGATTGACTTTTCGGGATCGGGATCGGGATTCACTTTTTGAGATTTCGGGATCGGGATCGGGATTGGGGTTTTGGGATCGCGATCGGGATTAGTATTTTGAGATTTCGGGATCGGGATCGGGATCGGGATTGGCCGGGATTGGGGTCACGGGATCGGGATTGCCATTTTTTCGGGATCGGGATTGGGTCTAGGGATAGAGATTTTCGTCACTGTTCTGGCATTCACAGTTCATCAAGGTCTCAAAAGGGCATTCCTAAAGGTCTCAAAACACTGTTGGATGACAGAAAAGTGACATAAAATGGACGCTGGGGGTTTGCGTTCACATTTTTGCACGCAAAAATGTCATTTTTTCACTTTTTATAATTTCCACCATTTTTTCCGGGATCGGGATCCCGGACTTGGGAGATTCTCGGGATCGGGATTTGAAAGTTTTCGGGATCGGGATCGGGATTGGTATTTTTGGATTTCGGGATCGGGATCGGGATTGGGGTTTCGGTATCGGGACTGCTATATCCCGGAATTCCACGGGATCCGGGATCGGGATCGGGATCCCGTTTGAACCCTATATGGCGCCAGATAAATTTTGATGCATGGGTGTCAAATTTCTCTAAAGAAATAGGAAAACGGAAAGGTAAAAATTTGTTAGTTCTTGGCAGACGGAAAACAGAATGTTTTATTAATTTGCAGGTGCTAAAAACCGAAAAAATGGAAATGTAGAATATGAAATGTTGCTTTCAAAAACTGGAAACAGAACATCGACACCCTAATCCAGAACAACTTTAACATCTAAACTTAACTTGAAGAAAAAACAAACAGATAAAATTTCCAATTTAAACCAACCATGACAATACGACACGAGGGGCTTTTTCACAAAAAGGGCCAAAACTTGGCCCCATTTTCTGGCCACAGTCAAGAGTATGAATTGTTCACCCAGCGCATCACACAGGCGATTCAATATGCCAGGTTTTGAACAGCTGAATTGTTTCGAGGGAATTGACCGAGGGGATTTCAGCTGAGGTGTCAACTGCAAAAAGTCGATAACTCAAAAATTCCGAAAACTGAATGATATCGTATGGAGACGACATTCATCTAGCATTGGCCCCACACATTTCCTTCCGGGAAATTTTTTCCCCTTTTTTACATTTTGACACTTTGGGAACAATTAGGAAAAAACTTCAAATATTCCATTAAAAAAAGTCAACAACTCCATGCTGTATCAATCAAAGTCGACAAGTTCTCTCTGTTTGTGGGAAAAACAGTAAGGAATTTGTTAACTCCACTCTTTTGACTCAACTCCACAATAAACGCACCTGGGGGCCGTATCAAAGGGGGGTACTTCCTGAAGAGCCACAGCAACTAAATCGCTCGCATTTGCATTGCCATTGGCACAGAGCCATTGTTGCATGGCGCGCAAAGGGGGGCACTAAATGTAGGGGGCACAAATATTTGTGGCTGGCATTCAAATGGACTAAACACTGGGTTTTGGGGGTAGAGTTTTTAATTAATCTTCTTAAAATCGTTTTTTTATGAATCCCAATCTATGCTGCATTTTTGTTGGGGTCCGTGTCGGAAAAAAATATTTCCAATTACTATACGCTGAAATTTTGTAACCTGTCCATGCTCAGATTTCCGTGGACAAGTTTACATGGCAGACACAGGAATATGCAATGTACTTGCGAATCGAAAATCTCATGCGAATCGTCAGTCATGTAAAATGTTAACATTTCACAGGTAATTTCACTTTTTCATGACCTTTAACACTCTGCATGCTCTGCAGATGTGAACTTTGGAGGGACAACGCACGATTAACGAAAAGTCTAACAAACAGGGACGTATCCAGGATTTTTGAGCGGGGGGGGGCTGCTTGTTTACGGGGGCCGGCGAACGAAGAAATTGCGAGCTTGCGCACAAAATTTTTAAGAAACATCGAAAAATATATGGGAAAGGTGGTATTTTCCGGGACTTTTTAGGTCTCACCCCGGGAGGGGGGGGGGCTGCAGCCCCCCCCCTGGATACGCCTCTGCTAACAAACCTTGCCATTGATATTCCAAGTCGAGCACAGCACAGTGGCAGCGCATCGGCCAGACAAAAGTCGCGTAATTTCATCTTTTGACGCGAAAACGTAACCCCCCGGGCCGAACAAGTGGTTCGTGTTGACGCCAGACACTTTCCCATCGATGCTGCGGAAATATTAGGGACTTTCAAGCTTTGTAAAATGTAAAATAAAAATAGAAAACCGCGTCATCGTCGAAACATTCGTGCTAGACACGAAATTCGCCTAAAAAAGGAACAAATTGCGGCACACACCGTTGTAAAATGCACGGGAAAATATGGCCACCGGCACCGAAGTGCACCCCACAGGTACCCAATGTTTTTCAATATGGGGGCTGGCTAAAATTTATCCCTAACTATCTTCCGAGCACCCCCCGCCAATCGCACAGCTATCGATCGGTTTAAGTTTTGGGAAAAATTTCCCAAATTTGCACCCAAAATTGCTCCATACTGTCACTTTTCACCAGCTACACCACCTTTCACCAGTTTCACCCCTTTTCACCAGCTTCACCACATTTCACCAGCTATCACCCAATGCCCTTCTATCACAAAATCCAACCTGCGGCGCATTTCAACCGGTCGCATTCCCATTCGCGCAGCCGCCGCAGGGGGACTACCAAACGCGCTGGGCGGCTCCGAGTCCTCGCCGAACGTGGGCAAGCCGGCGACGTCGGCGCCCGTTTCATCGATACGCGACGACTGCGCGTTATTTCATACGGGTTAATTGGAACGACAAAAAAAACACATATAACTGCATGTTGGAGGAAAATCGGTCAAAATTTGGGGGGTTTCAGGGTATAGTAGACAAAAAATTTGCCTGGAGACATACCTAACTGGGCGATTTGCGTATCTCCCCCATCGAGACCTATAATTCAGTGATTCCACTGCGCCTAGCTATTTGTCATTTTTCTCTAGGTTTTCCTATGTTTTTCATAAAAATCTTCTATGTTAAAAAAAATTATCATACAATAATTCAATAAATCTTTTTTTAATGTGATAAACATCACCCGAAAATGAAACCCTATCCTAAAAATATAACCAACGAGTCAACACAGAAATATACCAAAATTCTTGGCGTACCAGCCTGCACATATCCACCAGACAATATGCACACAATATGTACACTTAAAAACTCACACATTGCCACTCAACTGCATCATTAATCAACAATTTTTCGCCGGTGGGCGACCGAAAAAAACGCTTTTTAGACCGGACGCGGTGCGATTTATGCAGTTTTTCATACTCCAAACCAGGGGCCGATTCCTCAAGTGGACAAGTTAACAGAAAAGTTTTAAGTGTTAAGGAAAATAGTAAGTGGTAAATCAAGCGGGAAATACTAACGGAGGGCTCGGGTATACTCGGAGGACCACAAAGTATGCGTCAAAAATTACTAATGTCTTAGTCGATAACCGTCGATTCACCATCGTGACAAGAACTCACAAACAAATTTGTAACAATACCTGTCACTTAAGTAAGTTAACGATATTACATGACTTGGAAACATTGGCCACTGAAATGTGAACATCAACCTACAACGAGCGTTTTATGCAACTTCTCCGACATCCGAATACCTAGACACTTTTTGTGAAAAATAGAGAACAATCTCAAGCACCAGAAATTTGTCCAAATGTCCGATCCCGATCCCGAAACCTCAACACGATCCAAATCCCAAAAATTCAACAAAAAACAATCCCGATCCCGTCCGAACCCTACCGCCACTTAAATACCACTTAGCACCGTTCTCGTCACTTGATCAAGTTGAGGAATGGGCACCCGCAGGGGGCAAATCGGTACTGGACTGGGTTTGAGACGGGGCGGGTCTGCCGCACGCGCGGCACTCCGTCGACGAGCTGCTAGCGCTCGCCGAAGCCGCGCTGCGAGAACGGGTTGGTCAAAGGCGTAGATTACAACGTGACGGGTAAAAGTGTTGGCTCTGCTCTGCATCAAAATAACTCTGCACGCACTAGTTTTCAAGCGAAATGTGACTCATAAATCGGCTTTGAACGCGTTTGAGTTTACAGGAATTAACCCCCTCAAATTAGCCCTCCCTGGAAATTTGTTGGCGAAATAATAAATGCCCTGGAGGGTTTTCGAGGAAATACGATAACCCCATTTTTCAGTCAATTGAACATGTATGTAAAGCTGCGTTTACACTGCGACTTGTGCCGACAATTTTAAAAAGTGAAAAAATTCCATAATTTTGGATTAAATTTCCATATATGCGAGAAAATGCAGTGAAGCGTACTCACTAGTTAAGTGCACTCACACGCCAATTTGCAGATAAATCGTCCATGTCGTTCCAGAGTTATAAGCATTTCAAAAATGTTTCGCTTGTCGGTTCGTTTTTTTGGATCGAAAACCGAAATATTTTTAAAATGCTCATAACTCTCGAACGACATGGACGATTTATCTGAAAACTGGCATGTGAGTGCAGTTAACTAGTGAGTATACTTCACTGCATTTTCTTGCAGATATGGAACTTTATTCCAAAATTATGGAACTTTTTCACTTTTCGAATTGTCGGCACAAGTCGCAGTGTAAACGCAGCTTTATAGAAAATTCTGACATAAAAACAACTCCACTATTGAGTTACCAACTAAATACCATAGAGTTATCAATCAAAGTCAGATGAAAAAAGAAGTCCCCACTGATCTTCTGATTTACAGTAAATATTGTGGATTATTATATCTTACATGACATCACGCAAGAATGGAATGTCTGCCACTAAAACAAATAAAAAAATTCCCACGTGTAATTACACACTAGCATGCAAACAATTTGCAAAATACAAATGAATTGAGACCAAATTTTTTCTGAAAATGATCTCCACCAAAAATCTTAAAAAATCAATTTGAAATGTCAAACCCCCAGCCTAAAGCCACCCAGACGCCGCAAAATGCCCTGCAAAATGTCAAGGGCCATGCAAAGCGTCAAAAGTCAACTAAATTACCTCACAAAATGTCAAACCCAGTTGACATAAACACAACCCACCTCTTAGCGCGCAAAGCCTTAACGCGGCGCTCTCGGCGCGGCTTGAACAACGGCGACGAGCTGTTCGAGTCGACCGAACTGTCCCACTTGCCCGAATCGGGTAACCCGACTGTCGGGTCGGGACGGGTCGCGGGTATTTCGGCCATTGGGAAATCGTTTCGGGGTCACATTGATTGTCGTGGGATATTGTTATTTTAGAGTTTTTTGGATTTAGGGTTTTTTAGTTAGTAAAGTGCTGTTTTGAATATTTGTTTTTTTATACTACATCGATTAGTAGGTTGGAAATTGCACATATTTACGCGCTAAAGATTCAAGTACATATTTACAATTAGAATTAGCTGTATTTCTGATTATGTCTGCGGGTTTCTTCAATATTTATACATTTGTATTTAACACTAGCAGGATTCTCTCCGACCTTTGGTCGGGTTTTGTGGTTCTCTACAATTAATACCATTGGAGAAAATATGATACTTTAGTTAAGTTTGCCCACATGCTAGGCATGTGTTTTGAATTGCAGTATGTAATGTACCAACAATAACAAGACCAATACCAAAGATGCAATGTTTTGGAATGGATTTTTGTAAACTTGGTTGGTAAAATGTAAAACTGTTAACTGTAAAATGGTTGGGCATGAAACTCGGTAGTAAAATGTGGACAGTTTGCGATTTGGTATGATGGTGTGCAGTGTGCATTCTGTGTGGTATAGGTTTTGTGATATGATAGTGTGGTTTTTGCAAGGTGTCAAACTTTGTTGTAATCTTCAATTGGTTACATTTGTGCTTTGCTGTTCTTTTTGTGTTTGTAAATCCTTGTGGTATTAATTGTAGAGAACCACAAAACCCAACTGAAGGTTGGAGAGAATCCTGCTATAGGTACCCACTACTCAGAGGCTTGCAAAAACTGACACCCCAATGGGGACCCCCCTCCAAATGGCACCCCCCGGGGAACCCCCCAAAAGTGGCACCCCCTGGGAACCGCCCAAAAATGAGACCCCCTAGGGCCCCACAAATATGGCACCCCCTTGGGACCCCCCAAAATAGCACCCCCTGGGGACCCCCCAAACATGGCACCCCCTAGGAACCCCCACAAAAATGGCACCCCCTGGGGACCCACCCAAAGTTGGCTCCCCCTGGGGACTCTCCAAAAATGGCACCCCCTGGGGACCACCCCAAAATGGCACCCCCTTAAGACCCCCCTGCAAAAAAAAATATAGCACCCCCCTGAGGACCACCAAAAAATGGCACCCCTGGGGACCACCCAAAAAATGGCACCCTATGTGGACCCCCTTGAAATGGCACCCCCATATGTACCTCCAGAAAATGGCACCCCCTGGAGACCCCCCAAAAATGGCACCCCATGGGGACCCCCTCTAAATCCTGTAAACACAGCCCCTAGTTTGGAAACTCCTGTAAACTCAGCCCCTAATTTGGAAACTCCTATAAACTCAGCCCCTAACTTGCAAACTCTCGTAAACTCAGCCCCTAACTTGCAAACTCCCATAAACTCAGCCACTTATTTGTAAGCTCCCATAAACTCAGCCTCTAATTTGAAAACTCCCATAAACTCAGCCCCCAATTTTGGAAACTCCTGTAAACTCAACCCATAATTTGGAAACTGCTGTAAACTCAGCCCTAATTTGGATACTCCAATAAACTCAGCCCCTAATTTAGAAACTCCCATAAACTCAGCCCCTAATTTGGAAACTCCCTTAAAATCAGCCCCTAATTTGGAAACTCCCATAAACTCAGCCCCTAATTTGGAAACTCCCGTAAACTCATTTTCAGGTTTATGGTAATGTAGTGTGAAAATGGTATGAATATTTCAAAAAATCACTATCATCAATCCACAAATGCATCAATTCACAATTTTCAATTTTTTAGCCCCAAGGGTTAGACTTAAAAGGTTATGGTAATGTAGAGTAGAAATGGAGTGCACATCTCAAATCACTGCAATAAAAAACCCACAAACGCATCATTTCACAAATTGAAAGTTTTTGTGCCCAGGGGTTCATTATCAGGGTTTTAGTAATGTGGTGTCAAAATGGAGTGCATATTTGAAATCGCTACAATCAGAAACCCACAAACACATCATTTTATGATTTGAAAATTTTTGGCCCTGGGGGTTCATTTTCAGGGTTATGGTAATGTAGTGTCAAAATGAAGTGCATATTTCAAATCAAGGCAATCAAAAAGCCACAAATGCATCATTTCACAATTTCTAATTTATTAGCCCCATGGGTTCAATTTAAGGCTTACAGTAATGTAGAGTTGAAATTGAGTCATTTCAAATCAGTGCAATAAGAAACCTGCAAAATGCATCATTTTACAAATAGAAATTTTTGGGTCTAGGGGTTCAATTTCAGAGTTTTAGTAATGTAGTGTCAAAATGGAGTGCATATTTGAAATCGCTACAATCAGAAACCCACAAATGCATCATTTTATGATTTGAAAGTTTTTGGCTTAGGGGGTTCATTTTTATGGTTATGGTAATGTAGTGTCAAAATGAAGTGCATATTTCAAATGAGTGCAATCAGAAACCTGAAAATGAATGATTTCACAAATTGAAAGTTTTTGGCTCCAGAGGTTCATTTTCAGGGTTATGGTTATGTAGTTTTCAGGGTTATGTAGTGTCAAAATGGATTGCATATTTCAAATCAGTGCAATTAGAAACCCACATCGAATCATTTCACAATTTCTAATTTTTTAAGCCCTGGGCATATTTGAAATAGCTACACTCTGAAACCCACAAATCCATCATTTTATGGTTTGAAAGTTTTTGGCCCAGGGGGTTCATTTTTAGGGTTATGGTAATGTAGTGTCAAAATGAAGTGCATATTTCAAATGAGTGCTATCAGAAACCCGAAAATGCATCATTTCTCAAATTGAAAGTATTTGGCCCCATGGGTTCATTTTTAGGGTTATGGTAATGTAGTGTCAAAATGGAGTGCATATATCAAATTGGTGCAATCATAGACCCAAATTTGAAATCAGTGCAATCAGAAACCCAAAAATGAATGATTTCACAAATTGAAAGTTTTTGGCTCCAGAGGTTCATTTTCAGGGTTATGGTTATGTAGTTTTCAGGGTTATGTAGTGTCAAAACGGAGTGCATATTAGAATTATGGGATATTAGGGAGTGAATCAGTGCAATTAGAAACCCACATTGAATCATTTCACAATTTCTAATTTTTTAAGCCCTGGGCATATTTGAAATCACTACACTCAGAAACTCACAAACCCATCATTTTATGATTTGAAAGTTTTTGGCCCAGGGGGTTCATTTTAGGGTTATGGTAATGTAGTGTCAAAATGAAGTGCATATTTCAGATGAGTGCAATCAGAAACCCGAAAATGCATCATTTCTCAAATTGAAAGTATTTAACCCCACGGGTCCATTTTGAGGGTTATGGTAATGTAGTGTCAAAATGGAGTGCATATATCAAATCAGTGCAATCAGAAACCCAAATTTGAAATCAGTGCAATCAGAAACCCAAAAATGCATCATTTCACAAATTGAAATTTTTTGGCCCCAGTGGTTCATTTTCAGGGTTATGGTAATGTAGTGTCAAAATGAAGTGCATATTTCAAATGAGTGCAATCAGAAACCTGAAAATGCATCATTTCTCAAATTGAAAGTATTTGGCCCCATGGGTTCATTTTTCGGGTTATGGTAATGTAGTGTCAATGGAGTGCATATATCAAATCAGTGCAATCAGAAACCTAAATTTGAAATCAGTGCAACCAGAAACCCAAAAATGCATCATTTCACAAATTGAAAGTTTTTGGCCCCAGTGGTTCATTTTCAGGGTTATGGTAATGTAGTGTCAAAATGGAGTGCATTATATATCAAATCAGTGCAATTAGAAACCCACAATGCATCATTTCACAATTTGAAAATTTTGGCCCCATTTTGGGTTCAATTTCAGGGTTATCGTAATGTACTGTCAGAATGGAGTGCATATTTCAAATCATTGTAATCAGTAACCCACAAATGCATTATATCACAATTTATATTTTTTAGCCCCGGGGGCCTCACTTAAGGATTATGGTAATGTTATTGTTAACTCCCATAAACTCAGCCCCTAATTTGGCAAACACCCATCAACTCAACTCCCATAAACTCAGCCTCTAATTTTTAAACTTGTGTCAACAGCCCCTTATCTTTAAACTTCTGTCAACTCAACCCTAATTTATCAACACCCATCAACTCAACCCTGAATTGTAAACTCAGCCCCTAAAAACTCAAGTCAACCCCCTATACATGTGCAATTGCATTCTTGGGAAGCAACTTTGCCATCTACTAACCCTGTTTGTCAAGATTGTGGATCGTGTTTGTAAAGGGCATTTGTACTAATAAATAGTGACTGCATTGTGTGCAAAAACACACACAAATCAGGCACAATGAGGCCTGTGATTGTGCCTCCTATCTTTTGCATTGAAGCATCCTTAGCGTGCAGTTCTCTCGAAATTGTATAGGTGGAGAAGGTGACATTGTCTGAGCATGTGAATAATTGCCAGAGAAAATGTCGCACGGTACACTAAAAATTTCAGTTGCGCGTTCAACTATTATTGGTTTCACAGGTGGGAAATGGTATTTAAAAAATCGTTGTTTGGAATGAAGGAATCACTGTGGAAACTTGAAAAACCCGTAATCCTCAATACAATTTGAATCCCGGGCCTAATTTTTCACACTTCAAACGAGCTGCATTCGATAGGTAGGTATTTAGATTAGATTGCAAACGCTCTAATGCGGAACGCAAATTCTTAGTTTTCAAGTGAAATTTAGCCTAAACAGTAGTTTTCAAGTAAAATATCGAAAACTCATAAATCAGCTTTGAACGCATTGAAGGTTTACCAGAATGAGTTATTTTGGACCATCTTTTTTAGTTGACGGACGCCTCATTCCGATAAATATACCGCAAATCCTCGTACAAGAGCCCCCCCTCGAATAACTCCCCCCTGCTGGCGGGGTGAGGAAACAATAACTCCCCCCTTGAATAACTCCACCCTCTTAAAAACTCCTCCCTCTGATGAAAAGGATACAATACAAAACTAAAAAAAGAATAGTAGCCTATGACATCGACAGCAGATACGCAATGTGCATACAGTGTATACACATTGTTTTGTTGTTATTGGATGGTGAAATACCTGATTTAAACGATACTGCATCCATACGATGAATTAAGTCCAAGTTTCCTGAGGAAATAATAACTCCCCCCTCGAATAACTCCCCCTCCAAAACGTCTGACGAAAAAATAACTCCCCTGGGGTCTTATTCGAGGATTTAGGGTAAATGAATTCAATGAGTTTTACTGTTTTATGAGTTTTTAAAATAATGTTTAAAAGAGTAAATACTTTGTGCAGACTACTTACTAAATACTAAGTATTTTACGCATGCAAATCACCTTATGAGCAGGGTTGGTTTTATAAAAATTCATTTTAGTAAAATTGTATAAAAATTTTATTTTATTTTTATTTTATTCTTCTTTCATTTTATTTTATTTTATTTTATTCCCAAAAGTCGTTAATAAAATAAAATAACCCATTTTACAAAAATTTTACATAAATTTTACAAAAATTTTACAAAAAATCAGAATCATGCATGCAAGGCCAGAAAAATTTCATCATTAGACATTATACATGAAAAACTTGTGACAAATTTTTCCATTACTTTACAAAAGTTGCATGCAGTAGGTATTGTTAGCTAGCAGCAAGTGTAAACTAGGGTGTCAACAAAAACTTTTTGGCGGAAAACGGAAACGGAAAAATTTTTGAACTTGCCGGAAAACGGAAACGGAAACGGAAAAATTTTTGCACTTGCCGGAAAACGGAAAACAGAAAAATGAAAGGCCGGAAAACGGAAACGGAACCGGAAAAATTTGCTGCAATTATGCCGGAAACGGAAAAAACTTGCTGAAATTTTGCCGGAAATGGAAAAAAATTTGCAGAAATTTATCCGGAAATAAAAAAATTTGCTGAAATCTTGCTAGAAATATAAAAAATTCACATAATTATGAACTTTCATGCATGTTTACCAGTTCAGCAACAGAAAATTGAGCTGGAAAATGAAAAAAGTTGGAAAAACAGACAATTGAGCCGGAAAACAGAAAAAAGACGGAAAAACTGAAAATTTAGCCGGAAAACGGAAAATGGGCCGGAAAAACGGAAACGGAAACGGAAAAATTCATGACATGTCATTGTCATGACAATTGACACTTTACTAGTTTTTACCATGACAATAGACACTTTGCATAGCATTTTACATGACATTTGAGACTTTACAAAGCTTGGGACTGCTCCCAGTTCCACAAATAAACAGGTAGAAACTCAAGCAACAAGAGAAATATTTTACAAAAAATATGAATTTTTATACAATTTACCAAAAATATGAATTTTTATACAATTTTACAAAAAATTTACAAAAATTCGAATTTTTATACAATTTTTATTTTTATTTTGAAATTTTCCATTTTATTTTATTTTATTTTATTCTTAAATTTTCCATTTTATTTTTATTTTATTTTTATTTTTTTCTGCGATTTTGCCAACCCTGCTTATGAGTAAGATAAGTAAAGCAACTAAATGCGTATTCCCTGCCGATTACGGATGAATGCATGACAAAGGTTAATTTGAATCAAGACAAATTGCAATCAACTACAATTTTCAATTTTATTACACATCTCGCAACAAGAATGAAACAAAAAAATTTAACAATGTCGGGGCCAGTCTCCGAAAATTATCGAAACAACTTTTATCGAAAACTAATTTGTATGTTTATGCAAAAATGAAACGCCATCCACGGTTTTCGAGCATAAAAGTATCGACTATATATCAAAAGCGCGGACATTTAACAATAAAATCACGCTTCACTCGAATTGATGTCAAATCGAAGCGCTGAAAAGTGGAAATAAGTTGATTTGCGTGAATAAAGGTGCGAACGCCCAGACATTTATTGGAACGGCACAGAAATTCTGCTTAACATGCAACCGATGTGCATATAACATATGGATTTTTCGATTGAAATTTCGTCAAAATTGACTAGGTTTTCACATAAAACTGTCGATAATGATAAGGCATCGAACACATTGCATTTTTGTCATATACTTGGGAAGTGGCTACAGTATGTATGCATAACCGACACTAATTATATACACGGTTGCCATGGCTCCATGGCAACAAGGCACTCGAGCTTGCAAACATTATGCTTCGGTTGGCATTAGCATATCACTACTTTATCACTATCGGCAATGTAAAAATGCGCCTGTTATAATAACTGAAGGTCCGAAATAAACAGCAGAGTCAGAAAGAAATTGGTGTTTTTCAATTCCATTTTTTTAAACGCTCCGTTTAATTCGCAAAGAAGCACATCTTTCAGAAAATTGATTTACCCATCTTCAGGGCCCCACAACCTGGATGTCAACTGAATTCATGTCAACTAAGTTTTGGTTTATTATGTGATTTCCTAAGTGATAGAGCATAGTGTATTTTATATAGTGACACTATATTTATTATAAATGTTTCTGTTAAGTGTGATGCTTTAAATTTTTTTTGTGTTTTTAGTTGACATTAGTTGGTACTAGTAGACAAAAAATTGCGATGTCAACTACTCACAGACCCAGTGGATATGAACGAGTTAAAAGAAAAATAAGCCATACCCACCCCAAATCCAAAATCCAAACAGTCAGGACCCCATCTCACCTCACTTCCTGATGCCACCTTTTTCCGCCAAAAACTGGTGATGCTGTTGGTAGGGGGTCTTTTCCAACGCGTGCTCGGGCCACAGGTCGGGCGTGAGAAACGCGTACGTGCGAGATATCGCCGCGTAGGTCGCTTTGGCTGCACAGTTTGGGATGGGGGTATTTTGAGGTGGGTACACAGAATAGGGTTCAAACCCGCGGTTTCAGGGGTATGGGGGGTGTTACTAGGGTGTCAAAAAAAATTTACGGAAAAAAATTCAGCGGCCGGAAAACGGATAAAAATTTCACCTGCCGGAAACTAAAAAAATTTCAGCAGCCGGAAAACTGAAAACAAGGCCGGAAAACCGGAAACGGAAAAATGAAATTTTGCCGGAAAACGGAAAAAAATGCTGTAATTTGCTGGAAAATGGGAAAAATTAACATAGTTGAAAACCTGCATGCATGTTTACCAGTTTGGCTGATACTGAAAACATACAGTTGAGCCGAAAAAGGTAATATGAGGTGGACAAACAGAAATTTTAGCTGGGAAATGGTAAAAAGGTGAAAAAAACGAACATTTAACCGAAAAACAGAAAATTTAGCCGGAAAACAGAAAAAAGCCGGAAAATCTGAAATTTAGCCGGAAAACGGAAAATGAGCCGGAAAAACGGAAAAGGAACGGGAAAAAAATTAAGTGGCCGGAAAACGGAACGGAAAACGGAAAAAAATTCAGCGACCGGAAAACGGAAAAAAATTGTCGTCGGAAAACGGAAAACGCGACTTGAATTTGACACCCTATCCCTAGGTGTTACCCCCGGGGGTAAAATGTGGCTCAATCTTAAACGGTGAATAGCGTCGCGCGTAAGTCGACATTATCGACAAACCGACCGAAATTGCCCAACGTGGCAGTGGAGCCGACGGCGGCAGTGTAGCAATCGTCGATGCCGGCCATTTGAAGAAGCTTTTTCGGGACCGGTGCCGACACGATTCCGGTACCGCGCGGCGCAGGAATCAAACGCACCAAGACGCTGCCGCATTTCGCAGTCACCTGAGTTCGCGAAGTAAAGGGTTGGGCCAATGCGGCTTTTCGCTGAATTTTTTTCTGAAACTCGATAACGATATTCGATGGACAAGGGTCGAAATACTCGATATAAGATATTGTCCACGATTTTCGATATAGCTTACATATTTAACATTCCTATTTAAATAGATTACATTACATATTTCTGTGATACAGAGTACACATTACGTAGTTTTTTTAACTATTTTAGACCCGTTTGCGAGCGATGGCTGGTGTTTGATAACAAAGTTGGTCAAAAGCAGGGTGGTGGAGATACCCCCTCTTAACACCACTAACCCTACTCGCAACCGACCTTGCAGGGCACGGTGTGGGGCTTGCCGATGCGGTTGCCCCAGTAGCCCCTGCGCACGGGCACCACGCTGAGCTTGGCGGCGACGATGGCGCCCCTGATCGCCGTGGCCACCTCCTTGGAGCACTTGACGCCCAGGCCCACGTGCCCGTTGTAGTCGCCGATGGCCACGAACGCCTTGAATCTGAGAGATTATAGTCAATCGGGATCGCCTTTTCGGAATCGGGATATTTTAAAATATTTGGAATCGGGATTCGGCTATCGGTAGATGGCCGGGTTTTTGGCAACGGTAATCTTTATACGATTTTGACCATTTGAAACCATTTTTTTTAAAGCGACAGCCGTAATTTTGGTACTTATCCACTAGCAAATTCGTGGAATTTCGACGCGCAAGCGCGCAATCAAAAAAAATAAACATTGAGATTAGTCAATTCTATTCCTAACAATCCAACCCCCTGCTCTACTAGACCCCTGAATAGCTGGGTGATTGGTTAGGGGGGGGGGGGTCAGAGGTAGCAGATAAAATTCGATTTAGCCCTTTTTGGAGACACCTCAAGCAAACCTGGTGCGTTGTCCAGCGCGTGTCTGCTTCTGTACCGGCATGATTTTGAGCACTTCGTCTTTCAACTGAGTTCCCAGAAAGTAGTCGACGATTTCGAATTCCTGTGTGTCAATTAGGAGCGGTGGGCAGAGAGAAAAAGTTGTATTTTTTCCGGTGAATGCAAAGCATAGAACCATGGAATCACGCTTTTATCAGTATTAAAATTGTGAATTAAATTTTTTTAAGAATAAACATCGACTGCCAAAAGTGAGAAAAGCGACCCAAGCATATATGAAGAGTTTCATTCCAAATGTGCACATATCCACATTTTTTTATTCAAATTCGCGTTCATTTGCGTTTGATTCAAAAAAAGTTTGAGCAAAGTTTAAAGCGGCAGTGGCCCGGCAGCGCCATGTTTGGGCGACAAAGCTTGCCCCGCACTTTTCAGATACCTTGAACATTTGTCTTGTCTACATTTTTCTATTCCACAAATTTTGTCGGCCGGCAAATATTTTGGGAGTGCTGTCATATTTTGGAAAACACCCAAAATAGGGAGTAAATCTGAATATTTGCAATTCAAAGTGAAATAAATGCTAAACTATGCATTTTGGAGCAAAACTGCCTTGGAGTCTGCCATTAGAAAGCTCATGTCGAAAAGTACCTCGACCTAAATTTTCAGCTCTATATATACACACATTTTCGATATATAGTGCAAAATAGATTTGGAAATTCACGTATGCACATTTGGAAATGAACTTTTTTGTAGGGGAAATCCGGCCGGCTCTTCGCGAGCGATCCGGAGCACGCGTGCACTTTTGGAAATGAAAATATTTGTTGGATATGTGCACTTATGAAATGAAACTCCGGTGGTCCGAGATGGATATGTGCACTTACGAAATGAAAGTTCTGCTTTTCATAGGGGATCTGAGATGGATATGTGCACTTTCGATGTGAAAATTGTGATTTTTCTGAAAAACGGTACCACTGTATCTCGGGAACGAAATGGACTATAACCCTAATTTTTTTGCTAAAATGTGAAAAACTATACGTGGAAGTCAAATCCACGCTTAACTCGATTTTTCTGGATTTGGCGCTTCTGCGCATTTGGAATGAAACTCTTCATATAGAGTCTGGTGACCTCGACCCGCTTCCCCCTTTAAAACCTACTAACCAACAAAAACACCAAAAAAAATCCAAAACCAATCCACCTTGATCGGCAGGGCGTGCAGATAAATCTCCTCAATACTCTTGATCTTGCCGTCCTTGACGAGCCGGCCCAACTTGGTGACGGGCGTCCAGCCCTTCTCGTCGTCGCGGCCGCCGCGTCCGCCACGCCCGCGACCGCGGCCACGCCCTCCACGCCCGCCGCGACCCCCGCGCCCTCCGCGATCTGAAAATGCAGGTTGGGTTGCGACTAGGGTTCAAACGGGACCAGATTTTCGGACCGGGACCGGGACCTGAAATTTTCTAATGTCGGGACCTGGACTGGGGTATCGGGACCGGGACCACCCAGTTTGAACCCTATTGGGACTAAAAAACGTTTTTCCACGAACCCGTTTTTAAAAGCTCCCAAATATGGTTGAGGCTATCCAGTGATCCACTTCAATTGTCGATTGAACCAGCGCAATTAATACACGTGAGGATCACGTATTTCAATAGAAATCGAAAACACATGGGAAATTTGGTCTAGTCGAGATTAAAGACGTCCCGCGCACAACAAACAAAGCAAGCAACCGGACGGAAACCACAGTCAACCGAAAAATACGCGGCCATATAAACGTCGACGTCAACAAAGAATGACAAATTTGGCAATGTGCCAAGGCAAACAGACCACCGCCGCCGCGCCCAAATCCACCACGAAATCCGCCGCCACCGCCACCGCCGCCGCCACCGCCGCCGCCTCCGCCGCCAGCGCCCTCGGGTGCGCTCATGATTTTGTTTGTTTTGGTTGCGAGTTTATTCCGTTCCCGAGATTCCGGCCCGACGTTTCTTTTTTCTTTATTTTTTGACGTTTCTTTTCAGGGTTACGGTAGCCAGATAAAAACGAGCGCCGATTTCGGTGATTCAATTCACGTGCGCGATTTTTCGAAGGAAACTGCGTTCTTTACACTTAAAATTTTATAAAAATTACACGAATTCTCTTTTCTAGCAGTTGTAAGCGGCCACCGCGTACACAGATCTCATGGGATTTTTGCCATTCGCCAGAATTTTTGAACGACGGCAGCCACAGTTATCTAAAGGGATCGGGTCACATATGAGAACTTGGCCATCATCCCAGTTACTAGTTGCGTGTTATATGTACAAATGAAAGTGAAAGCTCAAAGATAGCTCCAAATCGTTAAAATTTGCTCCACTTTGCCAATTTCCACCTTCATAATCGCTATTTTCGTTTATATCGATGGTTATATAGCTAGTGTTAGCCTATTTTATTTATATTTATAGCTAATTTCAAAATTTTGGCCGGCTGCCAAGTTCTTATACGGGGTACTCCTCCATCTAAAGTTTAGGATACTTGCGTAATTCCAACTATACGAACGTTAAGCGGCACTGGGCCAAATTCAATAAGAACGAAATGATAAGAAGAACCGTCGAGCCAAGATTGGTCCTAGACACCATCTGAAAATGGCAAGATATACATACATGATAAAAAAAGTTTCTGCATGCAAAAGCATACACATGTTTGGCTGCAGCGTTCCCTTTTTTACATTACCGTATTTCTTCTAAAAGAACGGCATACCTCCAATAGAACGGCACCTCCAATAGAACGGCAGGTTTTGGCACTTTTCTACACTCACGAAAAGAATAGAACGGCAGCCCCCAATAGAACGGCACCTCTAATAGAACAGCAGGTAGTAAGAGTGCCATAACACAAAAATATATGAGAAAGTAGTGGTTAGAACATCCAGGCTGTACAGAACTATGATTTAGGGGTTGTTTTCACATTTGGTTTTGTTTGAATTGATGATCTGATATTAAAATGTCGCTCCTGTCTCATCAAAACTACAATGTTCAAATGAAACTTGTGTGAAAAAGTTTGATGAAATAAATAGAACGGCAGCCTCCAATAGAACGGCAGGTAAAAAAGTTGACGAAAAATATAGAACGACGCCGTTCTATTAGAAAAAAAACGGTACCTATTTTTCCATTTTTAGCTTCACCATAGCCATTTTTGTGGGATGGTTACACATTTACTTCATGCCGGCATGGTACATACCGAAAAAAATTTACATCTACAGCTACACTTTTTTTACATTTGAACGTCGTTCGTCGGCTCGGCCGCAAACTTTGAATTGGGATCGGAACCAGTTGATATTTGGTGTCCTTGTCAACTAGTGTGTAGAGCCATTAAGCGAAGTGCCGCAATTTAGCCCACAATCGCGTTTTTGCGCCGTGCTAATATTTGAATCCGGGAAATTAGCACCTCAAAATCGTTCGCGGGAAATTTTTCGTGTAGAAACTGTTAGTGCCAATTCCGCAGGTGGAGAAGTGAAAGACCATTTTAGAAGTGAAAAGTAAAAAGTTGAAAGCGTCGAAGCAAATTTAGAATTGAGAATTTAAAAGAAAAGTGAAAGTTTACTTTGCTTTTAGCTTTTTACCCCTCACTTCTAATTTTTTTCTTCTCCACTTGGGGAATTGACCTCTGATGAACATAATTAAATTAGTGTAATCAATTTCTTGATTTCTACTCTTTAAATAGCCCATTCATTTTTATCACAACAGTCGCAAAAACCCCGTAAAATTTATTAACTAAGCATCATACCTACCTATCTCCTTTTTACATCAAAAACAGCGAATATTATCATGCCATCTGATCAGTTAGGTAATTAACCATGAAGTCTCACAGTAAATCACAATATAATGGCTAGAACAAAATCAAATAATCACAAATTTTGCCAATGCATTGCATATACTGCAGGGGAAGCATATCCAGAGCATACACTGTGTTAAAATATTGCCGTACTATTTTTCAGAACTTTCTGACACGCAATTTTTCACCAAAAGCATGTATTCCTGTAAAAAAAATTTCATTAAATTTTATTCAAAGTTTTTGTCACATATAAAAACGTAATCCAACGGAAAAACGACAAAATCCAACGCTAAAAATAGAAAATTATTGTGAAAATTGTGAATTTAAGAATGCAATTAAAAGTGCACCTGCACTTGGTCCATCAGTAAATCCATCTGTTCATTGGCATTCTCCAGTACCAACGGATTGCATTCAGTTGACAGTGGATTCCAGATTGAGTTGACGAGTCTGAGTCAATAGTAAAAAGTGCTGATCATTCAAAAAGTTGTGTGTCGATTAAAACACCTTTAGACAGCGTTCACACTGCATTTTTGTGACGACTCCGACAACACTTGAAAAAGTTCCATAAGTCAAGTGAAAATTTCCATATTCATGAGTGAATGTGGTAAAGTATACATACCACCTAGGTGTATACCGTATATCCTCGAATAAGTCCCCCCTCTCGAATAACTCCCCCCTCTCGATTAAGTCCCCCCTCTTGTGAGTGTGAGGAAAATACAACTCCCCCTCTCGAATAACTCCCCCCCCACTTTGATGGTACGATCATTTCATAACATTTACAGAAAACGTTTTATGTATTTAATATGTAAATATATGTAATATCTTGCAGCTAGAGTTCACTAACATTGTTTTCACTGCTTGAATTGTGAATTCTGTATTCCTACAAATGATTTATGTTACCAAATTTACCCCATTTGTGCAGTAAATTTATCAAACATTTACTGGAAATACTGACGAAAAAATAACTCCCCCTCTAATAACTCCCCCCTCTTGAATAACTCCCCCCTCAAAAACTTCTGACGAAAAAATAACTCCCCAGGGGACTTATTCAAGGATATACAGTATGCATGTCAAATTTCAGATGAATCGTGTGTGTTGCTCAAGAGCAGGGTTGGTTTTAGTAAAATTCTTTTTACTAAAATTGTATTTTATTTTTATTAAAATTGTATTTTATTTTTTTTTTATTCATGTTTCATTTTATCTTATTTTATTTTTTCTGAAATGTCATTAATAAAATAAAATGAAACCATTTTACAAAATTTTTACAAATATTTTACAAAAAATTTTACAAAAAATCGGAATCTCACATGCCAGCCCATAAAACAATGTACACAAGAACATAGAAGCAAGCCGATGAATACAAAAAAATGATGTAGACTTGTTTGTTACACGGGTTGCAACAGGTATCTTGAATTTTGATGCGCGCAGGGGCCGGATAGATATTGTACATAGCTAATTGCTCCTCCCGAGGGAAAGATAGCAAAAAATTTGTTATTATTGGGGGGTTGGGTGGGGGCTTGCGGTGCGGGGTTCAACATATAGGCTTTTTCAAGGTAGGGAATGAAGAAAATGTGGGGAAAAAATCACATAAATGAGTGATTTAAGGTGAAAATATATTAAAAAAACATGAAAATTTGCAATTTTGAACAAAAATATTTTTCAATCACAACAATGAAAGCAACAACAAGGCACCAGTTCTGCAAATTGGCAGCTAGAATCTTAAGCAACAGGATAGAAAACTTTTTATAGAATTTTACAGACACTCGATTTTTTTGGTAAAATTTTACTAAAATTGTACAAAAATTTGAGTTTTTGTACAATTTTACTAAAATTTTACAAAAATTCAAATTTTAGTAAAATTGATTTTTTTATTATTAATTTCTCATTTTATTGTATTTTATTTTATTCTTCAATTTTCCATTTTATTTTTATTTTTTATATATTTTTTTCTGACATTTTGCCAACCCTGCTCAAGAGTTATACATGTTTATAAAAATTTTTGCCACTGTCGGAGCCCGACAGGAGCGCCGACAATTAAAAAAGTGGTTGTCACCTTGCGCGAGTGTGACGACAAGTAAAATATTTGATCTAGTCGTCACAATGAGCATGGTGAAAGAAGGGTCACTACTTGTTGCCAATAACGAGGCCGACCAGTCGTCACACTCAGTCCTAGTGCACAAGTTTAATAGTGTGAGCCCCTTTCACACTGCACTTGTGTGACGACAATAGATCTTACTCGTCACAGACCGTTTTGTGATGACAAATCTATTTTTTTCGCAGATTTTCATGAGTGTGACGACTGGTCGGCCTCGTTATTGGCAACAAGTAGTTGAGAGTGGTGGGGGTGTTGGGGGTATGCTAAATATGTCGCATTTTCTACTCAATTTGAGGTGTTATTTTATTTTAGGCGTTTTCCGCATATTTGCATTTTAAAAAATCACACAACTCCAAGAGAAGAGCACAATATGGAGATGTAAAATGCGCCAGGATATTGGGACAGCCTGCTTCGACACTAGAGCTAAGCGCTGGCGCCAAGTGTTTTGTTCCTGGTGCCAGTAAAAAGTAGCGCCAAGCGCCAAAAGCTCCATGGCGCTTTTCATTTCGGGTGTGGCGCCAAGCGATAACGGCACCACAGCAAAATAGCACCAGGCACCACGGCGTTTTTTCCATCACTGGGAGCACATAAATATAATAGAAGATCACATCAAACGCCTATGTTTTCGTTTTAAGAGACTATTCTTTACTTTGAGCTTTCACTGAAGAAATAACACCCCCCTCCTCGAATAAGCTCCCTACCCCCTCAAAATGTGCTGGCGAAATGATAAACTCCCGGGGGGTATTTCGAGGATAAACGAACCCCCTTTTTCCGGGCCTCGGTCCGTTCCCCACGCGGCCAACGGCCATGTTCCTTTTACCGGGGCGCGCCGCCGCCCGGCCTATAACCTGCGAATAAAACTGCTTTACAACTTGATCGAAAATTTGGGGTGAAAGGAGAAATTCTGTCCAACAAATTACAAATAAATACGTAAGAAACCTTAGAGTTAGAGATATCAATTTGGGGATTGATATGTCTAAGCACTTTAATTTTCATCCAAACGGCATTCACATGGCTTTCCTGTCAGCGACAGCACTTGGAAAAGTTCCATATGTCAAATGACAGTTTCCATCACCACATGAAAATGTGGTGAAGTAAATACCGTACATCCTCGAAATACCCCCGGAGTGATTGTTTCAGAGTGAGATTTTTGAGGGGGGAGTAAACGAGGGGGGGTATTTCGAGGGGGGGGCTTATTATTTCCCCAGAAATTTTTTGAACTCTCAGTAATAAAATGTAGTTTTTAACGTACGCTGATGTCGAAAAATGCAACGATAAGCACCATTTATAAGAGTCTATAGACTTACATACCGTATTTCCTCAAATTACGCCCTGCGGGTTTATTTTTTCAGAGTGAAAATTTTGTGAGAAAAACGTGAAAAATGCAACAATAACCACCATTTATAAGTTTTTACAGCCTTATATAAGGATGTAGATGGTATAAACGATGTTCTAACGTAACACAGTAAGTGTTTTGAACGTCTGCATTTCCCGGACCACAAATTCATAGTGCCCATTTTGAGGGGGGGGTATTTCAAGGAAATACGGTAAGTACTGTGTAGCAGAGTTGATAAAAGTACTGAACTGTTTTCAAAGTACACATAAACGTATTTTATTTTTACTCAATCCTGAGTACAGAAAACGTAAAGTATTTTAAAAATACTTTTACACTGCGTAAAACGTGAGTAAAATACTTTTTTCAGAGAAAACGTATAACTGAGTATTGTTTCTGACAGAAAACGTAAAAATGAGTATTTTTCGCATCTAAAATGTTAAAGCTAGTATTTTTCCTCACAGAAAACGTAAAAATCAGAAATTCAGTTTATTTTTACTCTAGAATACATCAAATATGTGTTTTGTTCTCCCGTTAACTATTTCTTAGGAAAATGTCCTATTTTGACAGATCAAAATGTCACTTTCTATGTCCCACTTAAATACGTTTTCGGTACTCGCGTACTTTCAAAAAGTACGCGAGTAAGTACGTACCGGTATTTTTTTCGGGAGGAAACGTAAACGTTTTTACGTAGTCGAGTATCTGTATTTATCGAGTAAACGTTGATACGTTTTAACAACTGTGGTGTGTAGAGGGTGTAAAACAGGTTCTAATGTAACACAGTCATTGTTTTTAACGTCAGTTCTGCATTGTCCGGATCACAAAGCATAGCTTTTGTCACGTACATTCTGTTTACAGTAAATATGGGGGGGTATTTTGAGAGGGGCTAATAAATTCATAGTGTTCATTTTGAGGGGGTATTTCGAGACGGGGGGTATTTCGAGGGGGGTATTTCGAGGAAATACGGTGGTAGGTATACAGGGTGCGGCAATTTAGATCAAGGCTTCAGATTTTTAATAACTTGACACTGGGGGGTCGCCGCATGAACGTCAAATTTTAGGTGAACATTAACAACTGAATAGGAAAGCTTCACACAAAAAATGGCTGCGATCGCTTTACTGGTTCAAGAGTTATTCAAGCAAACACCAATAATCATTGCTTTACGACCAGTTTGTTTTACAACCAATTAATTACATAGCGCCAGTAGATTTCCTTATCGGTAAGGCGGATTAGTGGCGCGCGCGCACACACATTTAGGTACGCCGCCGCGAAAATAAAAAACTGAAAAAGCAATCCCTATCCCGTTCCCGAAAAGTGGATCCCATTTGAACCCCAGCCACAGTCCCAACGGAAATAAAAATATGTCTTGTTCCAGTCATTTTCTGGAAAACTGGTCCCATTGAAACCCTAACTGGAGGATAATCTGAAAATGCTCGAAAAATGCGTAAAATTGTAGTATACTCCGGTATCATGAATTTAGTTTTGAAAGTGAGTTGTTGTTTTTTATGTTTTTGTGTACCGTAATTATTCCCGCCATAGGATCAATTTGTTAGGTATGTCCAATTTGAACAAAAATGGAATGTTAGCGTGTTTATAAAGCATACATTGTGGAATGACTTGATAGGATTTTAGGAACATGCTTGAAAATTTTGACGAGAAAAATTTCCCCTGCGAAAAATTCCACCCCTCGAAAAGCCCCCCCCCTTCAAAAAGTCTGATGAAAAAAAATTCCCTGGAGGAATTATTTGAGTAAATACAATATTTATATTGTTAGATATTTATGAAATTACCCCATGACCAGATTAACATGCACAAACCACGTGCTAATAATTATGTTTCTATTTGCACATAAGATTGAGGGACATGAAATACCTAGCAGCAATGGCGCCTTGGCGCTTGGTGTTGGTGTTCGAAAAAGCGCCATGGGGCTTTTGGCGCTCGGCACCAAAGTACTGGCGCTTGGTTCATCACTACGTGTCGCACCACCCACCCAGCACCCATAACTTAACTTTTCACTTAACCACTCTCGTCACTTGACGACCACTTGAAAAATCGGTCTCAAGTGCCACTTACCACGTTGGCGATGGTCTCGTCCACGAGCAAGCCGACCAGGAGCAAGAACACGCAGCACAATTGCGTTTTCGTACGGGCCATTCTCGCGACTTCCGTGTTTCTACAATATTAAATTGTAGTGAAATGTTTACCAGGCGCTGCGATGTAGACGTTCGTGAAGGTTGCGGTTTGAGACTCGAACAAATTACCTAATACCTACTAGCTGCTGCTTTTTAGCGACGTGAAAATGGCGTGAAAATGGCGTGAAACTCGACGGTGCTTTTCAATGAATTGGCGCCAAACCGGAATTGCGGGGTACGCCAAAAGCGCTATTTGCAACTGGCGCCAGCGCAATGATGCCGTGATGTCTCTGCCCACGCACGCTAGTTTAATGCCACTTAACTCGGATTTAGCTAAACTCCAAAAATCGGCTTTGAACGCATGTGAAGTTCCAGAGTTGTTAAAATACCGGTATTTTTTGGAAAGTGTAAGTGTAAGTGTAAAAAAACTTTCCAAATTTTGAGTATGGATACCAAAAGTGTAAGGTATTTTCAAAATACCTAGGAAAGTGTAAAAAAAGTGTAAGTGTAAAAATTTTTTTTAGAAAGAGCTCTCACTGTTGAGCATTCAAAACCACCATTGTTTTCACCTTTAGATCACTTTATTTGTCATTTTCATGCATTATTTCACATTTTACTGCATTTTATAAAACATTTCAGACGGTAACAAATATTGTAGTGGTATGAACTTCCCTAATAATGGCACTTTTTCAGTGTTGATATTTTACTGATTAAGCAATGCAATACACACTGTTCAAATGCAAGAATGGACATGCAGCAAATGTCAATGCAAAAGCCAGTTGACTTTGTGTCCAGCTGGTGAATTTCCATTGATCTTGTCCTTTTTTACAAAAGTATGATGAACTGTAGCATACCATAAGTACTGATCAAAGCTTGGAGATCAAAGGCTAGTTTGTACATTTGTCGTATTTTCAACATTCAATGCATAAATAACTGCATGTGTGCACTGTGCAGTTATTTTTTGTACATGACCCTATTTTATGCTTTCTCAAAAGCATAAAACAGGGCCATCTGAAAGAAAAAATACACTTTCTGTACCCGGGTATTTTGCTCAGGAAAGTGTAAAAAAAGTGTATGGGTATTTTATGAAAGTGTAAGTGTAAGTGTAAATATAAATACCCATTTACCCGGGTATTTCGGGTAAGTGTAAATACACTTTCGCAACTCTGTGAAGTTCACCCAGACTGAGGTGTTTGTCAACTACAGTAAAAAATAACAAATGTTTAAAATAAGTCATTCTGGTCAACTCAAATACGGTCAAGCTGATTTATGAGCACCAAATTTGGGTTAATTCTGTTAGTAAACTGTGTGCGGCTACAATACCTTAAACACCCCCCCCCCCCTCTCGCTCTTTAGTGACCCTGCTTGCATAATTATCACGACAGTGTATGTACCTACCTATTTAGCCTTTATACTCGGCGAACTTGATACTCTGCATTCGCACTGATTTATGTCTCACGTAGGGATGGCCGAAAAAGGTTTTCTTTCAACGACAGGGTTTTTTTTATTTACTAGTACTTTATTTACTTTTTTTATTATTTACTAGTATTTTTAGTACTAAATTTTTTGGCTAAGGTTAAAAAAAAACGGTTTAGATGGTCTGGTTTTTTTAAAAATAAAACGTTTTTTATTTTAAAAAAACCTTTGAACAAAACCTTGGCCATCCCTAGTCTCACGTTGGAAATTTGCCAATGATAATAAAAGCATGCAATTTTTGTAAAAAGCTAAAACAAACATTTTTTGAATACGTTAACATGCAACGTTAAAACAGCAATGATTTTTTTAATTTTTTATGTAAATCACAATGTGTTCAATGTCATTGGCACGTTTCCAGCGGGAACCACGAGTGCAACGTGTAAAGTTACTGGAGTATACTTACGACTACAAATACCGTATTTCTTCTAATAGAACGGCATACCTCCAATAGAACGGCACCTCCAATAGAACGGCAGGTTTTGGCATGTTTTTGGACTCACGAAAACAATAGAACGGCAGCCTCCAATTGAACGGCACCTCCAATAGAACGGCAGGTAGAAAATAGGTTTGGAGTGCGCCAAAACACAAAAATATATCAAAAGTGGATGGTGAGAACATTCAAAGCATTCAAATAGGTGTTTAATCTTAAATTGATGCTTTGCTATTAAAATATTGCCCAAGTTTCATAAAAAAATGTTGTTGAAATAGCTATTACCGTAAATGTTCTATTAGGACGACACCCCTCCAATAAAGCGACCTCTCCAATAGTACGACCCCCTTCGGCACGTTGTGTAAGTATAAAGCGACCCTCTCCAATAATCCGACCCCCTCCAATAATCCGAGCCCCTCCAATAATCCGACCCCCAAAGAAAAAAAAAGAAAAACGATGTCGCAATCTTTTGGACGCCGCTAATTTGACGGACAAATTGGCGGCCAGTTCGTCAGAGCCAGCGGGCAATTCACAAGTGCTGGCCATAGGCGGCGTAAGTGCTTGTGCGCTTGTGAATGTCACAAGCGGAATTTTCGGTGTCACAAGCAGAAATACCTGTGTTTACCTAGTAAAAAGTGTCACAAGATCAAATTTTGGCCAATGTGATTGTGAATGTCACAAGTAGTGATGGAAAAGCGCCATGGCGCTGGCGCCTGGCGCTAGCGCCAAAGCAAAAAGCGCCATGGCGCTTTTGGCGCTTGGCGCTAAAACGCTCTGGCGCCATTGGCGCTTGGCGCCGCGATCTCAGAAAGCGCCGTGGCGCTTTTGGCGCTTGGCGCTATTTTCTGGTGGCGATATTGGCGCTTGGCGCCAGCATTTTAAATGGCGCCAAAAAAGCGCCAACCATAAGACCCTGTTTACACGGATTTTTTGTGACGACTCTACAAAAATAAAATGATCAATAAGTTGAGTAAAAATGTTCCATATTTATGAGAAAAAGTGGTCAATTATACATCTCAACTAGGCGAATATGCATGTCAAATTGCACAATCGTGCTTGTAGCTCATGAGTTAAAGGCGTTTGAAAATTTTTGCAGTTGTCGGACAGTTGTCGGACTGTCTCCGACAGCCAGCGACAATAGCAAGCTTTTTTCGAATGTTATAAATCTTGAGCTACAAGCACGAGTCTGCAATTTGGCCTGCATATTTGCTTAGGTAGAAGGCATACTTGACCACTTTTTCTAATGAATATGGGACCTTTTACTCAACTTATTGAACGTTTTATTGTTGTTGAGTCGTCACAAAAAATCCGTGTAAACGAGGTCTAATGATAAAAATGATGAAAATACAGGTAAATACATTGGTACTCCACTCTTCAGTTGCAGCAATTTTGAGGACAATTCAATATTGTCTAATATTTAGATTTTTATTGGACTTTACATACTGATACTGACTTAGAATGATACAATGTGCCTACACACACTAGTTTTCACCGTGACTTAATGTGAAAACTGAAATTTTTTCAAATGCAAATTAATGAACGCGGTTGAACGATTTTATTTAAATTTAATTGGAATTTAAATCAATGAAAGTAAAAATTAAAAAATTTGACTATTAAAACACATAAACCATTCAAACAGAGTAGGCTGGATGTCGCCATGTCGCCATTTCAGTTTTCACATCGGTCACGGTGAAAACTAGTGTGTGTAGAGCCAATACAAAGAATATGGATAAATAAATATTAGCAGAGACGCTGAAATGTGTTCATTGTACTTACTTAAAGGTGCTTATATTTGGATACTGGGTTTTTGTTTTTCAGGGTAAATTTCAGTTTATTTAATATTACTGCATTCTAACAGAATAGCAGCCCCCAACAGAATGGCAGGCAAAAAAGTATCAGATTAAAAAATTGTTGGTAATAAATCACCAGAAAGAAACTACACATTGATTTTGAAAAACATATCTGACTTAACTGTGTTGCCAATGTGTCCAGTCGTTATCATTATCCTTCACTTTAGTATTTTTTTAAGTTTTACTTAAAATTTTATTGGTATAGAAAATTACAGAGCTGTGAAAAACACAATACCGTATTTCCTCGAATTACCCCCCAGGGGGTTTATTTTTCAGAGTGAAAATTTTGAGAGAAAAACGTGAAAAATGCAAAAATTACCACCATTTATAACTTTTTACAGCCTTATATAAGGATGTAGATGGTATAAACAATGTTCTAACGTAACACAGTAAGTGTTTTGAACATCTGTTATGCATTTCCCGGACCACAAATTCATAGTGCCCATTTTGAGGGGGGTATTTCGAGGAAATATGGTAAATTCTGAAACAAGTCCTCTCACTTTAATAGCTGACCTTTAAGCCAAGTGAGGAACAAATCATTCCCATTGATAACTCCCCTGGTTAGCTATGTGGGGAACAAATTACCGCCCCCTTGAATAGCTCCCCACACATAAAATCTGACTAAAAAATCTCTGGGAATGAGTTGATATGCTACAATACAAAGTAAGCCACATTATAATGGTTGATTGACCATTTCCTGCAACTATATCTTGTCGATGCATACACTAGTTTATTTATGAAATTTGAATAATTTAGTAAACTCATAGCAGCCTTGAATGTATTTGATTCTGCTGAATGAGTCAATGAAATCATATGATTCCAATATTCAATACCGTTCAGTGTTTTTTTTGTGAGTTTGCTAAATTAATAATTAGCAAACTTAATTTATAAGTGAACTGTCAGTAAACTGGTGTGTGTAGTGCTTTTTTCAGTTAAAGTTCAATCAATTAAACACTACAACATTGGGAGTATTTACGGGTACCCATTTATGTCACATTAATGTTCTCATTATTCTGCAAACAAATTGCCGAACAATTTTTTGGCGCTGGCGCTATTGGCACTTGGCGCCATCATCGTCTGGCGCCATTGGCGCTTGGCGCCGATGTCCAAAAAAGCGCCATGGCGCTTTTGGCGCTTGGCGCCATTTTGCTCTAGCGCCATTGGCGCTTGGCGCTGGGGGACGGAAAAGCGCCATGGCGCTTTTGGCGCTTGGCGCCAAAACCTTGGCGCTTTTTCCATCACTAGTCACAAGCACAAATTGGGACCTTGCGCCGCCTATGGTGCTGGCGGGCAGTTCGTTGAACCCTGAATATTAAGTATTTAGAGAATTTTGTGGCTTTGATGTGATTACCTATTGCTTTACGGTGCCATGATCATACGCGTTAAATGAAAAGTTGAGTTGTTGAAAAATACAATACAACCCTCTCCAATAAAGCGACCTCTCCAATAATGCGACCCCCAAAAATGTGCTGAAAACAATAAACTGACCGTCGCCTTATTGGAGCATTTACGGTATGTTGAAATGAGAAATCTGTGAAAAAAAGTTGGTGAAAAAATAGAACGGCAGCCTCCAATAGAACGACACCTCTAATAGAACGGCGGGTAAAAAAGTTGACGAAAAAAATAGAACGGCGCTCTTCTATTAGAAGAAATACGGTAGATAACATATTTACCTAAATAATGCGATACAGATATACTCCATTTACTTTACACCTTGCACGCGTGGTTCCCGCTGGAAGTGTGCCAACGATGGTTAACGCGTGCTACTTTCATAAAAATATGATACAATTGATTGTTGTTATAATCTTATTCATTAACATATTCACATCGATGAATATTTTCATCTTTTTCGGAAATCGCATGATTTTATAATCATTGGCACGCTTCCAACACGAGACATAATTCAGTGCGAGGGCAGAGTATCATGTCCGCCGAGTATACTGGGAACGCGTGGTAGGCTAGCTTGTGATAGAATGGCACCGGGGCACTGGTGTGGTGCCCCGGCATAGGCGGCGTAAGTGCTTGTGCGCTTGTGAATGTCACAAGCGGAATTTTCGGTGTCACAAGCAGAAATACCTAGTTTACCTAGTAAAAAGTGTCACAAAGTCAAATTTAGGTCAATGTGATTGTCAATGTCACAAGCACAAATTGGGACCTTGCGCCGCCTATGTGCCCCGGTGCTGATCACCAAAGGGCACCGGCACCGATGCTGGTGCGGTGCGGTACCCTTTTTTGAGGGTGCCCTGCCGGTGCCGGAGCTATTTTTTCAGATATTGAGTTGTATTAATCACTGATATTATTTTTCTATCACCAGTTTGTGTTCATAATTTGTTACCTTAGAAAAAAGGTAGAAAAGGTCTTAGAAAAAAGTTACCTACATTTTCTGTGATCAATCTCGGTGAGTAGCCAATAGTGACTAGATATGTGCATTGGACCGCATAAATATATTCATTCTAATTGCTTAGTAATCAGACCGCTTAGTAATCATTCTAATTGCTTCATAATGTGATCGCCACCTCATTGTGATCATTATAAATGCTCAACCATCAAAATGAGGAAAGAATTCATGGAAATATGCAGTTCAGAAGGTGCGGCCTCTATGAAAATTCCCGATAAATATTTCGGAAACTCCAGCTCGGTGCAGTGCCTTTCTGTGCTATGTAGCACCGGAAGCCGTCCGGTGCCCCAGGGTGCCGGTGCGGTGCGGTGCCATTTTTTTGCCGGTGCTCATGGTGCCAGCCAGGTGCCCTTTCTGAGGACTGGCAGAGGTGCCAGTGCGGTGCGGTGCCATATTTCCCGGTGCTTGTTCCTTCACTAGTGGCAGCATATGTTTCATGAATGGTCACTGACAATGGAAAACCATATGAAAAAAGGTGAAAAATTGGAAGCATTTTGATTTTACTATAATTAGATGTATAAAAAAATATGTCCCTCAACTAGAGTTGACGCGCAGTTAAAATACCTAACTATTTTTCCAGTGAACTCAAATGCGTCCCGTCGAAGGTAAATAATTGTGCAGTGCAGCGGCGATACGGTCTATTTGTAACATTTTATGGATGCGTGACGATCAAAAATTGAAAAAATTTTTGTTACTGATGGCGATTGTTTGATAGCTTCCTCTTAGCTGCGATTACTGCTCGACGTAAAATTCAAGCATAAAATTTTACCGCAAAATTGATGACCATTTACTGCAAAACTTTACCGCATGAGCTGAATTGTTGATGATATACTCCCGTTACTTTACACCTTGCACGCGTGGTTCCCGCTGGAAGTGCGCCAACGATGGTTAACGCGTGCAAGTTTCATAAAAACATGATAAAATGGATTGTTGTTATAATGTTATTCATTAACATATTCACATCGATGACGTTTTTCATCTTTTTACAGAAATCGCATGATTTAATAATCATTGGCACGCTTCCAACACGAAACATAAATCAGTGCGAGGGCAGAGTATCATGTACGCTGACTATACAAGTCTCCAATTTGTCATGGACGAAGTAAATAAATACAATATACTCGGCAGACATTATGCGAGTCAATGGTCTAACGAATAGTTGTACAAGTGCCATTCTAACTTAAATTCATTGTTATTGACACTCGTATTTCATGCGTAGGGATGACCATCAACAAATTTTTCAATTAGATAAGTGAACGTCACCGTCGAAATTTGAATTTAAGATCTACACTTGATAAATATACGATAATTTCTTATTATTACGAACATAGTGAGCATTTTATGTTATTCAGAGCAATTTTTAGATTTTCAAAACGATCCAGATTTAGCTAGTGGTGTACAGTGTACAGGCCAGGGTCGTTCTTCCCTTGTTCTATCGTGGTGCCAAAACACAAAAATAAATCATAAAGTGATGATGAGAACATTCAAAGCATTCAAATGGGTGTTTAAATCTCAAATGAATGCTCTAACGTTAAAATACTGCTCAAGTTCTTTAAAAAATAATGCTATGTTGGATTGACAAATCTGTGAAAAAATTGGTGGAAAAAATAGAGCAGCAGCCTCCAATAGAACGGCACCTCTAAATGAACGGCAGGTAAAAAAGTTGACGAAAAAAAAATAGAACGGCGCTCTTCTATCAGAAGAAATAGGGTAAACTCGGCAGACATGAAAGGAATCAGTGATTCGGCCCTTACGTACCAATTTTAAATTTCGTTAAAATTGTTAAGTTAATTTTGAATTTGAATGAATGCATTCCAATCGATTCATGGTAAATCTTATTCAATCCGACGTTTTATGCGAGAACAGGATAAACTGAACACGCATATTGTCATATGAAAGCAGATAACAAGGTATTTTTTTGTAACAGCCCGGACAAATTCCAACAAAAAAGTACGTACGTTCTATATTGCAAGCAAAAGTCTGACGTGAAATGTCAAGTTGTTCCCTGACACTGTGACGTGAAATGATGATGACGTGAAATGATAAAAATTGAATTTTTCAATTCGCTCTAGTTGTGGCTGATAACACTCAGTATTGGACACGATTAAGGTATTGATTCATATATTATCCTTAGAAAATTGTAGACCCGTAGCATGATCCACACTCGTGTAATTAATTTCACGAAAACATTTCACGTCATCATTTCACGTCGAATCGACGCTGAGCTCTAATTCCCGCTTAAAGGTGAAAATGATGGTGTTTTCCAACGCACAATGGCAAATAGTAAGCATAAATTTTTTTACGTTTACGTTTATTTTTACGTATTCCAGTATTTATACTTTTAATTTGATTAGGTATTAACGTTTATGTTTACGTTTTCCAAAAATACCAGTATTTGAACAACACATATTACACATTATTCTACCTGCCGTTCTATTGGAGGTGCCGTTCAATTGGAGGCTGCCGTTCTATTGTTTCCGTGAGCGCTAAAACGTGCCAAAACCTGCCGTTCTATTGGATAGGTGCCGTTCTATTGGAGGTATGCCGTTCTATTAGAAGGAATACGGTAGCACCCTCAATCGTGTCCAAAACTGAACATGCACGGTCCACCGTTTCGTGATATAATTAGGTATCGTTTTGTTAAATTATTTTACGTCATCTTAATTTTCGACGTAAAATAATTGAAAAATCCACACCTTCAGAAAA
Source organism: Sphaerolaimus hirsutus (assembly GCA_964036195.1). NCBI lineage: Eukaryota > Metazoa > Nematoda > Chromadorea > Monhysterida > Sphaerolaimidae > Sphaerolaimus > Sphaerolaimus hirsutus. The sequence goes on along the minus strand of OZ038455.1, from coordinate 11,611,591 downwards.
ATTTGACGGTTCACGCTGAGTTTTGGACACGATTAAGAGATTGATTTAGATTTAGATTGACAAGTTGGAGACGTCGTGGCAGGCCTGAATTCTGTTAAGTGTAATGTCTAGTGTCAATAAAAAAGAAGATTTTATTACTGAACTTTGCATGACAGTTTGACACTTTGCCGGACACTTTGCATGACAATTGAAAAAGTTGTATGGCATTTGACACTTGACTTGACGATGCTTGGGACTGGCACCCGTATATCATCATCCACTTTTGGTAATCAGTTTTTCGGTGAAATTTTACGTTTTTGTAGGTCGAGCTGTAATCGCAGCTTTGATCTCAGTGCATGCACAGCTGTTAAAGTGTTTTTACATTTACTAGAAAAATACATATATTCGAGTACTGGGTAAATACATTTACATGTACTTAAAAAGTACCTGTACTCACCTGTATGCGTACTTTTGAAAAGTACATATGTGTACAGAAAATGTATTTCAGAAATTTCAACTCGCAATATTTTTGTTGCTCAAATAAAAAAACTTAAAGAATGGTAGTAGCTTTTGCATTTTCCATTTAAAGAAGTTAATATACTCGGCGGACATGATGCTCTGCCCTCGCACTTATTTATGTCTCACGTTGGAAGCGTGCCAATGATGATGAAGCATGTGATTTTGGTATAAACGATAAAAAATCATTGTTGTGAATAATTTAACGTATGGCTTTATAACAGCGATGACCTTTTCAACTGTTTATGAAAATTGCATGTGTAAAAAATCGTTGGCACGCTTCCAGCGTGAACCATGCGTGCAGGGTGTAAAGTAACTGGAGTATACCACCTTTACATTTTCTATGAAGAAAAGTACTAACTTTTATATTTTCTGAGGAAACGTATTCAGTTTTACAGTTTCCTGTGAAAAAGTATGTATTTTACTCACACGAAGATGTCTAAAAAAGTAAAAAAGTATGTGTAAAAAAGTTTTTCACATAAACTACGTTTTAACAACTCTGAGTGCACGCACTCTATGCAACAAGGAATGTGATCAATGTGGCAAAGAATCATTTTGCGGATTACATTTATTAGGGTGCCGAGGCGAGCTTTGAGCGCATGTGAAATATAATGAAATTCTGACGACACCTGAACTGATGTCCGTATGTAGTCCCTGTATTTCTTCTGGTAGAAGAGCACCGTTGTATTTTTTCCGTCAACTTCTTGACCTGACGTTCTATGCGAGGCTGGCGTTCTTGTTTTTTTTTCACAAACTTTTTCACAAATTTTTCAGTTGAAACTTGCACAATATTTTAGTATCAGATCATCAACTTGGATTTTGATATTTATTTACTTGAGTCCTTTTGAATGTTCCAGGCATAGATTTTTTCGCTTGCAATTTTTTTTGGCATGGTTCCAATGTAATTTATGCCTGCCGTGCTATTGGAAACTATGGTACAATTGTAGGATGGCGTTCTATTTTTTCCTAGAGCATAAAAAAGAGCCAAAACCTGCTGAACTATTGAACGTGCCCTTCTATTAGAGGTATGCCGTTCTATTAGAAGAAATACGGTACGATGTCCATTGACGTAACACACGCGAGTTTATAAATGAGTTGCACATTGCACAACGATTCATTGTGTCGCAGCTGCGCACCATTTCACACAGGCATTGCCGCTTGTCCGCTTGCGTCATAATAATTAACTGTATTTGGGTTGTTAATTAGATTGCGATACACGGTGGTCCATCGCGAGTGGGACATTTGTTAAATTATGGTACCTATTATGTTTGTGTTGTTTTTGTGTGTTATGTTTGCTTCGTTATTTTTTTAACCATTTTTAATGTTAACGTTCATTGCGCCCTTTGATGTTTTTGGTCACTGTTCTCAAATATTCCCTGGGAATAATTTTTTCATCTCAGTTCAAAGTAGAGCTTATTGACAGTATAACAAGCTATTTTTGTTAAAATTTTACACAACAAATTTATCATATGCGTAAAATTCATATTCATTGGAATAAACGGGGGCTATTCAAGGGGGATTTTACAAGGAACAATTGTACAGTGGGATTATTCAAGGATTGGATTATTTGAGTAAATACGATAAATAATTGCTGATGGAATGGTGCCGTGGCGCTGGCGCTATTTTCGGGCGCCAGATGGCGCTGCGGCGTGGCGCCAGTGACACTTGGTATAAGATATCTAACGTTTTTGCAGAATATGTGTAAATATAAAGTATTTCTTTTTACTCGCTACTCCTGAGTACAGAAAAATACGCGTTTTTATACTTTTACTCATGAGTAGTGATGTAAAAGCGTCATGGCATGGCTAGGGATGGAAAAGCGCCATGGCGCTGGCGCTTGGCGCTAGCGCCAAAGCAAGAAGCGCCACAGCGCTGTCGGCGCTTGGCGCTTTTTTGCTGTGGCGCCATTGACGCTTTGCTTTCTGCACTGTTCTGTTCTGTAAAAAAGGTACTCTCTGTGTTTGGCATTGGAAAAAAACATTCTTTTCACTAATCTATAAGATTAATCATATGAATCAATGATCTCCAAGTTTTTATCACAAACAGATCATAAAGTAGATATACAATACATACTGATCCGATGTAGCCAAAAATTTTGAGAGAATGGGGGGATTGAATTTTTGATGAGTGATGGTTTGGGATTTTATTCACGCAGCATACTTCCTAAGAATTTTATTTAGAAGTTTTCATCGTATGCTGTATTTATTTAGGGCAATTCCTGTATTAATTTAGGGCAATCAAGCGTGCCAGGTTCCAAAGTTAATTGAGGGACTATATTTAGCTTTCCAGGCAAGGTGATAAATATTTATCAGATCAGGGCCAGTTCCGCAAGTAGACAAGTTAAGAGTTAAAAGTTAAGAGTTGAGTTAAAGGTTAAAAGTTGAGTCAAAAGTTTAGTTAAAAGTTAAGAGTTGAGTTAAAGGTTAAAAGTTGAGTCAAAAGTTGAGTTAAAAGTTAAGAGTTGAGTTAAAGGTTAAAAGTTGAGTCAAAAGTTGAGTTAAAAGTTAAGAGTTGAGTTAAAGGTTAAAAGTTGAGTCAAAAGTTGAGTTAAAAGTTAAGAGTTGAGTTAAAGGTTAAAAGATGAGTCAAAAGTTGAGTTAAATGTTAAGAGTTGAGTTAAAGGTCAAAAGATGAGTTAAAAGTTGATTTAAAAGACAAATGGGTCATTCGTTGCAGAAGCGCGATACGCTGATCTTCAATCATATTTTGTCCCCGCACGGCCATTTCGAAACAACGTTCGGCGATTTTTTCTTTTTTTAGCGATAATTTTTTTGGATACGTTATTTTCAAATGACATGCATACTACATTGGCACCATGCCAGCGAACAGCCGTATCGATACCAATTTCATATTTTTATTTTTTTATATTTTTTTACCTTCATTTTCCACTTGTCTCTTAACTCTTAACTCAACTCTTAACTCAACTTTTAACTCTTAACTCAACTTTTAACCTTTAACTCAACTCTTAACCTTTAACTCAACTTTTAACTTTTCTCTTAAATTTTAACTTTTCTCTTAAACTTTAACTTTACTCTTAACTCGCCATTTGTCTTTTTACTCAACTCTTAACTTTTAACTCTTAACTTGTCCACTTGCGGAACCGGCACCTGAATTCCTCCTGAAATAGACTACCAATAGATATAAATAGAATCGAAATTATTGAGGCAAAATATTTAGACTAAATATTAAATCACTCTCTTGAAACTTCTTACTCTTGCTAAAGGTGTAGCGGAAACGAAATTAGTGTACTGAGTCATGAAATATACCAAACTGAGAACTTAGCGCGCGAACCTACAGTATTTCCTCGAAATACCTCCCTCCAATTCCCCCCCCCCACGAAGAACCCTCCTCGAAGTACCCCCACGAAATAGCAATGCAACTCAGTTTTTTTTTCTTCTCACTCACTCAGGTGTCAACCCCCCTTTCAATAACACCACCCAAATTGAGCGTAACAAGAATATGTAAATGACAAAAACTGCAGTTTCCGCAAGTCTGGCGAACTTGTCCGGTTAGGTGTTTATTACCCCAGTACGCCACATTGGACATGAATCACTGGCAGAGAATTGATACGGAAATTTAAAATGCTATTATCTCCAAATTAACTTTTTAGAGTTGTTGACTTCTCAATAGAAGCGGGGGCTTCCTATATGTTGGTGATGCAAATGCAAATGTGGAAGCACAATGTCGGAAAGTGTCTCCCACAATTTTGGAAACGCGTGAAGCGCGTGTAAGGTTAGGTGAAGCATGTGGAAGACCCATCACCATACACTTCATTAAGTCGGTGGAAGCGTGTGGAAAGGAAATGCGCCATATTACACGCACCCGGCCCGCTTCCGGATTTCGCTTTTGCTGTGTTTGAAGGTGAACATTCGGATTGACGTGGGTTGATAAAATAGTTGACCTCTCGATGAGATTATTTGGTTGATCTAATCTGATTTAGATGAGCCAGTAGAAATTCCGTCGGCCTCCGTAGCCCGTCCGCGCACCATTAAAATAGAAATTTGACAAAAATTTATTTAGTTGGTATCATTTTTACTGGTGACCATGGTTGGTTTTAGTAAAATTCTTTTTACTAAAATTGTATTTTATTTTTATTAAAATTGTATTTTATTTTTATTAAAATTGTATTTTATTTTAATTTTATTCATGTTTCATTTTATTTTATTTTATTTTATTCTGAAATGTCATTAATAAAATAAAATGAAATTTTTACAAAAAATCGGAATATTGGATGCAAGGCCATAAAACGATGGCTAGAAGCAAAACTATCTAGATGAATACAAAAAAATTAATGTAGACTTGAGACACGGGTTGCGATGCGACGCAGGTAGGTAGGTATATTGAATTATGACCCTCACAGGGGCCCGATTGATATGTAGCTAATTGCAACTCCTGAGGGAAGATAGCTAAAAAATTTGTTATTTTTAGGGGGTGGGGGGCTTGCGGGGTTTCAATATATGGGCTTTTTCAAGGTATGGAATTAAGAAAATAGGAAAAAATCACATAAGTTAGTGATTTTTAAGGTGAAAATACATGAAAAGATGTGAAAATCTACAGTTTTGGGCAAAAACGTTTTTCAATCACAACAATGAAAGCAACAACACGGCAAATTGGCAGCTACAATCTTAAGCAATATGATAGAAAACCTTTGCTAGAATTTTACAGACGCTCGATTTATTGTAAAATTTTACTAAAATTGTACAAAAATTCGAATTTTTGTACAATTTTACTAAAATTTTACAAAAATTCGAATTTTAGTAAAATTGTATTTTTATTTTAGTAATTTTCCATTTTATTTTATTTTGCTTTATTCTTCAATTTTCCATTTTATTTTTATTTTATCTTTATTTTTTCTGAGATTTTGCCAACCCTGCTGGTGACCTATCGGTTTATTATCTTATCGAAAAAGGCGCCTACTATTATGGTGTCAACTTTCTGTTTTCCGTTTCCATTTCCGTTTTCCACAGACAGACTTTTACCTTTTCACTCACCATTTCTGAAACCTGAAATTTTTTTACCTTTCCATTTTTCATTTTCTGGCAGCATAAAAATGTTTATATGTTTTCGAACAGCTGCAAAATTTTTACTTTTCCGTTTCCATTTTTCCTTTTCCAGTGGCTTCAGCATTTCCATGTATCCCAAAAAATTTAAAAGAAAAAAATTCTGCTGTGGCTGCACTGCATTGCCTCCTAGTGCGGTGTGGATGCTGTCTGACAGGTTGGGAATGAATTCAGCCCAATATATTTTTGCCATAAGGTCATAATTTTGCTTTAATAACATAAAATATTTTGGGAAAACTTTCTGCAATTTTTTTCTGTTTCCATGCAAATTTCACATTTTGTTTTTCCATTTTCTGGCATTTCATTTCTATGTTTTCTGGCTGATAAATTTTTCACATTTCCCTTTTCTATTTTGTATCAAGTGAAATTTTTTTCCTTTCCGTTTTCCGTTTTCCGTCAAAACGATTTTGACACACTACCCACTACCGCTAACAGTTAGTTGGTACAATATTTACCGGTGACCTTATCATTATCATATCAAAAGCGCGCCCCATAGCAATTTTTCATATCGGCTAATGAGAAGCGACGAGATTTGGGAGAAGCGTCAAAAAGCGAGAAATGTCAAAGAAATGTCATAGATAACGATAACTTTTTATAGTTAATGAGAAAGCGCACATGTGAGTGTAATTTAAGGCGCATCAAGGCATATAAATATAATAACTGGAACTAACAACACATCACTGTAAAATCACGTTTAGATACATGACAATCGCAAACACGCCCACCCGTATTTCGACAAAGTCTAGATACCGTTTTGCTCGTATTAACCCACTCCAAATGTAACGCCAGGGTAGCAGTGGCAAAATATTCGAAAATGTTTCAAATTTTCCATTTTTTTTGTTGCAGATTTCAAAAAAAAATTTCAGAAAAAAACACTTAAAAATCTATCTTTTTTAAGAAAGGTTCGAAAATTTGAAACCTTTATGAAATTCGAGGGGGGGTATTTCCAGGAAATGCGGTATTCAACATTCAGCTGAAAAATTCAAAAATAGAATAATTTGGTGCAAAAAAATTCAAAGTCTTCTAAAAATTGAAAATGCGAAAACAATTTTTCAAAAATTCAAAAGAAATACCTATTAGAAAAACAACAACGAAAATTTAAATACTTTTTTCAGAGGATTTGCCATCGTTAGTGAATGCACCCATTGGGTATCTTTTTTTGTTGGAGTTATCGAGTTTTAGAAGTACCATATGTTCATCATATGACTCTTCATATGTTTTCATGAACTTAAATTTTTGTCCATTTTTGTCACTTTCTGTCCATTTCCTTAGTTGAAAATGCATCCAGACATGGCACTCAATGACACTCGTGATGTGATAACAACTACCGAGGGAATTCTGACGCCTAATGACGAACATAACTCATCCAGTTTATCCACGAAAAATTACAGTTGCATAGAATATCAAGTACCGGGCGATTTAACCAAGACACTAACAGCTCAAATCTTTTTTTCAGTTTATTACTCATTGCTGATAACATTCGCCGTTGCAGGTGAGTTTGACTGGTTTCACGGCTTTAGCTGTACTTTTTAAAATCTGTACCCATGAGCAGGGTTGGTTTTATAAAAATCATTTGTATACAAATTGTATAAAAATTGTATAAAAATGTATTTTATTTTAATTTTATTCTTGTTTCATTTTATTTTATTTTATTTTATTCCAAAATAATAATAAAATAATAAAATGGACCATTTTACAAAAAAATTACAAAAATTTTACAGAAATTTTACAAAAAATCAGAATGTTGCATGCAAGGTCAGAAAAATGTGATAATTAGACCTAAACAGGAAAAACGTGTGACAAATCTTTCCATTACTTTGCAAAAGTTGCATGCAGTAGGTATTGTTAGCTAGTTGCAAGTGTTGAGTTACAATTATCAATAAGAATGGTTTGCATTTTCAGTAGAAGGATTGCTGGAGTGTGCTGGGCGCATTTGTAAAACATCATGCAAAGTGTCAATTGTCATGACAATTGTAGTAAAGAGTCAATTGGCATCTCAAATGTCAAGCAAAGTATAATTTTCATGACAAATGTCGTGCAGAGGGTTAATTTCTGTATCTGAATCTTTTGTTTTGGTATCCAAACTTTATATTTTGGTATGCAAATCTTATGTTTTTGTATCCAAATGTTCACATAAGATTTGGTTACAAAAACAACAAGAATTGGATACAAAAGATAAGATTTAGATACAATTTGCTTTACAGTTTCCACTTTAATTTATATTTGTCATGACAATTGACACTTTACTTAACATTTTCATGAAAATTGACACTTTCCATTCCATTTCATATGACATTTTGACACTTTACATGGCTTGGGACTGCCCCAGCTCCGTGAATGAACAGGTTGAACTATAAACAACAGAAAAAAAATTTACAAAAAAATATGAATTTTTATACAATTTTTACAAAAATATGAATTTGTATACAATTTTACAAATTTTTTACAAAAATTCGAATTTTTTTACAATTTTTTTTTTGAAATTTTCCATTTTATTTTATTCTTCAATTTTCCTGCCCCAGCTCCGTGAATGAACAGGTTGAACTATAAACAACAGAAAAATTTTTTTACAAAAAATATGAATTTTTATACAATTTTTACAAAAATATGAATTTGTATACAATTTTACAAAAATTTGAATTTTTATACAATTTTTATTTTTATTTTGAAATTTTTTATTTTATTTTATTTTATTTTATTCTTCAATTTTCCATTTTATTTTATTTTTATTTTTATTCTTTTCTGAGATTTTGCCAACCCTGCCCATGAGTATACCGAGTGGAGCGCATACTTTGCAAAGAATCCTATAGGGTTCGAACGATATGACTTTTCGATATCAATATTCGATATTCGATATTTTTTTCTGAAACTCGATATTCGATATCGATACGATATGGAACCTCAATATCGATATTCGATATTGAAAAATTGTCAATATTCGATATTCGATATTTCGATATTCGATATTGTGATTTGCTTTTGGTAAAGCAAAGCAATTTTCAAGTGGCATATTGTATTTTCATCTGGTTGCACACATGGTTAATCATCTCTTTACTGAAATGTGAATGGTACAAGTGATTTTAACAAGGTTTACATCACTCAACAGTAGAAAATGGAGGGAGAAACATGATGAATCAAAGTGTATCAGACAAATAACAATTGGTAGATATTACAGTTCATATATACTTACAACTTAATTGCTAAAGGGCATGTTGCAAAAAATAGCATATCAGCATTTTCTAGCTTCAAATTTAGCACTCCAACAAAGATGACATTATAAATACTGTACTTTTACTCATCAAATACAATACTATAAGCAAATCACATCAATCATAAATATCTCAAAATGAAGGTTCGATATATCAAAAAAATGGTCGATATTCGATATTTTTTCAAAATTTTTGATATCGATATTCGATATTCGATATTTTTTTCAAATTTTCGATATCGATATTCAATATTCGATATGAAAAAATGGTCGATATCCGATATTCAATACGATATATCGTTTGAACGCTAGAATCCTACCATAATTCAATCAATAAAATCTAGTGATAAATTTCGCAATTAAATATTCCATAGAAAAAAAAACAAAATATTATGATGAAAAACTGTATATTTTTTGGTTCATTATTCATGTGGGTTAGGTATCGTAGGTTTCCATGCAAAGTGAGTCCGCAGAGTATACATGTGAGTAAATTTTTTTTTCCATGAAAATGTAAACATATTTACGCAATACTAGAGTGTACACTAAATCCTCAAATAAGTCCACCGTGGAGAAGTTTTTGAGGGGGGGGGGTTATTCAAGGGGGGAAATTATTCGAGGGGGGAGTCATTTGTTCATCAGAAAACTTAGAGGAGGGCAGTATTTCAAGGAACTATGGTAGTCACTTTTATGTCCCATATTGAAATTTCTGAAATACATTTTCTGTACTGAGGTACTTTTAGAACGTGTGCATACCATAACAAATGCAAGAAGTACATGTACAAGTGAGTACAAGTACTTCTTTTCAGTGGAAATGTAAATGTGTTTACTCAGTACATGAGTACCGTATTACCTCAAAATACTCCCATGGGGTATTTTCGGGGGGGGGGGGGGTAATTGAAGGTAATACAGAATCTGGTATTTTACAAGTACGCCGAATGTAAATACATTTCAACAACTATGAGCAGGGTTGGCAAAATCTCAGAAAAAAATAAAAATAAAATAAAAATAAAATGGAAAATTGGAGAATAAAATAAAATAAAATAAAATGGAAAATTAATAAAATAAAAATACAATTTTACTAAAATTCGAATTTTTGTACAATTTTAGTAAAATTTTACAAAAACTTGAGTGTCTGTTCAATTCTATAGAAAGTTTTCTATCATGTTGCTTAAGTTTCTTGCTGCCAATTTGCAGAACTAGTGTCTTGTTGTATCTTTCATTGTTGTGATTGAGAAATATTGTTGCTCAAAATTGCCAATTTTCACATTTTTTATAACATTTTCGTTTTTTATAATATAATAATATTTTTATAATTATCACTAATTTGTAATTTTTTTCTTATTTTCTTTGTTCCATACCTTGAAAAAGCCTATAAATATATTGAATCCCGGAAGCCCCCCCACCCAAAAAACAACAACCCACTTTTAGCTATCTTCCCTTGGGAGGAGGAATTAGCTCCCCCTGAGGGTCAAAATACAAAATACCTACCTCGCAACCCGTGTCACAAGTTTACAAAAATTTTTTTTTAGATTCATCTGCATGCTTCTAGCGTGCACATTGTTTTATGTCCTTGCATCCAAGATTTCCGATTTTTTGTAAAATTTTTGTAAAATATTTGTAAAATTTTTGTAAAGTGGTTTAATTTTATTTTATTAATGTAATTTCAGAATAAAATAAAATAAAATAAACTGAAACATGAATAAAATAAAAATAAAATACAATTTTAATAAAAATAAAATACAATTTTAGTAAAAAGAATTTTACTGAAACCAACCAACCAACCTATGAGGTTGACCCGCAGGCAACTGTTCCGTGCTGCGAGTGATGGCGCGCTACGAGTCGCTGCGCACCGCCAGCAACATGTTCATAGCCAGTCTGTCCTGCGCCGACCTGCTCTTGGTGCTGTCCAGCGGCGTCGTGTCCCCGGTGTCCATCGTGCACAAAAGGTGGCTCTTTGGATCCACTCTCTGTATGGGCATAGCTGTTGTGCAGGTGCGGGCTGGGTGGGAGGTAGAGTTGTTAAAATGTACCTATTTACAGATTGCCATTTTGAATGCTTTAAAAAACGATGTTCAATGTTCAACTCATATTTGAAACATTAAGATAAATTGTTTTTCAATATTATCGATTGAGTCTTTCAAATTGGTCAGGTCACGCCGATATTCCTAATTACTTTTGGGACCTTGGTGTATTTAAAAAAGAGCGTTTTATTCAAGCCAAGTGGGTTCATCAAAGTCGCACACATGCCTGATCTCCGCCCGTAGGGCACGTGCATCTACGTGTCCGTGTACTCGCTGACTGCCATAGCCATGGACCGCTACTGGCTGGTGGTCCGGCCCACCCGCAGCGCCCCACGTCGTCAGAGCGCCGCCGTTGTCATTATAGTGATCTGGTGGCCATTTGGCTGGTGGGGAAGTGACCGGTTTTGGTGCAGAGTGATGAGTGAAGGTTTTGAATTTTTTTCATCACTAGAAAAAAACAATCAAAACTTGATGTTTTTTTTGTTGGAAATTTTTCAGTTTTAATTAGAGACCCTTTGCAAATTTCACGTATAATTTGCTAAACTGCCAGGATATTATAAAAAATAAAATTTAAAAACGGGTGCACTTTTTGTCCACCCACAACCAGTTTGAATCCCATGTACCCCAAATATATTGAGCCAAATTTACCTCAAATACTTTGGTAAACACGCTTTCTCAACTCTGGCATTAACTGCTTGGTAGGCCGCAAAACATTTAGGCATTCAAAATTTGGCAGAAAAAAATCGAAAATGCGACTGAAAATCAAAATCCATGAAAGTTCCATGAAAGTTCAAGTGAAAGTTCAGGTTTCGAGTCAAGTGACAGGCACTTTCATCGACAAACTCAGTCACTCGATCTACCACTCAAAACTGCGTCGACTCATCACTGTGCGCTTGTCCAATCACGTGCCCACCAACCACATCGGCGCCAGGTGCGGCGCCATCGCGCTCAGCTTGCCCGCGGCGGGCGTGGCGCGCACCAGGCGCATCGACCGCTTCTGCGGCGAGTTTTGCGTCGAAGTGTGGCCGGCGGCGGCGATGAAAACTGCATACGGAGCCGTGACCGCCGTGTGCATGATGCTGGTGCCTTTGGTGACCATCGGAACGGCTTATGGGTGCCTGTTCAGGCACTTGGCTAAAGTGCGTTAAATTTTGTGATTGAAAGTGCCGTGGCGCATTTTTATGTGGCGTTATTCGGAGTTTTTTCAAAGTACCGTAATAGGTATTTACTGCCTGTCATCATGTACATATAAGCAACGATGGAAAAACACAGAAATTGAACAGAGAAACTCATTGAGTGTGTGTTTTTGTTTTACACAGAAACACGACAGCTCACAAATTTTGGAAAACTCAAAACTCAAATGAGTTTTCTTTGGAGAACTTACCCAATCATTACATATGAACTCCAGAAAGAGAACCGCAGGTGGAGGCGACGAAGAGACGCCAATTGCTGGCGTTTTGCAGCGACGACTCTCGACTGGTGCGCCAGCGCCGCCGCAGGCAACGGACAAACGTCATGCTCATTGGCATGGTGGTGGGGTTCGCGTGCTCCTGGCTGCCGCAGATCATCTTTTTTTTGCTCAATGTCTGTTCCATTTGGAACTTATTCACTTGTTAGACACTCTAATTTAGGGTGTGAGACGCTGGTCGTGGTGCCTATCATATGGCAGCCAATGACGTAGCCAGGGTGGGGCGGGGGGGGGGCGGCCGCCCCCCCCCTTCCCGGGCCGGACCAAAAATTGTGAAATGGTCAGAAATGGCACTTTCAGAAGACGATTTTGTCGACACTTTGAAAAATTTTTGCGCGCAAGCGCGCATTTTCCCTTCACAACATATATTTTCGGCTGACCGGTCACCGCGGCCTCAAAACCAGTGAAAATGGACTCAATTCGTGTCCATGTCGCTGTATAAGCCTGTAAAATACAGACATATACTGCTGTTTTGGCGCCAATGTCAACGCCAGTGGCGCCATGGCGTGGCGCCTACGAATGGCGCCAGCGCCACGGCGCCATTCCCCTACTACAGGGGTAAAATTTTAGGGGGGGGGGGCGCCGCCCCCCCCGTTCGCCGGGCTCCGTATACAATCCGCCCCCCCGCTCAAAAATCCTGGCTACGTCCCTGATGGCAGCTAAACCATTCTTGGGACAGACACAGAAATGCTAGTAATGGCACTTTGATATAGCTATGTTGAAGGTAGTTTGCGAAAATTTGCATACAAACTACCACAAATGTACTCAATGTTTAGGTATTATGTACAGACAGGGGTATTTCGAGGGAGGGATATTTTTCCATAAGATCGCTCAGACCTCGGGGTATTTGGGGGGGGGGGGTATTTCGAGGATTACGGTATCTACACATGTTGCTTTTCCCGCGTTGCTATCAGAAAAATTCGAAAATTCGAAAAGTCTTTTTTAAAAAACACTTAAAAATTTAAATACTTTTTCCAGAGGGTTTGCCATCGTTACCAAATATGTAGGTATCCTAAGTGGTGAAACGTACTGCTTAAGCGTAAATGCGTATTTCCGCATCCGTTGAAAAATAGCGAAAAATCGCAGGACTACGGCGTGCGATTCAAGCAGAGCTATTTGATCGCAATGATATGCCACATGGTTGCTATGACATCCACATGCTGGGACCCAATTCTTTACGCCTGGTGCCACTCCCAGACTCTGTAAAATGACCTGTAAAATGTCAAACGTCGCGCAGTGTAAAGAGTCATGTAAACATTCTCATTTTACTTTTACAAGGCATTTTACATGACTATCCAACCTGCATGACATTTTGCAATTTACAGGGAATATTACAGTGCCGGGGAGCACCCCCAGGCTAAATGAAAACTTCCGAATGGCGTTCATTTCGTTGCTGCCGGAGTGCGTCGCTACGGGATTGTTCGGAATAGGTGAAGTTCTACGTTCTTTAGACGTACCGTAAACAGGGGTATCGAATGGGGGGGGGTTGGAGGGGGGTTAGGGGTTCCCCCCCCAAACCGCCCAGCTATCTATCTATCCCGGAGGCCGCTCAGCTATCTATCTATCCCGGAGGCAAAATTTTGGGCTACTACCCCCTAACCCCCCCCCCCCAAATCGCCCAGCTATCTACCTACCGTATTACCTCGAAATACCCCCATGGGGGTTTATTATTTCGCCAGCAAAATATGAGGGGGGTTAATTCGAGGGGGGTTAATTCAAGGGGGGATTAATTCGAGGTAATACGGTATCTGGAGCGATTATTGAGAAACTGTACCCCAATTGTTGCTCTTTTTTGCTATTTTTCATACCTTTTTATAGATTTTCACTTCCAAAATCATAGTTCTGGTTCCTGGGTATTTGCCCATTTTCAGTAATTTTTAGTACTTTAGTGCAGCCGTTGCATTTCGTTACACATTTCTAAATTTCAAACATTTTAGGTAAAAATTGAGGGAATGGTTTTGAACATTGAACGTTCTCACCATTATTTTCTGCATATTTCTCTGTTATGGCACTCTTCCAACATAGTTTCTACCTCACGTTCTATTGGAGGCTGTTATTTTACTTTTTCGTGAGTAGAAAAGGGTGAAAACCCGCCATACTATTGGATGTATGGTATTCTACTTATGCATTCTGCTACGGCATTCTGAACATACTAGGTAAATTCACTAAGTTCGAATCGATCTACCACCACAACCTTAAGAAATACGTTTCCACTCGGCAGACACAGCGTCCGCGGAGGCCATAGTCACGGGCGTACGTCAGTGGCACAGCGAGCGGAGCGAGACAGTGACCAATAATGCGTTTGTGAGCAGCCCGACCACCGTGGCGCGCGGCGCGGCCGCGCAGCTGCTGCAGTCGCGCAGCGGTGCCGCGCCTCGGTTGAACGCCGCCAGGGTGATGGGTATGTTTTTTTTAATTTTGCATGTGTCAGGTTTTTAAAACTGTTTAGGAAGGTATATACAGTTAGAGTGTACAGTTATACACTCAAAACACTTTTTTCCATAGGATTGATTTCCTATCACTAGGCAGCCAATATGGTCATTTCGCAGGTCGGCGCACCTGCTCGCAATCTTCCAGCGGCACGGCGTTGCAGCTTTGCAAACTGCGGAAGCGACGCGAACTAAATCGAGACAACGTTTTTGTCGTCAAACAGGTTGTGGGGTTGAGACAGCTGATGATTTGATGTTCAGTATTTTGCATTTTCTGTTGTTCTTTTCCACCTCATTTTTCATTTCCAGGAAAAATCCAGAGTTGTTAAAATACCGGTATTTTTGGAAAGTGTAAGTGTAAGTGTAAATACACTTTCCAAATTTTGAGTATGGATACAAAAAGTGTAAGGTATTTTAAAAATACCTAGGAAAGTGTAAAAAAAGTGTAAGTGTAAAAAATTTTTTAGAAAGAGCTCTCACTGTTGAGCATTAGAAAACACCACTATTTTTACCTTTAGATCAATTTATTTGTCATTTTCATGCATTATTTCACATTTTACTGCCTTTTATGAAACATTTCAGACTGTAACAAATACTGTAGTGGTATGAAGTTCCCTAATAATGGCACCTTTTCAGTGTTGATATTTTACTGATTAAGCAATGCGATACACACTGTTAAAATGCAAGAATGGACATGCAGCAAACAGGGGTCTCCAGGATTTTGGCCCTCGCGGGGGCTGGATAGATAGCAAATCGCCCCTCCCGAGGGGTAGATAGCTGGAAAATTTTTCTGGGGGGGGGCTTGGGGGGGGGCTCGCGGGGGCAAAATATATAGGCTTGTTCAGTGCATAGAAGGCTAAAAGGAGAAAAAATCGCTGGTAATTGGTTAAAAGTGGCTAAAAGTAGGTTTAAAATGGCTAAAAACAGGCATATAACCATGCATATAGCTGGAGAGCACGATTTTGAAGGTGAAAAACTATAAAAAGGTGCGAAAATTAGTGATTTTGAGCGAAAATTGAGGGAAAATTTCTCAAAAACCACTCCAGATAGATAGATAGCTGAGCGATTTGGGGGGGGTCTTTGGGGGTAGTAGCCAAAAATTTTGCCTCGGGATAGATAGATAGCTGAGCGGCCTCCGGGATAGATAGATAGCTGGCGGATTTGGGGGGGGGCAGCCCCCCCCCAGCCCCCCCCCTAGGAGACCCCTGGCAGCAAATGTCAATGCCAGTTGACTTTGTGTCCAGCAGGTGAATTTCCATTGATCTTGTCCTTTTTACAAAAGTATGATGAAACTGTAGAATACCATGAGTACTGATCAAAGACTAGTTTGTACATTTGCTAAATTTTCTACATTCAATGCATGACTGCATGTGTGCACTGTGCAGTTATTTTTTGTACATGACCCTATTTTATGCTTTCTCAAAAGCATAAAACAGGGCCATCTGAAAGAAAAAAAATACACTTTCTGTACCCGGGTATTTTGCTCAGGGAAGTGTAAAAAAAGTGTATGGGTATTTTATGAAAGTGTAAGTGTAAGTGTAAATATAAATACCCATTTACCCGGGTATTTTGGGTAAGTGTAAATACACTTTTGCAGCTCTGGAAAAATCTCTGATTTCCTCATCATTTTCTATTTTCTGGCTCAACTTTCAGTTTCCTGTTTCAGTCAAACTGGTAAACATGCATGCAGGTTTTACAATTCTTAGAATTCTTTTTGTATCTGACAAAATTTCTGCACTCTTTTTCTTCCATTTCTGGCAAGATTCCTGCAAATTTTTCGTTCTCTTTCT
The DNA here is from genome assembly GCA_964036195.1 of Sphaerolaimus hirsutus. Taxonomy (NCBI): domain Eukaryota; kingdom Metazoa; phylum Nematoda; class Chromadorea; order Monhysterida; family Sphaerolaimidae; genus Sphaerolaimus; species Sphaerolaimus hirsutus. Next base: position 11,595,120 of record OZ038455.1, on the reverse strand, counting down.
GGAAAAATTTCTGCAATTTTGTTTCTCCATTTCTAGAAAAATATCAGCAATTTTTTGTGACTCTGCAAATTTGCTACATCTAGTATAGGGTAACAACAAAAAAATTTTGAAAACGAAAACGGAAACGGAAGAATTCGCTGAAATTATGCCGGAAACGGAAAAAATTGGCTGGACTTTTGCCAGAAACGGATAAAAGTTGACACTCTTATGTAGACTGTAGTATACTCGGCGGACATCAGACTTAGTATGGCAACTTACCATCTGAATAATGAAGCAAAAATTATACAGGTTTTTCATCATAATACACAGCGTTCAGAATAGTTGAGACTCTCCACCATCCTCTCATAAGGGAAATTTGTTTATGGTTAGGTCCGACTATATTAGCATGTAAATACATCACTCGTCAACCGCCAATCATAAATTGTTGATATTTGTATAGAATGTAATTTCATGTTGGGGCTAATGTGAAAATCGATGGCATCTTTCTAAAAAACCTGCCTGACCCAAGATATGGTGGGTCTGAAAAAAAGTTCAAGTATTTAAAAAATATTTCTAAAAATTGGGTGTCGCCCCGAACTTACAAAATTTGCACTTCTGGGAGTCAGTTATTTGTCAACTGATTTTTGTCAATAGACTTTTAAAATGATCACAAATGATTGGAGAGTTCATTTTTGAGGTCGAATCAGCGATGTAGAATTGTGCATATATCGATTAGGTTATTGATATGGATGAAGTTTGAAGAGCTATAACTTTTGATTGGTACGAGATATCAATCTGATTCTTTTGGTATTGTGTTTCTCTCGATCACGAGTATACGATAGCATGTTCAGAAAAATTTATTTTTTTTGTGTTGAAAAACTGGGTCAAATCAGCATATGGAATATATACATCACTAATCTGACATCAAAAATTGAATCTTCAGGTTGTCCATTGTAGGTGTATTCATTGTAGGAGTTGAATCATCCAAATCGGCCCAGAATTTTACGCTCATCTACTCAATTTTCTAATTTTACTCTCATCTACTCGAGAGTAAAGGTAATTTTTTAAATGCTTTCTGTACTTGGGGGTAAGTAAAACAATAATACATTAGGTACGCTTAACCATACTTTGCAATTTTTTTGGTAAATTTCATAACCCTGGTGTAAACTAGTATCGCCAACATTGTATCTCGCACTTCGCAGGTGCCCAGATATAAATCTGTAGACCACTGCAAGCCACAACCCACTTTAAAGAAATGGAAGTCAAGCGATTTACAGCAACACATGCAGCATGGTGATAGTGAAGTTGAATTAGTTGATAGTAAACGTCGCAATTCGGGTTTGGACGAAGAGACTTACATGGATTCTGATGTATACTTGTGATAATTCTATACGGTTTATTTTTGATCAGATTTCGGCTGTGATAATTTTTATTGCAAAGATCTACCGTATTTCCTCTAATTATGCGTCATTGAAATACACCCCAATTCTGAGTGAACTAGGGAAGTGAAATACACCCCCTTGAAATACCCCGATTCTATATAATTTCTTTTGTGAATAATTGATCATGTTTCAAATGTTAAGTATACATTGATGGTTAGATTTGTGATGATGGGGAATTATATTTTACCACAGTGGAATTGAAAGAATGAAAAATCAGACTGAATCACATCGAACTATTCATTTTACAATTATGGTAGTACATTTTTGTACAGTTTTAAATACTCTAACTCGGTATGCCTGCAAGAACAAAACAACATCAATATTATACTGTTTATTTCTTGTGAAATTTTATACAACCCTGCAAAATATTTGGATGTTTGTAAGGTGCGTTATCAGCTCAATGCCATGAGCTCTTGGCACAATTCAGTGTGCTATGATACTCTGCTGAGTGTAATTGCACATGTGCTGCTCATCCTATGTTCTGAAAAAGGTGCACACCATGGCATTTTTTAAACTTACCTAAATATTCTGACAGCAATTTTTGACAAATTCTCATCATCATAGAATGGGTAGAATCACAACGGTTAAATACAGTATTTCTTCTAATAGAACGGCATACCTCCGATAGTAAAGTAATGCCAGGTGAAAAATTTGACGAAAAATAGATTGGCGCTCTTATAAACACCTTCCCGATCAAGTCCGTCCCCCCATTTTTGATTTCACTTGTGACATCCGATCTTCAGTTCTAGGGCGCGCCGAAAGCTGAAACGTGGGGGAGATATGTGCGCAACCCCCCTCTACTTCGCATGAATTGGGGGGGGGCCGCGACCCCTTACAGGGTTGGTCGCCCTGTGTGCCAAAATTTTTATTGGCTTTTATGGTGTCCCACACAGGTCCGGCCCCCATTGATTTCTGAGCTGTGGGAGGGGTACAAATCTAAAATTTTGGGGATTTGTTACCAAAACCCCTCCCCCACTATACACTATTCAAAAATGTCAGATTATTGTGAAAAATTTCTTAAAAATTACACTTATTCTCTAAAAAAAACACCACCTCCCAATAAATGGATGACAAAAAATTCACGTTTTGGAACTTTTTTGTTATACACTTGAAGAGCTGGTTTAGGATACTTTAAAGGGAGGGGGTTTGATGTTTAAAGTTATGTAAAGAACCATACCTCTAAAATGCCTGCATTGCAAAATTTACTTGGGGGGAATTTTTATGACATCATAATGACGTCATTGCAGGAACAAAAACTTACAAAATTTACACTTTGAAATTCCCCCCAAGTGAATTTTGCAATCCAGGCATTTTAGAGGTATGGTTGTTTACATAACTTTAAACATCAAACACTTCCCTTTAAAGTATTCTAAACCAGCTCTTCAAGTGTATAACAAAAAAGTTCCAAAACATGAATTTTTTTGTCATCCATTTATTGAGGGGGGGGGTGGTGTTTTTTTAGAGGATAAGTGAAATTTTACAAAATTTTTCACAATAATCTGACATTTTTGAATAGTGTATAGTAGGGGAGAGGTGTTAGTAACACAAACCGGGGGCCGGACCTGTGTGGGACACCAAAAAAGCGAATAAAAATTTTGGCACTTAGGGCGACAAACCCTGTAAGGGGTCGCCGCGACCCCCCCCCCCCCAATTCATGCGAAGTAGAGGGGGGTTGCGCCCATATCTCCCCCACGTTTCAGCTTCCGGCGCGCCCTAGAACTGAAGATAGGACGTCAGAAGTAAAATCAAAAATGGGGGGCCGGACTTGATCGGGAAGGTGTTTACTAGAAGAAATACGGAAGTAATTTCAAGTCACGTGGTATCCAAATTACATACCGAATTTTCTACGAAAGGTTATTATCTCGGCAGCAAACTTTTGAGGATGTTTACCAATCGACGGGGTTTATTCGAGATGGGTTTTTATTTCGCCAGAAAGTTTCATGGTTTATCGTTTTACAGAATTGTGTTTTGCATACCCAAAACGTTTAGTAAATGTGACCAAACAGGATATATTATTATGATAAGTATTATAAACAGGACATATTTATCGAGGATAAATAAATGGATTAGGAAATAATTTCATTGCATTGCATTTCTGGGACACACCACAGCGCGGAAAGCGTACATAAATAAATACTATATATCTGAGGACTTGTGTCTGCATTCTGGGCTCTAGCCAAATCAGGATTAAGTTGACAGCTATATCTTTATTCTTAAGGTGTACCTTTCTTTTATTTAATTGTACGATAGATAGATATAAGGGCACTGAATTAGATATATGTGGATTTATCTACCGTATTTCCTCGAAATACCCCCCTCAAAATGGGCACTATGAATTTGTGGTCCGGGAAATGCATAAATAACAGATGTTCAAAACACTTACTGTGTTACGTTAGAACATCGTTTATACCATCTACATCCTTATATAAGGCTGTAAAAACTTCTAAATGGTGGTTATTGTTGCATTTTTCACGTTTTTCTCTCAAAATTTTCAGTCTGAAAAAATGAACCCCCCGGGGGGTAATTCGAGGAAATACAGTAGGTAGGTAGGTAGATTTACCTATATACCTTTAGGCACAGTTACAAAGGCCACCATCAACCAAATTAGGTATACTCGGCGGACCGCAAAGTATGTGCAGAATCATACCATAATTTAATGAATAAAATGTTGTGATAAATTTCGTTATTAATTATTTCACAGTAAAAATGAGGTATAGTGATGAAAAAACTGAGTAATTTTTGATTCATTTTTCAGATGGGTTATGGTTAGGGTGTCAACAAAAATTTTTTACGGAAAACGGAAACGGAAACAGAAAATTTTTTGCACTTGCCGGAAAACGGAAACGGAACAATATTTGCACTTGCCGGAAAACTGAAAAAACTTTGCCTGCAGAAAGCGGAAAACGAAAAAAAATTTGCCTGCGGAAAAGCGGAAACTGAAAATTTGTTGCACTTGCCGGAAAACGGAAATTTTTTGCATTTGCCGGAAAATGGAAAACGGAAAAAAATTGCCTGTGGAAAGCGGAATCGGAAAACGGAAATTTGACACCCTAGTTATGGTAGCTTTCCATACCAAGTGTGATGTCCGCCGAGTGTAGCTACAGTGTCTACCGTAAATCGTCGACAAAATACGCCCAGGGGTTTACGTTTTTTTTGTACAGAAAAGTTTGAGCGTTGGATTTTCTCCTCGGCTTGACTCAGGAAATCCTGTACTTATAGGGGTATTTCATGACATAAATAGTAGCATAGGCGCTGCGCACACAAGTTTACAGCGAGTAAAATAAAGTTTGAAAAACTCGTAAATCAGATTTGAGTGGCATTTGAGTTTACTGGAATTAGATGCTCGCCAACAGCAGTTAACGGAACGCGGAGTAAAAGTAGCCATTTACCTTTCCATAAAATATAACGCGTTCAAGAGTGATTTATTGCAAGAGTTAATTACACATTCAAAAGCTTATCAAAATAGCATTTAGTAAACTAGTTTGTGCAGCGACATTTTGTCCACGTCGTTTCAGCTGCTGAACCGGTGGTCATTAGCGTCAGAAAAATATCTCAGATATTTATATCTAAGAATAAATTAAGGATTTTCTTGTTTGTATTTTTTAGGATTTTCTGGGTGGAACAAAAAAAGAAAGATTTATATTGATTTATATATTTTTGTCTGTTCTCAGAGTGATTTTTGGGAGATATTCTGAGATTTTATGTTATTATTTACATTTGCACGAAATCACCTATTTTTCTACTGCGTATAGCACAGACACAGGCGTATGCCACCGAGGTACACAGAAATGTACTTCATCAAGACTACACTAGCAATGACATGTTTTTTACTCTGTGTTCCACGGTTGTTAGAGTCGCCTATTGCTTGGTTGACCTTTTCAGCTTTTGAAATATATTATTTACATCGGAATGATGTGCTTTCCAATAATTGCACAGTATTCTCCGCGGACTAAACTTCGCATGCTTTGCGTTTCTTCAAATGAAACACTCCATCGTGATGTCATTAATTATAAAACAAACATTGTTCCAAAAATTATTTCAGGCATGCAACATAGATATGATGTATCATTTTCATTTCATTTCATTCTTGTACCGGACTGCAGAGTTGTTAAAAGTACTGAACTTTCTTCAAAGTATATGTAAACATAAAGTATTTATTTTTTACTCACCCCCAAGTACAGAAAACATTAAGTAATTTTTTTACTTTTACTCATGAGTCAACGCGAGTAAAATACTTTTTCCCATGAAAATGTAAAAGTGAGTGATTTCAAAAATTTTGCCACAATTTTCACTTTTTTGGCTATATATGATTACATATACCGTATTTCCTCGAAATACCCCCCCCCCTCGAAATACCCCCCTCAAAATGGACACTATGAACTTATAAACCCCCCCTCGAAATACCCCCCCCCCAAATTTAGTGTATAGAGAACGTAAATGACAAAGGCTGCGGTTTGTCATCTGGGTAATGCAAAACACACGTTAAAAACGATGACTCTGTTATGTGAGAACAGTGATTATACGTCTACACACTTATACAAGTCTTTAGAGTCTTATAAATGGCGATTTTTGTTGCATTTTCGACGTCTGCGTACGTTTCAGACGACAATTTAGTACTTGGTTTTCAAAAAATTTCTGGCGTAAAAATAACCCCCCCCCCTCGAAATACCCCCCCCCCCTCGTTTAACCCCCCCTCAAAATTCTCACTCTGACAAAATAAACCCCCCGGGGGTATTTCGAGGAAATAGGGTAACCAATTTTCTGAAATCAAGTAGTTTCAAAAGGTATACGTAAAATCGAGTACAGGAACTTAGGAAGCATAAAGGTATTTACTCTGCACTCTATACCTAAAAATACGTTTTTAGCGAGTAAAAGTAAACAACTATGCCGCACCTTGTTCTTTTTTAATTTTTTTTTCGTGAGAGTGAATGCAATGTGCATAAGTATCGCGTTGGTGCGTTGGTGCGTTGGCGGACATAAGTTTGTGCCGATGCAAACTGTGCTGTCCGCCGGCGCCGACTATACTGATCAATTTTATTTGATTAATAGTAGAAGAGATGGATTAGTATAGGTATACCTAGTTAAGATTACAACTATTATTTTAGTTTAGAGTGAGTTTAGCGAATTTTGAGGGGGCTTAAATTGAAAGGGGGTAATTGGAGTGGTTTTTATTACTTCGTCAGAAAATACCCCCCTCGTTTGACCCTCTCAAAATTTCCACTCTGAAAAATAAACCCCCTGGGGGGTAATTCGAGGAAATACGGTAGCCAATATATCCGGCGATGAAAATTCAATGACAGCTATCGCAAAATAACTCAGATAAGCCATGCAAATCCATTAATCATCTAGATTGATCAATCTTTCAAGACGCTTTCATCGGATAATTGAATTCACTGTTTGCAACGTTATATTTTTACTACGCGGACCGCACAGTTCAAATAATAGTTAGCCTATTTGAATAATCATTCCCTTGAATTGTCCCCCTAGTGATGTGAAAAGCGCCAGGACTTTGGCGCCAAACGCCAAAATCGTCATGGCGCTTCTCCGAACCCCAGCCTCAAGCGCTAATGGCGCCAGAGCAAAATGGCGCCAAGCGCCAGGAGCGCCACGGCTAGTGATGGAAAAAGCGCCAAGGTTTTGGCGCCAAGCGCCAAAAGCGCCATGGCGCTTTTCCGTCCCCCAGCGCCAAGCGCCAATGGCGCCAGAGGAAAATGGCGCCAAGCGCCAAAAGCGCCATGGCGCTTTTCTGGACCTCGGCACCGAGCGCCAGTGGCGCCAGAGCGTTTTAGTGCCAAGCGCCAAAAGCGCCATGGCGCTTTTTGCTTTGGTGGCGCTTTTCCATCACTAGCCACGGCGCTTTTTGCTTTGGCACTAGCGCCAGACATTTTGTTTCTAGCGTCACAGCAAAATATGCGAAGCGCCAAACAGCGCCATGGCGTTTTTACATCACTAGTCCCCCACAAAAAGGTCTGATGAAAAATTTATTCCCAGGGTAATAATTCAAGAAAATACGGTAAATATTAAGAAGATTATTACGAATTACCAACACACTGAAACGAGCCTGACCCTCGGGTGTCCATTTGTTTGAAATGCTCAATACTTGAACATTAATAGGTACTTTATCCTCAACCACTGAATGTCTATCAACAATCATATACTCAGCGGACAGCATGCTATGCATTTTTCTGAGTGATACAAATTTGCCTGACGTCATCAATTCAGACTAAATATTTTTCAAAACTCATTTCAGGCATGAAACATTCTTTAGTTATACTTGACTCCGCCTTTTTCAAAATATTTTTCTTTCTGTGTGTACACAACTATCTCCTTTGCGCGTTATCGACTAAGACATCGGTAAGTAATTATCGGCGCATAATTTGACGCAGATTACATCGAATTGATTTCAGTTGTCAATTAAAGCAAAAAAAATTCAGAATTGTTAATTGTATGTAGATTCATTTAAAAAAATTATTAAATGGGAATTAAAAAAGGTATATAAATAATCAAATACTGATTTTGGCACACTTTCGACTAGTGATGTAAAAAGCGCCAGACTTTTGGCGCCAAGCGCCAAAAGCGCCATGGCGCTTTTGGCATGCGAGCGCCAAGCGCCAATGGCGCCACAGCAAAATAGCGCCAAGCGCCACAAGCGCCATGGCGCTTTTCTAGACCATGGCGCCAAGCGCCAATGGCGCCACGGGATGATGGCGCCAAGCGCCAGTAGCGCCAGCGCCAAAAAAATTTGCTGCATGAAGTGCAGCGATGCAAATGCAGTGCTATCTATTTGTTTGTCAACTGGTTCCCATCCCAATTCAAAGCTTGCTTGACAAGTAACACTATCCAGTATTGTATACACATATCCATATTTCCTCGAAATACTCCCCTTCAATTAACCCCCCCCCTCCCTCGAAATACACCCCGTTTGGAATAAGGTAGATCATGTATCCAATGAACATGATACATTTATAGCTGCGAATTTACATCGCAGTTATACATGGCATTGTTTATGGAACGAACTATGGTAAATGAACAAAATATATCCTATTTGGTTATCTTATTATTGGGTACAAAAAACTATACTTTACTACGACCCTTCATAAAAATTCCCCCGAACAAGCATCCCTCGAAACTCCCCTCAAAATTTGCACCCTGAAAAAATAAACCCCCTGGCTGTATTTCGAGGAAATATGGAAGGTATTGGGCTGTCGGGAAAGTTCTTTCCGTTCACGCATCGTCTCCCACTGAACCGTCCCGGATCGTCAGGTTTCAGCCGTGGTGCATGAGATGGACTTACAGCTCGATGAAAAATTCGAAAATAACTTTTTACCGCGAAATTGATAAGATAAAAAGTGGATGATACCACATGTCTCCAACTTTATGTTCCCAAATGATTTTACATCGAAATTTCATTGAAACATCGAAAACTCCAGAAACGGTGGACCAAGCATGTTGAGTTATGGACGTTTTTGAGAAGAAAATTATTACTGGATCCACTTTTAAGCAATCAATTTCATGGTAAAATTTTATTATTGTAAACACCTTCCTGGACAAGTTCACCACCCAATTTTTTATTTCACTTCGGATGTAATATCTCCGTCTATGGGGGTGTTATAAAGCTGAAACTTTGAATATATAAAGTTGTAACACCCCCCTACTCTGCTTCAATGGGGGGAGGTGGGGCGACTCACTGCAGGGTGGGTTGCCTATACGCAACAATTTGTTTGGCTTTTTTGCTGTCCCAAACAAGTTCACCACCCACTTGATTAGCTACACTTCGAGGGTCGTATCTCCAGCTGTGAGGCTGGTATGACGCTGAAATTTGGGGGATGTCTTGCTAACAACCCCCTTACAATACACCAGTGGGGTTGCCTGCCAGCGACCCGCTACAGTATGCGTTGCTGCATTTACAGTTGTTCATTTTTTTCAAAACAACCCAAGCATCCCAAACAAGTCTGCCACCAAACTGCATTATAAAAAATGTTGTGAGAACATACCTGATATAAAATTGAGTCATATTTGAACCCTAATTCTGCTAATTAAGAATTTTTCAGTAGGTCACCCACCCCGTCCCATAAACAGCAGGCCGAAAAATTCACTTTAAACAAAGTTTTTGTTTCACACTTTAAAAGTTGGTTTACAAAGTTCACTAACGAAGGGTCCAATGTTCAAAGTTACATAAACGACATAACCTCTAAAATGCCTCCATAAAAAAATTTATTTGGGGTGAAAATTATGGTGTCATAATGACATCATCACAGGATCAGGAACAAAATTTGACAAAATTTCCACTTTTTCATTCACCCCAAATAAATTTCCTTGTGCAGGCATTTTAGAGGTTTTGTTGTTTACATAACTTTGAACCTTAAACCCTTCCCTAGTGAACTTTGTAAACCAACTTTTAAAGTGTGAAACAAAAAATTGGTTTTAAGTGAAATTTTCAGTCTGCTGTTCATGGGACGGGGTGGGTGCCCTACTGTAAAAATTTTAATGAGCAGAACGAGGGTTCAAATTTTATTCAGTTTTATATCAGGTACATTCTTACAACATTTTTTTATAATGCAGACGGATGGCGAACTTATTTGGGAGACTTGGAATGTTTAAAAAAAATCAACAACTTTATATGCGGCGACCCATGCTGTAGTGGGTCGTCAGCGGCCACCCACTGGTGAATTGTGAGAGGGGGCTGTTTGCAAGACATCCCCCAAATTTCAGCTTTCTATCACCCACACAGCTGGAGATATAGCCCTCGTAGTGTAGCCAATCAAGTGGGTGATGAACTTGTTTGGGACACAGAAAAAGCCAAAAAAAATGTTTGCATGTAGGGCGACCCACCCTGTACTGAGTCGCCGCGCCTCCCACCATTAATATAGAGTAGCGGAGTGTTAGGACTATGTACCAACCAAATATTGGCCTTATACGATTCCCATATCCAGAGATATTGCATCTGAAGTGAAATAAAAAAATGGGTGGTGAACTTGTCCGGGAAGGTGTTTATAAACTGTAGCTTATATACTCCGGCTGAAACCCCACTGATTGTTCAGGTCCAGGACGATCCAATGCAAGACGACCAGAAACGGAAAAAACTTTCCCGACAGACCAATACTTCATGCCGGTACTTCATACCACAGCAACAATAATTACAACTTCATTTGCAATATAATGCAACACTATGCATTTGAACGCTCGTCATCAAGACTTGAATTGGGATGAAAACCAGTTAACATAAAATGTCGTTGAAAACTAGTGCGTGTAGGCCCATTTTTTGGTTAAAGTTTTGAATATCCTTGCAATTGCATGGACATGGTTTACAAAATAAGCAGATAGAGGGTTTGTTCTTCCTGTAACACACTTACAGTAACATATTTACTTATGTAACTCATGCAGGCAAGGTCCTTTTACATAAGAAAAATGATTATGTTTTTGTACTACTTGGCGCTTTTTTGGCGCTTTATAAAACACTAGAGCCAAGCGCCAATGGCGCCACGACATCATAGCGCCAAGCGCCAAAAGCGCCATGGCGCTTTTCGGTAGCACAGCGCCAAGCGCCAATGGCGCCACAGCAAAAAAGCCGCCAAGCGCCAAAAGCGCCAAGGCGCTTTTTGCTTGCCATGGCGCTTTTACATCACTACTTTCGACTTAAACACAACTGACAATGCATCATATTTATATTGGTCTCTAGGGCCAATAAACCAATAAAAATAAAATACCGCATTTACTTAAATAAACCCCCACTAAAATAATTACCACCTTGAAAAATTCCACCCAGAGTGAGGGAAAACCCTGCCCTTAAATAATCCCCCCAATGTTGCCACACAAGCTAGTTTTCAATGTTCCTTTTTGAAAACTCTTAAATCAGCATTGAACGCATTGAGTTTTCTAGAATGAGTCATTTTTACTCTCCGTCAACTGTAGATGATGGGCACCTCATTCTAGAAAACTCAAATGCATTCAATGCTTGCATTCAAGTTTTCAAAATTTTGGTTGAAAACTAGCTTGTGTGGCCACAATGATGGAAGACATATCCTTAAAAAATAATCAATGAAGTCAGGCCAAGGATAAGAGTCGTGACTGGTTTGATTTATTGAATCCAAATGCAGCATATCCAGAGTGAATTAAAAGTGCACTATTTACCAATGGAAATTAGACACAAATATGTGTGTATGTGGTGTGATAGAAACATGCTTGAAATTTTTTAGCAAATAATAATCCCCCCATATGATTCCCAATAATTCCCTTGAATGGTCTCCCCCTGACGAGAGTCTGATGGAAAAATAATTCCCCAGGAGAATTATACAAGTAAATATGGTAAAACTGAAAGGTGCCCGAACTAGGGTTGGGAATTTCAAAATTTTCGGGTTCGGGTATGGGGTCCTAAAAATTTCGGGTCGGGGTATCGGGTATCGGTTCCAAAAAATTTGCGGGTTTCGGATTCGGGTTCAGGTATTGATGTTGGGTATCGGGTCGGGTTTTCAGGTCAAAATGTCAGGTAATCAGGTAAAAGAAATGTCGGGTATCGGGTAGGGTTGGCACTTGATTTTTTTAAACTGATTTTTTTTTAAATCTGATTTTTTTTAAATCAAAGTGTGGAAACTGATTTTAATTTTAAAAAATCAAAATGCAAAATTTCTGGTAGACTTGCACTAGGTATTTTGCATTTTTTTTGCACGCAAGCGCACAATTTCGCATACATATTACCATTTGTGGTGTTTTCATGGGTTTTGGGGCATTTTTAGTGTAAAATCTTCCATTTATTCATGTCACCATGTAATAATAAGCCGTGGTATGCTAGTGTAGTATATAATATCAAACCAATGTGCTCTCACATAATTCTACAGTGTGTAACATCACTGTCAATGCATTAGCCTTCTCTTACAACCTTATTTAAGCACTATTCCATGCTGAACTTCACTTGAAGTCACGAACATTTGACAAAACGCGATATATGTAATAAGTTGATGTAAAATGGATATTTTTGAAAGAAATCACTGCTTTTAATGCTATTCCATGACTCCACAGTCATAGTATGACCACAATAGACATAACAATACATTGTCTGACACTTAACATACATATATTTTTTCTCTATACCGCCATTTTGGGCGATTTAAAAAAAATCAGATTTAAATTTAAAAAAATCAATTTAAAAAAATCAAGGCATTTAAAAAAAATTGATTTTTTTCCAACCCTAGTATCAGGTAATAGAAATGTCGGGTATCGCGTAATAGAAGTGTTGTGTATCAAGTAATAAAATCATCTGGTACTGGATTGAACAACAAAAATACAGCATGATGTAGTGTATCTATCACAAGATGTATAACTAAGTGCAAATACACATGGAGACAGCAGTTTTTCGAAAAATCATCTTGCTCAAGAAAAAAGCATGACAGCTGAATTCTGATATAGAACATAGCTCTATTCGTTATGGGATACCATCACGCCATGGTAGCTGAGTTCCCTAAAATGTGAAACATATTTTTGGTGAACTCAGATTGGCCCAGTGTTACCTGAACGTGCTTGCTTGCTGCTGAAGCCATTGCACTGTGAACCTAAAGGAAAGATGTTTCAATGAGCCTTAGAAATCATTTCCTGTTGTAGCAATTGAGCATAATGGTTCTGTTTTTTTTGGTGGTGGTGGTTGCACCTGTTGGGACATAGTGTCTTGCCATGGCTGCTGAGGCCCCAAGAATGGTGTAACATATTTTTTGCAGGTTTCATTCTGGCCCACAGTTTTTACCTCAGTATGTTTGGGCAAAAACCATTGGCAAACTACAATACCTATATATAAATACCAAACCCAACAAATTTCAACAGTGCTTGAAACATCTGAGTTAATGTTGGCAGTATTCCAGTGTTGTTCACAGGATGCTAATAAAGTGCAACTGTTGGCACACTCAGGACATGAATTCACATTGACTGATTACAAAACAGTTGCAAACTCAACTGTGTGGACATCCAGCAGTTAAGCAAACAACTTTTTCTAAATCGCTGGCATTGCACCCAGTGAGACTGTCTACCTCACTGAACCAGTGCATGCAACTGAACATACTTTCAGGAGAAAACTAGAACCATTTAGGCAGCCATTTTTGCTGAGGAAAGGCAGCTATCTGAATTGTCTTCAATTGAATCAAATTTTTCAAATGTTAATAAAAACATGCAGTGCATGATTTGCATTTTTTTGCATTTTTGCATTTGATTTGTTCATTATTGGTTCGCCGTGGCAGTGACTACCATGCAAGACATGTGTGTCGAGTCACACCAATAACTTTTGTATCACAGTTACTACGCGAATGGGTTTAAAAAAAAAAACTGCAATGACTACTATGCAATTGTAATTTTGTACATATAATACTCGTACTTCAAATGACAAATCACAAGTAAAAATGGGACTAGTATCAGTCGACCAGTGATGCGAGGAGAGCCTTGAAGTTGTCGTCGGCTGCCGGCGCGGTGTATCCATAACTCCAAGATAACAAGAAATTCCAATACAGTGGAATTTTGACTGGCCACCGGAAGTGTCCATTTCTGCATGCTCGCAGGTTTAAAGGGCACAGGTCCGTGTGTCGGCTGGCCAGGCTGTCGCGCTCTAAAATTGCGCGATCCTGCCGTTCCATGCAACGGTGTCGTACCAACTTTTTTAGCCAGAATTTTTCCATTTCATTCGTTTCCGCCAATGCATTGCCCCAGCCTCTGGCGTAAATTTCCGCTCTATCGGGTATGCACGCACCCATGATTTCTTGTGTCGTGGTCGCGGCGCGTCGCGGCTTATTCAATAGCAGAAAGTCGTAGCCACGTTTGCATAAGCTGTTCGTCAATCGCGACAGATAGCTGTTCGTCAATCGCGACAGATAAAATGATAAAATCAGATCTGAAATCATTGAAACAAACCAATTAGAAGTGTTTAAATTACAACTGCACCAAACAATCGGAAGTTGTTTTCACAATGCTTCCAAAATTCTTGAAAGATTGAATTGAATGGTGGGAAATTTTTGTGGGTATTTTCAGGTATTTAGTGCGGGTTCGGGTATTGAGGTCGGGTATCGGGTTCGGGTAGCAGAGTCGGGTTCGGGTATCGGGTTTTGGTTCCAAAAAGTGTGCGGGTATCGGGTTCGGGTCGGGTTCCCAACCCTAACCCGAACTGCCTTTTATGGTTGTTATTGTTTTGGTTCAAGTCTCATCGCATGCTATGCTCATTAACATTCAAATATAGCGATGCCGTCAATCAATTTTGATGGGTATTTGGAGAGAGCTTTTTGCGTAAAGACAATTTCGTTCTGAAATCTACATACCTAAATAACATGTAAATATTTATTGACGATGATCACTGGCCAAGGTCAAGGTAAATCATTTAAATTTCTTTGTCAAATGCAGAGTGTTTTTGTCAAATGCAGAATTGTTAAAAGTATATGTATTACAAATGTAAAGTATTTCTTTTTAACTCACCCCCTAAGTTTTCACTTTATTTTGTCATCAAAATTTTCAAGAATGTTTCTTCAACTCAGTCCGTAAATGGACAAGGTTTTTGATTGCACTCTCGGAGTTAATGAATCCGTGAATGCGACCAACGATGGGTAAGTTCTCCAAAAAAAAACACTTTCTGTGTTTTGAGTTTTTCAAAAATGAATACCTGTGTTTTGAGTTTTTTCTTGAAAAAAACTTGAGTAACTCTGTTTTTATTTCTGTGTTTTTTGTAAAAACTCAAGTTATTTGAATTTTTTCTTAAAAAACTCGAGTTTTTTCCAAAAAATTTGAGTTTTCCCCCAAAAATTTTTGATTTACAGCATTTTGATCTGGAAACAGTGGTGTTCTTATAACATATTGGTTTTGCACATGTTTTAACCCCACATAACATTTGTGTATTCATTCAAGTGTCAAAAAAGTCCATAAAAATGTCCACAATGAGGACATCAACATCACAACACCAGCAACAAAATCCCCAGAAATGACAATTTATGCAGTACTCCAAAATTCTTCAATGGATGTGCACTGTATGGAAGACTACGGAATTGATTTGAACTACAACTACCATATTACCTTGAAATACCCCCATTTCATTATTATTTTGTCAGAAAGTTTTGTAAGGATCATAGAAAATAGTAGGCATTTACGTACCCAAAACAGGTTATAAATGCGTACAAACAGGATATATTTGAAATAAACATGTAGACAGCTACACAACCTAGTACAGTCTATGTGTAGCTGCGATGCAAATTAGCAGAAATAAATACATCATGTACATTGGATACATTGTACATTGGATACATGATGTACATCATCCTGGAGAGGGGTATTTCGAGGGGGGCGGGGCTTATTATTTCACCAGTCCATTTTGAGGGGAGTTAATTCAAGGTAATAACGTATACTTAAATGTCAAAACTTAAATTGTCAAATCCACCATGAGATGTGCATGCCATCTTGAATTTATTTTTTGTACCATTATAAAATATGAATACATTATGTACATAAATATTTACATACTATAGATGCTTATCTTATCTTGTTTAGTTTAACTGAATTAATGTGCATTCAACCGCTTCGCTGAAAAAAACACAAAAACTCAAAAAACTTTTCTGTGTTTCCGTGTTTCTGTGTTTCTGTGTTCTCCAGAAAAAAACTTATTTGAGTTTTGAGTTTTTCAAAATTTGTGAGTTTCCGTGTTTCTGTGTAAAACAAAAACACAGAAACTCAATGAGTTTCTGTGTTCAATTTCTGTGTTTTTTCCATCGTTGAATGCGACCATGTAAACGCTGCTTAAAAAAAATAACTTCGAAATTTCCGAAATTTAGTGTTTCTTTAGTTCTAATCACCAAGTGTTTTCGCCACGCAGAAAAAAAATAAAAAAATGTTTCCGATTTCTTTGCCACTGTTAGTAATCATATAACCTTACTTTCGCATGCAATCTTTTCTGTAGCTAGGGATCACTTTGAGCGCGCCGTTCACGATGGAATTCAAGCAAATGAAGGTTGCATGCTGTTCTAGTTAGACTCGCTTTTCCATACAGTTTATACGCATGTCTGTCGAGTGCACACTTTTGTTCGTGACATAAAAATGTGTAGCAACATAAATATTGAATTTTTAAAGGTATACTCCACATAACCGCATGCTGTGCATTTTTTTTGGAAAGAAACACTCCATCGTGACGTCATCGTTAATAAAATAAAAATTGTAAAAAATAAAACTTCCATAAATCATTTATACCATTTCATCTGAAAGTTTTATTGGGGGAATTTTTCAACACGGGTTTTTCATTGGTGCAAACGATTTTACGCTGGCTCAATGCTTTCCGACTTTTTTTGCCTTACATTTTTCGATTTCCGCATTGCGGTGTGTCTGAATTTATCATGGATGAATTGGTCTCCTTCTGCAGCGAGGGCTGGCGCCAACGATGGGTAAGTTCTCCAAAAAAAAACACTTTCTGTGTTTTGAGTTTTTGAAAAATGAATACATGTGTTTTGAGTTTTTTTCTCAAAAAAAACTTGAGTAACTCTGTTTTTATTTCTGTGTTTTTTGTAAAAACTTGAGTTTTTTGAGTTTTTTTCTTAAAAACTCGAGTTTTTTTCCAAAAAATTCGTGTTTTCCCACCAAAAGTTCTGATTTACAGCATTTCGATCTGGAAACAGTGGTTTTCTTATAAAATATTGGTTTTTCACATGTTTCAACCCCACATAACATTTGTGTATTCATTTAAGTGTCAAAAAAGTCCATAAAAATGTACATCATCCCGGAGGGGGGTATTTCGAGGTGGGGGGGGGGGGTGGGCTTATTATTTCACCAGTCCATTTTGAGGGGGGTTATTTCGAGGTAATGAGGTATACTTAAATGTCAAAACTTGAATTGTCAAATCCACCATGAGATGTGTATGCCATCTTTAATTTCTTTTTTGTCCAATATAAAATATGAGTACATTATGTACATATTTACATACTATACATGCATATCTTATCTTGTTTAGTTTAACTGAATTAATGTGCATTCAATTGCTTCTCTGAAAAAAACACAAAAACTCAAAAAACTTTTCTGTGTTTCCGTGTTTCTGTGTTCTCCAAAAAAAACTCATTTGAGTTTTGAGTTTTTCAAAATTTATGAGTTTCCGTGTTTCTGTGTAAAACAAAAACACAGAAACTCAATGAGTTTCTGTGTTTTTTCCATCGTTGGCTGGCGCTCGGCATTTTTATAAATCTCAGAAAATCTCTTAAAAATAAAACCATAATAAAAAATTTTTTTGGAAAATCCTGGCAAAAAAAAAGATAAAAAATCTCATGTTTTTGATAGATATATCTGTGTTTTTTAGATATAAATCTTTCAGAGATTTTATCAATGTTAAGTAGGTAGAAATTATTGTCACTTCCATCTATCATAACTAGGGTGTCAACAAAAACTTTTTGGCGGAAAACGGAAACGGAAAAAAATTTGCACTTGCCGGAAAACGGAAATGGAAACGGAAAAAAATTTGCACCTGCTGGAAAACGGAAAACGGAAAAATGAAAGGCCGGAAAATGGAAACAGAAACGCAAAAATTTGCTGAAATTATGCCGGAAACGGAACAAAATTGCTGAAATTTTGCCGGAAATGGAAAAAAATTGCAGAAATTTATCCAGAAACCAAAAATTTGCAGAAATCTTGCTAGAAATAGAAACAATTCACATAATTGAGAACCTGCATGCATGTTTACCAGTTTGGCTGAAACAGAAAACAGAGAATTGAGCCAGAAAATGAAAAGCTGGAAAAAAACAGACAATTGAGCCGGAAAACAGAAAAAAAGGTGGAAAAACTGAAATTTTATCCGGAAAACGGAAAATGAGCCTGAAATTTAGCAGCCGGAAACGGAAACGGAAAAAAATTTGCCTGTGGAAAGCGGAAACGAAAACGGAAAGTTGACACCCTAATCATAACTAACGTATTCTCAGTGGATACGTTTTTTTATATCCCGGATTTCCTCGTAATAGATAGCTCCCTCCCACCAAAGCTGCGTTTGTGATCCGGGCAATGCATAACGCACGTTAAAAACAATGACTGTGTTACATGAGAACAGGATTTATACCATCTAGGTAAATACTTTTATAAGTCTATAAACGCTTATTGTGTGTTATTGTTGCATTTTTCTATGTGTGCGTCTATGTCTTTTTCTATGTTTAAACAACGAATTAGTACTGGGAGTTCAAATTTTTTTTAGCAAAATAAAGCAACCCCGTCGAAACACCCCCTCGCTTAATCCCAACCCTCTAAAAATTTTCACTATGGAGAAATAACCCCCAGGCCGGGGGTATTTCGAGGAAATCCGGTATATAGCTCCGACTTTTGCACATGACGTTGCTAGTAACGTATTATTGTTTCTTTGTGCATGCATACTTAAAATTATAAATATTTGCTTGCACTCATGCTCAAAAAGTATTCAAATCTACGTATTTATCCACCTTTATACTATACAGGTATTCCTTAGTAATAATTTCATTTATTTGGAGGATTTATCAATAATTCTAATTTTATTCATAAAATCGGTGATTAAGGTGAATAATGGACGCCAAAAGAAACTTTCACACCGACCGGACATCGTACGCTAGGAGCGACACAACTTCCGTATGTTTGCGGGAAGCTTGCGGATATTGGGGATTTTATGTTGTTTTAATTTTCTGACGTGTTTTTGAAGCCTTGTTCACAGCTTGGCAGATTTTAAATGATATGCTAATTAGGTATCTAAATACGTTCTAGAAGCATGATCGGCAGCTAGGTGCTTGTACATGGTCGGGCTGAAAAGTCCCCGAGCAGTGCTCGCCATTCGCGCTAGGGGTAAGCTACGGTCAAATTTTTTTCACACGTTAAGGTATACTCGGCGTACATGATACTCTGCCCTCGCACTGATTTATGTCTCGTGTTGGAAGCGTGCCAATGATTATAAAATCATGCGATTTCCGTAAAAAGATAAAAAAATTCATCGATGTGAATATGTTAATGAATAACATCATAACAACAATCAATTTTGTCATCTTTTTATGAAACTCGCACGCGTTAACCATCGCTGGCACGCTTCCAGCGGGAACCACGCGTGCAAGGTGGAAAGTAATCGGAGTATATCAGGTGTTTTGAGTTTTCACCTAAAATTTCGCCCCTCTAGCTCCACCCACTGCGGAACTGTGGGGGTTACAATTTCGGTCATTTTGTATAGATGTACACATGGTGCTCCAGCTCAATGCTGCTTTAAGTTGTGATAATGAAACTTTGGCTAGTGTGAGCCACCATGGTTGGCAATTTTACATAAATGTTCTTTTTAACCCTGATCCTCGACTTTTTCACTGTACTGCTGCGATGCTTAATTATATGAATTTGTGAAATGTAATTGACATTATATGAGGCAAAAATGGTAGGTATTACGATAGGTTGTTACTCACCAATTCCTAGCATTCCAGTCTCCTAAAACGGATGTTCATGTATTCAAATTCAAATTTCTTTGTATGCTGTGCCGTGTGAGACTGTCCGCTAGCTTGCTCTTTCATTACTGATATGGTGAGAAGATTTTGAGACTGACTTTATTAAACTTAAATCAAAGAATCACTCCAAAACAATGAAATCAACAATTATATTGCCAAATCTGAATTTTCAGTGCCAAAAGAAACCCTAGTACAATTAGTAAACAATTGAACACCTCGAGTCACTCGACAAAATTCATTTTTGGGATTTTGAATCTTCTTTTTTAATTCCACCTTGGAATTGTTGATGCCCGGGGAACATGCCGCCATATTGGAAGGCGCCCTGGTGCCCCCATTGACCGTTTCCGCGACCGCGCTGCTGACCGCGGTTGGAATATCCGAAATTTCGTCGCCCCCGATAGAAACCTCCGGCGTGATAATTGAAGCCGGGGCTGCAAATTTGTAAAAACATGGGAGGGAGGGTAGGGTCATACCTACCATTTTTGCCTCATATAATGTCAATTACATTTCACAAATTCATATAATTAAGCATTACATTCGGCAAAAATGGTAGGTATTACGATAGGTTGAATCAAAAGGAATATATATCCAACTGACCCATCGCGTCCGACGCAAGCTCGCGGCGGTAAAATTTTGAAAAACAATTGGATTTTGATGACCAAAGCCCATTGGCCAAAACATTTTGCAACGAAACGCCAGCGCGGCATGCTGCATTCGCAGCTGCACCCCGAATACTATGGGGTGCAAATCTAGCTGGCACCCCCGCCGAAAGCATAACTTGTGCAATCCATCTACGAATGGTTGCCGGGGTGGCCGGAGCCGAATTATTGTTTGGCAAAACGAAAAGATTTTTGCAATTTCCCCTAGAATTTTCAGTTAATTTCAACAACTGAAAAACAGCATCCACAGGACATAGTTTTCGATCGACAAATCGATTGATTTCAAATGAAACTAAAGGACCAGAATGTTGTGTTTTGTGAATTTGCAATAAAGAAGCACATAATTTACTGTCATCAAATCGCAGATTAGTCGCATCAATGCTGGCTAATTCTGCAGAACGGGCCGGTCTAGCCAGAGCGACCAAAATAACTGCCTTTTTACTCAATTCATCCAACGACAATTTTTCATTGTCAGAAAACTTTTTCAGCAAGTATTGCAAAACTAAATCTGGATCCCACGTGTCCTTATATTTAGGTTTTGGTGGATTGTCCCTATATGCACCACGGAAGAATCGCTTCAAAATTACACTTTCTCTAAATTCCGAAGCTAATTTATCATCTAAAAAAGATAAAATAGCCGATTTTTCATTGACCAAAGTTTGCACAGATTTCAATGCATTATCTTTACTTCTATACCGGGACAAATAATTGACAAATTGAACTAAATTTGGTGCCAATGGATCAATGCATTGTTGACTGCACCAGCCAACCCATCTTCTCCAAGAAGATGCATAGTGGGATTGAGTAGCCGATGCATGTGATCCCACAACAAGGGCGGAAGCTTCTTCTGAAAGTCCTTGACTAGATAATTTTTCCCGGAAATAAGCCAAGCCATCAGAAATAGCTTGCCCGGAAGCCAAGGATGATTGGCGCCTGTCGGATTTCTCAACAAATTTTCGCTGTGTGGAAGCATCAATGGCTCTGCAATTGCCATTTCCATCAACAGCGGCCACCACCATTTTTTCGTCCAAAATGGTGCTATGAGAATCGCCGTCGCTTGCTGCCGCTTGACTTGAGCCAATATCCGTCCTAGTAAACAAAAGGGCGGAAAAATGTAAGAGAATTCAGATGTCCAGTCAAGCGAAAAAGCGTCAAAAGCAATGGCATTTGGATCCAATGCCCAAGAAACATATCTAGTCAATTTACAATTATGCCGACTAGCAAAAAGATCAACTGTCGGACTCCCAAATCGCTCACAAATGCTGTCAAAAACTTTTTGATCAAGTTCCCAATCAGTTGGCTGTACAGACACCCTGCTGGCTGCATCAGCCTCAATATTCAATTTTCCGGGTACATGTTGTGCTAACAAAACAATATTATTAGTCACACACCAGCGCCAAATATCGATGGCCAACCGTGCCAACGCTTTCGTATGGGTGCCCCCACGTTTATTCACATAAGAAATCGCAGTCTTGTTATCTGACTCGATCAATATTGAACAATTTCTCGTTTCGGATGCAAAACATTGCAAAGCATGCCAAATTGCAAGTAATTCCAAGTGATTGATGTGATACGAACGTTCAATGCCCGTCCAAAACCCCGAAACAGACTTCCCATTACAGACTGCACCCCATGCAATTTTGGATGCATCTGTGGCAATAATAAGTTCCGGTGATTTTTCAATAATGTCTCGACCTTGCCAGACAGAAACAGATGAACTCCAAGCCAAAAGTTCAGCACAAGCCGCAGCAGACAACTCAATAACAATATCATATGAGTTATGTTTATGTAAACCATCGATTAAACAAAACTGCAATTCTCGAAAAGTCGCTGCACCATGCAAAATTGCACCCGCGGCAATATGCAGTTCACCAATCAAACGTGCCAAATCCCTGAGGGAAATTTGTGGTTTTTCTAACACCAAACTAGCAGAAAAAGCCAAATGGCTTTGTTTATCCTCGGGAATGGTAAATTTCATATCGACCGAATCAATCATAAGGCCCAAAAACTGCATTTTTTGGACACCCACCAATTGGCATTTCTTATCATTAATTTCGAATCCACATTGCTTCAACATGTGGATAGCAAATCTAATCTGTGTTTGCACTAATGATTGACTTGCACCAAAAAACGCAATGTCATCCAAATAAGCAATGCAACGAAATCCCAGCGATCGCCAAAATTTTACCAATGGCGATAGAATGCGGGTGAAAGTATGGGGTGCGGATGCCAACCCAAATGGTAAACAAGTAAACTGATAAAATTTTCCATCCCATTGGAACTGCAAAAATTTGCGTTCCTCTTCGAAAATTGGCACTGTCAAGTAGGCATCAGAAATATCTAATTTGCACATAAAATCATTGGGGCGAATCAATGAAGGCACAACTTTCAAGCCTTCCATTTTGAATGGTTCCACGCGAATGTACTCGTTTAGTGGTGACAAATCGATGATGGGTCGAATCTTTCCCGATTTTTGTGTAACTACAAAAATGCGGCATACAAAACGCATTTGTGCCATCGAAATTAACTGAATGGCACCTTTTTTCAAAAGTTCCGCTACCTTATCATCAATTATGCTACTTTGATCAGGCGGAAAATTTATAGGACTTTTCCAAAAGCGTGGAACTTGTGAAGGGTCGCAAGTCAAACCAATACGCGCACCCAAAATAGCCTTCAAAACCCAATTATCTTCCGTAATCAAATGCCAATTGGAAAACGCAACTTGCAATCTACCAGCAACTGGTAAACCATCCAAAATTTTTGTCAAATCATTGCAAAAAGTCCACGGTAAACATGGCTCAGGTATATTGTCCTGAGAGTTATCAGGAGGCCACAATTTTGGAGGTGACACGTCAGACACTTTCTCACACACGTCCAAGTCAGAACCCAAAGACATCTGGCAACCAACTGACCTCCACTGCTGATTGGAAGCGTAATTCGACATGCCCTGTTGATTTTGTGCGTTCGAACCGAAATGACCGGGCGCCGATTGATATGGATGGAATCGGCCCTGAATAAGGGAATAACCATGTAAAAGAAGCATTAACCATATAAATACCAGGTGAATGCAAACACAATTTTTCTCATTTATCAATCACCAAAACCCAATAAAAAACAACATAAAGTATCAACAAACCCTATTGAAGGGGCGTTGCACAAATGGGCGTCCACGTGGCGCGGGCACGAAACGCTTGAGAGCTTTCTGTCGACTGTCACACTTTTTAGAGTGTTCAGTCAATTCAGACAAATGCTCAAAACTGGACAGCAATGGCGCCATTCGCGATGGGTCGCCCGCCATCCCAAAACGTTCTTCCCTCGTGCGCGGCTGCAATGGCGCCTCGAGTAGCGGTCGCAAATTTTCACCTGAGGTGGTGAAATATAAATTTATAATTTGTCATTGAGTTGGAAAAACTCGCATGTGACAAATCCAACCCACTTTTAAATGAGTTGAACGTGAAACCCCGCGCTGACAGCTGCGCCACGCGTCGGGCACATTGAATTTGCAGTCGGGCATCGGCCAGCGCTGCCAACGCCCATTCGGAAGCCGCCTGCGCTTGTCGCTCGGACCTGCAGGGCAAATATGATAACATGATTAAAAAATCAAGCTATATCATATCTCATATGAAATTAAATCATAATTAAAGAATAATGGCTATGGCAAATGCAAATGCAATACAATATGTACTCACTTTGAGAGCTCGTCAGCCCCAGCGCATTCCTTTTGCGCCTCAATGCGATCAACGGCATAAAACAATGGACGCCGAGCCAATACAATACTTTCATCAATTTTCTCGAGTTTTCTATCTAGCAGAGTGACCGATGCAGTTGTCACATGCGGTACTTTATCAAGTCCATCAAATAAATTTCGAATTGAAGCCGTAAAGTCAGCTGTGGGGTCGCCGGTCGCCCCATATCTTTTTCTCAATTTCGAATAGCCAGTGGACATTAGTTCCTGACCACCGGCTTGGCTAGCAATCAATTTTTTCACTCGATCCGATTTGTATCGTTCACAAGAATCGGAATTAGCCAAAACTTCAGTGGGCCCCAGCAATAATTCATCATCTTCAGTAGAATCAACATTAGTTTCATTCTCAGCAATCGCTTGAGAATCGGAAACGGCCCAATTTTGTTCGTAATCAGTGTCAAATTGTGGTTGCGATTCAGCTAACCAAGCTTGTAAAGTAGCTTTATCAGTTTCAGAAAGCTTTGACAAAACCGAATCCACCGGATGCGCGTTACTTTCAGAACCCACGGCAGACGAACTTCTGCCCGTTTTAATCAACTTTTTCCCAATAACGCTGTCACCCGGCGGAGAATCGGGTCGAGAATCGATAGAAGGATTAGAACGATTGGAATCAGAAGATTTAGAACGATGTCTCCTATTTCGAGAACCATCTCTGCTGTCGCTTCGCGACATGACTCAACAAATTTTCGATCAAAACGTCTCAAAATCAGAATGAAAGAGCAAGCTAGCGGACAGTCTCACACGGCACAGCATACAAAGAAATTTGAATTTGAATACATGAACATCCGTTTTAGGAGACTGGAATGCTAGGAATTGGTGAGTAACAACCTATCGTAATACCTACCATTTTTGCCGAATGTAATTACAGCTCGGGCGTAAAATAGACCGGGTGTAAAATTGATTTTTGGGCGTAAAATTTATTACAGGTGAATGGATAAAGATATGGCGTTGTAATTTCAGTCAACGAAAGCACACATGCAGATGTTGCTTGTGTCCAAAGCTCATCAGTTTATTTCCGTTGTACTAGAAGTTATGAATTTTGGCGCAAATTTTTTTTATTTTACGCAACTTACAGCGCATAATTGATAAAATTGTGCTAAAATTCATAACTCCCAGTACGATGTAAATAAACTCATGAGCTTTGGACACAAGAAACGTGTGCATTTAAGCTTTCTTTGACTGAAATCACAATGTCCTATCTTTATCCATTCATCTGTAATCAATTTTACGCCCAGTCAATTTTACGCCCGAGCTGTAATCGCAGCATACATGCGAATTCCGCATTTGTCAGTTTCACCGGGACAGGACATTTTTTAAATCAAATTTGGCCAATTATCTTAGCACGGGACGGGCCCCATGAAAGACGTTGGATATAAACTAGATTGACAATTTCTGACTGCCTATTTATTTACCTAATACGATTACTTACCCAAGGCTTCAAGGTCGAATATCACCGGATGGATTTAGTTTTTCATGTATTATTTTATTCACTCTGACTTTTCGAAGCGAACTTCGATTACATTACAATTCTTTGGATCAGTGCCAACTTTCCATTGCGTATTCTATGAGGGGCGTGTAAAAATCGGCTTTCGTTCTTCACTGGACTGTTTCATTTTAGAAAATTGCATAGCAATCAGTCACTCGGATTTTAGCGACAAGGCATCACAATTTCATTCAACCGCCTGTTTTTTGAAAAAACATGCTACTAAAATACACGACTTGCATATTTTTATATACCTACTTACCGTATTTCCTCGAAATACCCCCCCCCCCCAAAGCAGGGGGTTTATATATTACGCCAGCAAAGTTTGAGCTGGGGCATATTAATTTCGGGCTTTAATTTAATTTTGGGGCTTATTCAAGATTTTTTTATCAGAAGTTTCATGAAGGTTTATCTTTTTATTCCACAAACACACTCAAATGTAACGAAATACCAGCAAATTGGTGGCAAAAGTTATTTATTAAATGCAAGCAAATTTTTTGGGGGAAGGGTTTGATTACTCCATCAGATTACTCAGACCTGGGGACATTTCGTGGGGTAATTCAAGGGGGTATTTCGGGCAAATACAGAAAATACAAATAACGATCGATGGAAAACCCTCTGGAAAGTGCTTAGTTGTGAAGTGTGTTTTCTGAAACGACCTTTTTGAATATAGTTTTTGAATGTCCGGATTGTTTGAATATTTTACGAATTTTCTTTAGATTACTAGAATTACTAGATTATTACTTTCTGGTTATTTTTCACTTCCCGATCAATTTTTATACATCTTGTTGTTTTGCAGCCGTGTCCAAGCTTTTGCTGCAGATGTGCACGTGAAAATGCACAAATAGGATGCAAACTAAATTACGCGGCTCTCTCAAATTAGAATGATTGCGGCTATTATCGGGCATAGTTGTTATAAATGCAGTTGCATCAACTTGTTTACTTTGTAAGCCTACGTCGTGTAAAGTGATTTGAGTTTACGTCATAATGTCACTGTGTACACGCTAGCGTACCGACGAGATTTTGAAAATACCGTACACTAGTGATGGAAAAGCGCCACGAAAATGGCGCCAGGCGCCAATGGCGCCATGGCGCCATTCAAAAATATGGCGCCGGGGGCCAAAGGGCGCCACAGTAATTGGCGCCAGGCGCCAATGGCGCCGTCTGAAAAAATTGCGCCGGGCGCAAACCAACCCCCTGGGGGTATTTCGGGGAAATACGGTATCTATTTCCCTTTCCTACCATGTTTCCTCGGATAAAACCCCCTCAAAATACCCCCAGGTCTGAGCAAGCTGGGGAAATAATAGCCTCCCCACCTGGGTACTTCATGCAAATACAGTGCATTGTAAATAGATAATCAATTACGTAAGGGCTGTGAATAAAATAATTAAACCTTTTTATTTTCATTAACATCATTTAGATTAATATTTTTCCAATTTTTATATATGAATATTTGCTGTTTATGTGGCATAAAACGATCAATGTAAACCCAAACTTGTAACTCTGGGAAAAAATTACAGAGGTGAATGTGTTAAATATCACCAAAGTGACATCATTCAGCAGAAAAATCAGTTGAATATGGCCGTTCATCCCCGCATCTTGGCACCATTTCCGGCGCCATATAAAACAATGGCGATGGGCGCCAAATTGGCGCCATTCGAACAAATGGTGCCAGGCGCTAGATGGAACCACAGAAAACGGCGCCAAGCGGCAATGGCGCCATGGCGCTGGCGCCCTTTGGCGCCATTAAAGGGCGCAAACGCCATGACGCCATTCCATGACTATTGTACACTCAAAAATGAGCTTTGAACGCATTATAGTTTGTATGATGGAAAAGCGCCAGGAAGAATGGACCCTTCTGAAAAAATAGTGCCAGAGAGCACCAGACCGGATATCGATTGCGCCAGGCGCCAAAATGGTGCCAACAATTCAATGTCACTATTCCAACATGTTTATCAATAAATGAATAATTATACAGAAGCGGTGTTATGCATCACATTTTCATTCACATCATACCGCAATATTGTATGTCGAAACATGAAGCACAGTTTCATATGTGTTTGATAATGACCTGGTGGCAATCCCAAGCCCTGTAAAGTGTAAAGTAAAGTGTCAAATGTAAAGTCAAATGCAAGGTCAAATGTCAAATGTAAAGTCAAATGCAAAGTAAAGTGTCAATTGTCATGCAAAGTTCAGTAATAAAATCTTTCTTTTTTTGTTTTGATTGACACTTTACTTTGCATTTGACTTTACATTTGACACTTTACTTTACACTTTACAGGGCTTGGGACTGCCCCCAAGTCAGGCGTACAGTTCCAATCATCTACCAAAGCACCAATTCTTCTTCAAAATAGTCCAAATTTGGCATGGTAGTTGTTTACCCCATTTAGTATGTTAAGTGCACACATTCATATTGCTAAATTTTGACATTGAACAGATCATATGTAAAACCACATCACCCACATGGTCAATGGTCATTATCCATGACAATGCAAATGATTAAGCAATTTTGCTTGGTCTCCTCAAACCATGCAGCTACAAGGAACCTGATTTGTCAACTCAACAACATTTTGAAACTTCAGCATTTTACTGGTGCTATTGAACCGTATGCACAGCATGCACGCACACCCAAACCCAATGGGACATGTGCAAAGACCTATGAAACAGTGCTTCATGTTACGACATGAAATTTTGTGATATGAAACAGTGCACTTAACACAACAAATGGGGTACATTTCTCTACTCCCCTACCAAATTTGAGCAGTTTTCATTCGCAATTGACGCATTGGGAGCCAATTGAAACCGTGCGCCTGACGTGGGCCACCCTGTACACTCAGCATTCAAAAGTGGTTATTTCTACAAAAAAATATATTTTGATGTTGACATACATTGACAGTGGTATAATATTTCATGGTTTGATGTTTGTGCAAGCACATCGGCTAGTGTGTGCAGCGACAAAGACAATCTGAAAATGTAAAATGATTTTTCACCACAAAATTTACTTTTGATGATGGAAGGACCTTAACATCACTAATTTTTCATTCATGGTGTAAATAGGAATGCAAATGATCACGGTGTTACCATATTATGGATTCATACTGTGAATATGGGTTATCACTTTTATGCCAACGATTTCTTAATTTACATAATCTAACATTGAATTGGCTTTACTAGCTAGACATTCTGTCCAGAGGCATAGGATGAGACAATATGATTGTTTGAGCACATAATTTATCACATAACTCTATTCATATAAATATGGTAGAGAATAAATAAATCAGTATGGCCCAGTATAAATACCTAGTAAACTCGGGTTACTTAATGCCATACAATTCTGCTGACCGTACCCGTGCATGACGTCATTTTTGGAATTCGGCCAAAAATGAAAATTGGGTTAAATACAATGCGTAACGATAATGATGAAATCGCGCTCTACTCGCGTGCTGACGGCACGCCGATCCGACGGGCTGTACACTAGCTGACACAAGGTCTGTGTCAACTCAGATTTTGGCTTAACGTGAAAAAAATATAGAAAAGGATAACTCGCGTAATGTAAATGTCAAAATCGCCACATGTTTTAATGTTGATGAACATATGGCTACGCAATTGTGTTTCATTTAGGTACGATTGATTACATCTTAATTTCGATTTTGAACGGACCGATTCCATTCGGTCATTTGTTAAATTTATCCCGTCAGATCTTTTCATGGGAGAAAATTCTAAATACATACGTATTTTTGGATCAGTGCCAAAAATGTTTGTGGCACATGTTAAGGATGACTTTAGGCATTTTGTCGGGTTGTTTAATCGCATAAAATTGTACAATGAAAAGTAAAAAGACTTTTTCACTCGGTAAAAATGCATTTCAATGAATTGGATGAAAATTGGGAGCAAAATTTCTCAAAAATAGCTCCAGATAGGTTGACAGCTGAGCGATTTTGGGGGGGGTCTCAGCCTCAGGGGATAGTAGCCAAAAAATTTGCCTCTGGGATAGATAAATAGCTGAGCGGCATGCGGGATAAATAACTGAATGCGAATGAGAATTCAGTAGAACTGAATGTGTCAATGTTTCAGGATTTTGGCATGATGCCAAAATGTGATATAAATTAAAATGTAATTGCGATTTTGTAATGAAAATTTTGAGTGACCGCTCCTGACTCCAGAGCATGTGACACGCTATCGCTTTTGAAGTGAAACTCAGTGGCCTGGGATAAAGTACACAAATTGGCAACTTCAATGTGACAATTATGCAGGGTACAGTGTTTGTGTTACGAAATAAATGCCAACAAAAAATTGGGATTAACAAACAACAGTAAACATTTGAAAAAAGGGGTTGCTGTCAGGGGGCTATAATTGATTGTCAAGGGTTGGGAACCCGGCACGATCTGAAACTGATACCTACACATTGTTGAAATAAAAACCAAATACCCAAATTCAACTACTACCTGAACCCAAACCTGACACATGAACCCAAAAATCGAAATTCCCAGCCCTAGAGTCAACGCGTACAAAAAGTAAACTTCCCCCAATTGCCCAGCTATCTACCTATCCAGTAGGGATGGCCAGCATTGTATTTCAAACGTTTTTTTTAAAGAAAACGTTTTTTTTTTTAAATGCAAGCATCAAAACCGTTGTTTTTTTTAATGTCAGCCAAAAATTTTAGTACTAAGCACTGGGTATTTTGCAATTTTTTTCCACAGCCATTCTTTGGCTACATATAACATCACAAAGTACTGCCAGTTGTCTAATGTACCTGTATATGGGGACCCATAACCATATCTGGGACTTTAAAAAACCACGTTTTTTTAAAAATACGGGGTCGTTGAAAAAAACGTTTTTTTCCATATCTACTATCCAGAGCGATATTTGAGAACTTTAATTTTTGCCCAAAATCGCTAATTTTCATAACTTAATATACATTTTCACCTCCAAAATCGCTAGTTCATGTGCCTAACAGCTATTTTTAGTACTATATGCTCTTGTATACTCATTTTGAGCTATTTTACACCTACTTTTAGCGTTTTTCTCCTTTTCTTCCTTCTACATCCCGAAAATGCCTATACATTGAACCCCCGTGAACCCTCCCCAGAAAAATTTTCAGCTATCTATCCCTCCGGAAGAGCGATTTGCTATCTATCCAACCCCCCGGAGGGTCAAAATCTAGAAACCCCTGCCTGCAGGGGTCCAAATATACAAAATCCCTACCACGCGGTTTTTTTGCTGCAGCGTTTGAACGTTTTTGCATGCTGAACTACTTTATTTTCAGCGTTTGTAGTTCAGTGTGCAAAAACATTCATTTGAACGCAAAATTTCAAAGCGAATGCACATTTGGGGATTTTGGCACAAATCCAAAACATCGTATCAATGAATTGTGACAGTCACACACAGCAAAACGTACATCTGGCGAAGTGCTAACTGCCAAGAAGATGCATTTCGTGTGATGCGGCCTCATCGGTCAAAATTTTATGTCACATGTAAATTTGTAAAAAAATTATCGGCTAAGAAAATCAAAACAAAAATTTGTACTCACCTATCATTTTTCTTGTTCCATTCCATCAGAATGTGCATTTTTGATGTAGTTTTATTCATTATAATCGGTAATGTTACTCCTAAAAAAGCAAAAATGAGACAGTAAAAATTACTCGATGTCACATTTGAGCGTTTTTAGGATTTTAAAACACCTTTCACCCGATAAAAGTATGGTTTACAATGAATGTTACAAATTGTAAGTAAATATAATAATTTTCAATTGTTAGCGCAATTCCATTTTTGTTATTTTCGGAAATGTCTTTCTTCCGATTGAGTAGCAAAAAATATTTATTTTTATTTATTTATTTTATTCTATTTTAATCGGCAGTCGGAACTTATGTTCCACCTCAGTCGACGCTCAGCGAAGGGAAACATAAGTCAAACAAAACTGATTCGTTTCATGTAAGTCGAGTTTACACTACCGTGCATAATAGTGCAGAATCGGGTGTCATGCGTAGTTCTGCTGATATTCCAATGCAGAGAAGCATGGCTGCCAAGTAATAAGGCATTTGTTTGATGCACAGTAGTGTTCATAACATCCATGCGAGAAATTATTTTTCAATCTTACTCATGAGCCATTTAATAACAAATGATGTGCACACCCATCAATTTGTTCAGCATGCATAATAGTCCGGTAAATGTCACTAATGCTATTCTGAGCTAAGGAATACTCTCAAAGAGGCTAACTGTTAAATAGAGGGAATGATCTGCAGCATAAAATGCCAGAAAACAAAATGCTATTTTACTCCCAGGTCACGTTTTTGAAGAAAACTGTTCACACAATTACCATTACCTGGTAGCATTTACTACAAAATAGTGGAATGTGGTACGATAATGGCTCACAGGTAGCTTTATCATTAACATATCTATGTTCTCCAGAATGTAAATCTTATTTAAAATTGATTTAAGGTGGCTGTATATTCATTTGAACTGTTAGTAAACTCCCACAAAAAACAGCACTCTCATGGCAGTGGCACTACAACATAAAGACTCACACAGACCATTTGCAGCCACATACAGCTGAGATTAAACTGGTGCATAACTTAGAGCACTCTTTGGGTCTATGACCATTTCAGATGCAAAGTACATAGGAGTCTGGTAAAATAATGTACTTAGGCCAAATGAAAATGTACAAATTTTCTACATTTTCAGGAACAAATTGGGTGAATCATACTTTTGGGCTAAGAACAAATTTTTTCGAGTAACAAATGTTCACTCTAGGCAGTGTACCTAGGAACCCCCAAGTGCCTTCTCAATGATAAACAGTTCAAAACACAATGTGCAGTTTGAAGATGTTAGATAGTTTACATAACACTGATCCATACCACGGGAAACACTACTGAGCAGTGTCACATTCATATTGCTTTATCTTTTACAATTTGACATAACATATGATATTATCTGTAATTTTATATTGTGAATAATCTCTTCAATGCAACTATCAGCTTTTTAATGAAGATTCTGAAGTTTAGAATAGACTTAGTGACATTTTCCGGACTATTATGCATGCTGAACAAATTGATGGGTGTGCACATTGTTTGTTATAAAATGGCTCATGAGTAAGATTGAAAAATAATTTCTCGCATGGATGTTATGAACACTACTGTGCATCAAACAAATGCCTAATTACTTGGCAGCCATGCTTCTCTGCATTGGAATATCAGCAGAACTACGCATGACACCCGATTCCGCACTATTATGCATGGTAGTGTATAGTAAATATGTATGTCACCTAGATAAAAACCCATGTATTGTATTACTCCCCGGGGGTTTATTTTTTCAGAGTGGAAATTTTGAGGGAGGGGGGTAGGGCTCGAAACTCGATTTTTTTCAAACTCGAGTTTGAGTCGCAACCCCAAATTTTTTCCGGTCGAGTTGGCGAGTTGAGTCAGGCGAGCCAGTGGAAGGTCGAGTCGAGTTGGGCAAAAGTTTCAAGTCTCGAGTCGAGTCATATGCGTTACTTTTTGGTATGACCCTTGCAGTGATTTTTGATACTGTTATACCAATGTTTTCACACACACTTAATGAAGTCTAAATGCCAACAGTTCATTTAAATATCAAGATAAAGCAAAACAAGAACTTTTTATCACTCATGTTGCTACAAATAAAGTTGCAAAAATAAAATCGGCCTAGGGATGGAAAATCAACATCTTTTACAACATTTTTTGGATCAGTGCCAACATTGTGCAATGCATTTGAGGGCGTGTGTGTGTTTCACATGTGGCACTGCACATGCTAGTTTACTGCCAGATTTTGGTTAACTCATAAATCAGCTTTGAACGCATTTGAATTTACCAGAATGACATATATGTCAACTGCAATTGATGGGAATTAAGGATAACTCATTTCAGTAAACTCAAATGTGTTTTGTCAAAGCCAATTTATGTGTTTACCAAAATCTGGTGCTAAACTAGCGTGCACATGCACATTAGGTATGTAGAATTGTATGGTAATAAAAAATTTGAGTTTTAACACCATTCAATACATATGCCAAGCCAATCCACAATGTATCACGCATGTGGTGTGGAAATGTGCGCTCGCGCGCAAATTTTTTGAAAAATATGTTTAAAATTTCATATCAAAATTGATATTTTACACATCATTCAAAGGAAACCTGGACTCAAAATTTGCCAAAATTTTGAGTCGAGTCTGGCAAAAACAAAGAGTCTCGAGTTTGGGCCATATTTTTCCAGTCGAGTCAGACGAGTCGAGTCCGTACCCTGTTTTACCCTCGAGTCACGAGTCAAGTCGAGTCGAGTTCGAGTCCTAGAGGGGGGGGGGGTTAAACGAGGTGGGTATTTTGAGGGGGGTTATTATTTCGTCAGAAATTTTTTGAAATCCCAGTACTAAATTGTTGCTTGAAAGGTACGCAGACGTCGAAAAATGCAACAAAAACTGCCATGTATGAGACTCTATAGACTTGTTTAAGTATGTAGACTGTATATACACTGTTCTAACATATAATAATACAGTCATTGTTTTCACGTGTATTCTGCATTGCCCGGATGACAAACGGCAGCTTTTGTCGTTTATGTTCCTTATACACCATAGGCGGCGCAAGCTCCCAATTTGCGCTTGTGACATTCACATTAGCCAAAAATTTCACCTTGTGACTAGGGTGTCAACAAAAACTTTTTGGCGGAAAACGGAAACGGAAACGGAAAAAAAATTGCAGTTGCCGGAAAACGGAAACGGAAACGGAAAAATTTTTGCACCTGCCGGAAAACGGAAAACGGAAAAATGAA
The DNA here is from genome assembly GCA_964036195.1 of Sphaerolaimus hirsutus. Lineage (NCBI taxonomy): Eukaryota > Metazoa > Nematoda > Chromadorea > Monhysterida > Sphaerolaimidae > Sphaerolaimus > Sphaerolaimus hirsutus. The sequence goes on along the minus strand of OZ038455.1, from coordinate 11,560,616 downwards.
AGGCCGGAAAACGGAAACGGAAACGGAAAAATTTGCTGAAATTATGCCGGAAACGGAAAAAATTTGCTGAAATTTTGCCGGAAATGGAAAAAATTGTAGAAATTTATCCAGAAATCAAAAAAATTGCTGAAATCTTGCTAGAAATAGAAACAATTCACATAATTGAGAACCTGCATGCATGTTTACCAGTTTGGCTGAAACAGAAAACAGAGAATTGAGCCAGAAAATGAAAAAAAGTTGGAAAAACAGACAATTGAGCCGGAAAACGGAAAAAAGGCGGAAAAACTGAAATTTTAGCCGGAAAACGGAAAATGAGCCGGAAAACGGAAACGGAAACGGAAAAAAAATTTTGCAGCCGGAAAACGGAAACGGAAACGGAAAAAAATTTGCCTGCGGAAAGCGGAAACGGAAAACGGAAAACGGAAAGTTGACACCCTACTTGTGACACCTGTCTTTATGTGAAATTCGCAGCCAGCCAAAAATTTCGAAAGCGCTATAAATATAAATAAAAATTGCTAAAAATAAGTATATAACCATCTATATAAATGAAAATACTGTATTTACTTGAATAATTCCCCCGGGGAATTAGATTTTCGTCAGACATTTTTGAGGGGGGAACTATTCGAGGGGGGGAACTATTCGAGGGGGGGGGGGGAACTATTCAAGTGGGGGGATTATTATTTCATCACAATTTTCAAGCACGTTTCTATCACACTACATACACATGTATATCCTGTTTCCATTGATAGTGCACATTCCATTGCATCTTTGCACCCGAATGTGCTGTATTTCCATCAATGAATCAAACCGCACACAGCTCTTTTGTATGGTTTGGCTTCATCGATTGTTTTTTTGTTAAAAGCATGTGCATTATCTACCATCCGTCATTGCGGGGGGGGGGGATTATTCAAGTGGGGGAATTATATTTTCCTCACCTGTCCAACAGGGGGGAATTATTCGAGGGGGGGAATTTTTCAAGTGGGGGGAATTATTCGAGTAAATACGGTAGTGATTAAAAATGTGAAAATTAGCAAAATGGAGCAAATTTAGCAATTTTGAGCTAATTTTGAGCGTTCACTCTCGTTTGTGCAATACACGCTTGTGACACAAGTGACAGTGAAATTTCTGCTTGTGACACCAAAAATCCCACTTGTGACATTCACAAGCGCACAAGCACTTACACCGCTTATGTTATACACTCAATTTGGTGGGGGGTATTTCGAGGGGGGAGGTTTATAAATTCATAGTGCCCATTTTGAGGGGGGTATTTCGAGAGGGGAGGGTATTTCGATGAGGGGGTATTTCGAGGAAATACGGTATTTATGTTCTTCTAGATATATTTGTTGAGCTGTTTTGAATGCGTATAGTTGTTGACATAGCCAATTTAGAAGAAAAAGACAGCACTTGTTTTGTTCATGACATCACTAAACAGAATAGCTTATGCAGCAGAGTTGTTATAGGTAAAATACCAAACTTAGCAAGTGTATGGATAAATACTTTGATTTTTACCCATGTTCATAAAATACATAAAAGCATAAAATTTAGTATTTTTCTAGGTATTTTATGGCATCTCTGGGTCTGAAATTTGTTAGAAATTTGAAACTTCTACTAAAGAATTAATTTAATCAGTGTAAACCATACAATTTGAGTGCATACATCTGTTCCTGCATTCTAAGACAGAAATACATGTGAAGATGCCGAAAAGTGCAGGCATAGAAGGACACTTTTTTGCTTTTGGTGTGTATCCCTTGAATTTAATGAAATACATTAAAGCACCCAACACCCATGAAAAAGTACGCATACAGATGGGTACTGGTACAATTGTACCCTTGAGTATTTACCCAGTACACAGTTTTAAACGTTTTCAGAGTAAACGTAAATACTACCCATTGTCAACTTTGTTATGCAGTCACCAGAGACTGGGCCATTTGATTACAAAAAGAACGTTTCCATTTCTCAACAACAAAAGTTTTAGTATAGTGTGATTCTGCTGTTACTTTCTATGCCTGTTCACTACACTAAGCTAAGAAAGCATGCAAAAATATGTGCTTAACTGACAAAAATATGTGCTTAACATTGAAAGCTGAATGCTGATCAATTATACCTTGAGCTTTGCACTTTTACATGTAGTTTTTAATTGTTATTTTGTTTTCTTAACTAGTTGAATGTCGCTTGTTGGATAATTGTAAATGGACCGTGGATACCTAAAGTTTATATTTTCTGCTCAAGGTTTCAAAAATTTCATTTCATTCAATTTTTCCGCTCAAGGTCCCATAAGAGAAAAATAGAAAACAAAATGAGAAAAAAAAATTTGTCCCCCACATCCTTGAATGAACTTTTGGAATTTTGATGAAAATGCATGCAATATTGTGTGCGCTAAAGCTACGTGCCTAACTATTTATTTAAAGGTCTGCGTATTGGGTAAAAATATGTTTAGAATGGTAGTATCTAGCTACCTACTTTCAAAAAGTGGAGGAAACATGTTCGGTGCTTAGTGCTTAGTGCGATGTTATTTACTTGCTTCCGGACGTAATGACTCAATGTCGACTTTTGAAATTTGCACGTAAACATGACGAAAAGTCAAACCAGTTATCATTGCGTCTGGTCGATGCATATTAATTTGTGTTTTTACAAAAGTGAATACCAAAGTGTGAAAGTTTATAATACCGCGAATCCTGGCTGAAGGTCGGAGATAATCCCGCTAGTTAACAATAATTAGCTAGAGAGCCAACTATGCAGCCATTTGATGTGCATTTCGCTGATGGACATTATTTTTAGCAAGAACAAAGTCAAAGACACCAATCCATAGGCGCCGCAGCAATTTCATTTTCTGATATGGCATCGTAACTTTTGAACATGGCATCATCACTTATAGTCAGAGGCCATTATCAGGTTTGACCAAGGGCCATTATTCAATTTTGATATGAGGAAACACTACCGTGAGTATATTTCGGATACGCATTGTAATTTGTTCATAGCTGAGTAGCATTTCACAGGGTTCACGTTGAAAATGAAATTAGAGGACCCATGTGTTGAATTGAGACTGTGTTTGATTGATTTTTGTGCCTGCTATGTTTGGTCTGACGATGGCAAAGAAAAATTCATCAACTCAAAAAGTGTTTTTGCATTTTTTTGGTATTTTTCATTGAAAATGCATATAAAATACAAAAACACAATATAAAACGACAGTTCTTTAAATGTGTTACTGTTAAAATGAGTTACTTAAAAAATACATAGGTATGCTTGAGTAGTGAGTAAATGCATTTACATTTCCTCTGAAAAGAAGTACTTGTACTCACTTGTACTTTTTAGAAGTACCTGAGTACAGAAATAGTCTTTCACTAATATTATATTTTTGGAAATTCGATTTGGTTTCAAACCTGGGGACAGTTGAATTATTGTAAATCATTGAATAAGCCCCCAGGGGAGTTATTTTATACTGAAGAGGGTTTTTTAGGCGGGTCATTCAAGGGTTGGAGTTCAAGGGGCAAAAGATTGAGCGAAACGCATTATCAATTCATTTGGATGATTGAAGTTAAATTAGGTGGCTTTTACACTGTTTTTTTTGTGAAAGTTTGAATTTCCAATTGTCTTTCTATTGTGAAAATTTAAAAAATTAAATGGTGTGACATGACACCTCAATCATGATCAGCCTCATTGCCTGGACAACCATCAAAGTGCATAGCTGACACAATCGTGCAAACATTAGATATAACCCAATATAAATGATGCTTTACATAAGCAAAGCCAAGTGAAAAAAATTTTATGGTCCTTTTTGCTTTGGAAGTCGCACGAAACGCCAACGCCAGGGTGTTTTCACGTATTTTTAGATCACCCACGTATTTCATTTAAACGCTAATACGTTTTTGCGGCAATGTGGTAAATAGGAAATGAATCCCGACACGGTTGGGGAACCCACATCATTCATTTCGCGCTCAAATGCAACTCAACTCAGTAAGAATCTATTCGTAAAAACCTATTTATTCATTCTGCAATGACAATTTCGATGGTAATGTCGTTTCATTTTACAAGAGAATAAGCCAATTAAGACGCATTTTATACAGGGTGCGGCACTTTAGACATGCGCTCTAGATTTCGAAAAAACTCGTCACTGGGTGGTCGGATTAACGTCAAATTTTAGGTCAACATTAACAACTACATAGGAAAGGATCCCTAAACATATGGCTGCGATAGCTCCACTCGTTCTCAAGTTATTCATGCAAACGCGTAATTGTCACTTTACTACCACCTTGCTTTACAACCAATTACGCAAGCATCTGCCAATTTCCTTATCGTTAAGGCGGATTAGTGGCACGCGCGAACACATTTTGTACACACAAGAGATAATAAAAAAAACAGAAAAAAAACAATCCCAATCCCGATCCGGGTCCCTAAAAGTGGATCCCGTTTGAAACCTATCACGGCGGGTAAAGTGACAATTACGCGTTTGCATGAATAACTTGAGAACGAGTGGAGCTATCGCAGCCATATTTTCAGCGATCCTTTCCTATTTAGTTGTCAATGTTGACGTAAAATTTAACGTTAATCCGACCACCCAGTGACAAGTTATTCGAAATCTAGAGCGCAGGTCTAAATTGCCGCACCCTGTATGTGAAGACTGCTGTGACGCAACTTCCATACATTGATTGAGCAATGTCCAATGATAGGTAAGTTAAGAAAAACTTTCTGTGTTTTGAGTTTTCAAACACAAATTTCTGTAGTTTGAGTTTTTCAACAAAAAAAAGAAAGAATTTCTGTGTTTTGTATTTAAATAAATCGAGTAACTCTGCGCTACTTACTAGTATGAAATGACTTCATATTCATTTTCAACAAAAATCACATTCAAGAGACACTGGAATTATTTATATGGGGTCCTAGACAATGGAATCAACATACCTAATCTCCAATATAAAGGTGCCCAATTCGAATCCCGATCCCTTATTACAATTCTGATAATCAAATAAAAAGCACTAATCCCAAACAAATGAATTATTTTTTTTGGGTCAGCATTGAGAAACTTAAGCGATAAGTAGCGGATAAGAAAATTTACGTGAGCTATTTTTTGTTTGAAGATTTGTGATGTTAAAGGGGGGGTTCAAGGTCTCATACACATAAAAGTGGCTTGAAAAGTTTAAACCTTTAAATGCCTTCATAAGAAAATTTCCTGGGGAGGATTTTATGATGCTGTTGCAGGAATGACCGTAATAACAGGATCATGATTGGAATTGACAATTTCAATTTAGACAACACCTGATTGTAAATTTTTTTTAAATGCAAATGGGTGCTCGACCTGTTTGGGAGATGTATTGTTTAAAAAATCAACACAGGTGGTTACCCATGCTATAGCGAGTTGCCAGCAACCAGTTCAGTGGTGTTGGCAACACTTTCCCGGAATTTCAGCTTTCTCTTTTTAAGCTAACTAACTAAACCCGGCGCAAGCACCTAGGGGCAGCGGCAAAGTATGCATTATCATCAATTTAAAAAGCGCCAACACTTTGAAAATGTAAAATGCCCTGGAAAATAGCACCAAATGATGTGTATATTTTGCCAGCGAAATTCGATGGGGGGTTCATTGATTGGGGGGGGGGGCTATTCCATGGAGGGAATACATTAAATCTTGAATAACATTAAAACTCATTAAAGTTAAACCAACTACCAATTAATCACCAATTGATTCCATTTGGATACTTATGTAGTAGTTGATTGATCTTACTACAAGTTCAATCAACTGATACACTCAGATGTGAAGAACTTCAACATTATAAATACCCATACCATATTCTATTCATGGAAAAACTATTCATAATCAATGATGCAGCCCCGGCGCCATGGCGCTCTTCTAACCGTTAGTGCCAATGGCACTACATAAAAATGGCGCCAAGCACCAAAATCGCTATGGCGCTTTATACGTTGGTGCTAGCGCCAGGCCTGTCTCTTTGTTCATGGCACCGCAAAAAAGTAGCACCAAGCACCAAAAGCACCATGGCGCTTTTGTTGGGCATGGCGCCAACCGTCAACAGCGCCACAACAAAATGGTGCCAAGCGCCAGCGCCATGGCGTTTTTACATCACTACCGGTACTTTTATTTAAAAAAGCACCAGGCACCAAATAGCACCTCTGATGGTGCATTTGTGGCTTGTGGTGTTTGGCAGTGGGTCACCGGTGTTTTTTCATCACTATTCTATTTTGAATTTCGCACTGCAGCGTACAGCGTACTACCTTCCATGGCAATTAAAACTGAATATCACATTAACAACACAGTAAGTTGAGACAAATGTATATACCTAAATCATATTACAGGTATTTTCTGAAGGATATAGTTTGTGACTGCGTGCATAGTTCAGAAAACATCACGGGTTTCATTCATCATAAATGAAAGTCTAAATACATTTTGTATAGCTGTTAAAACGTATTTACGTTTACTGAAAAATACGTATACTCGACACTCGAGTACTGCGTAAATACGTTGTCGTTTCCTCTGAAAGAAATTACCCGAATTCACGTTTACGCATACTCTTTTAAAGAACTCGAGTGCAGAAAATTTATACTTATAGGCTTTTATATACCGTAAATCCTCGAATACGTCCCCCCTCGAAAAACTCCCCCTCTTGCGAGCGTGAGAAAACAACAACTCCCCCTCGAATGACTCCCCCCTCGATTAACTCCGTATACTTTGAAATAAATAAATATTTTACGTTTACGTATACCTTGAGAAAAGTACCGAACTTTTAACAACTCTGTTTTATTCATGGTTAGTACTCATTTACTTCGAAAAAGGACAGTATTTTGAACAACTCTGCTTAATGGACAAATTGAATATTGAATACACATCCCGTGCTCCGTAAATCCTCAATTAAGTCCGCCCCCTCGAAAAGCTCCCCGCTCGGTCAACTCTGGCCTGTTAATTTGCCGACTGAGGAATAATTAACTCAATGCTCGAACAAAAAAGTCCCCCCTCTTTGATGTGTGGGAATGACGTGTCAAAAACGTTTTTTTAAATGTAAATATGTGTTTTTTTAAAGCTTGTATTCTTTTGCAGCTGATGTTCACTAAACTCGGCGGACATAATAGAAGTCAATGGTCTAAGGTATTTTTGTACAAGTGCGGTATAAACTAACGATAGGTTCACAATGTGTATTTGGCCCACGTCCAAGTTGCCTTGCGTTTCAGACAAATGAGAGCGAAAAACGCAGGTTTTATGTTCACGTCACTGATTATGACTGCGGAATGCAATAAATCGACTTGTTGACATATTTGCGATCGTTTCCAGTCGCTTAATTGCATTCCACAGCCATAATGAGTGACGCAAACGTAAATCCTGCGTCTTTCACCTCGTTCATAAAATACGTAACCTGATGCGTGCCAAGTTAATATACTGGGATTTCTATCACATTTGTACTTTTCCGAAGGACTTCGTATGACGGTTTGAGCGAGATATCTAGCTTCCCGACTATGTATATTGATATCCGTGTTAAATCTATCAATTTTTCACATTTGAAAGTTCAATCGGTTTAAATAAACTGCGAATCGAACGGAATCCGTCCGTATTCGAATTCGAATTTGAGACATATCTCACTCGTACATAAAAGAAGGAAAGCTGACTCGTTTCATGTCTGCCGAGTTTACCATTTATTTCATTGCATGAATTATGGAATTTGTATTCTGACTTACAGGTTTATGGAACTTATTAAACACCATTAGAACAATATATCGATCATGCCTTTTACACAGGTTATATTCAGATGAAAAATAACTTTTTCATACGAAAAACACCCAGTCAAAGGTATCTGATGAAAAATAACTTGACTGGGGAATTTGGTCATAAACTTTCATACAAAATCATCACGAAGTGGTAATCCCTCCTTCCAGGGGGTTTATAAATAATACATTAGAATACATCCAGGGAGTTTATAAATACTTTCATTAGAATCCATACAGTACAGGGGGTTAATAAATACTTTCATTAGAATACATCCAGGGGGTTTATATTTTCACAATGCAAATTTTGAGGGGGATATTTCGGGTGGGGGGGGGTGTTATTTCCTCAGAAATTTAACCTGAAATTCATAGTAACAAACACGCTGTTTCACATCCAAAACCTGTAAAAAATGTGACATGACCGAATAGGACATATTTGGACATATCAATGTACGTCACTACTAGGGATGGCCAAGGGTTTTTCAAAGGTTTTTTAAATAAAAAACGTTTTATTTAAAATAAAGAGACCCGACTTTTATTTTAAAACCTTGGCCAAAATTTTTAGTACTAAGCACTAGGTATTTTGCATTTTTTTTGCGCGCAAGCGCACAATTTCACCTGTACCATTTGTGGTGGTTTTCGTTGGTTTTGAGGCATTTTTAGTGTAAAAGCTTCCAATTGTTTGTGCTATATCTTATAATAAGCCACGATGTGCTAGTGTAGTAGATAATATACAGCCAAACAAACTAGTATATGTGTAGGTGCGATGCAATTTGACAGCAATTAATACATAATTTACATTGCATATTATACATGATGTATATCATTCCAGACGGGGGAATATTTCAAAGGGGGTTTATTTTTTCCTCAGCTCGAAATGACCTGGGGATATTTCGAGGAGGACTAATTCAATGGGGTATTTCGAGGAAATACGGCACGCTTCTCCAAGATTTTGACGCTCGCGGGGGCTGGATAGATAGCAAATCGCTTCTCCGGAGAAATAGATAGCTAAAAAAATGTTTCGGTGTGGGGGGCTCACGGCGGCAAAATATATAGGCTTTTTCAAGGTATAACAGGCAAAAAAGTTAAAAAATCGCAAAAATTAGGTTTAAAATAGCTGATAATAGGTATGTAAAGAAGTATGTTTATAGCCAAAAATAGCGATTTTGAAGGTGAAAAATATCAAAATGGGGCACAAATTAGCGATTTTGGTTGAAAATTTGGGATAAATTGCTCAAAATATGCTCCATATAGATGGATAGCTAAACGATTTGGGGGATAGAGTCAAAAATTTCACCTCGTGATAGATTGATAGGTTACCGGCCTCCGGGACAGATAGATAGCTGGCTGATTTGGGGGGTACCCTCCCCCCCTTGGGGACCCCTTAAATACGATATATGGATTCATGTGCATTTGTGAGGCGTGTCGGGCGTGTCTGCGCCAGGCGAGCCTGCCTTTCAAATTAAATGTGGGGTACTATTCAAGGACATACAGTAAATATACGGTATTCAAATTTTTGCGCGGTCTGTGACACTTTCTGTTCTGAATCAATTCATGCATTTAGCTCGCAGATATAATCAACGTGACATTCAGAGTTCCGACCAATTCAAAAGCTCATGTATTATTAATTCAAAAGCTCAATTCAAGTGCTCAAAAAAATTGTCAATTTGCAGCATTTTGTCACGCAGACAATCAGCACAAAGTGCGTGAAAGAAAAGAATATCAGTGAATGCAGCTTAAATTCAAAGGGCAATCACCAGAATGATACAAACACGAATGTTAATGTGAGTAGGTCATTTTTGTGACATTTTCAAAATTATCACGTTTTGTTAGAACAACGATGCCGATGGCAAAAAAGGTGAAGTTACGATTGCGTAACGACAAATAAACAGTGAAGCGACAAATAAAATGTCACCGATAAAATCATTATTTTTCACGTTTTCAAGCTTTTTTATTCAAAATTCGTGTTCAAACAGGCATTTGTCGTTGGTCAGTGAATGCAAATGGGTAACATCTCGCACATCATAAATTTTTGCGAAAATTTTTATTTTGAACATCAATTTCGAATGAAAAGCTTGAAAACATGGGATAATGAATTTTTGGTGGCGTTTTATTTGTAGCCTCGCCTTTTATTTGTCGTTAAGCTGTAGCTACACCATTGTGTTTTTTCCTTGGTGCTTTAGGAAGCCTATTTAAACTTTAAAACTTAGATTTAACTTTGAAACTTAAAAAACTTTGTCCTCACAAACACCTTGTCGTTTTCGTGTTAACACCGCCTAAACAACCCCAAAAACGCAGGCGTCGGGACACGATTCTAGTGAAAGTGGGCCATTAAAAATGACGTCCCCAAAATTGGTCGTGTATTATCAGCAAGCGATGAAAGATCCGAGCAATGCACCTACAGTCACGGTGACACAGTTGAAAATACTCAAGTTTCTCTGGGATTTTGTGAGTTCTTATTTTTTGTGTCAACTTAAAAAAATCTTTTTCATTTGATTTTTTGGCTTGGTGTAATTTTGTCAAATACACACCTATTCGATTGGGTCTCACTGCATTGGACAAACATTCAAATTCATAGCTTACATGACAGTAGATCACATTTTTATTGTTGTCAGGGGTGATGTCGGGGAATTTGTTCCAAGTTCCAATTTGTGGGTTTGGGTATCGGGTCCAAAAATGTTTGGGTTGGGTAACGGGTATCAATTCCAAAATTTTGCAGATACCGTATATACTCGAATAATTCCCTCGCCTCGAATAATCCCTACTCTTGAATAATCCCCCATTCTTAGACAAGTGAGGAAAAAATCATCCCCTTCCTCGAATAAGTACTGATGTCTGGTATCGGGTCGGGTCGGCTCCCCAAACCCTAGCACATGCTTGCATTCAATTTACACCGGCGGCACATTTATAAAAACTCGCGCAGGTAACCGGCGACACGGAACGAGATCTGGGCGTGGAGATTTTCAAACGCATCTTGCCCAAATCGACCAGATTATGCAGGGTTTTTGGCATAACTGCGATGTCGCAACTGGAGAATATTGAGAAAAACGGTAGACTTTTGTCGCACGCCGCCGTCGTGAAGGTGGGCTCGTTAAACCAATTACCGTTTTACCTCGAAGTACCCCCATGGGGTTTTATTATTTCGCCCGCAAAATTTGAGGGGGGGGGTGATTCGGAGGGGGGGGGCTTATTCGAGGGGTTAATTATTTCGTAAGGATCGTAGTAAATAGTAGGCATTTGCGTACCCAAGACAAGTAATGAATGTGTTCAAACAGAATATATTTGGACATAAAAACGTAGATAGCTACACAACCTAGTCTACCGTATTTGCTTGAATAATCCCCCTGGGGGATTATTATTTCGTCAAACTTTTTGATGGGGGAACTATTCGAGGGGGGGGGATTATTCAAGGGGAGAAATTATTATTTCATCAAAATTTTCAAGCATGTTTCCATCAACTCATTTCCGGAAACATGCCTTATAAACACAATAACGTGCCATTTTTGTTAAAATTAGGTAGAACAAATTAATCAAATCTTTAAAGGGGGGATTGTTCGAGGGGGGGAATTATTAGTTCCTCACTCGTGTTACAGGGGGGATTATTCTAGGGGGGATATATTCAAGGGGGGGGGAGCTATTCAAGCAAATACGGTATGTGTAGCTGCAATAATAAATACATCATGTAAATTGCATACATGATGTACATCATTCTGGAGGGGGGGGGGGTTCCGAGGGGAATTTTTGTTTCCCAAGCCCATCATGGGGGGTTAATTCGAGGGGGGGGTAATTCAAGAGGGAATAATTCGTGGCAATACGGTATTTGGGCACATGGTTGGTTATATTCACATGGTATGGCACGCGGTTGTTGCGAGACAGGGAGCCACAGAAAAACGGCACGAAAGTGCCACAGGAAAACGGAACGGCACCAAAGTGGCACAAAAAACAGCGCCAAGCGCGAATGACGCCATTGCACCACCAGTTTGCGTCCAAAACTCAGGTGGCTCTGAACACGATCGTGGCCAGGTACACGGACAGGTTGAGCACCCGCAACGACGCGCACTTGGTGGCCATGCAGAACAAGCAGCTCATACAACATATCAGATCGCTGGGCGCCCGCCACGCCGCCGTCAGGCCCAAGGTTATTTTCGACTGATGTTGATATACTCGGCAGATCGCAAAGTATTCACAGAATCCTACCATAATATAATGAATAAAATATTGCGATAAATTTCGTAATAAATTATTCCACAGTATAACGACATATTTATTATGATGAAAGAACTGTGAAATGTTTGGTTGATTATTCAGATGGGTTATGGTAGGTTTTTAGGGTTATGGTAGGTTTTTATACTAAGTGTGATGTCCGCCTAGTATACTTAATAAGTTATTTCTTATGGTGTGTAATTATGGCAGTCCATAAATCAGACGACATGCATGTTTGAATAGAATATAAAAATAATATGAAACTTTTTCAGTACCGTATTTACTCGAAATACTCCCAGGGTTAATTTTTTCGCCAATTTGAATTTTGAAGGGTTAATTGAAGGGGGGCTATTCCAGGGAGGGTTCTTATTCCGCCAGAAACTTTTATGAATTCCATTTATCATCCATTATTCGTAAAACCTACGCAATAACCACTAAAATGACCTAAGAACAATCCATCAATAAAAAGACCGTACAGTAGAAACAGCAGAAATCACAAACTGCCCACAGTTTTAGTCATTTCCACTCTCAAAAAAGATCAAGGGTGCTTTGCAGGGTTTCACGCCGGACATGTGGCTTCCGTTTGCCGACGGGCTCTCGGAAATCGTCAAATCTTGGCCCATACCGCTGTGCCACAGGCGCTCCTTCAAGGTTGGTCTAGGGGCAGGTACAATGCGCTAGCAGGGATTTCTAGCCCCTCCCCTACAGAGGGGTGCCCTTACAGATAGGGATGGCAAGCGCTTTTTTTTCAAGCGCTTTTTTAAAAAAAATGCCGCTTTTTTTAAAAAAAAGCGCTAGGGTCCCAGCGCTGGCAAAGTTTTTGTACTTATGCACTAGGTATTTTGCTATTTTTTCGTGAGCAAGCGCGAAATTTAACATGCAAATTATCACTGGTGGCTGTTTTCATTGGTTTTGTGGCATTTTTATAGTCATTGCTTCTATTCCTGCATGCTATCATGTAATAATAAGTTGTGATATGTTGGTGTAGTATAGAATATTCAGCCAATGTGCTCCCACATACTTCTACAGTGGGAAACATTAGTCTCAATGTATTAGCCTTCTCTTATAGCCTTATTTATAAGCACCATTTCATGTCTAACTTCACTTGAAGTCACTAAACATTCACAAACAGCGATATACATAATGAGTCAACAAAAAAAGTAATTTTTTGGCAGAAATCACCACTTATCATGTTGTCCCATGACTACACAGCCATTCTATGGCTATATATCATCACAATTGCTGCCAATTGTCTGATATACCTGTATATATTGATACAGAACCATATTTTGGAGCTTTTTAGGGAACGTCTCGACATTTTTTGAAAAAAAAGTGAAAAAAGCGCGTTTTTTTTTTAAAAGCGCTTTTTTAAAAAAGCGGGGCCGTTAAAAAAGCGCTTTTTTCCATCCCTACTTACAGAGTCTAGTTGATCCGGTTCCCAGTGTTAAAACGATCCGTGCAAGTATTTGGAGGGGGAGCTGGGGACCCTGGGGTATCTTGAATTTCGACTCTCTGGGTAATTGGATAGATAGCTGAGCGGCTGCCGGGATAGATATCTGGGCGGTTTGACCCCCCCATTCGAGACCCCTGGGTGTGTGTGCACATAAATAGGTTCAATGAGTGTAGAAGAATTATTAGAGGTAAAACGTTGAAAAAATGAACAAAAGCAGTTAATATTTATATGCAAGTATAAAAAGGTTGTCATACAAAAGATAATAATAATAATTAAAAATATAGGTAATAATTTGAAATGAAAATTTTCTAGAGTGGAACACCCAGCAAAATACAACCTTTCATCGCTGTGGACAGCGGGATCGCGAATGCCCCTCCCCACAAAGCTCATTCAAAAACACACACACAATCAGTCTTAAGCCCCAATCTAGACGCACCGGCCTCCCGCAGCGCACGTGGCGCCAACTGGTGTGCTTCGTGATGATCAACATGCGCTACGGCTACAACGAGTGCCGGTGCCAGCAGGGCGTCATGCAGCAGGTGCTCAGCGCCGCCGCCGTCCACCCCGCCGGCAGGCAGCGCGGCAGCGACGGCAGCGACGCCCCGTCACCGCTGGTCGGTGTAAGCTGATAGATGTGGTCGGCCGTGGAGTGAATGTAAATACCTTGTACCATTGTGCACCTATACCCATTGCGCATCTAAGCCCACCACCCATTTAATTCGACCCATTTTCCATTTATACCCATTGTGCATCAGTGGAAACTCCCAGTGTGACGCAATTTTACTAACTTTCAACCCGGAATATGTCTACTGTTAAGCCCCGAAACCATTTTCCGGGACTTTTCAATACAGATTTGATTCGGTTTCATATATTTTGGCCAGATGCCATCGCTGCGTCGCCTCACTATAGGGCGCATAGATTCTCTGGGAGCATATTTAGATGCGCTGAGAGCTTAGATGCACTGAGAGTTTACATGCGTTGCAGCACACCGCCTGCGATGGGCCTAGATGCACAATGGGTTTAGGTGCACAATAGGCCTAAGCCAAAATAAATACCTATGCGAGATTTTGAAAAATTTTGAAAATGGAAAAATATGTTTTATGTAGATGATTGTTAAAATTAACTGAGATTGTTAAAAGCTTAACAATTTTCAAACTTCAAATTTAGCTTCTCAGCTAGGTAATAGACATTTGCATGGGTAAATTGATTTTTGCACAGAATTTTCAGGGCACTTACTGTTGTAAGACTTTTGCAATGACCCTAAATCGAAACAAAATGTTCTCGCAGCAACGTCGCAAGCGATGGCTCTCAGACCCAGGCACACTGTGGACGCAATTCACGGATGAGACAATGGTGAATGTTTGATGTTTGAGGTTTGGGGCAATGTTTGATGGTAGACTCCAGGGATTTGATGCAATGCACGAGCAGTTCACGTTGGCAGCGAGCCAACTTTAAAAAATGAGTTGCATGCGCTACTATTCGTTGGCACACTGCCAACATAAGTAGTAAATAAATGCGCGTGCAATAAATACTATTGAGTCACTTGACTACTTGAGTATATAAAAATATGTAGATAGCTGAAAAATAGAGGGGGGTAGAGGGGGTTCGATAGATAGGCGTGTTCAAGTTGTAGAAGGAAGACAAATGAAGAAAAATTTCTTAAAGTAGGTGTAAAATAGCTAAAATAGGTATACAAAAATACACAGTACTAAATAGAGCTGAGAATACGCAATAAGGAGCATAAACTAGGGTTGGAAAAAAACGTTTTTTTAACTCGATGTTTTTTAAAAAAAACAACGTTTTTTTTATAAAAAAAACGTTTTTTTTAAAGCTCCCAGATATGACCTAGTGTCAACATATATAGGTATATCAGACACTGGCAATACTCTGTGATGTTAAATATGACCATATAATGGCTGTGGAGCCATGGGATAGCATTATAAGTGGTGATTTGTGTCAAAAATATCCATTTTTTGTCGACATATTGTTCGTATATTGCCTTATAGTCGAATGTTTGTGACTTCAGGTAAAGTTTGGCACGGAATGGTGATCAAACAATGTTATAAAAGGAGGTTGTTACTTTGGGAGTGAAATTACACACTGTGGAGGTACATGGAAGCACATTACCTCAATATTATATATTACAGCAACATATGTCGGCTTATTCACCCATGGTAGCACATAGAAATGGATGTTTTGATACTAAAAATGCAACAAAACCAATGAAAACAACCACCAAACAACCAAAATGTCAATTTGTGTGTGAAATTGCGCGCTTGCGCGCAAAAATTTTGCAAAATACCTAGTGCTTAGTACTAAAAATTTCGGCCGATGTTTTTTTTTAAAAAAAACACATTTCGGACGTCATGTTTTTTAAAAAAAAAACGTTAAAAAACGTTTTGAAAAAAACATCGGCCAACCCTAGCATAAACTAGTTATTTTGGAAATGAAAATCTATAAAAAGGTATGAAAATTAGCAAGTTTGAGCAAAAATTGGCATATAATTTCTCAAAACTCGCTCCAGATAGGTAAATAGCTGGCCGATTGGCAGGGACGTACGCAGGATTTTTGAGCGCGGGGGGGATTGTATACGGAGCCCGGCGAACGCGCCAACGTCTACTATATAGGTATCTTTGTATACCTATATTTCGTACTAGAATCATGTTGGGTCCCTTTTTAACGCTGTTAGATTTCGGAAAAATACATAGTAATCATTGGGTGGGTATTTGCGCACTAGCGCGCAAAATTTTTTTAGAAGTGCCTACAAAATCGCTTTAGAAAAGTGCCATTTCTGGCAAATTTTTATGTCCGGCCCGGGAACGGGGGGGCGGCCGCCCCCCCCCCCTGCGTACGTCCTTGCCGATTGGGAGGGGTTCCGAGGATAGAAGCCTAAAATTTTGCCCCCGGGATAGATAGATAGCCGGGTGCTTTGGGGGGTTACCTCTCCCCCATTGGAGACCCCTGACCGAGAATTTTTATACTAACAAAATTGACCCCCACCCCTATTCAGGAGCCGCTCAACGAAGAAAAACAGTATCGCCAGTCGAAACAAATCGATGCGTGTATGAAAGAGAAACTTTTGTGGATGTTCAATGAGCAGAGTAAATCGCATTTGCACACCAAAATGGATGATCAAATGAAGAAACTCAGTGCGGATGATGATAGTCAAACAAATTTGTGTAATGACTGCAAACATGAAAATGGACAGGTGAATACAGGTGATACAATCATGGTCTGATAAAAAAACCCTGAAACTGTGTATATAGGGATGGCCGGGTTTTCTTCCAAGGTTAAAAAAACGTTTTTTTTAGAACGCAAGCATAGAAACCGTCGCCCTCCAAATCGTTCGGCTATATACCGATCTATTTACATGGAGCAAAATTTACAGTGATTTTCCCCAACGTTTCACTCAAAATCGTTAATTCTTGTTCCATTCTGTCAATTCTCACCTTAAAATCGCTATTTTGGGACATACACATGGTTAAATACCTATTGTTAGCTACATGCTGAGCGGCTTTACATGTCTACATGTCTAGGGCTCATAAGATAATGAGATATTTAAGGCGGGGAAATGCGCGGGGTATAGTGGCCCAAAATTTTGTCTCAGGACAGATAGATAGCTGGAAAATGGCGGCCACCCCCCTGAAGACCCCTAATGCCAGTTCGGCAAAATGAGAAGTGAATTGGCAAAAGCGAAGTAAAAAAAGAAAAAGTAATTTCCCGTCGCTTTTGCCAATTTCCTTCTCAATTCACTTGGCCTTTGCGCTTTTACTTCGCCTTTGCCATTTCACTTCTCACTTCTCATTTTGCGGAACTGGCCCCTGGTTTGTGATGATTAACTGTGATTAGCATTGAAAAAAACGACCGATTTTGAGAAAATATAATTAAATATTATGTCATAAAATCTCTCAAGAAAAAAATATAATTAAATCTCTTGGCTCATTTTCAAAAATATAATTAAATCTCTGAGAAAATCTCTTGCAGTTCAAAAAAATCTCATGAAATCTCTCAACTTAAAGTATGATTTAATCAATATTTCAAGGTGTTTGAACCATTGAGAGTAGATATTAAGGGGTTACGTACCCTATCCCCCCATGGACATCTTCCCCCCTGGGTTGATATAGCCCTTGAGGACTACATCAGCCCAAGGACTACTCCGACCCGACTTTTATAACGTGGGGGAAGTAGTCCTCCATACAAAATAGTATTAAATAGTACATTGACCCCCGCCCACTCTAATTACTCTATTGGGGTGTCTGTTTGGCCATGGGAATGTGTGCTATGTGATTTTTTATTTTATCTAATGTGATACAAGAACAACACTTGCATCAGTTTAAAATTATTTATTGACGCGTGGCGCTCCACAGTTATGCACGCGTCTGTTAGGCCCATTGGCATCGATTATTGATTGTGTGAGTGCATGAAGAAAAATGCATGCAACTTCAAAACTCAATTTCTCGGCCATTTCTCAGCCGATTTTCACCACTGAACACTTAAAATGATCAGAATCACATGGAGATTTCATTTTTAATGGTGTTGCATGTGTAGCAGTATGGTAATCATAACAGACAAAACGCCAATGGATCACAGACAAAACATTAATGCAACACAGACAAAAAATCAATGCAACACAGACAAAACATCAATGCAACACAGACAAAACAATAATGGATCACAGACAAAATGCTTTGGCATTTTGTCGTGTTGCATTGGTGTTTTGTCTGTGTTGCATTGATGTTTTGTCTGTGTTGCATTGATGTTTTGTCTGTGTTGCATTGATGTTTTGTCTGTCATGATTACCATAATGCAACACATGCAACACCATTAAAAATGAAATCTCAATGTGATTCTGATCAGTTTAAGTGTTCAGTGGTGAAAATCGGCTGAGAAATAGCCGAGAAATTGAGTTTTGAAGTTGCATGCATTTTTCTTCATGCACTCACAAATTTGATAATCAATGCCAATGGGCCTAACCGACGCGTGCATAATTGTGGAGCGCCACGCGTCAATAAATAATTTTAAATGCATCTGTTGTCTCATGTTACATAGCAGTCAAGACAAATGGGTCAAAAGGAGGGTGGCCCACATTGAAAGTGCAAACTCAAATTGCATTTTCATCGAAATGCATTTCATACATTCATTTATTTATGTAGACATATTTTAACTTAGAATGAGATTCTTTAAATTGTGTTTTGCATTTCTAATTCTATGTATAGATGTGGTTATACAGCTCTTTACATACACGATAAAATTGAATTTGCACTCAAGAATGTTTTTTCTCGCTTCACTGACTACACACTATACAATAAAAATTACCATATCCCATCCAAATAAAACCACTTTTTTAACTCTCATTACAATTACATTGCTCTCACAATTTAACACATTCTCTCACATTGCTATTTAACCCACACTGTAATGTGATGGGCACTATAGTTTTCAGCACACAGAGGTCACCTAAATATTGACCTTCTGCTGTGACCTTCATGGGCAACAGGTCAATATGTACGCAAGGCCGCGTGCAGCGGGTCGATGTAATGCATAATGGGTTGATATAGTCCTCATAACTCAAGGACTGTCGGGCGATATAGTCCTCGAGGACTATATCATCCCCCGGGGGAAGATGTCCATGGGGGGATAAATACCTGTAATCGATATTAAGCACATTATGTGTTGTTAAAACTTTTCATTCACAATGACATATGATAACAGCAAAGTGTCTACTGACAGCATTTTGTACTACCATGTAGTATGTGAATAATGAACAAAAATATGATTTACCGTATATCCTTGAATAAGTCCCCCAGGGAGTTATTTTTTCGTCAGAAGTTTCTGAGGGAGAGTTATTCAAGGGGGGGGGGGAGTTATTCGAGGGGGGGGAGTTATTCGAGGGGGGGAGTTATTTTTTCATCAGTATTTCCAGTAAAATGTATGATAAATTTGCTCCTCAAATGGGGTAAATTTGGTAACATAAATGATTAGTAGGAATACAAAATTAACAAGTCAAGCAATGAAAACAATGTTTGCAAACTCTAGCTGCAAGATATTGCATATATTTACATATTAAATACATAGAACATTTTTTGTAAATGTGAAATGTTATGAAATGTTTCTACCCATCAAAGTGGGGGGGGAGTTATTCGAGGGGGGAGTTGTTTTTTCCTCACACTCACAAGAGGGGGGACTTGATCGAGAGGGGGGAGTTATTTGAGAGGGGGGACTTATTTGAGGATATACGGTATATATTTTTCATTGTAGAATAATACATTGCTTAGATGTGTGACGATCCCACAGAATTTATCAGACGACCTTTTCACCAAAATTTGGTAACTATATTTCCAAAGCATGCTGTCAACTCTTTAGTTGTAAAAATAGCTAGAACTCAGTGCACTAATTTACCCGGTGCACAAGTAAACAGCAACCTCCAGTGCCAATGTAGACCTCTGGTACAGCTCCCGTACTTTTAAGAACTGGGTCTTCACGGGACTGCAGGGGTTCAGTATGGTTCAGGAGGGGTTAAAACATATTTACATTTTCACAAAAATACATATACTTGAGTACTAAGTAAATACATCTAAATTTCCTCTGAAAAAGTACCAGTACTCTCTTTAGTGTATAATTGTGTGTGTCTTTTGTTTGAAAGAGTTTAACTCTAATGTGTCTTTTGTTTGAAAGTACTTGAGTGCAGAAATTGTATTTCAGATAGACTTTTTTATTGGCTTTTTCATGCCATAGAACAGAAAAAGAGGAGGAAAAACTACAAATAGGGGAGAAAATAGACAAAAAAGAGTATATAAGCAAATATATACCGTAGTATGTGGTAGTCATATCATATACCCCCATGGGGGTATTTCAAGATAATATGGTAGTTAAAAATAGATGAAAATTGGCAAAAAAAGCACATGAACAAGTGAATTTGAAGGTGAAAATGGGCAAATATAGAGAGATTTTCTTGAGAGATTTTCTCAATCAGTAGAAAATATAATTAAATCTCTCTGGAAAATCATGGAAAAATATAAATTACAGAAAATCTTATATTTTCTGAGATTTTCTGAGATTTTTTAAATATAAATCTCCCAGAGATTTTTTCAATGCTAACTGTGATCAACTGGTGCAAATGTATGTATGATAGTTCCTGTATATCCCTCAACTAAATATTGTATTCGCGATGTCAAAGTGGCGTAGATAAGGTAGTTAGCATTGAAATATGTGGTGATTTGGTGTAAATATAAATAAATATTAGCTCAAAAAATCTATTAAAAAAGAATTATTATTAACGTAATCTCTCTAATAAAGTCAGAAAAATAGAACGATAAAATTTTTTTTAGAGTTTTTAAGAGATTTTTTGAATGAGAGAATAAAAATAAGAGATTTTTTCAATGCTAACGGTAGTGCATTTTTAACTTAAGTTATTATTAGCTGATTGATGTTGTTGCAAACTTGATCTTAAGTTTACAAAACCGGCACTATTAAGTATATGAAACATGATTTATAAACATAAAAGAAGAATCTTTTGCTGTACGGCACACTGGGAAGTGGCAATATAAATTAGAATGTATTTTAGTTACGCACAATCACATGCGTCACACTAAAGTCGGTCCTGGCGATTTTACTCAGGTAAAGATGGAAAAACTTCTAAGATTTTCATGCGGTTCACACGATTTAAGATAGGATTTTTTTAGTAGGTAAGACTTTTCTCACGACTTGCAAAAAAAAAACGTTCGAAATCTTTCTGCCAATTTTGAATGTGCGGTACGCCATTGTGCCAACACACACAGGGACGTACGCAGGATTTTTGAGCGGGGGGGGGGGGCGGATTGTATACGGAGACCGGCGAACGGGGGGGGGGCGGCGCCCCCCCTAACATTTGTTCCTGTGGTAACGCAATGGAGTCATGGCTATGGCGCCATTTATAGGCGCCAGCGCCATGAAGTACGGGCGTTGGCGTTGGCGCCAACGTATACCGTATAAGTACCTACTTATACATAAAAATATGGTACTAGGCACAGTATTGTGTACATATTTATGCAGTCGTGAAACACACATATGGATAAGGGAATGGGGAATTGCGCGCTTGCGCGCAGAATTTTTCCAAAGTGGCAACAAAATCGCCTTACAAAACTACCATTTTTGGGTATGTTTTATGTCCGGCCCGGGAAGGGGGGGCGGCCGGCCCCCCCCACCCCCCCCCCCCTGCATACGTCCCTGCCCACACACACTAGTTTTCACCGTGACTTCATGTGAAAACTGAAATTTTAAAAAATGCAAATTAATGAACACGGTTGAATGATTTGATTTTATTTAAATTGGAATTTAAATTAATGGAAATTAAAATTGAGAATTTTGAAACTAAAACGCATAGGTAGCATACAAAAAGAGTCGGCCGGATGTCGCCATGTCGCCTCGCCGGCTCCGCACCTGTACGCACAAACGCCCGGTGCGCACAAACGCCTGGCACGCACAAAATGAAAGTCCGGTATGCACAAACGCCCGGTATGCACAAAACTGTAGCTGTGTGCGTGCCGCACAATGTGCGTGCCAGTCGTTTGTGAGCGCCTGTCATACATATGTGCGGGCGGGGCTTGTTCCTGGCTGACTGGGTTGGCAGTTTACCTGGCTGTTGGCTTGACATTTTTTGGCAGTTTACCAAGAAGTGATAAGCCATTTGAATTTTCTTATCACAACTTGTAAAGTGACAAGAAATGTTGAAATTGACATTTTTGGCAGTTTACCAAGAAGTGATAAGCCATTTGAATTTTTACATTTTTTCCATTTATTGGTTTATCACTTGAATTCTCTGTAAACTGCCAAAAAATCAAATTTAAATTTTTCTTGTCACTTAAGTTGGAAAACTGATGATAAAAGTTTCATTTTTCACATTATTGGCAGTTAACTGATACGTAACAATGCATAACCCTCTGGAAAAAAGTATTTAAATTTAATGTTTTTTCTAAAGTAACTTTTCAAATCTTGAATTTTTTTCTGAAAGTAGTTTTTGAATTTTCTAACCTTTGTGATTAGTTTTCAAATTTTCAAATCTTTTTAGGAATTTTTTGGCATCAAATTACTGTATTTTCGAATTTTTCTGGTGAATTTTGAACACACACTCGCGTTTTACAGCCTTTGGAGCTGCTACCGCAGACACGTCTGCATGTTTGATGTTCTGTCGAAACAAAAATTCATAACGCATAATTCATAATTCAACGCATAAATGACCGGTACGCACAAATACCCGGTACACACAGAGCATCAGATTTGTGCGTACCGGACATTTGTGCGTGGCGGGCTCGATTTTGTGCGTGCCGGGCGTTTGTGCGCGCCGGGCGTTTGTGCGTAGGAGGCCTGGCCCGCCTCGCCATGTCAGTTTTCACATCGATCACGGTGAAAACTAGTGTGTGTAGGGCCATTGGAGCACAAAGGGACTGAGCAGACTAGATCATAATCGAAATTTGGGAAACTCATAAACATGGTTTGAATAGATTTGACTTCGCCACAATGAGGATACAGTCTGCTACTGTTGATGGCGATCAAAAAAATCAGTATGGTAAACTCAAACATATTCAAACAGATTTTTTACAATTGTCAGTTTATCATGCCATGACCTCATTGAGTCGGTGGATGCTATAATAATACTCGCCATTTTGAATTTTATGTGGTATATTGTGAATACCGTATATGTTCGAATAAGACCCCGGCCCCCGGGGGAGTTATTTTTTGAGAGTTTTTGATGGGGGTTATTAAAAGGAGGGAGAGTTCTTATCTCAGAATAAAACTACGTAATTCGCTGTCGCTGCCATAGACTAACAACACCCTTTTATATTTTTCCTTTCACACTGCACTGTATTTCATTTGATGAATCAATTGTAATTGTAATTATTTGGTCTGTCTGACTTCAGTGATAAATTTTCTATTACATTTTTTGCAATATCTGTCACATCCTCCATCACAGAGTTATTCAATGTGAATTATTCAAGAGGGGGGGGGGAATATTTTCCTCACTCAGGAAGCAGGGGAAGTCATTCAAGGGGGTCTTATTCAAGGATATACGGTATATCCATGAATAGATGATAAAATCAGTTTGAGATAAAAAGGAGAATGCAAAACATCGTTCATATGCATTCACATAGCAAGGTGGACACAAGACAAATGTATGCCTTACTAGCTGGATCCACTCTGGACTTTCGGCCCGGTGTCATAGATAAAGTCATTCGCATTACAAAGTACGTGATGAACATGAGTTATCAAGCAACTCACGAAATACACTACCGTGCAGAATAGTTGAGACTTTTCACACATAGAGAAACAGTAGGCTGGGGTCCACCGCACTTTTTTTGCTTCCCAATTTCTTGTCCCTTGTCCAATTTTGATGCCGTTTGACTATGTTGGGGTTTGATGTTGGGGCTACTACGAAAAAATTTTGTTTGCTCAAATAATCCCCCAGGCCCGAGATAACGGGAGGTCTGTAAAAAGATGTTCAAAAATATACAAAAAATGGGCAATCTGGATGAGTGTCTTTGAAGCTTAATAACTTGATCATTTCTGGGCTGATTTGAATCATTCAACACTTAAAATTATCGGGACAGCCTGCAGATTCTTTTTTGTGGTTGGTTTAGTGATGTCTAAATTCCGTATGTCAATTTGACCCAGTTTTTGAACATGAAAAAAATAATTTTTTACACATGCTATCATATACTTTAGACAACGAGGATACATTTAAAACAAAAATGAGTTCAATATCTCTTTCCAATCAAAAGTTATGGCACTTCAAAAAATTTCAATGGTGTCTAAATATTTTATGCTTATTTTACTGGGGTTTGCAGCATTAAATTTTTGTTATTAAACAGTCTATAACATACTTTAGTCAGAGAGAATTAATATGACAAAAACGTTTTTTCAATATCTCTTTCCAATCAAAAGTTATAGCACTTACAAACTTCCATCTTCATTCCATCCAAAATAATTGCACATTACTCATTCACAGTTGGGCCAACTTTTCTCCCTAATAGAGCAAAGCCAAAACCTCAAATTTACACACCAAATAGCCCCACTCAGTAGTATGCCTACCCCCATTTCTGAGTTGCTGGCAATGGATGCAAAACTGCAGCAAAAATAAATAAATGCCACATTTCCATTTATGCATTGCCATATGCTGTTCATGCTTAGAATGTTTCTTGCTGCACACAGAGCTCAGTGATGCAGGCAAGCAGTTGCCATGGTGAAAATTTTGTAAAAAAATGAACATCGGAATTGGATCTAGACTTTAAAGTGAGATCATGAATTGCTACTGCCCAAAACAAGAAAAGTCTCAACTATTCTGAAACATGAACAAACTGACTTAATATGTTTGTACACTAGGAATATATGCAGATTTGAACTTGAGGGGCGGTCATCCCAAGCATGTGTAGTCAACCCCCCTGGGGTACCCATGTATAGTATCCAAATGTTTTGCATATTGACCATTTCGAAATTCTGGCAACATAAATCACGCAGCGCAAAAAGTCTCAACTATTCTGCACGGTAGTGTATATAGTGGAGCTGTTAGAGTGCTGATCAATATTCCACACAACAATGAATAACCACACAAATGAAACCTCGTAACCATCTACCGTAAATCGTTGATTAAGTCCCTGGGGGAGGTATTTCTTCGTCAGAACTTTTTGAGGGGGGCTTACTCGAGGGGGAGTTATTCGAGGGGGAGTTATTCGAGGGGGGTTATTCGAGGGGGGGAATTATTACTTCGTTGGATGATGTAATGTTCAATATTTTGTCAGAATAAAGTTAAAGCAGTTGCATTGAATGTGTAAGACAGAAATCCTGTAATTCATGCAATGAAATCAAGGCTAGTGTGCATCAACTGCAAAATAAATCATTTTTCTAATTAGGCATGGCCGAAAAAGGTTTTTTTTCAATGACAAGGTTTTTTTTATTAAAAAAAAACGTTTTTTTTCAAAAACAGGGTTTTATTTTAAAATAAAACCGTTTTTTTCAAAAGCTCCCAGATATGGTCATAAGTCTACATATACAGGTAAATCAGACAGGTGACAGTACTTTGTAATGTAATATATAGCCATAGAATGGCTGTAGTGTCGTGTGATAGCATTATAAGTGGTGATTCCTGTCAAAAATATCTGTTTTATGTCAACTTATTACGGAAATCGCCTTTTGTCGAACATTCATGACTCCAAGTGAAGTTGGGTATGGAAACATGCTTAAATAAGGATATAAGAGCAGACCAACACATTGGCAGCGATGTTTCTCACTTCACACAAGTATGTGGGGGCACATTGGCTGTATATTATATACTACACTAGCACATCATGGCTTATTATGACAAATAGCATAAACAAATGGAAGCTTTTACACTAAAAATGCCTCAAAACCAATGAAAACCACCACAAATGGTAAAGTGCAATGTGAAATTGCGTGATTGCGCGCAAAAAATTGCAAAATACCTAATGCTTAGTAAAAAAATTTATTCATGGGTGTCTTTCCCACCCATCAAAGACGGGGTGAGTTATTTTCTCCAGTCAGCTAGCAGGGGGGAATTTATTCGAGGATTTACGGTAGTAATGGAATAGTCACGTGCCATTATCAGAATGGCGACATGGCACACCCACACGCAGCATTCAAGCGAACAGGTATTTTTCCTCACTTACCTGAAAAATAGAAATGCGGGTCATACCGGTCTCATTTACGGTGTGAGTCGGTCTCGGTAACGGGTGAGCGGGCACTCTGCCGTCGGACGCGGTATCGGAATGGAAGAATGTGAATGCCAGTGATGTATCAGTGTCGTTTGAACCGTTGACATAGCTTTCCAGCAAATCAACTGCAGTTGCTTTTTTTCAAAATTTCATCTAAAATCGGTGTCAATTGTAATTCAAGCATTGCATTATTTATGTATACTCGGCGGACCGCAAGCTATGCATTTTTATAAACGAAACACTCCACAATCACGTCATCATTAATGAAACCAAAATAAATCCAGCAAAAGAGTAAAAACATTTCGGGGGAAAAACATCCTCGTTTACACGCCGCCTTTTTCTTTTTTTAAATATTTTTCTTTTTGTGAAACTGCATACATAAGTATCCAGCTCGCGCGTTGTCGACCAAGACATAAATAATTTTGGACGCACACTTGCGGTCCGCCGAGTATACACAAAACCACTTGGAACTCGGATTCAAACGGGATCGACTATTCGGGATCGGGGCCAATTTGAACACTGTCAAATTTTGCGTTTCTAACTATTGACATAAACTTGTAGAGAAATTCTGAGTATTAATTGTGAGTAAATGACACAGTAATTACTGAGAATTTGATCGCATTTACTAGATCACTGATCAATTAAGGGTTCATTTGCTTTTGTGGAAAATATTAATGTTCAAATAAATAATTATAGATACATCACATAATGTAAACTTTGCAGAAAATGAAAATTACTTCACACCAAAATGCTTCAATTTCACATGACAATATCGGAACGAAAAGTAATCTAAAACTACAGTATTCCACCGAATAATACCGCTTTGAATAACTGCAGCAGAAAATGTCATATTCGTTGAATTACTGTAGCTATTCAAGCACTACTTAGAGTGTCGTTCAATTGGTCACATGTCTGGCTAAAACATGTCAATCACTAATGTTAATGTTCAATGTGTAAAATTCTAATTCTGAGCTAACATTCGCAACGTGAACGCGCCTAAAAAACAGTTCCTTCTGTTTCTGTTTTGGAATTTTTTGATGAGGCACCGAAAAATTACACACACCGGGTTCAGTGGCGGGGGGGGGGGGGGGTGCGGGTGTTTCCCAGTCGGAAGTAATCGATTGTTTCCGAAAAATGCAAACATTTTGGTTGCATTTAAAATTCTAGCCATAGTATAAATATAAACTTTTTAAGTAACCCCACAAAGAACCACTGAACCGGTGAAAATTCAAAAAGTTTAAAAAATAGGGATTTGCAACATCATTGTAAAATGTGAACTACCTAGCTATAATTTATGAAAGAGTGATACAACAAAATAATCAGAAGCTTTTTATTGACAGAAATGCACCGATTTTCGAGGGGAAATGTGTAAATATGTGGTCATATAAAAAAAAACAGATCAAAAGCACTCTAAAATGGGGAGCATTTTCGGGAAATGGGGTACACGCTATAGCTAAAATTCACACCTAATCACAAGCTCTCAATGCTCAAAATCTGCATAAACATTACGAATTACAGAGAATCGTGTGAAATGGTGAATATAGGAGTTCATATATTTACGACGTTACAGCTCTAATTACAGCTCTACTTTATACCAATTATGGTATACCTTTACACCAACTGATTTTATAGCTCTAATGGTTACATTATGAAAATTCACGTGAAGACATTAGAACAAGAGACATAAATAGCTATACAGAGAGAAAACATTTATTTGGGTGCCACCGGGTAAAAAAATGATCTGGGGTTTAAGTTTCGTATTCATTCTTCTGAATTCTTTATAAATCTATGTGCTTCTTGTAAAAGAATCTGAATATTTTTTTGTGATACTCACATTGATTGAAAAATAGAACAACTGGTTATACATTCCGGCAAAACAATAAAAGTTCCGGTGGGCTCTGAAAATGATGAACTAAAATTCAGATGGTACCGAAAAGTGAACAGACAAAACAACTTTTATTTGTACATAGCCGAATATCGTCACAAATGAGAATTTGTAGCATATCGATTCTCGAAGGACGTTTTATGCATGCACCGTGGCTTCAAATCTTTCCATTTAGCAAACACGTAAAATACATGACCCAGAAAAATGTTTTCCTCAATACCTTCATACTCAATTTTCCCAATTGGTAAAAACTATACCTACATAATAAAAATTATATTCCAAATTTAATCCTGATTTAGAATAATCCGGGCAGTGGGTGTTGCGGCCCCGTTCATCACACAAAAGCGGCTGAGTTGAAATATCTGAAATTTTTGCGCATTTTGAGTTTTTTAAATGATCGTGAAAAAAAATATTCTCAGGTACGTAGATTGGAGAAAATCAGGGACGTAGCCAGGATTTCTGAGCGGGGGGGGGGCGGATTGTATACGGAGCCCGGCGAACGGGGGGGGCAACGCCCCCCCCCCACTAAAATTTTACCTCTGTAGTAGGGGAATGGCGCCATGGCGCTGGCGCCATTCGTAGGCGCCACTCCATGGCGCTGGCGCCATTCGTAGGCGCCACGCCAAGACGCAAGGTGCATTGGCATTGGCGCCAAAACAGCGGTATATGTCTGTTTTTTTCAGGCATATAGAGTGACATGGACAGGAATTAAGTCCATTTTCACTGAGGCCGCGGCAACCGGCCAGCCGAAAATATATGTTGTGAAGGGAAAATGCGCGCTTGCGCTCAAATTTTTTTCAAACTGTCGACTAAATCGTCGTCTGAAAGTGCCATTTCTGGCACATTTTTTGGTCCGGCCAGGGAAGGGGGGCGACCGCCCCCCCGCCCCCCCTGGCTACGTCCTTGGAGAAAATTATGATATATTTATGTATACCGTATTTCACCGGAGCACCCCCCCCCCGGAGTGTCAAAATCGAGATTGGTATTTTGATTTTTCGGAATCAGGATTTGGGTCTTGGGTTTTTTTTCAATTTTAGGGTCGGGGTCAGGATTTTGAACTAATTACAGGGTTCAGGGATTTACTCTAATTTTGTACGAAAAGTCTAATAACACACAATAATGCCAGAGAAGTAGCGCAAAATACATACGGGCGGTTTCCGTTCACATTATTAGTGCAAAAAATTCCTTTTACAAATTTGGCATATTTTTCCGGCATCGAAATTTGCATCCGAAGGACCGACATGCCATCTATCCAAACCCCAGCAGTGTCAAAATCCATTACCCCCTGCACACATATCCCCCTCAACCCCCCCCCCCCACCCACCAACCCCAGTGCCCCGTCTCAAGCCTGCGTCTTGGAGATGGCGCCCATGTGTCCGGTGCTGGAGCTGCCCTTCCTGGTGGGCCGGTCGGCCTCCTCCATGGAGCTGCACAGGCTGCGCTGGCGCTCCATGCCGGGCATGTGCACGCCGGTGAGGGCGCCCAGCCCCTTGCAGAACAGGATTATGCCGCGTGTTAGCTTCTCCGGCTGTGGGGGGGGGGGTTGGTGATGAGTGGGGTGCTTTAGTTGACGGGCGAGATTTCGCTAACTGATTCTGCTAACTGAAGTCTGTTTAGCGTAATTGTTTTCCAAATCCGTCGAAAGCAGTTGACGGAATGTCCATAATGGAAAACTGTGTTTATAACAGTTTTATCAGGTTTGAATGTTCCGTTTGTCAACTTATTCCGGCATGGACCGGTTTCGTGAGCATTGCGGTAAACTCAAAGATGATTTGAGTTCTTCCAAATACTTCGGATTTGGAAGAACGTTCTTCCAAATACTTCGGTTCTTCCAAATACTTCCAAATACTTCAAATACATCCAAGATTTCGGATGTGAAGTGGTGCGCATAGCGCAGGGGTATCTTGAATTTTGACCCTCCGAGTGGTTGGATAGATAGCTGAGCGGCCTTTGGGATAGATAGATAGCTAGAAAAAAATTGGGGGGGGGGGGTATGAGGGGGTTGTGGTGGTTCGATATATGGGCTATTTCAGGGTGTAGAAGGAAGAAAAGGGAGAAAAATCGGTAAAAGTTTGTGTAAAAAAGCTCAAAGTGGGTATACAAGAGCATATAGTACTAAAAATAGCTGAAAATAGGTAAATAGGAATAAAAACTAGTGTTTGGAGGTGAAAATTGGGGCATAGTTTCTCAAAAATCGCTGAGCTGAGATAGATAGCTGAGCCATAGATAGCTGAGCGATTTGGGGGGGGGGTTAGGGGGTAGTAGCCCAAAATTTTGCCTCCGGGATAGATAGATAGCTGGGCGGTTTGGGGGGGCGGGTAACCCCTCCCCCCATTTGAGACCCCTGGCATAGCGCTAGATTTTTGGAAGTGGGACAAGAACAGGGTACAGGTAATCGAGCGATTTATTGCTGTACACTGTCGACATAAAATCTAAATATTTTTCGCCGAAATCATAATGCTAACTAACCCATGCTTTCAGGTGTCAGTAGACAAAAAAACTATACTTCTAAACCAACTTTCGGGGGATTAAAAAATCACATGTAGCCCTAAAAACGTTTGAAGGAAAGATAATGCGTCACCCCCGAGCTAACCGCCTCACTGGACACGTCGCCCACGCCGTCTACCACCAAAAGCGTGGTCCTTTCCCTGTTCATGTTCTGGTGCATGGTGTACACCGTGTGCAAATGGGCCGCCTGGGCGCCCACCACTAGAAGGCAATCCGATCTGTGCGTGGTAGGGTTGGGAATTTCAAAATTTTCGGTTCCGGTTCTCGGTTCTCGGTTCTAAAAGATTTCGGTTCGGGTATCGGTTCTCGGTTCCTGAAAATTTTCGGTTCCGGTTCTCGGTTCGGTTCTTAAACTCGGTTCCGGTTCGGTTCTTTCGGTTCTAAAACGATCAAAATTTCAGTTCCGGGTAATAAAATAACCGGGTATCGGGTAATATTCGGCTGAACAACAGAACAACAATATACCCAAGTTTACATGTGTAAGTACATTGGTTGGATATTTCATACTACAGGAGCATATCACAGCTTCAATTATTATTGAATTTCAATTCAATTATTTCATGGTAGAATGCAGAAATCAGAGTTGTTATAATAATACTGGTATTTAAAAAAGTGTAAAAGCAAACATATACGTTTTCTGTACTCGCGTACTTTCAAAAAGTACACAAGTAAATGAGTACTGGTATTTTTTCTGGAGGAAACGTAAATGTATTTATGTAGTATGCGAGTGAGTACGCGTATTTTTTTGAGTACAACCATAAATAACTTTTGCCAACTACGGTTAAAACTGCCACAAAATCAATGAAAACTACTACCAGTGATAATGTGTATACTGCAGCGACATTACACCTTACAATGAAATCTACCACATCCCATCTGAATAAAAGAACAAACATAAAAAAAATTCATCATATTGATCAAATTTTTGATCAATATGATGAATTTTTTTTATGTTTGTTCTTTTATTCAGGTGGGATATGGTAGATTTCATTGTAAGGTGTAATGTCGCTGGAGTATATGTGAAATTACACGCTCCCGCGCAATCATTTTGCAATTCTGAACACGCACCAAGATGTTCAGCTGCTGTTTAAAGGCTTAGATGTAGGTGTTGAAAAAACGCTGTTTAAAAACTTAGATTCCTAGAAAATTTCGGTTCTTTCGGGTATTTACTTCGGTTCCGGGTATAAGTGCCGGTTCTCGGTTCCGGTTCGGTTCTCAAGCTCGGTTCCGGTTCTCGGTTCTCGGTTCCAAAATAGTGCTCGGTTCTCGGTTCGGTTCGGGTCGGTTCGGTTCCCCAACCCTAGTGCGTGGCACGGGATTTTTTTTGGGAGGGGGGGTCGAAACTGATGTACATATGGTTGAGCAAGAAAAAATGACGAGAAGTTCCAATTTGAAATAGATTACCACTTTTTTGTTTTTTAGATAGCGAAACTACACCCCGTCGATACAGTTTGTTCGTCGGAGCATAACTGCGTAAGAACGTTCAAACTCTCGATGACGTCATCGTAGGGAGTCGTGGCCAGTACCATTAGATAGCCCGTGGATTTTTATATTCACGTATCAAATTTCAGCCCCCTACGATGACGGCCATGACGTCCGGCAAACAAAAATAAGTCCGATAAAAAGTTCATTCGCCAGGAACAGTTTGTTCAGTACTGCCAATCAAGGACGTAGCCAGGGGGGGCGGGAGGGCGGCCGCCCCCCCACCCTTCCCGGGCCGGACCAAAAAATGTGCCAGAAATGGCACTTTCAGACGACGATTTTGTCGACAGTTTGAAAAAATTTGCGCGCAAGTGCGCATTTTCCATCCACAACATATATTTTCGGCTGACCGGTCTCCGCGGCCTCAAAGCCAGTGAAAATGGACTCAATTCGTGTCCATGTCGCTCTATATGCCTGTAAAATACAGGCATATACTGCTGTTTTGGCGCCAATGCCAACGCCAGTGGCGCCATGGCGTGGCGCTTACGAATGGCGCCAGCGCCATGGCGCCATTCACCTACAACAGGGGTAAAATTTTAGGGGGGGGGGCGCCGCCCCCCCCCGTTCGCCGGGCTCCGTATACAGTCCGCCCCCCCCGCTCAAAAATCCTGGCTGCCAATTGGGCATTCGTGGTCAAAACAATCTGACTAGGTGTGCCAGCTTCAAATGGGGGTGGGTTTTGCGAGAGTTTTGATTGAAGAAAACAATGGTATGGAGGTTTGGACATGATGCCACCATGGGGTGCCATAGCTGGCATGCAATGATGCAAAACAAAATTCTAAAAATGGTTGGTTTTTCACCACAGAAAAATCAGAACTTCAAGTCGATTCCATGCTAATCCCTGGTGAATTCCAGATGCTCCTTGATGTGGTTGGGCTGTGCACCTGGCATATGGACCAACACCTGTGAATGCAGGCCAAATTATATCTGTGCATTGATGATGATGTTTTGTGACACCTGCTGGGTGTGGGTACCATGACAAGGCAGCTATGGCACCCCGTGGTGGCATCATATCCACACCTCCAACCGGTTTTTTCCTCGATCAAAACTCTCCCAAAACCCACCCCCATTTGACGCTGGCACACCTAGTTAGATTGTTTTGACCAACACTGTCCAATTGCCAATACTGAACAAACTGTTCCTGGGGAATGAACTTTTTATCGGACTTATTTTGGTTCGCCGGACGTCATGGCGGACGTGGTCATCGTAGGGGAGCGAAATGTGGCACGTGTATATAAAAATTCACGGGCTATCCAATGGTACCGGTCATGACTCCCTACGGTGACGTCATCGAGAGTTACGGCGTTCATAAGTCAGAAATGCTTCGACGAACGAACTTAATCAACGGAGTGTAGAACGTGAAACGTGTTAATTCCTAGACAAGCTACAACGAATACCCTCCATTTAAACCCTCACAAAAAATGCAAAAAGTTGCCCCAAACATGAACACACTGCAGCTGCTTGCCCAAGTACGTAGACAAGTCGGTACGCTTGACGAACGCGCTCAGGTACTTCGACAGATTGTATATATTCTGTCGAGTCTTCAGGTCGTCCATGTAACGCTGCACTGACTCGTTGTTTTCGTCCACTTGCTGAAATTGATTTTGTGGTGTATAAAAAAAAATAACGAAAAATATGTTGTTGTTGTTAGGGATGGGCAGCGCTTTTTTTCAAGCGCTTTTTTTAAAACGCCGCTTTTTTAAAAAAGAGCAAGGGTCCATCCCTAGTTGTTGTTGTTGTTTTGTTTTAAAATTTGCTCATTCTGTTGTTGCGGAGTTGTGAGGTTACGATTTAAAAGTTTGTTTTCGTTGCGGTACTAGACACATCGAGATTTTGAGTTTATCTTCCGGACGTTTTTCGTCACGCCGCCGCGGAACTGGTTTTCTCAAAAATTGTTATTTTTGTAAGAAAGACGTCGAATTATTGATATGAATTTCAAGTTGAATGAATTTGGACCCCAGTGGAGACATATCCGATTTACACAGTTTTTTTGGCTATGTCTACAGTCTACACAGCCACAATTATCCACAGACCACAAACACTTTCGTAATACTTGGAGATATTATTTGCAACAATAGAATGAACATGCGAAAAATTAATAAGAAATTACGGGCTGCGGGCACGTGCATTCACAACAGCCATTTTCACAACAAAATGAGCTTATAAAACGCATGGTAAAATTTGGTTTAAAAAAATTAATATGTAGAATTTCTGTAAACATGCAATGATTAATTAATAACAATTCAAAACGGCATGTCACAGTTAATAGTAGAGTAAAATTGTGAGATTTTTGTGATGTGAAATGTCTATGAGATTTTTTCACAGGAAAATGCAAACATAACGGTGACGACAAAAATTATTTTTCAGATTTCAGATTCAAACAATTTTCAGATTGCAAGGAAAAAGTTCTGATTTGTGAGAAAAGGCAGTGATATACATAACTACTTGAGTGTACGCACATGCCAAGTTTCAGATGACCTTTTTGATCAGTTTTGCCTGTAAACACCACCTAATTTAGCATCAAAGACTGACTATAAGGATGCGGAAAAACATTTCCACGTAACGTTACGAAATTATAGTGACGCATAACAAAATGTGCAGAACATGCAAAGAAAAGTCAAAGTTTACCAGAGCGGAAGGGTGCGCTTACCTCCTGAAAAAATTACCTGATATAGTGAAATGTAACAGATTACACAAATTGAAAAAAAAGTAGATGTTGGAAGGCTAACAAAAACGAATATTTACGTTACAACGTAAAACGTACCTGTCCAAATCTGTGCGACAGCAGATATTGATAAGTTGAAGGATTCATTTTGCCGCTTTCCATTTTCAGATTGATAAACTGCAATGTGGGTGAGTTTCGGTTGGCGGTAAATTTGCAGCGATGGCACTTGATTTTCTCCGACTGATTTAAAAAAATAAGCATTCCAAGCTGCTTTATGAGATTTTAAAGTATCAGTTGAAAACTAGTCAATCTTGTTTCACATGTCAGCATATTGAATCGCTGTGATGATCCCATTTTTGAAAATAATGCAGAAAATTACTAATTCACCTCGATTTTGCAAGTTTCATTGCTTTTGCGTGGTGTTTCACAGCGTGTGTTGTAAAGGAAGTATTTTAGTAAATATTTATGGTGTTAAATTGCACTGATATCAAAGTTTATTAGATGTCACTGCAGCAACAACGCACCTGCTTCATTCAACTGGCATTTTTCTATCCAAATAGGCTATTTTGAAGAAAATCTGATTTTTTTTAAATCAAGGCGTTTGAAAAAAGTCGATTGAGAAAATAGGTAGGGACATTACGGAACGCGGCGGACACGCAATTAGAGCGCTTGCTCGCTCGTATTGGTCCTACACACGCGAGTGACAATGAAACCGAGTGTCAACTAGGCCGACTGGTTCACATTCAGATTTTTGTTCAAATGCCCATACGAATATCAATTCTCTTTCGCCATTGCCGCGTTGGCACTTTAAAACATTTGTCCCGCGAAACGTCACCCAAAATCCAAACCCATACGAAAACCAGTTGACGGGTCAGTTCACCAGATAACACCATGTCAACCCACTAACCTTATCCTTGATGTACTCCATCACACCCGCAGTAGTACTAGTACACTTGACCAGCACCAGGCCGATGACCCGCTTGGGCATGGCCATGGCGAAGCGGCAGGCGATGTTGGCGCCCGCGCCCTCGCCCATCACCACGCAGTGCGCCACGTCGAAGAAGTCCAGCACGGCGCTCAGGTCCTGCCCGATGTCGCCCAACGAGGGGTAGTCGCTGGCAAAGGGAAGGGGGTAGTGGAGCCTGTGCCTCTGTGCATGTTTACCCGCTGTGCATGTCAGGGGTATTCTACATTTTGACACTCCAGGGGGCTGGATAGATAGCTAATCGATCATCTGGAGGGATAGATAGCTGGAAAAATTATTTTTGGGGGGTTTGGGGGTTCGCGGGGTTCAATATATAGGCTTTTTCAATGATGTCTAAAAAAAGTGGAAAAATCGCAGTAGATGAAAAATAGGTTAGAAAGAACGGTAGAAAGTAGATGAAAATTACGAAAAATGGGTATACAAGCACATCTCCACCTATACAATTGCGAAAGAACTGCACGCTAAGCATGCTTCAATGCAAAAGATAGGAGGCACAATCAGAGGCCTCAACGCCCTCATTTTTAGCCTGGTTCGCGTGTGTTTTTGCACACAATGCAGTCACTTTTTATTAGCACATATGTTCTGCTGCTGTCCTTTACAGACAGGAACTTCATTGTGTGTCTCATTTGTGTGTTTTTTTACACAGTATAAAGTCACTTTTTATTTACACAGAAATGTACTTAAAATAAGTGAGGGGGCGGTGGCGGCATAACTGGGCATGAACTCGGCGCTCAGAACGCTGCTCGACCGCAATGGCTGCGGGACGGACCAATTCTCGCAGCCGACCGCGCTTTCTCGACCCCATCTCATGTTGGGATTAAATGGCTTTGTAGGAGGTGTGTTCTTTTTGGATGAAACTTTGAACATTCACTTTCACCGCTGCTTTCTGATTTGGCATTGTTCCAACTTTTGCTTTGCCTCCCTAATAGCTTAGCTTGGTAATGACTGCAAAAAAGCCCCCCAGCCGGCGCCCCATTTTCAAGCTACGAAGAAGTCCCTCCTGCGTGCAAGCAATGAATCAAGTGTTATTATGCAGCAACGTGAACTTTGGTTTCGCTTCCGCCGCGAGTGCAACCAGTGCGGCGACGCAATCGACATTGGTTGACGCGTGAGCGACTGCCCCTTGAGAGGCGGCGCAGGTGGTGGGGGCGGCGGGTGTGGACCCCACATGAGTGATTGTGACAGGTTGGCTTCAGTTACCATATTGGCTTGTTCTCACTCCCATGTTTGAATTGAGTACCATGCTTGAATTGAGTGCTTGCCACACCTAAAAGCAGACAGCATCAGGCAAATAGAATAACAGAAGTGATGAAAGTAGGCATTTTATTAACTGATTTTTTTAAAATGCCACTTCGTTTTAAACAAAAGCGCAAGGGTCCACGCGCTTTAAAAAAGCGATGGCAAATGTTTTGGTACTTAAGCACTATGCATTTTGCAATTTCACATGCAAATATGGTTCGAACGATATGACTTTTCGATTCGATATCGATCAATTTTCAATATCGATATTCTATTTTCAATATTTTCTGTAACTCGATATCGATGCGATATGGAACCTAGATATCGATATTCGATTTCATTGTTTTTGTGGCATTTTTAAGATCATCGTTTTTATTCTGATATTAAGCTGGGCCATTGAAAAAATACGCTTTTTCCATCCCCAAGCCCAGACGGAAGTGTGCACGTGGGGTTGACCGATGTTTTTTTAAACGTGTTATCAAAAAAAACCGTATTGAAAAAAACACGAGGTCCGAAACGTTTAAAAAAAACATTGGCTGAAATTTTTAATACTAAGCACTAGGTATTTTGCAAAATTTTTGCGTGCAAGCGCGCATTTTCACCCACAAATTAGTATCAAAGCATCCATTTCTATTTGCTACCATGGGTAAATAAGCCATCATATTTATGTTGCTGTAGTATATAATATTCAGGTAATGTGCTTCCATGTACCTCCACAGTGTGTAACACCACTCCCAAAGTAACAACCTCCTTTTATAACCTTGATAACTATTCCGGTCCAAACTTCACTTGAAGTCATGAACATTTAGACTATAAGGCAATATACAAACATGTTGGGAAAAAAAAAATTATTTTTGACACAAATCACCACTTATACCGATATCCCATGGCTCCACAGCCATTATATGGTCATATATAACATCACAGAGTATTGTCACTTGTCTGATATACCTAAATATGTTGACCCAGGGAGCTTATCTGGGAGCTTTAAAAAACATTTAAAAACGTTTTTTTCCCAACCCTATGTGCACCGCTTCTGTTGTTTGATGTACAGGAGTGGGCATTTTCAGTTACCGATGGAAAAACGCGATAGCTTGAGCTACAGTTGAGCTATCACAGTGAAATTTTCACACTATAGGATAGACTCCATAGGACACTATTCTGAAGTTTGCAACCCAAACGGCCACATTTTGGGTGAGTCGTGGAACACAGTTTTAAGTGTAATTTTGTGACTTGGCTTCACCCATAGGATAAATCGAGGGTGGCGTTTGAGGGGGGGTCACCGGTAGGGTTCAAACGGGATTGACTTTTCGGGATCGGGATCGGGATTCACTTTTTGAGATTTCGGGATCGGGATTGGGGTTTCGGGATCGGGATCGGGATTGGTTTTTTGAGATTTCGGGATCGGGATCGGGATTGGCCGGGATTGGGGTCACGGGATCGGGATCAGGATTGGGATAGGCATTTTTCCGGGATCGGGATTGGGTTCTAGGGATAGAGATTTTGGCCATTTTTCTGGCATTCACAGTTGTTCATAAAGGTCTCAAAACACTGTTGGATGCCAGAAAAGTGGCATAAAATTGACGCTGGGGGTTTGCATCCACTTTTTTGCATGCAAAAACGTCATTATTTCACTTTTTATAATTTCGACTAATTTTTCCGGGATCGGGATACCGGACTTGAGAGTTTCTCGGGATCGGGATCGGGATTTGAAAATTTTCGGGATCGGGATTGGTATTTTTGAGATTTCGGGATCGGGATTGGGGTTTCGGGATCGGGATCGGGACTGGTAAATCCCGGAATTTCACGGGATCCGGGATCGGGATCGGGATCCCGTTTGAACCCTAGTCACCGGTCTTTGGTTTTGTCCCCGGTCTTTGGTGTCATCCCATTCTGTTGTACATTGGCCGATTTTGATGCCCTTTGAGTATGTTGGGGTTTGGGGTCTGGGCTACGACCAATTTTCCTCTCTCGAACAGTCCCCCAGTCCCGAGATAAGGGGGGTCAAGTCACAATATTACACTAAAAACTGTGTTCCACAACTCACCCAAAATGTGGCCGTTTGGGTTGCAAACTTCAGAATAGGTGTCCTATAGAGTCTACTCTATTGTGTTAAAATTTCATTGTGATAGCTCAACCATAGCCAAAGCTATCGCGTTTTTCCAGCGGTAACTGAAAATGCCCACCCCTGCATAGATTTTTCACATACACATAGGGTGTCAAAAAAAATTTTATACGGAAAACGGAAACGGAAACGGGAAAAAAATTTTAGCGGCCGGAAAACGGAACGGAAAACGGAAAAAAATTTGCACTTGGCGGAAAACGGAAACGGAAAAAAAATTTCAGCGGCCGGAAAACGGAAAAAAGGGCCGGAAAAACGGAAACGGAAAAATAAAATTTGCATGGAAATGGAAAAATTTGCTGAAATTTTGCCAGAAAATGGATAACATATGCTGAAATTTTGCTGGAAGTGGGAAAAATTTGCTAAAAATTTGCTTGGAACAGAAATTTTTTACATAATTGACAATCTGCATGAACTTTTTCCCAGTTTGGATGGAACAAAAAACAGAAAGTTGAGCCAAAAAAGGTAAAATGAGGTGGAAAAACAGAAAATTGAGGCGGAAAATGGAAAAAAGGCGGAAAAACTGGAAATTGAGTTGGAAAACGGAAAAAAGGCGGAAAAACTGAAATTTTAGCCGGAAAACGGAAAATGAGCCGGAAAAACGGAAACGGAAAAAAAGTGGCCGGAAAACGGAAAACGGAAAAAAAATTTCAGCAGCCGGAAAACGGAACGGAAAACGGAAAAAAATTGCCTGCGGAAAACGGAAACGGAAAACGGAAAACGGAAATTTGACACCCTACATACACATGAGAAAATATGTGTTGCATGTTTGATTTAGAACATTTTACTGCATTCTTTTTCCACATTATCTGTACAAAGCAGGGATTTCTTACAAAAATATCCATTTTTATGTCAACTCTTGGGATGTAAAAAGCGCTTTTATTCAACAGCCCGCTTTTGAGAAGAATGCTTTTTAAAAAACGTGCTTTAAAAAAGTGCTTTTTAGCTTTTTTCAAACAAATGTTGAACATTTTATTGCCTTCTTTTTCCAGATTATATAGAATAATACAGTACCATTCTCGATTTAAATACCATGTTTGAATTCAGTACCACTGTAGGAGCATTGTGAAATAATACAGTTTATGAGTCATGAAATATGATTAATATGAAATATGAAATATGACTGTGGAGTCATGAAATATTATTATAAGCAGGGATTGCATCCATTTTTATGTCAACTCTAGGGATGGGAAAATTGCATTTTGTTTAAAACATGCTTTTTAAATGCCTTTTTTAAATAAATGTCTTTTTCACTTTTTATTAAATTGAAAAAAGTGCAAGGGTCCCAGAGACACAGTGTATTAAAAAAGGTGCTGGCAAATAGGTGTTGTGATATGATGCTGTTTTTTATGTAAGTTAGCAAAGTTTGTTGTAAACTTAAATTGGTTATGTTTATAAATATAATATTGTGCTTACGGAGGAGAAGGTAGGTATGGGTGAGGCAAATGAAGTGAGGTTTGTTTAGGTGCAGACTAGGGTGTCAAAAAAGTTTTTTTTACGGAAAACGGAAAGATAAAATTTTTTTTAACATTACGGAAAACGGAAAGGTAAAAAAATTACTGCCGGAAACGGAAAGGTAAAAAAATTTCACTCAGCGGAAAATGGAAAAGTAAAAAAAAATTATAGGCAGGAAAACGGAAAACGGAAAGCGAAATTTTCATGGAAACGGAAAAAAATAAAGTGAAATTTGCACGGAAAAGGGCAAATTTGCAGAAGGAAAACCTGCATGCCAGTTTGCCTGTTTGGCTTTGATTGTGGTAGCTGTACATTCTGCAACTATGGATCATGCCAGTAACTTCACTTGTAAACACCTTCCCGGACAAGTTCACCACCCAATTTTTTATTTCATTTCGGATGTAATATCTCCTTCTATAGGGGTGTTATAAAGCTGAAACTTTGAATATATAAAGTTGAAACACCCCCCTACTCTGCTTCAATGGGGGGACGACTCACTGCAGGGTGGGTTGCCCTATACGCAACAATTTTTTTTGGCTTTTTTGCTGTCCCAAACAAGTTCACCACCCACTTGATTAACTACACTTCAAGGGTCGTATCTCCAGCTATGAGGCTGGTATGATGCTGAAATTTGGGGGATGTCTTGCCAACAACCCCCCTTACAATACACCAGTGGGGCTGCCTGCCAGCGACCCACTACAGTATGCATTGCTGCATGTACAGTTGTTCATTTTTTCAAAACCACCCGAGCGTCCCAAACAAGTTTGCCATCAAACTGCATTATAAAAAATGTTGTGAGAACATACCTGGTATAAAATTGAGTCAGATTTGAACCCTAGTTCTGCTCATTAAATTTTTTTCAGTACAGCACCCACCCTGTCCCATAAACAGCAGGCCGAAAATTTCACTTTAAACCAATTTTTGTTTCACACTTAAAAAGTTGGTTTACAAAGTTCATTAGGGAAGGGTCCAATGTTCAAAGTTACGTAAACAACATGACCTCTAAAATGCTACCATAAGGAAATTTATTTGGGGTGAAAATTATGGTGTCATAATGACATCATCACAGGAACAAAATTTGACAAAATTTCCATTTTTTCATTCACCCCAAATAAATTTCCTTATGCAGGCATTTTAGAGGTTATGTTGTTTACATGACTTTTAACCTTAAACCCTTCCCTAGTGAACTTTGTAAACCAACTTTTAAAGTGTGAAACAAAAAGTTGGTTTAAAGTGAAATTTTCAGTCTGCTGTTTATGGGACGGGGTGGGTGCCGTACTGAAATTTTTTTGATGAATTGAACTAGGGTTCAAATTTTATTCAATTTTATATCAGGTACATTCTCACAACATTTTTTATAATGCAGACGGATGGCGAACTTGTTTGGGAGA
This sequence comes from Sphaerolaimus hirsutus, assembly GCA_964036195.1. NCBI lineage: Eukaryota > Metazoa > Nematoda > Chromadorea > Monhysterida > Sphaerolaimidae > Sphaerolaimus > Sphaerolaimus hirsutus. The sequence continues at coordinate 11,518,829 of OZ038455.1, read as the reverse complement.
CTTAGGTTGTTTTAAAAAAATGAAAAACTTTATATGCGGCGACCCATGCTGTAGTGGGTCGTCGGTGGCCACCCACTGATGAATTGTTAGGGGGGTTGTTTGCAAAACATCCCCCAAATTTCAGCTTTCTATCGCCCACACAGCTGGAGATATAGCCCTCGTCGTGTAGCCAATCAAGTGAGTGGTGAACTTGTTTGGGACACCGAAAAATCCAAAAAATGTTTGCATGTAGGGCGACCCACTCTGTAGTGAGTCGCCGCACCTCCCCCCATTTATACGGAGTAGCGGAGTGTTAGGACTATATACCAACCAAATATTAGCTTTATACGGTTCCCATAGCCAGAGATATTGCATCTGAAGTGAAATAAAAAAATGGGTGGTGAACTTGTCCGGGAAGGTGTTTAGTTCAAGCTTAACTGAACCAACAAAAAATCATCAAAAGGTTGCAAAAAAACACTACAACAACAATAATAATTTAGCAAAAGTGAACTTTGATGTAACTGAACAGTAAAAGTATACCCAACGGACTGCTAAGTACGTGTCCAAAATTACTTTGTGTTTTTTGCAGATTTGGATACAGATAAAAATTATGAACGACACAAGCACCTGGTAGTTAAAAACACCATAGTGGAAAAAGATAAATACGGATTGGAAAAAATAATGGAAAAATGCCAGAAAACTGAAAATTGAGCCAGAAAATGGAAAAATGGCCTGGAAAAATGTAAACGGAAAGGTAAACAATTTTCAGCCGGAAAACGGTAAAATGGGCCGGAAAAACGGAAACAGAAAGGTAAAATATTTTCAGCTGCCAGAGAACAGAAAACGCAAAGGTAAAAATTTTTTGGCTGCTGGAAAACTGAAAGGTAAAAAATTTTCCAGCGGAAAGGCAGAAACGGAAACGGAAATTTGACACCCTAGTGCAGACAAACTGCCTGTGTGTGTGCTTGTATAGTTTAAAATATGGATTGATATTTGATTATATTTATATAGTTGCAAATTTAACCCATTTGGTGAAAAAAGTGGTGTGGAATGAAGTGCTAACAGTTGTTAGTATGACAGTTTTATCTGTGGGTGTATTTTTTGATATGTGCAATAAATTTCCAGTAGTGTTTGAATTTTTAAAGAACTACGAAACCCGACCAAAGGTCGGAGAGAATACTGCTAGTACACTACAAAAAATTAGCTGAAAATAGACAATAAAACACATGAACTAATGATTTTGAAGGTAAAAATCTACAAAAAGCGATTTTTAGCAAAAAAATGGGTGAAAATCGGTCCAGATAGGTAGATAGCTGGCCGATTTGGGGGGGGGGGGGGTCGAGGAATGGTAGCCAAAAAAAATTGCCTCGGGATAGATAGATAGCTGAGTGGTCCCGGAGATAGATAAATAGCTGGAGCGTCTGGGAGGGGTAACTCTCCCCCAACACCACAATACTGAACCCCTGAGAGAGGCACAAAAGTACCGGATACATCCTTGGAAAACCAAGTGAAATGGACGCACTGAAATGGCCAATCGACCGCATCTTCCTCCTGGCCGGGCACTGCGAAGTGCAGAAAACGCGCCTTCGCTTTGACGTCCACCATCGACGGGTGGTTCACGAAATCGATCCATGAACGAGCTGCAAAAATGCACGGTTTTCTGGGGGGGGGGGGGTTTCAGGGATGGGTTCATTTGATGCATTGATAAATTGTCCAAAATTTTGACAAAAATTTGGGTCAATTAGGGGTGGGCCAAATATGTGATTTTGTGGTATTTTTAGTGTAAAAGCTTCCCGTATGAATGTATATTTGATGGATTTTGAGTAATACATATCACATATTATTATTACATGGTAGCATGTAGAAATAGATAGTTTGCCTCAAAAAAGACATTAAAACAAATGCAAACAACCATCACTGACAACCCGTAAGTGAAATTGTACACATGCAGCAAAAAATGCAAAATAGCTAGTGTATGGCTACCAGAAAATTTGCCTTTTGATTTAAAAAAAAAAACAGTTTTCAGTCTGATTTTTAAATCATTTTTCGGCTCGGTTAAGAAAATAAGTTCCATCCTACATAGGGTTGGCCGATGTTTTTTTAAACGTTTTATTGGCGCTACGCACACTGAAGCCGAAATATTCGGCATACGCACGTTTTCATCTGCCGAATCCGAATTGAAAAATTGCCGTTCGGACGTTTTAAGTTCGGCATTTTAGGGGCCGCCATATTGAATTTTGAAAACGTGCGCACGATATTCGGACAAATTCGGACGATTTTGAGCGTTAATTTTTAGATGCTGAAGTATGTCGAAAGCAACATACTTCGGCATTTTCTATGATTGTGTGTATTTACCGTATTGGCCTGCGTACCATACTGTACTCGCAATTTTGACAATTGTACATTTTTCACAGTTCAGCATTCAACATTTCATCTGATTTTGCCGAATGGTTTCCGCATGTAAAAGTGTACGCATCTTTTGAATGCTGAAATACATGCTGAATTGACAAACAGCCTAATTTTCAAGAGTACGGACGATTTTAGTTCGGCAAGTTTTTTTCTATTCAGCATTTAATTCGGCATTTGTCAAAAACGTGCGTATGCCGAATATTTCGGCTTCAGTGTGCGTAGCGCCATTTTTTTTAAACGTTGTTGTTTTTTAAAAAAACACGAGGTCCAAAACGTTTTTTTTTTAAAACATCGGCCGAAATATTTAGTACTAAACACAAGGTATTTTGCAAAATTTTTGCGCACAAGCGCGCTATTTCACACACAAATTGACATTGGTGGTTGTTTCCATTGGTTTTGTGGCATTTTTAGTATCAAAGCATCCATTTCTATGTGCTACCATGGCTTTATCTTATGTTGTGTAGTATATAATATTCAGGTAATGTGCTTCCATGTACCTCCACAGTGTGTAACCTCACTCCCAAAGTAACAACATCCTTTTATCACCTTGTTTGTTTGACACCTATTCCGTGCCAAACTTCACTTGAAGTCACGAACATTCGACTATAAAGCGATATAAATATGAACATGTCGACAAAAAATGGACATTTTTGACTAGGGTTGAAAAAAAAACGTTTTTTTTTTAACTCGATGTTTTTTTTATCAAACGTTTTTTAAATAAAAAACGTTTTTTTTAAAAGCTCCCAGATATGACCTTGTGTCAACATATATAGGTATATCAGACAGTGGCAATACTCTGTGATGTTATATATGACCATATAATGTCTGTGGAGCCATGGGATAGCATTATAAGTGGTGATTTGTGTCAAAAATATCATTTTTCGTCGACATATCGTTTGTATATCGCCTTATAGTCGAATGTTCGTGACTTCAGGTAAAGTTTGGCATGGAATAGTGATGAAACAAGGTTATAAAAGGAGGTTGTTACTTTGGGAGTAAAGTTACACACTGTAAAAGGTACATGGAAGCACATTTCCTCAATATTATATACTACAGCAACATATGACGGCTTATTAACCCATGGTAGCACATAGAAATGGGTACTTTGATACTAAAAATGCCACAAAACCAATGAAAACAACCACCAATGTCAATTTGTGTGTGAAATTGCGCGCTTGCGCGCAAAAATTTTGCAAAATACCTAGTGCTTAGTACTAAAAAAATTGGCCGATGTTTTAAAAAAAAACATTTCGGACATCATGTTTTTTTTTGTTTTTTTAACGTTAAAAAAAACGTTTAAAAAAACATCGGCCAACCCTATTTTTTGACACAAATAAGCACTTATAATGCTATCCCAAAGCTCCACAGCCATTACATGGTCATATATAACATCACAGTGTATTGCCACTTGTTTGATATACCTATATATGTTAACACAAGGCCACATCTGTGAGCTTTAAAAAAAAGTTTTTTTTTAAAAACAACGTTTTTTTACATAAAAAAAGTTTTTAATTTAAAAAACGTTGTTTTTAAAAAAAAGTAGGAGTTAAAAAACGGGTTTTTTCCAACCCTAATCCTACAGGACACTTACAATTCTTCGAAAAACCGAACTCACGTGAAGTGCCGATATCGTGGACAGTGAGAAAAACGGTCTGATGTTTCACGTCGCTCGCTCCCTGCACGTAAACTTTGGCGCCGCCTTTGCACCGCGGCAGGTTCACGGTTTCGACCTGCGTTTAAAAAATGGATTCTTAAAAACACTTGGAAAAAGTTTGTGGAGTTGATGAGAAACTTATTTTTAGTGCGCAGTGAAAGTGGATGTGATTTTACAACGTATTTTGGCGCCGTTTGTTGTATAAAAATATATTTTGGATCCTCTTAATATCTTATTTTAGATAGATGCATCAGGGGTCTCCAAGATTTTGGCCCTCGCGGGGGCTGGATAGATAGCAAATCGCTCCTCCGGAGGGATATATAGCTGAAAATCAGGGGCTGGGGGGGGGGGGGGCTTGGGGGGGGGGTGTCTGGCGGGGGCACAATATATAGGCTTTTTCAAGGTTAAGAAGGCAGAAAGGGGTCAAATCGCTAATAATCAGTTAAAAGTAGGGTTCAAACGGGATCCCGATCCCGATCCCGGATCCCGTGAAATTCCGGGATTTACCAGTCCCGATCCGATCCCGATCCCGATCCCGAAACCCCAATCCCGATCCCGATCCCGAAATCTCAAAAATACCAATCCCGATCCCGATCCCGAAAATTTTCAAATCCCGATCCCGATCCCGAGAAACTCCAAAGTCCGGGATCCCGATCCCGGAAAAATTAGTGGAAATTATAAGAAGTGAAATAATGACGTTTTTGCATGCAAAAAAGTGGATGCAAACCCCAGCGTCAATTTTATGCCACTTTTCTGGCATCCAACAGTGTTTTGAGACCTTTATGAACAACTGTG